>CM062804.1:421674573-422906780 GCA_031772625.1 Pinus tabuliformis | reverse complement strand
TGCATGAAGTGTCTACAGGGCGATGTGTAAGGATCACTAAAGCAGTGCATTATATGAAAACTAAGGTATGTGATTTACCTTTGTATGATGGGTTGGGTGATGTAAATACTTTCTTTATATATTATGAAAGACGGGTACACGAATCTCAAAGATTGTTAGCTCTGGATCAAGAATTGAGGGCTACTCCTGCTAGATGGTGGGGTACTATTGGGCTAGGGGGTAAATTTTGCCATTAATTTTGTAATAATTGTAAATTCTGTGCCTTTTGTGGGAGTGGAGCACAAAGGTCATATGAGTCAACAGGTGCTTAGTCCCTTAGTTTAATAGAAGATAGGAGGTTTTGTGACCCACCCATGGTCCGGGGACCCTGGTATTGTAAAAGAGAAAGATATATAAAGGAGTCATAGGGGTTGTCTAGGAGGTCATCAAGGAATAGAAGATCATTGTATGGGAAAGTAAGCTAAAGCAGGGAATTCTGTTTCCTATACTTAGGTGAAGGGGAAGGTTCTTGCTACTAAGTGCGCGGAGACCTTGGTAAGTCTGCATGCTGAGTGCACGGGCCCCTACAACTGTGTACTCAGGGAAGAAGAGTATGTAATAGAAATATTACATATAATAAAGACTATTTTGAGCCATAATTGTGTACCTCTGCATCTATAATTACTTATGAAATTTCCATATATTTGTTATGTTATTCAGAATTTATATGAAGTAATGCTTAATTGATGTGTGAAAGTAGCAGATATGCTTATTTACTTAATGCTATGAATGTTTAAAGCATTTCGTGAAGACTTAGATTCAGTTTTTGAACATTACTACAATTATCTGTATTATAAGGGTTAGGGTTTGTGAAGATCAAAATAAGCCCTAGAAACTGCAAGAACCCATCACACTGACCTCTCAATGCAGAAACCTGGTTCTGTCATCCCCCAATACCACTTCAGGTGAAACTACAACCTAATCTACATGGGTTGTTGCCGAAAGGGCCAACAATTAGGGTTTTAGTGGTTGGTGCAACTAACTCTTAACCTGGGTCAGGACCCCTTAAGCCAACAAATGGTTTCGTTGCCAGAAACAAGATCTAGCTGAGGGCTATGTGATAAGTGGTTTACCACTAAGAAAGAGATTGAAAAGTGGATAGATCATAAACTGCACACATTTGTAGCCCAAGAAAATAGGAATGTCCTCCTGTCAAAGGAAGAGTGGCTGAATAGATACTTATTCAAAGACGAACACAAGATATTCTTCTGCTCTTTTCCGTGTAAATTACATGAGTGGTTGTCTAAATTGGTGGATAGTCTAGGTACGTGGAAGATTAATGACCCTATTATGTGGACCCCTGAACTGGTGAAGCACTTAGAGGCTTTAGAGAAAAGAATCGCATGGGTTGTTGATTACTAGATCAATAGCATTACCAAGTTCACGATTGATACGTCCACCAGCTATGGCAAAGCAGAGCATAGGCTTTTCAAGGGGAAAAGAGGTTAGTACCTGAAATCCTTGAAAACATGGATTAAAATGTTATTGTGTGAAAAGTGGGTTATGCCTTTGAATTTATGTTCGGACTTGCGTGAAGTGGAAGAGCATTCAGTGGGAACCCAGATTCAAGTGTCGAATATATTCCACTGTTGGGATCGTCTGATAGTGATGACGAAATAAGTATTCTGAGGACACATGCGAGGTGTGCTACAGACTGTGAGTCAAGGTATCGTAGGGATACCACATCCATCCACTCCACCTCCACCTCCACCTCCACCTCTATCATTCAACATGGCGAACATGATGAAGATGCCTGTGTTTAAGATTCTGGGGAATGAAGACCCTAAACAATTCTGGTTTGTAGCAGATGATGTATGGAAGTTACAACAGATTATTGATGATGGCATGAAGAAAGCACAATTGGCTACAACACTACAAGATAGAGCATTGAGCTAGTATATCAAGTTTTGTTTGGGTAAATCCAATGCAACTATGCTGGAAACACAACAATCATTGAACAATGAGTTTAAGAAGCCTAAATTGCAAGCCTAATCAGTGACAGAGTTTAAAGAGATCTAGTAGAGGGTAAATGAGTCCACATGGGACTTTGATCAAGGAATGAAGTGTCTCATTCAACAGGCTAATATGAGTATCATAGATGATCAACACAAAGATTGGTACATTGCTTCACTCTTGCCTCATCTGTGATTGCCACTATATCAACAGAAAATAGGAACACAAGCTGAAGCCTTGGAGATTGCCATGAGATTGGAGGCTTCACCCATGCAAGATATGAATCTAGGAGTGCAACATATTCAATAGTAATTGGATAGCCTACACCTGGAGTTGTAGAGCCTCAAGAAGGGAAAGGAAGTCCAGCCAAAGGTGCACACAAAGTCTGGTGCCTGAAATACAAAGTTCATGGTCATGATAAGGACTATTTCCCAGTATATCCGAATTATCTTATAGGGGGAGGACTTGTCCCCCTGAAGCAAGAAAATACCGCCCAACCAAGTACAGGAGTAGCATTGTGGTGCGCTATTTGTCAAATTTTAGGGAAGAACGCAACATATAATTTTCATCTTCTGCAAAAGTTTGTATAGACCCCGCAACAATTGTTTTTCACTTTCTCGAAATATGTAGGTCACGATGAGTGCAACTGTCGAAGTTATCAACTAATGATGGAGAAGACTCCTACATATAGGATGCAGGCAGAAAATCAGCCTCAAGATCAAGGCGCAACCATGGTGCATGGAGGATTTCATGGCTAAGGAAAAGGGAGAGGAGGAGGAGTTGGCAGGCATCATGGTCAAATAATCTGTTAAAATTGTGGAGAAGCAAGTCATTTCACGTGTGATTGTTAGAATCTGGCACACCCTTCCTATTAGTATTGTAGGTAGTTTGACCATATAATAGAATATTGGTCGATACTTATAGTGAAGATGCAAGAAAAGAAGACTCAGACCCAACAACATATGCAGAACATCCAAATGATGAGGTCGGAGCCTCGTGAAGATGAGCCTAGTGTTAATATTGTTATGCGAAGCGGTATCACCACTGGAGAAGACAAGGGGAAGCAACCAAAAGTTGATGGATGGGTATGCAAGGCTGCTGAAAAAGAAGTTGGGTTCGATCTAAGAAAAGTGAAGGAAACCTTTATGGAGGCTAAGAAGAGCTTCGTGGAAGCTTCTACATCAGGAAGTCAGGGAAAGTCCAGAGGAAGCGATAATGCACAGGACGTAGACCCTTCATTGTTAGTGACATTTTTGAAGACTTGCATGAAGTTCCTAAGGGATAGGAAGGTGGTTGGGGAGCTACAGGAGCTAATAGGAAAATGTACGAGTAAAAATAAACCTTTAATAGAACAGCACGCAGTATGCAAAGTGGGCAAAAGCAAGAAGTGAATCAGTCGTGAGATGAGACTGACTACGCAAATTGGAGAGTACGAAATGGATCATCTAATTCTTGATCTCAGATCTGATGTGAATGTCTTGCCAAAGAAAACTTGGGAGAGAATGGGGAGACCTATGCTACAATGGTCTCTTATCTAGCTACGAATGGCGAACCAACAAAAGATCATTCCTATGGGGCACCTATATGGGGTAACAGTAGATATTGAAGGAGAAAGCACCCTAGCTGACTTTGAGGTGATTGAGATAGTGGATGATAGAAACCCTTATCCTGCACTACCTAGCATTGATTAGGCCTTTAATATGGATGTGATCATTAATCTCAAAAATCACAAAATGATGTTCGAAAGGAAGGAGCTCAGGGTTATTGTTCCATTAGATCTGACTAAGGGTGCACGATATACTGAACTAGTTCACAATTATGAAGAGGAAGACGATCTTGATCAGATCTATAAGATCACTACGCGTGATGAGGACTGGATCAACCCTACAACAAATGGGCATATCTCATGGGATAGGGATAGTTCCTACACTTCAAATTCTAATGAGGAGCTTGAGATTAGCATAATTGACTACATGAAGTATCATTGTTGTGCTATGACAGGCTTACAAAATCACTTTGATGCATTTCCACCGAGGTACAAAATTTACATTCTTATGATGGTTTAGAAGATGTTAATTTGTTTCTCGATAAGTTTGAAAGGGATGTACCATAGGAACATCGGTTCCAAGCTATAGACATTGTGCTGCAAGCTTAGCCTGCCCGTTGGTGAGGTACGCATAAGGACAACTTCATCAATTGGAAGGAGTACCAAAGAATGATGAAGTTGAGGTTTGGGTATGCCAATACCCACTTGGTGGAGAAATACACAGGGAAGGACGATCCACATGAGCATTTGGTGTGATGGATGAAATCATGGGGAGAAGAACCGCAGCCAGAGTGGGTTCACATATTTTTTCATACTTTGGACACCATCCCAATGAATTGGTATTTGGAAACTGAGCTGTGACATGGGATGACCAATGGGATATCCTAAAGGAGAGCTTTCTATTAACTTTCAACTTTGAAGATGGGTTTGAGTGTATAGATGAGGTTCTCCAAAAGATCAAATTCATGATATTCAAAATGCCTGAAGAGGTAGTTGAGTGGGTACAACCAGATTGGAGTACGCAGTTGTGCCATGTGCTCGAATGCTACAATGTGACCGTGGAAGATGGTGAAGAATATCCCAGAAACATCAATATTCCAGAGTTTGAAGGATAACATGACATTGAGGGACCTAAAGTGGAAATCCCCGATATATCAGAGCCTATAAAGGCCAAGCAAGTGAATATTAGATCATAAGCAAATTGAAGTTTGTGAAGATAGGTGACTATTGGGATGAAGATATAGTTGATAAAGTCACAGAGCTATTGTGCAAATATCAGGACTTGTTTCCCACCAAGTTCTCTGATCTAAAATGAATAGTAGGGGATTTATGCATTATGAAGATTAATATAAAGATAGATGTGAAGCCATTAAAGCAGTGCCCCTATTGATTAAATCCCAAGTATAAAGAAAAGGTGCGCAAGGAGTTGGATAAGATGCTAGAAGCTGGGATCATTGAACTTGTGGAGGAGTCAGACTGGGTGAGTCCCATGGTGGTTCAAGAAAAGAAGCAGTAGGATGAAATTCGGATATGCGTAGACTTGAGGAAGATGAATGATGCGTGCATCCATTATCCATTCCCTATGTCCTTTACATACAAGTTATTGGAGAATGCTAGAGGGCAGGAAGCCTACTCATTCACAGATGGGTTCTCAGGGTACCATCGGATCAAGATCGCACCGGAGGATTGGAGAAAGACCACCTTTGCAACTGAGTGGGTTTGTTTTCAATACACAATGATGCCTTTTGGAACAAAGAATGAGGCCGCAATATTTTCGCAGGTGGTAATGTTAGCCTTCAACGAATTTATCCACAAATTTTTGGAGGTCTACTTTGATGATTAGACAATGTTTGCATTGGTCAAGCACCATTTTGCTAGTCTGCACCTCATGTTGGATACCTGTCGAAGACATCAGATAGCCCTCAACCTGAAGAAGTGTATATTTTGTGTACCTTATGGGATAATCTTGGGTCATGTGGTTTGCAAGAAGGGATTGATGGTATACCTTGCCAAGATTGCAGACATCATCAATTTGGAGGCCCTGAAGAATGTGAAGCAGTTGTGCGCAACGTTGGGCCATACCAGATATTACAGGAAGTTCATCAAGGCATATGCACAAATAGCTGCACCGATGGAAATATTGTTGGAAAAGGATGCAACATTTTGTTAGGACGAGGATTGTTAGGAAAGTTTGGATGTTTTGAAGGAGAAAATGGTTATTTCACCCATTTTAGTATTCTTGAATTGGAAGAAGGAGTTTCATGTTCATGTAGATGCATCCTATATTGCACTAGGTACAGTATTGACCCAACCAGGCAAAGGCGATATTGACCACCCAATATAATTTGTGAGTCAGAAGTTGTCGAAGGTAGAAAAGAACTACTTTACCAAAGAGCGCGAAGGACTAGTGATGTTCTACATGCTGCAAAAATTTTGGCACTATCTATTAGGAGCACACTTCAAGATGTATACAGACCATTTTTCTTTGAAATATTTGGTCAACAAGCCTGTTTTGGGTGAGGGAGAATTTGCAGGTGGTTGTTGCTGTTCCAGGAATACGATTTCAAGGTAATTGTAAAGTTAGGATGACTAAATGCTGGTCCTGATCACCTATCATGGATTAAGACTAGTGATGAGCCTACAAGTTTAGAGGAAGAGTTACCAAATGTGCAACTCTTTGCAGTTCGTGTTGCATATGATCACTTCACAGATATAATTCAATCTTTGTCTACAGGTACAACCCCGAAAGGATATTATATGCAATAGAAGAAAGAATTGGTGGTCTGGGCGAGTGATTTTTCTGTGATTGTCAGACACTTATACAAAATGGTCTTTTATGAAATATTGTGCAGATATGTCCCAGAATATGAGCAGCCAAGAATTCTTGCATAATCACATGGAGGAATAGCGGGAGGACATTACGTAGGAAGAGAAACTGTGCAAAAAATCCTATGCAGAGGACTGTGGTGACCTACTGCGCATAAGGACTCTAAGACCTATTGTAGGGCATGTGATGTTTTTCAAAGGACAGGGAGACCATCACGAAGAGATGAATTTCCCTTAAATCAACAAGTGAAATTACAAGTGCTTGATAAATGGGAGAAGGACTTTGTGGGTCCAATACAACCACCAGGGAAAAAGAGGGAGGTTAGATACATTATCACATTGACTGAATACTTGACTAGGTGGGTGGAGGAACATCTTGTAAAAGATTGTAGTGCAGCTATAGCCACGAATTATATCTTTGAATATATCTTGTCTCGGTTTGGCTTCCCTAAAATTTTAATGAGTGATAGGGGTACGCACTTATTAAATGAAACAATTGCTGTGTTTCTTGAGGAATTCCAGGTATATCATCAGAAGAGTACACCTTATCACCCTTAAGAGAATGGAACGATGGAAGCCTTCAATAAAATTCTGGAGAGTGCCTTGACAAAGGTTTGCAATGTAAAGCAAAATGACTGGGATGTGCACATACCAGTGGTCCTTTGGGCATATAGGACTACTTGTAAGAAGTTGACAGGCCAAAACTTATTCAGATTGGTATATGGCTATGAGGCTATAATTCCCATGAAATACATGTGCCAAGACTGTGGATTGCAGTAGTTACAAACATCGCTGATCATGATACTATGGAGGAGAGACTCGTGCAATTGGTAGAACTAGAAGATAATTGCTTCTTGGCAGGCTTTCATCAACAGGTGTAGAAGGATCGTGAAAAGGCATGGAATGATTTCCATATCAAACAACGCACCTTTAAAAATGATGATTTGGTGTTTCTTTATGACAATAAGTTTACGAAATTCCCTGGAAAATTTCAAATGCATTGGCTAGGACCCTTTGTTATTAAAGAAATTACAGATGGTGGTATAGTTCAGCTCGTGAAACTGAATGGGGAATTATTCCCGAGAGAGGTCAATGGAAGTCACTTGAAGCTGTACAAGGGTAATCCTACCCCTGCACAATGAATATATGATTGCGGGATATTCTTAGTACTCCAAGCAGCTACAAGGAATTACGAGACTATAAACTACACTGCTTGAAATTTGGAAAGCCGAAGTAAGGAGGTTGCGCGACAAATTGAAGTGAGGCACCAAGGGGAGCTATGCCACAAGGTTGGGTATCATGTGTCCTAGCTGGAAAATGACTGTTGGAAGCACTGTAGATGATTAGATGGAGAAATTTCTGCTGAAAGGGGCAGGTAAAATGCATTTATGGGGCATATCTTTGGAAATCTACCGCTAAATATGCATTAATGACCAAGAATTGGAGGGAATAGTTGGATTTGATTTCAAATTCACCTATAAATATGGGGTTTCCTCTATCTTAGGGTGAGTTGCAATAATTTTGTGCATAAAACTCTTACGAAACATGTTAGGAACATTTTCCAACCCCAGTCATGAAAAGGAACCTCAGTAGGTCCCGATGAGGCAGTCACTGTGAAAAGGCCATACAGAAATCCATCAGGAGGGGAAGATAGATCAGTCACAATAGCCGATAGATCCGATGGATTTGGATGAAGAAGAACTACATAGAGGCATAGAAGAAATTGAGGCGAAGGAGGGTAGACTTGGCTTCCGAGATATATTATGTTGCAAAAGGCCATGGCTAAGGTACCAAAAGATCTAGACAATGCGAAGTTCATGGTGTCTATGCCACTATTGCCAGAGAAAGTGATGTTTGAGGGTGCATTGTTGGCCTGCTTACTGACCTTAAAGATGGAGGATTGGGACTTAGGGGACCATGAGAAGTTCCCTCAGTTGGCGCTGAGAAAATACCCATCCAAGGTATATTATGAAGAGTCGGAAGTCACTCAGTTGGAGCCGATGAAATGGGTAGTTGGTGTTGGGGCCGTGGGGCTCCTGAATATGCTATGGGTGCCGCAATTTAGTCACACAAACATAAACACCATTTGAGTGCACCAATTGCTAACATTGGTCCATGATGGGTGTCTCTAGCTGGGGGAACCCATCCCTATCACAAATATGTTGATCCACTGGATTACACTATTTCCATTCCAGGGAGTGGACTCTATAGAGGCGTTTGGAGGAAAACATAGGAAAGAATAAAGAGTGAGTTTGGTCTCATAAAGAAGTCACGTAGATACTCCATTTTCTCTATCACGGATCTGGCAGTGCAGTTTTCCACACAAATACAAGTAGGAAAGATAATGCGTAAGTGTTGTGCAGATGAAGTACCGATATCGGTGATATCTTTGGTGGCGAAGTATGCCAAAGGAGTCCAGTATAACTGGGCTTAATATTTATACAAGGAGTTTTTGGAGAATTGTAGGGAAGCCTAGGATGAGGGCAAGGAATTCCATTATGCTTGGTTGCTACTCCTGATAGCACTAGTGGCTTGGAGGATCCCTAAGGATAGCTAGTTTCCTCCGCATGACTCGGACCTCCCAGCGGCAGCAAAGTTCGCTTCACTCTAGGCTAACAAGGACCTCGTGTGCATCACATAGGTGAAGAACTTTTGGGTCCCTTTCAAGATGGAACTAAGGGTGGTGATTAGCCAGAGGCCGAGGCTATCACCCACATTGCACGCACAATAAGAAACCATAGCTGAAATTAAAGTATATTTCCACAATACACATATTTGCATGAAGAAGGATGCCATCAGGGCATGGCACAAGTTTCCTTACTTGGTGGCTGAGGAGGATATGGCAGGGGTCGTCAGCAAGTGGCCAAGTGACTAGCTCACTGCTTCAGATGCCGACATAGGTACTAGTAAGACAACTGAAGGATCAACCACGTAGATGATGGTAGCAGAGGAGAAAAATGAAGCACAAAGAGCTTCTGCTTGGGAAAAAGTTGCATAGAAGGAGGAAGTTGTTGCACGAGAGAAAGAAGAGGTAGCCAAAGAAAAAGCAGCACAACAGAAAATGATGTCACAGGCCACAATTGATGATGAGGAGTTAGAAAAGGAGAAAACACCAGAGGAGGAAGAAATAGAGGAACACGATGAAGGGGGTGAAAAGTTAGAATCCCCCTTCGTAGTCCGAAAAAGGAAGAAGCAGACCTCAACTGGGCTGCACAAGAAACAAAAGTCTGATAGATCAACAAGCATGACCCCTTTGGTCCTCACTGAAGGGGACTTAGATGAAATAAGTGACATGGTTCGCGACACGACCTCAGATCTTTGGGGCCACTTTGAGGAACAGTACCAGCAGGCATTGGGAAAGGTTTAGCAAGACTTGCACGAGTTGCAAGTCCAAACAGGTATGATAAAATCAAGTATGGGATAGGCGAACAAGAAGCAAGCGAGCCTAAGTCAAGCAAGTGGGTTAGTTCTGCACACAAAGATGACTTTGGATCTCCACACCATTCAACTACCAGAAGGATCTATGCACACCAAGACAGAAGAAGGAAGGGCCCAATTGATGCAGATGAAGAAGTTGAGCTTAAATCTTGCAGTGCTCCCCATCCAAACCCTGCATGAACTACACCAAGGGGTGTCTAATGAATTGAGGGTTTGGGAGCAATGCACACTGTTGATAATCAGTGAATTCAAGACAAACAACTAGTGGAGTTTCAAGGAGAAGGCGTAGGCGCTTAAATACAAAGAGGAGATCACAACGCAGAGTCAATAGTTGGAAGTCGCCATTGCACAAGCCTATAGTGAGCTTCCAGAGTTCAAGATCCCGAAAGAAGCAGCCTCAGTGAAAAAGATTCAAAAACTGGCTGCTCCAGTGAAGGAGTCCAAGGATGAAATCAGCCAAGTCCAGTTCGAGTTGGAGCTACAGATATCAAAGTTACAGCTTAAACTGCAACCTTCGTCTCCTCCATAATTTAGAGAGCAGCGCGGGGTTGCTATCAAAGTAGGCATGACAACCTTGGAAGATGCAGTCAAGGGTTGCACTGAGCTATTTGAGCAGGCCATGGAATTGTGGACCTCACTGCAGGAGGATCCCACTCTCCGAAAGATTGCCAGAGACATCAGGGAGAGGCAGAGGCAATTCAAGTAAATCAGATCAATGATGCAAACCTTAGCACTTATGCAAAGGTTTGCCAGAATCCAGGAAGGAAAGTTAATTCATAGCGAGATCAACGAGATACACCGAAACAAAATGATCATCTCTTTGAGTATGTAGCCATGGGTAGATGAGGCCAACCAATTGACTCTGTCTGCGCAGAGTAAGCTCAAAGGGATGCATAAGACTCAAAGGACCATGGGCCTTGCAGTTGAAGGCCCAACAACTGAACATTTGGTCGAAGAGGTGCAACAGGCCACTACGCGGGGAACAATGGACCTATAGGTTTTGAAGCTAGAGTTCTATGATCTGCAAGCAAAGACCGAGGCACCAACAGAGTGACTCGAGGACGAGTCACGAAATTGTGTTGGGGGCCTATTAGCACAGGGTCCCCTGGGGTAAATTTTGTCATTAATTTTATTATCATTGTAAAGTCTCCATATTTTGTGGGAGCGGAGCGCGAAGGTCATAGGAGTCAAAAGGGGCTTAGTACCTTAGTTGGTTAGAAGATAGGAGTTTTTGTGACCTGCCCATGGTCCGCAGACCATGGTATTGTAAAATAGAAAGATATATAAAGGAGTCATAGCAAGTCTAGGAGGTCATTAAGGACTAGAAGATCATTGTATGGGCAAGTAAAAGGCAAGAAAGTTTGTTTACTATACTTAGGTGAAGGGGAAGGCTCTTGCTGCTGAGTGCGCAGAGACCTTGGTAAGTTCATAGGCTGAGTGCACGGAGACCTTGGTAAGTCCGCAGGCTAAGTGCGCGAAGACTTTGGTAAGTCTGCAGGTTGAGTGAGTGGCCCCTTGTAGCTATGTGCATAGGGAAGAAGAGTCTGTAACAGAAAGAATACGTCCAATAAAGACTATTTTGTGCCATAATTGTGTACCTGTGCATCTATAATTACTTATGCAATTTCTGTGTATTCACTCTGTTATTCTGAATTTATATGAAGTAATGCTTAATTGATGCACAAAAGTAGCAGATCTTCTTATTTACTTAATGTTATGAATGTTTAAAGAATTTCGCAAAGACTTAGATTCAGTTTTTTGGCACAAAAGTGACATCAGGGGAAGACCATGGGTTTAGGCCCAGACGACCAACAATGGTCCGTTGTAGTCTAGGACAATGCCGACATTTTCACCTTACCCAATGGATAAGGAGTCTCACCCGAGGCATGTCATGACCGGAAGTAAGAAGGGTTCAACATAGGGTCAAGGATATATCAACCATTAGTCTATAAGTGGTTGTATGCATATACCTAGGCTAGCATTATATTAATCATTACAGTAAATCTACCATGTGCATAGACTTGCAGTGCATTCGAAATTTTGGTAGGTCCATATAACATAAGAAATTACACACATCATCCCAAGAAACCAACTCAGTTCTTCATTCATCTTAATTCAATAGGATAGTAGTACATGATACATTGGCCTCAGCCACAAATAACTATAGGAAATACCAAATTACAAGACCAGATTACCTGCAATAGACTTAGCACGCTTCTCAACTACTGCTCTAGTCTTCAGTTCATATGCTCTCAGTGATCGCATCCTCCTCGCTACTCATCTGTGACTAGAACACTACAACCAACCCATCAAGCCTCAACCGACCCATTTCTCCTTGTGGCTTTCTCCTTTTGTATTCCTTCTGTCGATTGCACTGTCAATTATCACTCGGTTGTTTCTTTCCTTGGTTTCCTCTCCTCCGCCTTGTCCACTTGGTTGCCCCTACTTTCTGTTGACACCTCGTTGCAACCATCCCGCAACTTCTTGTTCCTGTCTTTAGCCCCAGATGTATTTTCTGTGACGTGACTATTGCTACTACCACCCATTTCCTCTTGTTTGTATCTTCAAAATCCTACAAAATCCTTCAAAATCAAAATTAAGGCCCTGTAGGTTTTAACTCCATATAGAAATTACTTGCATACAAATTCTAAAACACAGAAAATAAACAATGCTAGAGAATAACACATAAAACACATATACACAGAGATTTTCCCCTGGATCCCAAAATCGGGACTACCAGCTTGATTTTTCATTATGTTCCTTTCAATGTTACAATACATATTTATACATGCTGAAGCATCCAATACCATGGACCAAAAACCATCACGTCCAAAACCATGGACCGAAAACCATTGCGTCCAAAACCATGTGTGAAAATCATGCACAAAACCATAGGTAGGTCCACCCAACCTAACATAGGGTCCAAATCCATAGAGTGGGTTTACCATAGAGTGGGATAATCACCAATAATAGATAAAGCAAAATTTGAACAGAAAGCAGATGGACTATACAATTCTAGCTGCCTTCTTTCTCGAACTGATCTTCTCACACCTGGAGTTTGTGGTTTTTCATCTTCTGATTCCTCCTCTACTGTAGAGTCTGATTCTTCCTCCTTTAGCTCAAACTATATCTTCTCAGGTTCATTTGGTTGGAATTCATGTTTAATAACATCTTTCACCTATTTTAACACCACATCTTGGTTTTACACAACCTTCCTTATTACTGGGTTCCAAATCTTATAACCCTTTAAGCCATCCTTATACCCAATAAAGATGCACTTTTCAGATTTACTATCCAACTTGGTTCATTTCTCCTTTGGAACATGTACATATGCATCACATCCAAATACCTTCAGATGTGAAAGAGAGGGTTTCTTTCCAGTCCATACCTCTTGTGGAGTCTTATCCTCCAACGCTAATGAAGGTGATCTATTGACCAGGTAGCATGTTGTCTCCACTACCTCTGCCCAGAATTCCTGTCCTAACCCAGCACCACTGAGCATGCTTCTTGCCCTTTCCATCAACGTCTTTTTCATTCTTTCTACAACTCCATTTTTCTGAGGTGTATATGGAGTAGTCTTTTGTCATGCTATACCACACTTCTTACAGAATTCTTCAAATTTCTTACTGTAAAACTCTCCATCGTTATCTGTCCTCAGCACCTTTATCTTCTTCTCTGTCTGGTTTTCCACTAGAGCCTTAAATTCTTTAAACCTGTCAAAGACTTCAGATTTATTCTTAAGGAAATATATCCATGTATTCCTTGAGAAGTCATCTATAAATGATACATAGTACACGGACTTACCTAGTGATGGAACCTTCACAGGTTCAAATACATCACTATGCACAAGCTCTAATATCTGTTTTTCCCTCTTACTACCAGAGGGGAAACTCACCCAATTCTGCTTCCCATATACACAATTTTCACAGAAATCAAAATCCAGAGAGCTATTAATCATACCTTCTACCATACCCTTACCATGAAGTATTCGAAGACCCTTCTCTCCAATATGTCCAAGCCTTTAATACCACAACATGGTCTTCTCTCCAAAGACCACTAGATTTTTTGCTCCACTTTCAGGAACCATAGAACTGTTGCACCCATCAACAACAGTGCTACCTTGTAGCTTGTATAAGGTTCCAATCCGAACTCCCTGCATCAGTACCAGTGCTCCCCAGACCCCATAGAGTGGGGTTACCTACACCCCTCAAACCCCTTGTGACTCCCCATGCTACGCAATTGGCGCAATGAAGGGAGGGCTTTGTCACCCTCCTAACCCCTTAGTTAACTACGTGGGCTAGTCGTGGAAAGAGTATAACACAACCCAACATTATCCCACTTTTTGTTTTCTTTCCACAAGGAGCCACAAGAGAGCTTAGTCATTTTTCCAGCCCTACAATGCCCATTGTTTCTCTACACCAAGAGAACATCTCAGAGCTCACAGATTTTGTCAATGCATCTGCAGTATTCTTCAAAGTGTCCACCTTTACCCGCAACACCCTTTTGTCTTCTATCATATCCCTCACAAAGTGATATTGAACATTAATGTGCTTTGTCTTTGAATGGTAAGCAGGGTTCTTTTCCAAGAAAATTGCACTTTGGCTATCACAGGCTATCCTTATAGTTCCCTATACTAACCCCATACTTGAACACAATCTCTACAACCAAACTGCTTCCTTACTTGCATGAGTGGCTGTCATGTATTCTGCCTCTATAGTTGATAGTGCCACTACATATTGTTTCTTACTCATCCAACTAACTGCACCACCAAATAGGTTAAACACATACCCACTTGTAGATCTTCTCTGATCTAGATCTCCAACCCATTCCACATCAACAAAGCCATGCATATCCAAAACTTTGTCCAATCCCGGTCTTCCTTGGTAGCACAAACCATAATCACTAGTGCCACGCAAATACTTGAAAACCCGCTTCACTATTGTCTAATGCTCCTTCCCTGGTTTTGACATAAACCTGCTCAATACTCCCACTGCTTGTGTAATGTCTAGTCTAGTACAGATCATCACATACATCAAGCTACTAAATGCACTTACATATGGAACACAGGACATATCCTCTTCCTCTTCTTGTGTCTTGGGACACTGTTCAGCAGATAACTTTACACCCACAAGAATTGGAACCTTCACCAATTTACTATCCTGCATATTAAACCTCTGCAATATTGTATTCACATACTTCCTTTGGTTTAACCAGAGCTTCCTATTTGCCTGATCTCTTTTAATTTCCATGCCCAAAATATAGTTTTCAGCACTAAGATCTTTCATGTCGAATTTGGAGGACAATTGGGTCTTCAAATTCTAGATAATTTCTTTGTCATTTCCAACCAGCAATATATCATCCACATACAAGACCAGATAAATAACACGGTCACCAATTAATTTAAAATATGCACAGTGATCTTCTTTGCTTCTAGTGAAGTCAAGTCCCCATATAAATGTATCAAATTTATGATACAACATCCTTGGTGATTATTTTAACCCATACAGAGACTTCTTTAACTTGCATACCAATTCTTTCTTACCCTTCACCACAAATCCTTTAGGTTGTTTCATGTAGATCTCCTCTTCCAAATCCCCATGAAGAAATGTTGTCTTCACATCCATCTGTTCTACCTCAAAATCAAAAGTAGCAACAATAGATAAAAGTAATATAATAGAAGCTACCTTGGCAACATGAGAAAAAATATCACCAAAATCAATTCTTAGCACCTGGGAATAACCTTTTGCTACCAACCGAGCTTTGTATTTCTCCGCCTTTCCTTCTGCATTTGTCTTCTTCTTGAACACCCATTTGCTTCCAATGGGTTTCCTTCTAGCTGGCAACTCCACCAGATCCCAAGCCTCATTTTTGCAAAGATGCCATTTCATCAACCATGGCCTCTTTCCAGAATTTTCCATCCTCTGAATCTACTGCTTCCTTCATAGTTCTCGGATCATCACTAGTAATAGATAAAGCAAAATTTGAACAGAAAGCAGATGGACTATACCTTTCTAGTTGTGTTCTTTCTCGAACTGATCTTCACACACTTGGAGTTTGTGGCTCTTCATCTTTTGATTCCTCCTCTGTTGTAGAGTCTGATTCTTCCTCCTTTAGCTCAAACTCTATCTTCTTAGGTTCCTTTGGTTGGACTTCATGTTTAATAACATCTTTCACCTCTTTGAACACCACATCTCAGTTGTACACAACCTTCCTTGTTAATGGGTTCCAAAGCTTATAACCCTTTAAACCATCCTTATACCCAATAAAGATGCACTTTTCATATTTACTATCCAACCTGGTTCATTTCTCCTTTGGAACATGTGCATATGCATCACATCCAAATACCCTCAGATGTGAAAGAGAGGGTTTCTTACCAGTCCATACCTCTTGTGGAGTCTTATCCTCCAACGCTGATGAAGGTAATCTATTGACCAGGTAGCATGCTATCTCCACCGCCTCTGCCCAGAATTCCTAGCCTAACCCGGCACCACTGAGCATGCCTCTTGCCCTTTCCATCAACATCTTATTCATTCTTTCTGCAACTCCATTTTGCTGAGGTGTATATGGAATAGTCTTTTGCCATTCTATACCACACTTCTTACAAAATTCTTCAAATTCCTTACTGCAAAACTCTCCACCGTTATCTATCCTCAGCACCATTATCTTCTTCTCTATCTGGTTTTCCACCAAAGCCTTAAATTCTTTAAACCTATCAAAGACTTCAAATTTCTTCTTAAGGAAATATATCCATGTATTCCTTGAGAAGTCATCTATAAATGATACATATACACAGACTTACCTAGTGATGGAACCTTCACAGGTCCAAACACATCACTGTGCACAAGCTCTAATATCTCTTTCGCCCTCTTACTACTAGAGGGGAAACTCACCCGATTCTGCTTCCCATATACACAATTTTCACAGAAATCAAAATCCAGAGAGCTATTACTCATACCTTCTACCATACCGTTACCATGAAGTATTAAAAGGCCCTTCTCTCTAATATGTACAAGCATTTGATGCCACAACATGGTCTTCTCTCCAGAGACCACTAGATTTTCTGCTCCACATTCAGGAACCATAGAACTGTTGCACCCATCAACAATAGTGCTACCTTGCATCTTGTATAGGGTTCCAATCCAAACTCCCCACATCAATACTAGTGCTCCCCGAACCATATTGTAGGTATCCTTCTCAAACACTATTTTTACACTTGCATCATCCGGCTTGCTTACAGAAATAATATTTCTGGCCAATGCAGGAATATGCAGAACACCCGGAAGTGTTCTAAACCTTCCACCTTGAAACTTCAACTTTACTTTTCTGCGACCAACGATTCTAGCCTTCCTATCATCCCCTAAGAAGACATCACCACCATCATATTTCTCATACTCACAGAACCACTCTCTATGGGGAGTGAAGTGAAAAAATGCACTTGAATCAATCAACCATGCCTCATGATCTACATGTGTACTTGAAGAAGCCAAGTACACATCCCCACCTTCATCTGAGGTGGTTTTCACCTCTGCAGAAAGAGCATCATAAAATCCATTTCCTTTGTCAGGAGCTTTAGATTTACAGTCCCTTTTGTAGTGCCCTTCCTTTCCGCATTTCCATCACACTAACTTTATAGGTTTTCCTGGAGATTTTGGATCTCCCTCTAGATTTAGATCTCCACTCGATGACTTATTTTTGTTTCTGTTCTGGGACCGTCCTCATACAGACAAGGCATCACCATTCTTGCTCTCCATACTTTTCCGTCTCATTTCCTCTGTTAGTAAGGATGAGACTATTTCATCAAAATGCAAGGTAGTTGTATTGCTACCTATTGCAATAACCAGACTATCCCATGAATCTGGTAGAGAACACAACAAACTGATGCACTTATCTTCACCTAAAATTTTAATATCAACATATAATAAATGACTTACCACAGTATTAAATGCGTTCATATGCTCTGTCACCAAGTCTCCATCTTTCATCATCAAGTTATACAGCTTTTTCCACAGGCATAGTTTATTCACCAGAGACATAGATTGGTACAAAGTCCCTAACTTGTCCTACAAAGCCTTCGCCGTAGCTTCCCCTGATACATTCAACAATACTGAATCTGAGACACACAATTGTATTGTGCTCTTTTTCTTCTGATCCAACTTCTTCCATTCTTCATCAGACACTCCCGTTGGTTTAGTATCCAGATCTACTACGATTCACTAATCTTTATCCACCAACAAATCCTCCATCTTGAGTTTCCACAACTTAAAACTCTAACCATTAAATTTCTCGATCTCTATCTTTCACCACTAGAATCGATCTCACAGATCTCCCATTGAACAGGGTCTACCACAGGACTGAGCGAAACCCCTCAGCAACAAAGGTGTCCCCTTGAAGCCAAAATAGCTCTGATACCAATTGTAGGTTTTAACCCTGTACAGAAATTACCTACATACGAATTCTAAAACACAAAAAATAAACAATGCGAAAGCATAACACATAAAACACATATACACTAAGATTTTCCCCTAGACCCCACAATCGAGATTACCAGCTTGATTTTTCATTATGTTCCTTTCAATGTTACAATACATATTTATACATGCCAAAGCATCCAATACCATGGACCGAAAACCATCGTGTCCAAAACCGTGGACCGAAAACCATCGCATCCAAAACCATGTGCAAAAATCATGCACAAAAGCATAAGTAGGTCTGCCCAACCTAACATAGGGCCCAAAACCATAGAGTGGGGTTGCTTGCACCCCTCAAACCCTGTGTGACTCCCCTTGCTACATAATTGATGCAACGAAGGGAGGGCTCCACCCCCCTCCTAACCCCCTAGTTAACTACGTGGGCTAGTCATGGAAAGAATATAACACAATCCAACAGGCCCCAACAAGCCCCAACCACAATTCTTTGACTCGCCCTCAAGTCAATTCATTTCAAGCTCTGCTGGTCCTTTTGAAGTCTCAGTAGATACACCTATTGATGGATACTTTGGTTTTGCCGGATGATGAGCTAATGCTCCCATTGAGATTGTCATTTGTTGGGTTGTTTCTGCTCCCATTGCACCTTCTTCCACTTTTGGTCCTTCTTTTCCAAAAGAAGGCCCCAACTCAGGAACATTGGTGGTCGTTTGCTGCCTGAATTCATTAGTTTTTTGGAGGGAAGCTTCCCATCTGACAATGATCATGTTAGCCTGTTGAGTGAAGTCTTCGGTTCTGTTGGACGTTAATTCGATCGGATTTTTAGTTTGCAGATGATCCCACTATTCTTCACTATTGTTGCATACTTATTTCAAAGCCGGAACTTGTAGTCGGACCGGTGGACATAGGTCTCTTATCATATTTTTGGTTTTCACGAATTCTTCTTCAATCTAATCAACCTATGCTTGAATGGCGATGATCTGCTCGTCAATCTTCTGGAGTTGGATGGAATCCATGCAGTCTCTGCTACTGGCAAACAATATCTGTAGTTTCTCTCTCATAGGGTTTACTAAATGATTCTTCAATGCAAGGATTCCTTGCGAGTCATGAACTCTATCCATCAGGCATACTCGTCTGCTAGTGCCTCAGCGATTGCTTGCTTATTGGCTGCCACTTTGTTTATCTTTCCATCTATTGTTCTAGCATATATTTCAACTAGGTCTGGCAATGTTGATATTCCTGTTTCCAACTTCTTCTTCATATCAGTGTTGGTTGCCACCATATTTGAACATGCTGCTTGAATGTGATTGTAGCAACTCGCCAATATGTAGGCTGTAATGTCCCTTGGAGCTTCTATGTTGGCATCTATGATCATTGACCATAGTGACTGGAACTTCTCTATTACCTAATCAACCTTATTTTCTTGTCGCAGTTGATCTCTTTCCTCTGCTACTTCCTATAGCTGCTGCTTTTTCTACTCGTGCTCTATGGCTAGATCATTGTGTATTGTTTCAGCTCTTCGCATCCCTTGTTGAATAAATGCAAACAAATATACCGAGGACCAATGTTGCAAGGTGTCGGCCTACATTGTGCTTTGTTCTGGAAAAATTTTCTGAATTGCTGGTCCGCTGGTAATGGATTTCTCATAATGGGAGGTGGGAGAATGAATTAAATGTGATTGTGTGGTGAAATGGGGAGTGGGAGGGATGATATTAGGGTTAGGGACCACTGGGAAACTTATAGGGAATAATGGCTGGTATGGTTCACCCCCTTTCTTGTGGAAGGGTTGTGGTTAGTTCTTTCTCCTGGAGTGGGTCCAACCCAAAAAGTAGAGAAACTAGCAAGGTTTATTGGGTGCCACTGCCAGAGGTGGCCCCTCTAAACTACTCCATCGAATTGACCTCCATATTTGCAGTCGCTAGTCATGTGCCGGAGGGGATGGTTTCTGACAAGGTTGCGAAGGTGGAGGCCATGTGGGGAGAAGATTCCTACGACTAAGGTGGAATGGTAGAGGTATTTGTGGGAATTTCTTCAATAATCGAGGATGCAGAGACTGATTATCTGACCTCATTAGTAAGGTTGACAATGTGAATTGTTGGGGTATTTCTTGGCTTCTTAACTGCCAGGTTCCTAACTACTCTTTTCTTTTTGGGTTTCAGGACTGTTGGCTGAGATGGGGTTCTAGTGCCACCAGTGGGAATTGCCATAGCCAGCGGAGTTGTAATTATCGGTGAAAACATAGTAGAACCTTGAAATTGCATGGGTTGGTTAGCCTCACTTGAGTGCTCATCAAATCTTGCGATCATTTTCCTTATTGCAAACATTTGTTTTTCCATTTGCAGCACCATTGGGTGTATATCATCTTCAACTAGCCTCTTTCTATTGCTTTCTCCTGCTTCTTCTACTTGCAACTGTGGCTTTAATCCACCAAACAGATATCGGTACTTTCCTTTTGTAATTTCACATGCGACCCGCAACCATGATCCAATCGTGCTATTCAGTGCTGCTTCAGTCAAAACAATTTTTTGTGGCCTCATCTTAAAGGTGTCAAGATGGACACACTGGGGTCGGAGGTAAGTGTGCCCATGCAAGGCTTCAAACCAGATTTCTTCGGAGAGCTCATCCAGAAGTGATTTGGGTATTCTCTCAATCGACCTAATTGTAATAAGCATCAACTCATACCATTTAGTGAAAGATACCTCATTAATTTATTTACTGCTCGAGTCCCTTGAAGCTCTCCATGGCTCATACTAGAGCACTAATGGGTGTCCTTCAGTAATCTGCATCATCTCCCTCCCCCTTGGTGGCTGCCATTTCCACATCACCAAAGACATTAGTATGTATCCAAACAAGAAATTGGTACTCTGTTTGTAGATATATTCACATGCTTCGAAGAGCTCATTTAGTACGAAAGTAGGCCAGTTGAGCACTTCTCCATTGCAGCAGTGCTCTGCAACTGAAATTATGTCTAGAGTGCACTAATTTCTTGTGAAGTGTCTCATGGTCTTGCCTTCTATGATTTAGCATGCGAACCTTATCTCAATTTTGCTGATCATGTCAATTTTGGCTCCCCTTCCGCCATGCTTCATTCCATATTTTTCATAATAATCATCTTCTCCCTACTTCTTTGCTCTTTTCGTACCTTCTTGAACATTGTGTTCACGACATTTCCTCATGCTGACAACCTTGTGAGATGATGGATATTGTCTACATGAATTGGGTACTCCTTGTTGAGCCACAGAGATCCCCCATGCATTTTACTGGCTAGTAATTTTGTACACTGCATTGTAGTCAGTTGAGTGCCTAAGACCGGTAAACTTCTCAAATTGACCAATGTCAACCTTTGTAAACCTATGAATTCCTCTTTGACTCTCGCTATTTTGGTGCCATCTTCCTTCTAAATTTCTTCTGTATAGACCTCCCTTTTCAGTGTTGGAAACTAGAAATAATTAGTAAGGTCATTGTCAACCAAATTAGATTTGTCATATTTTCCATATACATTTTCCAACAACGCAATTCTCTCATCTAGTTTGTCCTCTGGGACTGAAAGAATTCCCTTTGCCATTGCTCTACTTCTCTGATAGACAATTGTCACTTGAGGCTTGAAACTTCTGCGCTTCTGCTGTTGTTGTTCTTCAGAGTGGAATTGGAGTTTCTCTGCTACCTACACTTGAAATTATGTAGCTTCCCACATTATCATGCAAATTAAGTAGTTTGACTTGACTCAACGTTTCTTGATTGGACTTTGGCAACTAATTACTATGACAACTTTCCCCATGTATCCTAACCGTGCTTTGCCGCTGTTGACTGACATGGACCTGACATTTCTGACGTGGACTGGGGAAGGACAGAGTGGGCCGCATGGCTTATTAACTTTACGTAATGGATGGTATTTATTAGCTAATTTTTTTCCTAATGGGAAAATATTTTACGGCTTCCATTTGACAGTTGCATTATTATTTACTAATTATGGAAATGACTACTCGTACGGTGGAAAGGATAGACAAAGCGTGTAACTATTAAGACTGAAAAAGTGTCTGCCTACGTGTGACTTAAAAATGGAAAAGCATCTACCTACGAGTGACTATTAAGTCTACCTATTTCCCCCAACCTCAATCTGGTTGCGGTATCTTGACATTTTTTCCACAACCTTATTGACACTTTTTCTTATTCTTGCTAAAAGATGATAAAAGACACAAACTTCAAATGAATATTGAAATGACTTGGCTAACTTTTATTGACTACTACCTACTTGTGGGCTCGTTTCCAAGACCCCCTTAATTTGATAGTGTGTTATTTGGCATGTGAAAGGGTTTCAGGCATGCGTCGTTTACCAAACCTTGTAGGATTTCTCCATTCAGTTGTGCTAGCCTTACTGCTCCAAAATCTCTGATTTTTGTGACTATGAATAAGCCTAGCCAGTGCATCTACAACTTACTGTCATGCGGAAAGAGTCAATTTTGCGGACAAAACCAACCTCCCTAGAAGCTTAAGGCTTTCTAGTGACAAACAAGACAATTAAGAACAATCCTTCTCTAAATATGCATTTACCATATAAGAAATCAAGTGTTTAGATCCTACCTGTAGTCCAACGCTGTTGTAGTAGTCCAGCCTCGTCGATCCGGATGAGCTCCTCCTTCTCTTCGAAACCTGCATTCACTAACAATCAAACGATTAAATAGCACCTGAATATCTCATAAAATAAAACATATTTAACATACAGACCAAGGAGTATATGAAACAACTCATAAATAACAAATTGTTGAGAAGAATGGACTTATTTGTATTAATAGGAAACAAAAGAAACCATTACAACCTGAGCCTTGGTGTTGTGCAAGTTCCTCCCAGGGTCCGACAAGAATTTTCCTTTACTTTGATCAGCTCACCCACTTCCAAATGAAGTCAAGAAAGGATGGGAATCTCTCCTCTCAAGCTCTATAAGGGAGTCCTAATCTCAGCAGCATCTACCCTTAGGAATGTTCAGCTTTCAACCTCCCCTCCCTCTAGCCCAATGCCTGTATTTATAGTGCTCTAGAGGAAGTTAATCAGGTCCACCATCAATGGGATAAGCCCCTCTTTGGATGGGTTAGCTCCCCTCTTGATGGGATAAGTTCCTCTTTCATAGGGATACATGAACCATCTGGAGGCGCTCAATACACGTCAAACAAGCTTCTAGAATGCTCTAGAAATGACCACAAGTAACTTTTTTGGAGTGAAACTTGCGCCTTTTGACCTTTACAGGAGTACGCACCCATTGCTTTATAGACAGAGCGTAAAAGTACGCAGGTATTGTGAACTTGAGGTGCGTACACGCAGGTAAGGCTAAGAGAAACTGCGTACCCAAAGATAATTGAATTTAAATGACTTTTCTCTCTTTCTTGGAGTTTGACATGAAAAGCAGAGGCATGAGACTTTCCAAGGAGGATAGTATGACAGTTGATGGAGCCATACTAACTGTAGATAGTCATGGTGACAATTTTTAGTGTAACAGATTGCCCCCTAAAGTGCGAAGCCTGTAGTAGATTTAGGGTTTCATATCATCTAGGAAGGGTGAAGTACTTTATCATTTCAAGGATTATCTTGTGGAGAGCCTGGTCAGAACCTGCAAATATTCAACACAAAATACGTATATAAGATGATATCATCGCTGAGGTAGGCATTCCCATACTCAGATTGAAAACTTTAACTAACAATCTAACTACTGCTCTGATACAGGAATGATTTTGCAATACATCATAATCATAGACACATGTAGACACAATATGGATGCAGCCATCTGTTTATGATTAGTCTACTATATAATGAATACAAAACTCCTCGCAGCCTGGATGGTGGAAACTAGATCCAGGGTCTTCATTTCTACTTCCCGAATTGGTACGATTCTATCCATGTGAATAAATGAGTTGATGTCGAACATGGTAGAAACCACTTGATTACCAGTCAATGATGTAAACTGTTAACAAGTGTGAGAGAGACCACCAGTGATGTCAATGGTTCTCAAAGTACCCAGTACAATCCATGAGATGCGAATGAATGGGTTGATGTCGAACATGTCACGGAATCCTTCGATCGAAAGTCAATGATGTAAGTTGTCGTCAAAGGCGAGAAACCTGCCATTGATGCATGCAGACTTCAAGGTACTGACGATTTCTAAGTCATCTCTCTAGATAATGTGTTGATGTCGATAGAAAGCGACGCGTTGCAGGCAAGCCCACAACACGAAATCATAGTTCAAGTTGAAGAAATGTTGTTGTAAGGACTGACTCAGGGATGGTCAAAATGGATGACAAGTATTTTGCATATGAATGGTTTATTTGCAGAGACCTCTTGAACACATAACAACACGACAGATGGCTTGGCGACGATTGACCCAAAGTTAATACCCAGAAATGGTTGAAGACTTTCAAAGTGGTTTAATCAACTTTAAGACAAAGGATTTTCCAACCCAGGTGAATGAAAAGTGTCGTGTTCAAGAGTGGTAATAAGGTTTTTTCTGTGACAAAGGATAACAAATAGGCTCATTCTTCTCTCTTTTCCCCCACCATTTCTGGCAAGTACCTCTTTATTTTTTACAAGCTTGAGGAGGATAACATATGCTTGATTATAAGCTCATCCTTCGAATGAGTCCAACTTAGTTTAGATTCGAACCCTAAGAAGGAGTGGTCCGTTCCTGTTTGTAATCGAACAGGTCCTTTACTGTGAAATTTTAACGAGTCCAGTATAGGAGAAACTCGACGTTTTTCAATTTTAGAGAGTCTGAAAAAAACTAAAGAAGACTCCAGGGTTGAACTTTTTCGTAAATTTGTGTCTCCCAAGCCCGAAAAGGTATAAAATAATACTTGAGAGAATCGCTTGATCTTGCGACCAAGGAGTACTTTCATGATTAGTGTCTCTGACCTGAAAAGTAAAAAGTGATCAAGGGCACGTCGTTTTATTTCCAGTATCGAATTTGAAACGACAAAAATCCGGCAATCTTTTCGTGTTTTTACGGTCAGAAAAGGGCTATAAGAGGACCGTCTTTTAATTCCATTTTAACGAGTGTAAAAGAAACGCTCGGCAATCTTTTCATGTTTTAGGAGTCAGAAAAGGGCTTAAAAGATGACTCTGATGTCTTGGTTCGTGAAAAATAATAATTTTCCCTGAAAGTCCTTTTGTCCTGCACAAAAACAACACATTACTCATACCTGTTTAAGATAGGCAAAAATACATTGAAAAACATCCTTCCATGGTGAAAAATAAACAAACTTAGCATTCATTTATCAAAAAAAACCTATAAAAAGACCTTTTACCATGTCATTTTTACCATTTTACTGTTGAGGGAGAGAAAAGGGCTTTTGGCAAGAAACTTCCCGTGGACTTTGCGGAGAATCCGACCATTGGAATCGAGCGCCGTCTCTTTCAGGTATTTCACAACATCCTCCTCTTTGTTTTCATCTGTTTAGAATTTCATTTTAGGTCCTAGTTTGATTTTTTGGGGGCTTTGGGGTTTCAAGATCCGCTTTTCGGGGTACACAGGTGCCCCATGGGTGACCTGCGTACCCCGACATTTTATCCATTGGGAAAATGGCGGGTGTACGCAACCTACCTTCAGAGCAGTTGCGTACCCATGCTCTGTTTCTGAAGGCGGGGTGCATACTCCGCGCAAAGCATTTTTAAACCCCCAAATCTCAAACTTGAACCATTAAACTTGAACCCGCTGTGTTGGATGTTTTCTGGTGTGTAGATTGCCCACCATGCTTGATTGGCGTGAAAGAGAACACGAAGATGTTGATTTAGCCACAATAGATCATCAACCTTCCATTGATGCTTTGAAGGCATGCGGTCTCTACAAATACTGGGCCATACCTGGCATGAGGGCCCAGGTGCGATTCTTAGAGTGGCTGGTTGAAAGGTGGAACGTTCAATATCAATGCTTTTACATCAGAGGGCACCAGCTCGAGATAGAGGCCTTAGACATATATTTTCTCATTGGTTTTCCTAATAGGGGCGAGCAACTGTCTCTGTTCGGGACTAGGTCGGGTGGCCAATCCCTTGCTAGTCTCCGGCTAGAGTGGTGCAATAATCAGAACTAGGAGAAGGGGATAGAAATCAAATACATGTCCCGACCTGAACTTATGGTAATTGCCTTTATAGTTACCAGACTCTGCGGCACAGTTGCTTTGCACATTGCCACCGGGTCCCAAATGCGGATGGCGATTGATTGCTTCCGAGGCACCATTTTCAACTGGTGCGACGCTGTGTTGGCCAATATGAATGGCCAACTGACTAGGGCAAAGAACGGGCAATTAAAGACCTTTGGGTATGTGCCTTTAGTTGTGAGCTTTGCCCTAGAGAGAGTTCCGATGCTAATCCTGCAGCATCTCACTGTTGAGGTTGGGCCTCCTCAGGAGCCAAAGTTGATGCGATGGGTTGCGGTGATGGCCCGGCACCTGGATGAGGGAGCGGGAGTTGTCCGATTTCCTGCGGGTTACTTTCACTGGTTGGAGGACTAGGTCTTTGCGATCCAGGATTTTCCTTATGCCGGAGTGGATTTTCGCGGTGATCCGGACATGGTTCTTCCACAAGGAGAACAATGGGACGACAAAGGTACTTCATTTTTCACAAGTTTTTAAATTATCTATATTTTTTTTTGTGTTTTTATATATCGTCTCAAAACTGACAGTAAAAATTTTCAAAATGCAGATGTAGGTCCACGGCGTCCAGCCAATCTCCGGCCTTTCGAGAGGAGACAACCAGTTGCACCGGCACCGGTCCCACAAGACGCGGCTGCAGAGACCTTAGCTGAGTTGGAGCAGGATCTAGAGCGTCTGACGGCGGATATACCAGAGACTACTATAGATGATATTCCTATCAGACTTCAGCGTTATGTAGTCGCAGTCCCAGGACCTTTTAGGAGGTTCTTGTGTAGGGTAGCCCGTGCAGTGGTGTCGTATAGGGAGCACCACCAGTGATTGGATGGTCACTTTGTAGACACATGTGACATTTTGGTTTTTTGTACTTATCATTTTTGCCGATCATAAGGTGTTTTTCAACCTATGATCGAAGACGATGTATTTTTGACACACTCCTATCTATATATATCATTATTACCGGCTTATCTTGTTAAACATGTGTGATTAAATGTTAATGTTTTTAAATTTACATGTATGATTATCGCAAATGTCTGTCTAACATTCGAGAAGCAATTGCATCCGCTAATGTATTAAAAGACCTTGGAATATGTTGATATTCAATGTAATCAAACTCACGTTCCAAGAGACGCACTCTCAAAAATAACCTTAATAACACTGGATTTCTAATGGCATAAACTCTATTAAGTTGTAATACAATGAGTTCAGAATCTAACCTCACTATCAAACTCCGAATCCCAAATGAAATGGATTCAGATAATAACTCAATCACTGCACTGTATTCTGCAATGTTGTTTGTTGTTTGACCGAGGCTCACCCCATGCATAGAAACTAACTCGTCAGAGGGCGAATAGATAACCCAAGCTGCGGAAGAGATATTCCATGTATTACGACAAGCACCATCAACAAATCCAATGTACGTTTGGAGAGGCATCGACATCTGCAAACATCAAGGGTAAAACCAAGATAAGCAGAATAACGATGAAAAACACACTTTCTATGCTAAGCACACTGTCTATACTATTAAACACACCAGCTAGAAAGAAAAATTAACCTAACTAACTTAACTAAAATCTTCACACCCATCATTTAAGCATAGTACCTCTTTAGGTAAAGTCCATTTCTGGGTTTACCCAAAGAGTCCCCGTCAAAGTCAACCAGCTCATAGGCCCCTTTTGCTAGCTTTCGCTTAACAATGTAGGGCCCATGCCACATAGGAACGAATTTTCCAGCACCTAATTTATCGTTAGCTTGATCATACAATAGCACTAGGTCTCCTTCCGAAAAATTTCGAGGGGTCACATTTCGATCATACTGAGCTTTCATTCGTTTTGCGTGAGTCTCGATTGCCAGTGCAGCATCGCGTCGAGTCTCATCTAATTGAGCTAAGTATAATAAACGCTTCTCCTCTTCGGAAGTAGCTGGAAGTAATTCGACAGCCATTTGAAGTGATGGGATTTCGCATTCAATGGGCAACACAGCTTCCAGACCGTAAACTAGTTGGAAAGGAGTGAACCCTGTTGATGTTTTCACTGAAGTTCGATATGCCCAAAGCGCGGAAAATAACATGTTGTGCCAATTCGACCGATGAATCCCAATGATTCGTCGGATCATGATAACCAAAACTTTGTTGATGGATTCAACCAGACCGTTGGCTTGTGGATAATAAGGAGTTGAGCTATCGTGACGCAAACCAAGCTGGCCTGTAAGTTCTGTCATCATAATGTTTCGAAAATGGCGCCCATGGTCAGTGATTATCGCTTGTGGGACACCAAACCTAGGAATAATGTGATTGAATACAAAAATTGCAGCTGTCTTGCCGTCTCCCTCGAATGTAGGCATCACCTCGGCCCACTTAGTAAAATAATCAACCGCAAGGATGATATACGCATGCCCCCCGGCCGAGTGAGGGTTACATGTAATAAATTCGATACCCCATTTGGCAAAAGGACCAACGGCAATTATAGGGTGGAGAGGAGCTGGTGGTGTGCGTGTCTTGCGATCAAACACTTGACAGTTGTGGCATTTTCGGACCGCAATGATATAATCTTGAAACATGGACATCCAGAAGTAGCCAGCACGCAACACCTTCTGAGCTGTGGCATACCCAGACATATGACCGCCACACGCCCCAGAGTGACAGTCATTCAAAACCCTTTCCGCCTCTTCGTGAGTTAAGCAACGTCGGAAAACCAAGTCTGCCCCACGGCGATAAAGAGTATCTCCAATAATTTTGTACTGTTGGGACTGGAATCGAATTTTCCGACGTTCCGACTTTGAAGCTACGGGCCGAAAGGATTGGGTTTGGAGATAGATGATTATATCCCCATACCACGGATCTAAAGTGCTGATGAGAAACAAAGATTCGTCCGCAATGGGTTCCTCTGCCACAGTTTCCGTCTCAGCACGCGGGAAGTCACACATCAACTCTGCAAAGACTAAAGATTTCTTAGACTTAGATTTTTCAAACTCTAAGTCGAACTCTTGCAGGATAACGATCCATTTAGAGTACTTGCCCCCCTAGCAATTGTTTAGTCAAAATGTAAATCATAGGGTTGCAATCCGAAATAACTGTAGTTTTACGGAGAAGAATATAATGACGAAAACGTTGGACAGCCTAAACGGCTGCCAGGGCCAATTTCTCCACATGCGAATATTTTAGCTTAGTGGGATTTAACGTCCTACTAAGATAATATATCACATGTTCCGTTGCGAATTCGTCTTCCTGAACTAACACCATTCCAATAGTGGAATGAGAGACGGCGAGGTACAAAAAGTAGTCTTGGTTGTAGTTGGGAGGATGCAACAACGGTGCATGGGTCAACGCGTGTTTAAGTGCATCAAAAGATTGCTGAGCGATCTCATCCCAAGAGAATTGAGCGTTCTGTTTCAACAACCATGTAAAACCTTTTGTAACCTCGGCGTAGTTAGGAATGAAGCGGCGTAGAAAGTTTGCTTTCCCCTGCAAACTTTGGAGTTGGCGAAGACTCGAAGGAGGAGGCAACTTGATGATAGCTTCTACCTTCAAGGGATCGACGCGAATGCCGGATTTTGAAACTACGAATCCCAGCAATCGTCCCACTTCTATACAGAAGACACATTTGTGTGGGTTCAAACGTATACGATAATGCCTACACCTCATGAAGATTGCGCGTAAATGGACAAGGTGATCAGCTCGATGTAATGAATGAGCAGGCAAATCATCGAGGTACGGTTGCACAATGTGTTTGATGTCATGAAACGCATAAGACATTGCCCTTTGAAAAGTGGCTCCGGTATTCTTAAGCCCAAAAGGTAATTTGCAATAAGCAAATGTCCCCCATGGACAAATGAAAGCCGTTTTTGGTTGATCGGCAGGTAGAATATTGATTTGGTTGTAACCGGAAAAACCGTCCATAAAGGAAAATATTTCACTGCCAGCACAATCATCAATTATTTGATCGATATAGGGTGTTGGATAGTTGTCTTTGGGACAAGCACGATTAATATCCCTATAGTAGATGCATATTCTTATTGTTCCTTGTTTTTTGTTAACCGGAACAATATTCGATACCCAATCCATTAAGGGGATCGGATAAATGAAACCTGCTTTCAACAACTTCTCGACTTCTGCTTTAATTGCAGCCGCTTTTCGTGGGTGAATCTGACGCAAACGTTGCCGGACGGGTTTAGCGTCCGGGTAAGTCTTAATCTCATGGACAACAATTGCGGGATCAATTCCTGGCATTTCCTCATAGGACCAGGCAAACACTTCGTGGAATTCTTGAAATAGGGCCTTGTATGTCTGAATCTCATCATCTGAACACGAGGCACCTATATGAATGTTTTCAATGATTCCGGGCTTGACTGAAATGTCAATGGGAACATTGCGAGATATGTTTCCCAAATTCAGCTCTGAATCAGGATGTTTCATTGGACTCTGAGCTTCTTTGACATATTCAGCTGTAAAAACGGATGAGAAATCATTTTCAAAACGATCATCCTCGGGCAAAAACGAAGATCTATGATGGAGATCTTCCCATGGTAAATCATCTACACACAGGACTTCACAAAGTTGTTCGTCAGATGACACAACTTCGGGAAACGCTATTAACTCCGAGGTTGAAGTGAAAAGTGATTCCTCACGGACCACATTCATTTGGTCGATTTTGGTTGAACGCGAGTCGGTAAAAGACTGCACGGCTTCGTAAGCAATTTCATACGGACTCAAAGGCATAGCATCACCAAATGAGTCTAGTTAAGATTCGGAAGGAATGATCCAAGGATCATCATAGACAATGGTATCTGAGGTAATCATATGAATGGATGCGAACGAAGACACGGTGTTGATTGGAGGAAAAGGAAAAGTTCCCAGTAAACCGGCGTCTTTAACTAATCCTACACCAACATCCTTATAAGGGATAGTCGTTTTACCGACATGCTGGATACTCTCTGAAGAGGCTGGGTCAGATGAAAAGTAAGCCAGCTGGTCTATGGTCACGATCTTACCATTATGTGGAAATTTTATTACTCTGAAGACCGATGAGACGACCGCTGTCATAGCGTAAGACCAACTTCGACCCAAGAGAAGGTTGTAGTCTAGAGGGGCATCAACCACCTCCACATCCAGACTAACAGTTTTTCCTTCAACCCCTATAGGCAAATCCTGTAGAATGCCAAACGGATGGAACCCACGGCCATCAAAGGCCTTAAGAATTGTTGGGGATTGATTTAGTGAAGGAGAACTAAGCGATCTCCAACACTGTATCGACATAATACACGTGGAAGCTCCCTCATCAATTACAGTCCAATGAATATCTGTTTTTGACTATCACTGGAATCTGGAAAGCCATCTGATGAGGTAAATGCGGTGTACTATTTTCTAGATCAAAGATTATTAGGTTCGGGTCCTGAACGTCAACAGCTCCTATAGCCGACAAAAGTAATTTTCGTTGTGCTGGGCATGATTGCAGCACTTCTAAAGCCGACATTGCTGAGGGCGAAACAGCTAAATCCTCAACAATGTTGTAATTCTGGGCCGCTCTCGCATGTGGATTGAAAGCAGACCTTCGAAGTACACCCTTGGCAGGTGGTTTAATTACTAAGTCAGGGTTAGGTTTCTCGATCTGTAGTGGATCAGAACCGGGAGCTGAGGTTGATGGATTTGGCTGAGAAGATTCTGCTTCTTTCGATCCATCAACAGGACTTTTACTACCATAATCATGTGACCGAGTCGCAATCCTTACATGAGACATCATCAATATGGGTTCTTCAACGGCACTCGAGGAAGAACCTATCATTTTGCTATCTTTCAGAAACGGGTCCTTCAAGACAGCAGGAATTTGGGAACCTTTGACAAGTTTCGCAACCTCGGCCCGATGAGGGCAATCTCTTGTAAAATGATCTTCTTCACAAATAAGACAAGGATAACGAGGCTTGTGCTTTTCGTCATTGGTTTCCGACTTTTCTGTTTTCTCCTTTGGAGCTTTGTCTGCTTTATTCTTCTTCTTGCCTTTCTTCTTCCCACCGTTTTTTGATTTAGCCGTAGATGACTCTACAGCATGAATATCAGCGGAGACTTCAGCAGAAGATTCTCTTGTCGGGGAGTCTGGTAAGGTGATAATGGGCGAATAATTCTTTGAAGACTTCTTCTTGCTTTTAGTTTTTACCGTACCAATCATGCCATCAGCAGCATGAGATCCCGAAGGAGCAGTAGCGATTTGATTTGACTTTGGAAGATCTGGGATCTTTTCGTGTAACGTACCCGACTGAGTATAAACTAAGTCAAGGTACTGCGCTTGAGCAATCACTTACTCTTCAGTAACTACTCCGGCCTTAGCTACGTCTTCAGTAATCTTCGGTAACAATGATTTAACAAACCATTCAGCTAAGATTTGGTCCGGGATAAAAACTTTCACTAATCGTCTTCGACGTCTCCATTCATGTATATGATCGGAAATATAAGTGGACGTCGACTGTTTTAATGAAGTTAATAACTCGTTGCCATTATCATATCTGACCGGCAACTGAAAATGTGTTAAGAACGAGGTAGCTAACTGACTAAAATTATAAAAAGAGGCCCGTGGTAACTCAATGTACCACTTGGCCGCGAGACCAATGAGCGTATGCTGAAAAAGATGTAAACGGATCGAATCATCCGAGATGGAATTTGAGGCACACCAGAGGTGGTAAGTCATCACGTGATTTGATGGATCCTCTCCAGACTTACCTTCGAACTTGGGTATGTCACTGAGCAACTTATTTGGCATTGGCGGCCAGAACGGAAGATAATTTATTGGATCGTTCGTTAGGCACGTCAAGTCTGGTAAATCCAAAGTTGTGATAAATGGCAATTGCCGATTAGGATCCCTAAAACTCTGAGTCACAAGACCAGTCCCAGGACGAGGATATCCAGGATAACTTGGAACAGGAATCACATTCGGAATATTGTAACCTCCGGAAAACCAGGATTAACCGGACCGTACTGGGGTTGTTGTGGTTGTTGATAAGTGTACCCAGGATACGGTTGATACTGGTAAACTGGTTGTTGGACAGCAGGCCCGTATTGGTAGTGTCCCTAGTGCGGTTGATAAACAAATTGTGGTTTAGTAGTAACAACCGTACTTAAACCTGGCTACCCTACAGGCATCTGAACCGTAGTTTGAATCGTGGATCCAGACAATGGTAAATATGTCTGCGGAGTAGTGGCAGAGACAATAGAAACCGGAGCTGTCGATACTCCAGAAGTAGGTGTGGTGGAAGGAACAGATGTTGCGGTAGTTGCAGCAGTCGTTTGAGATGGAGTACTAGGTGCAATTGGCGACTGAGTAACTACCGAAGGTACAGAAGTTTGAACATTAGACTGGACTGGTTGTTGGGGTGGACCAGAAACCACAGGTTGTCCAGTTTGAGATGACAACTGTACGCTTGGCTGCAACACTTGTTGAACTTGCGATGGATCCCACACTATGTTCATTCCAGGGTATTGACCCATGACAGGTTGAGGATATTGAGATCCATAACCAGATTGAGGGTAGGATTGATAATTGAGAGGTACATTTCCCATACCTTGAACATAAGATTGACCTTGAGGTGGTTGATAACCTTGACTCGAGTACTGACCTTGGGGTAGATACCCTTGAGGTAAGTACTGATACTGGGGTTGACCTTGAGGCATATATTGATACTAAGGTTGACCCTGGGGTACATATTGAGGTTGGGGTTGACCTTGAGGAATGTACTGTACCATGGGTACATACTGTCCTTGAGATTGCCCCCCAGGCATTAAGTGAGGCTGCCCCCCAGGCGGTAACTGACCACCTTGAGGTTGAGAACTGGGAATTGAACCTGACATCATATAAATGTCTCCTACGCCCAACGGTGTACCATTGTTTCCAGTTAATGACCCATGTCCAATGGGTTGAGGAGATGCTCCTGCAAAAGTACCAGAAAGTGACTGATACCCAGCAGGAACAGAAGGACCACCATACAAGAAAGATTCAGGAGGTTGAGTAAACACGGATGACTGACTAGACATATTTACAGGAGTATAAATACCTCCGGGTGGATAAGGAGTACGAGGTGGAGAAAAACTTATCCCTGAGTTGTCTAAGTAATTAGTTAACGAAAGATACCAAGTAGTACTTCTAGGTGGACTGTAAAAAATAGATTCACGCTCCCTTAGATCAATGGTAGGTTGATCTTCAGGAATAGGGACGCCTACTTCTTCTTCTGGAGCAAGTTCTTCAATAGCTATCAAACCAGAAGGAAGATTTTCGGTGATGACTCTTTCTACCCTAGGTGAATCAGGAACACTAGAAGTTGGAGTAACAGGTTCAGATATTTCAGGTTCTTCGCCTATATCACTAGTAGATGAAAAACTACCAGCAAGCTCAGAAACTGCAACAGCTTCAGGATTATAACCTATTTCTAGACTTTGGTAATCTGGATGGACTACCAACGAAGACTCTCCTTCTTCAGGTGAACCTACTTTACTGCCACTAGGAGGAGTTACAAGGACTTTCAAACCTTCGTAATGACCCGGGACGTCTTCAGGAGGCTCACCCTGAAGTCTACGGGACTTCCTCAACAAATCGGCCACGGTAACAATCTCAGGAGACTGGCCCCGAAGTCTACGGGACTGTCTCGGTAATTCCGCCACAGTTAAAAAATTTTAACTACTGCGCACGCAAACAACGTAAAATCTCAAAGAAAACCACCTAAAGTCTCTAAAGAACCAAACAAATTTGAATCACACGCCTAAAGAATCTAGGGCGTCAAACCATACACAAACAGTAGCCTTCCGGACCGAAAACACTAGTTGGTGATGAAGCCCAACATCGCCAAATTCAGTACAGAAGTGGTGGGTGGAACAGTTACCCCAGCAACCTGCTTAATGAATAGACTAGCACAAGTTCCTCCACTTTAACCGTCTCGAGTGAAGTGAACCCCCTAGAAAATCCAAGTGAGTCTAGCCGATGTCTGCTCCAGGTACAGTGGGATCTTCCCTCCACCGTCACCTCGGGTAGAATCCTAAAGATAATGGTCACTAAGGTTACCAACAACAACAAATATACCTGGGGGAACAGTCTACGACCCGATAGCACGCAAGGGCAGAGTAACAAGCTCAATCCCCTTGTCGGCTCCTTGACAATAATCCAAGGTTTACCGACAAGTGACCCCAGGCTCCTCGACAATAATCCGAGGTTTACTGTTTGTAATACGTGCGTATCTGGCGTCTTTCCCAATGAAGGAGGATTGATCCCCTCACTGGTTCGGACATGGTCTCGTGCTTTTCCTTTAAGAGGAGCTTTCCCAGAGTACAAATGAAACAGTTGGATTTATCCTACCACAAGATAAGCTACTTGTTTGGTTTTACTGTCTTGGAGAGTTAATTACTATCCTACTCCAAGACACTAGCCTGATCTATATTGGTGTTTCAGAGCCCTAGTAAATAAAAAGTTACTAAGTTGATTTTACTTTAAGCGTTAATTTTTTATGGTTTTTCTTTAAGACAAAAGGTAGCGGAGATGAAACTGATGGTGTGTAGACTCGACTCAAATCCACTAAAAAGATGCACTTAGGATGATTTATACTAATTTTCATTTTTCAATGAATTCCCTAGCTAAGAGAGTTGGAGAATGCAAAATTTAAAGACAACTTTCTTGGCAATGAAAATCAAAGAAACAATCTCTTTATCTTTTCCAAAGCATACAACACATGACCACTAATTATTTTGTGAAAATTCCTTTTCCTTTCAGAGACTCAAATGCCGCTAAGCAAACTTTTCCTTCAAAAGAGATTTTTTGGATTTTTCCTTACTTAACAAAGCATTTAAAAATCAAAAAGCAAACCTTTACAAATCTATGACAATCAAATCAAAGCTACTTAAAAGCAAATCAAAAGAAATTCACCTAATAAGCAAGTCTAATGAGGCCAAAACCTACAAAGTATGATGTTGAAAAGTGTGCAACAAGAAATGCTTGTTGAGATTGCAACAAGATGATGGAGCCTAGTGAAAAGAGTCGCCTTCACTAAGTGGGCCCGCAGGCTATTTTTGGCGCAAGTCTATTTTTAGACTATGTCTATTTTTAGACATATGGATCATGTCTATGTTTATGGATGATTGATCAAGTTGGGAAAAATAGATGGACTTCTATTTTTGATGAAAGTGTGAGTGATCACAGTGTGAGTGATTACAGTGTGAGTGATCACAGTGTGAGTGATCAAAGTCAAAAATAGAAAAGTCAAATATTATTATCTCACAATAATATTTGGACTATAAACTTAATCTTATTCTCTTGGAGCACTTCAGTTTGAGCTACGGAAGTGGCACATGCAGCTGTCAGAAGGAAATACGCTTTTCTCATGAGTCAGTTGAGTTGTTGCATGCATGAATTCAGTTAGAACTCAAGTGAGTTGAGTTTAGTGGACTGGAGGTACAGTTGATGGAGTTGTGTTCAGTTTAGCTTTGTTAAACTGGTTGTATTTAGTCTAACTGATCAATAGACTAGAGATGAGTTGGGTGAATTAGTTATTAATTAATTCAAAAGTTATTAACTCATAATGCAACTATAGAATACATCAGTTAACTCAGTTGCATGTCAGTGCATGTTCAGTTCAGCAGGGCCAGGTGTTAGAGGATCAGATTGCTATCAGTTGTGACTATAGTTGTGCATGATGATTTGCACAATCAAAGGATTGAGTATGCCAATGAGTTTGCTCACGTATATTCATGATATTATAGCTGTTGCTCACGTCCAACATAGTGTGGGTGACTATTTTGCAGTGTAAAATCGAGTTTGGGAAGCTATTCTCATCAGTTCTCGAGCAGGTTTGAGCAGTGGAGGCAGGCAAGCAGCGGGAGAGATTTGGAGATCAAATCTGAGCTGTATTGTGTGTAACAGGTGGAGATACTTGTGAGAAGTATTATGCTTTGTATTGTTACATGATTCAATCAATATAATATACAGATAGTGTGGGGTTTTTAGCGAGATGCTTTCCCCGGGATACATACTGTGTTTATGAGTTTGATTGATGCTTCTATGTGTGCCTGTGGATGTTTCTGCTTCTGTAATTTGATGATCAACGTAGAGGAGATTATGTATTATACATGTTCCGCTTAAATTGTATGATCAGGATAATCTCTGTTGAATATGTGTCATATTATTCAAAATTTCTACATGGTATCAGAGCTAGATGATTTGTAGAAAAAATTTCTACATGGTATCGGAGCTAGATAATTGTAGAAAAAGTTTCTACATGGTATCGGAGCTGCTTGATTTGTAGAAGAGATTTTTACAGGATATCAAGCGAGGATTGATCATCAGATCTATTATTCAGGAAGTGTTTACATTTTATTTCTTCAGGCAGAGTCTGTAATCGGGCCAGGTAGCCTCTGGATTCATCCTTCTTTTGGAAGGTGAAATATCCGGTAAAAGCCCATACAGTCAATCTCTGTACGAGAAATATTTTGTTCTCACGAATTCTAGATCGGAAGCAGTTGAGTTTTGTGCTGGTGGAATTCGAATTTAATTCCAAAGCAAGAGATAAAACTCAGAAACATTCAGTTCGAGAATGGAGATAGTATGCCCCAGTATCTCACGAGGTTCACTCAGTGTCGAGATGAGCTGGGAAGTGTGGGGGTTACTGTTGATGATGAGGATGGTGAGTCTAGGACTCCTTGACCTTCCTAAGAGTTGGCATAGCTACCAGGACTCGGTGAATGGAAGGGAGAAACTGCCAAATTGGGAACGACCATGGTCGGATTTGATGCAGGAGGAGATTAGACGACGCACCAGAGACAGTTCTTCATCCATGCAGGATGAGGAGAACTGTGCCTTAGCGAGTAAGGTGAGGAAGGGGAAGGAGAAGGTTTCTCTTTTCGAATCCAGTTCTTCCAGTGATGGGAAGAAGGTTGACAAGTCGAAGGTGAGATGCTTTCGTTGTCATGAGATTGGTTCACGGGTCAGGAACCTGTATGCTCTTGAGGTTCAAGATGCATGCAAAGCCTTGAGCAGCGAGGCAACTGATGGAGACTTGGTGGTTGAGAGGGAGCGTATATTACCTCTCAACATGCAGAGCCAGAAGAAGTCTCAGACGATTGTGGAGGAGCCACGATTGGTGTAGCAGCTTCAGGAGGTTGTGGAGCAGCCACAACAAGGGAAGCTGAGAGGAGATCGAGTAGAGACATCTACTCATCCAGAGACCTCCAGTAGGGGGAAACTTCAAGCCAGGTGGGCTGAGGGATCGCATGCATCCATACCTCCAGGTAGGAGGTGGGGTGATGTGGATTGATTGTCCCAAGGAGGAGGGGCAAGATCCTTGAGGTACCCAACCTCTTGGATGAGACCTTGCTACGGGAGCCCCGATGTGTAGTAGCAGGAACTGACTGATTGGGTAGAGTCAGATGCGGATGGAGCGGCAAAGAGAGCGACAGTGCAGGGAATCCCAGGACAGCGCATAGCTAGCAGGCTATAGCAATGCGAGAGGCACAAGTGTTTTGCACAGTGCTAGGTGGCACAGAGAGGTGTGCAATGGTGCGAGATGCATGGAGATGTTGTAGTAGCGCAGATGTCAGAGAGGGAGCACTTGTCAGCAGCAGGTAGAGCTTCAGCATCAGAGGGTGTTTCTATCCCAACAGGGAGGTCAGTTGGGAGGTGCAGTGCGGATGCAATGCTGGGAGATAGAACCAGCAGCAGCACGGATGCAGTCAGAGATCAAAGTGACAGAGGCTAGAGAAGTCAGATACTGAAGAGCACAGAGATGCAGAGTTTCAGTTGACAGAGGCAATAGCAGTCAGAGACTTTGATGACAGAGCAAGTGGACCGGCCAGATGTGTTGCATGGAGAACATTCCAGAGTTACAGGATCGGGTTTGAGAGGAAGCCTTTCTTGTTGAGAGGGAGTGTTGAAAAGTGTGCAACAAGAAATGCTTGTTGAGATTGCAACAAGATGATGGAGCCTAGTGAAAAGAGTCGCCTTCACTAAGTGGGCCCGCAGGCTATTTTTGGCGCAAGTCTATTTTTAGACTATGTCTATTTTTAGACATATGGATCATGTCTATGTCTATGGATGATTGATCAAGTTGGGAAAAATAGATGGACTTCTATTTTTGATGAAAGTGTGAGTGATCAAAGTCAAAAATAGAAAAGTCAAATATTATTATCTCACAATAATATTTGGACTATAAACTTAATCTTATTCTCTTGGAGCACTTCAGTTTGAGCTACGGAAGTGGCACATGCAGCTGTCAGAAGGAAATACGCTTTTCTCATGAGTCAGTTGAGTTGTTGCATGCATGACTTCAGTTAGAACTCAAGTGAGTTGAGTTTAGTGGACTGGAGGTACAGTTGATGGAGTTGTGTTCAGTTTAGCTTTGTTAAACTGGTTGTATTTAGTCTAACTGATCAATAGACTAGAGATAAGTTGGGTGAATTAGTTATTAATTAATTCACAAGTTATTAACTCATAATGCAACTATAGAATACATCAGTTAACTCAGTTGCATGTCAGTGCATGTTCAGTTCAGCAGGGCCAGGTGTTAGAGGATCAGATTGCTATCAGTTGTGACTATAGCTGTGCATGATGATTTGCACAATCAAAGGATTGAGTATGCCAATGAGTTTGCTCACGTATATTCATGATATTATAGCTGTTGCTCACGTCCAACATAGTGTGGGTGACTATTTTGCAGTGTAAAATCGAGTTTGGGAAGCTATTCTCATCAGTTCTCGAGCAGGTTTGAGCAGTGGAGGCAGGCAAGCAGCGGGAGAGATTTGGAGATCAAATCTGAGCTGTATTGTGTGTAACAGGTGGAGATACTTGTGAGAAGTATTATGCTTTGTATTGTTACATGATTCAATCAATATAATATACAGATAGTGTGGGGTTTTTAGCGAGATGCTTTCCCCGGGATACATACTGTGTTTATGAGTTTGATTGATGCTTCTATGTGTGCCTGTGGATGTTTCTGCTTCTGTAATTTGATGATCAACGTAGAGGAGATTATGTATTATACATGTTCCACTTAAATTGTATGATCAGGATAATCTCTGTTGAATATGTGTCATATTATTCAAAATTTCTACATATGATCCCAGGATGTTTTACTCAGTCGTGATTTAACTAAGGACTAGTCAATGCAGAATCAAAAACTAGTCAAAAACAAACATCAAAATCTTTTGTTCTTTTTCGTAAAATGAAATTCACAGTTCAATCAACAAACTTTTTCGAGATCCGGCAAAGAGACAAAACAAAGGTAGGTGTCTCACAAGGGTGGATTCTGTGAAAGGTCCGACTCCTAAGAAGACTGCAAATACCAGGGAGATCCAAGGTTTTACGACTTCTAAAGCCAAAATCACTACAGGACCAATGCAAAAATCAAACCCTAAGGCTAGAACCTCTACGAATTCCACTAAAACACTTGACACTGATGAAACAAGTTCAGATGAAGATCTCTGGTAGGTAACTAGTGGATCTGGGTGGAAAAAAACAAATTAAAAGCAAAATCTAAGAGGTAAAAAGGAGAAAATTGAAATTTTCTCAATTTTGACAGGGTACGCAGGCAACCTGTTTACACAGGTGCGGGTACGCTCTGTGCACAAAGCTGCAATGCGTATAGGTACGCACTGTGCTCAACTCAGAGGCTATGTACTTCTAGCAAAACTAAGAAAAAGTAAAATCTAATTTAACCCTAAGCTAAGCCACCCAAACACACAGTCAGACAACCAAAAACCAGAAAGAAAAAGACTTTTCTCAGATCAAAGGTTCAGACAAAGGAAAAATCATTCACATCAATGGAGTTCCCCAGTGGAGTCGCCATTTTGTCATGCGGAAAGAGTCAATTTTGCGGACAAAACCAACCTCCCTAGAAGCTTAAGGCTTTCTAGTGACAAACAAGACAATTAAGAACAATCCTTCTCTAAATATGCATTTACCATATAAGAAATCAAGTGTTTAGATCCTACCTGTAGTCAAACGCTGTTGTAGTAGTCCAGCCTCGTCGATCCGGATGAGCTCCTCCTTCTCTTCGAAACCTGCATTCACTAACAATCAAACGATTAAATAGCACCTGAATATCTCATAAAATAAAACATATTTAACATACAGACCAAGGCGTATATGAAACAACTCATAAATAACAAATTGTTGAGAAGAATGGACTTATTTGTATTAATAGGAAACAAAAGAAACCATTACAACCTGAGCCTTGGTGTTGTGCAAGTTCCTCCCAGGGTCCAGCAAGAATTTTCCTTTACTTTGATCAGCTCACCCACTTCCAAATGAAGTCAAGAAAGGATGGGAATCTCTCCTCTCAAGCTCTATAAGGGAGTCCTAATCTCAGCAGCATCTACCCTTAGGAATGTTCATCTTTCAACCTCCCCTCCCTCTTGCCCAATGCCTGTATTTATAGTGCTCTAGAGGAAGTTAATCAGGTCCACCATCAATGGGATAAGCCCCTCTTTGGATGGGTTAGCTCCCCTCTTGATGGGATAAGTTCCTCTTTCATAGGGATACATGAACCATCTGGAGGCACTCAATACACGTCAAACAAGCTTCTAGAATGCTCTAGAAATGACCACAAGTAACTTTTTTGGAGTGAAACTTGCGCCTTTTCACCTTTACAGGAGTATGCACCCATTGCTTTACAGACAGAGCGTACAAGTACGCAGGTATTGTGAACTTGAGGTGCGTACACACAGGTAAGGCTAAGAGAAACTGCGTACCCAGAGATAATTGACTTTAAATGACTTTTCTCTCTTTCTTGGAGTTTGACATGAAAAGCAGAGGCATGAGACTTGCCAAGGAGGATAGTATGACAGTTGATGGAGCCATACTAACTGTAGATAGTCATGGTGACAATTTTTAGTGTAACACTTACCTGCGAATTTTTGGAACTTTCTGTCGTATAATAATGCGTGATCTCCAACTTTGAATGTATTCCCTCTGATTTGAATGTCATGCCAAGCTTTTTTCCTTCTTTTCTCTACTGACCGGTGAAATTCGGCCAAGAATCTGGATTCATCAAGTTCCATCAGTTGATCCAGTCTTTCTCTTAATGCTACATCATCTGTCATCTTTATTGCTTGAGAAATAAACATGTTGGGCACTATGAACTCTGCTGGGATTACTTCTTCCTTCCCATATACTAGCTGAAATGGTGTTCTTTTATGAAGTCTTTTGACTATTGTTCTGTATGCCCATAGAGTTGCTAGTACATGCTCATCCCATTCATCCCTATTAGTGGATTACAATTTTTGTGAGACCTTTCACTAGTATTTTATTGAATGCCTCAACAATCCCATTGGCCTGTGGATGGTATGGAATACTTTTATGATGCTGAATCATAAAGTTCTTGAGAAGAGACTCAATGGTTTCATTAATAAAATGTGTTCCTTAATCACTTGTCAGGCCTTTTTAGCATCCAAATCTTGAAATTATATTTTTAAAAATGAACCTTGCAGTAGTGTTAGCCGTACAGTCTTTCACTAGTGCTACTTCTACCCATATGGTGAGATATTTCATGGCTGTTATATGTATCTTGCATGTGAATGTCGTGCTGGTGGTGTTATGGGTTCGATGAAATCTATTGCCCACTTCTCAAAGATCTGCACTGTATGAACTAGGTTTAAGGGGATTTCATCCCACCAGGAAGGATTCCTAACCCTCTCACAAAGATCACAATTCTTAGCATATTCCTTAGAATCTTTGTGGAGGGTTGACCACTATAATCTGGCATGCAGTATCTTCCTTGTGGTGGCTTTTCCTCCTAGATGGCCTCCCACGACCCTAGCGTGACATTCCTAGAGCACATCCTCTCTTTCATGCTGAAGGATGCAACATCTCAAGACTTGATCCAGGCCCATCTTATAGAGATGTCCTGCGATTAGTTGATAGTCTACTTCCCTTACTATTAGATGTCTCTTCTGTGTTGGTGTATATCCCTCCAGGCAGTGCCATGTTGTTAATAGCCCAACAATTTCTTCTAGGTAGTCTGAAACTGCTTCTATTCTAAATAAGTCAGCATTAGGTAATTGATCATCTAATGACCCTTCATTATCTCTAGCCTCTAGTCATGATAGATGATCCGGCCCCACATTCAATCTTCTAGGTTTGATGACTACCTCAAAAGTGAATTCTTGGAAGAGTAATAACCAACAGCGTATTATGCCTTCTAACAATGGTTTGTTCACTAAATAATTTCGCGCTGAATGATCTGTGAAAAATTTGAATGGTGCTCCCAACAAGTAATGTCTGAACTTCTATAGAGAGTAAACCATGGCCAATGCCTCCCTCTCTGTTGTCATATAGTTCCTTTCTGCAGTTGAAAATTTCCTGTTGGCATAGTACATGGGGTGATCCATATTTCTCTCACCTAGTTGTGCTAATACTGCTCCCAGTGCAATCCCTAACGCATCAATATGTACATGAAATGTTTTGTTCCAATCTAGGTACACAAGGATCAAAGTGCTTACTAGTTTCTCTTTCAATTTATCCAATGCTGCTTGACAGTCCTTCATCCAAGTGAATACTTCCGTCCTCTTCAGTAACTTCTCCATCGGGGCCATGATTAATGCATAGTTCCTAATGAACCACTGGTACTACCCTATATGGCCTAGACTAGACCGCAGTTGCTTTACATTGGGTGGTGGTTCCATGTTAACGATTACTGCAACCTTTGCGGGGTCTACGCACACTCCGTCTTTGCAGACAATGTGGCCCAGTGTTGGTATCCTAAATTACTCTATCTTTTACCCCATTTCCATCAATATCAATCTCTGTTTTACCTTAATAGAAGACCCTTCTTTCCTACACTAGTATAAGATGGTTAACCTTTTCCTGCACATGCTCATAGTCTATATTAAGATTTGTTACAACACTTTATTAATCTTTTTATATAGATTTCGGGTTATTTACATATTTATTGCAACTCATATTGATTTCCTAGAAGTAATCATGGAACATAGCATTAATAATGTATGAGTTGACTAGTGCACGAAGATTCTTGCACCGCCACTATCCGAGATTTCCGAGTGCTATCTTCCACGAGGATGGGTATCGATCTCTAACTCTAAGTCTAACTGCTAATGAACTGAAGCAAGTGGCGTGCATCCAGGGATTTTTCTCCAAAGATAGCTTACGTCCCAGTGAAACTCGTGTGTTATCACCATTGGCCAAGTTTGTAATTCGGTTTTCTAAGTCTATTCGGGCGAGAGGCCTGAAAAAGAATTATCTGTAATTAGTGTAAATGACCTAGAGCTGAAGGATATATATGATGTAGATCGTAGATAGAAAGCTAGCGAGCCATTGGTTATTATTTTGGTTTATGTAATCTGGTTATCGCCTCACTCTGGGGCTGGAATGCTCTGTAATGTAATTTGCTGAATCACGTAAATACAAGAGAATCACTATGGTTTGCACACGCAGTGTTTAATTTTGTCTTTGATGTATTATTTGAAATGTTGATCGCTTTCATTCCTTAGAAGGGGAATGAGCTAGTTGGCCAGGGCCCGACCAACCCAACTCGTTGAACCCTCTCGCTTTCGTTATTTGGAAAGACGGTGTGGTTATTTCTTTGCAACTGTGTGATGTAATAGTTTAATCACTAATATTTAAGTTCTGGATTAAATTATCTTTTGTAGCCTATGTGTGGAACAGATCCATGGTTTGCAGAGTAGTTGTGTTTACTTTTGTTTATAAGATATCTTTCACGCATTTACTTTACTCTTGTTTTCTGTCTTAATTCATTTTCGAAGCGGATTGTGCAAGGAACTCTTTCCTGCACCAGTGCATGTTGTTGCTTGCACCTTGGCGTAGTCATTCATTGCAAAAAATAGTGAATCACTTACCTGCATCTTATTTCCCATTATTTCGCAAATGAATGGATCGATTAATAAAGTAACTATTTTTGGTATTAAAAGTTCATCTCTAAAAGATCTGGAAGCCGTTATATTAAACCACCATATTATACTTGCAAAGAATATCATTATTGTGGGTGAAATACCAAAACGGGTTGACACATGCCAAGTACTTTGGCTATTGATTGATTCTTTTGTAAGTGTTATTATCTCATGAAGTTTATTTCCCTTACGAAGTTTAATGAGTTGAAGCATTTTCTTTTTCGTAGCTAGTTTACTTCAAAATTTCATTTACAGTTGCAATTCCTTTTCAGCACGTCTTTCAGCTTTCGAAAGTAATTCAGAAACTGAGTAAAGGGGACTCTGCTTTGGTGCAAGAGAAAGTCTCTTGACACAGGAACAGAGTGCTCCAAGCCCTAAGGCTTAGAGCACCTTCACTCAGACATAATTCTTCAGTAAGGAAGATTGAATATACTCTTACACAGAAATATTGTACCTGCACTAGTGCAAGCAGATTGCAACCGTGCAAGGATAGGTTGTTTGTGTGGGAGAAAGATCAGAAGGAAGGCAGAATTCTACAAGGGCCCACTTATCAGACTGCTTACCATCCATCTGAAGATGAACATAGAATTTCATTCCAGCATTTAATATTGTTTCTTTTGTGTGGAATTTCTTTACTTGATTTACTTGCAAATTGTCTTTTACATTCCAGCACTAGAGTTGCCTTGGTGTTAATTTCCTTTCCAATTGTTTTCTATCTGATTCTATAAATAATTTCCTTTAATAAGTAGGATTAGAAATAGGAAAAGTTCATACCATTTCTGGCATTGCCTGTGCTTCATCTCTAAGTTTACGAAACCCTCAGGTTGACAATTAAGTGTTGAGGAGTTTGCTCAAGTGAAATTCTTGCACCCAACATTTTGGCGTCGTTGTCGGGGAGGTGATTTGAATTGGTAAGAATTTTCCATTTTTTTACAATAGGGGTAAGTCTACTATTATTTTTTCCCACAGTGTGCTTCTATTGTTTGAAGGAGTTTATAGGTGCTGATTTATTTCTAGAACTTGCAGTTTGTATTTCGAATTCCATTTGTCATTTTTTTTCTAAAATGAATGCATAAATGAGGTAGGGGCCAAAAAAACATTGAAAAATATGAAACCAAAACTCATATTGGGCCTCCTTTTCTAGGCAGAAATTCCAAACAAACTCAGACTTATTACACAGGAACAATCCACCTAGGCTCTGGTAGTAGTAGTTCAGGTGTGACACAGCCCATAAAGGGGAAGAAGGGCACTGTTGGAATCCATAGTCAGCCTTTTCAGCCTGTTAAGAGTGGTTTTTGTGGAAGAAAAACAATGGCAGATATGGAAGACCATGCAGAAGGAAGCGGTGAAAATCAAGTAAATCAAGAATAGTCTACTTTCGGATTCCCTATTGTGAATCCTAATATACAAGCACAAATGAAAAATATTTAACCATTAGTTCTTCCTCATTTCTATGGTAAGGTACATGAAGATCCAGACTCTTTCTTATTTGAGTTTGATATGTTGTGTAGAATTTATGATTACTTATCTGATTCCCAGAAGTTAAAGTTGTTTCCTGCAACTCTCAAGGACGCAACACTTCGCTGGTTCATGGGACTAGGAGGAAACACTATAAATTATTGGGAGCAAATGAAGAATTTTTTTTATCAAAATGTCAGGAATATTGTAAAACTAGAGATATCCAAGATGAAATATTTACTATTGTGAAAAATGATGATGAAATGCTAGAAGACTATTTGGAGATATTCATGTACATCATCCAAAGGTCAAAGCACAAATTTAATCTAAGTACTATTAGAACCTTGTTCTTACATGGGCTTACTGATGATTCTAGGAATAATCTAAATCTGTTAGGACAAAGGGATATTTCTAAAAAACCTTTTGATCAGATATATGACTTGTGCAGGAAATTCTCCAGGAACCAATATAGATCCAGTAAAGGAATTTAGAATAAAAACAGGAAAACCAAATCTACTAATGCTATGATTATTGGATTAGAAAAAAAAATGGACAATATGAAAATTGAAATAATGAATAATGTTAGTAAACAAATACACTCATTGAAGTTTTAGAAAAAACTTGTACAAGAGCAAGAAACATTGTTTCTTTTCTATTAAAGATGTAGAAGAAAGCATCTTCTAAGATAATGTCCTCTAGATATTAAAAAAACTAATAAATGTTCAATTTGTGTAGATAACCATGCTACAGAAAAATGTCCCTCCCTACCTAGGTTGAAAGCTGTATTTGAAGGGGGACAACCTGAAGCTGAATCATTGCATGCAATGGGAGCACGAAGAAATTGGCCTCAGGTAAGTGCAGGTATGGTTCCTGAACCTCCACCACATTTTTTTGGTTATAATGCACACTCATATTCCTATCCTAACACTAGTCACTCTCAACATTAGCAACATGGGAATCAATATCAATATGGATTGCCCTCCCAATGTTGGCAACAAGGATGGAGAGGGCCAAACCATTCACATCATTCACATAATTCTTATCATGCACCGATGGAATCATATCCTCCTACATATGCACCTTACCCAATGCCTCAACCATCATTACCTCAGCTAAGTCAACCTATGCCACCATTACCTTTACCTCCACCGTCTCAACCTTCTCAGCTGCCTGCTTAACCTTTACCTAACCCCGATAATAAAGTGGAAGAAATGATCCATTCTATGACCCCGCTTTCTTCATCTAGATTTCAGACCATGCCAGTTGGAGTCAATGGTCTTCAACTGAGATAAGGGAAAGTAGTAACCTTAGAAAATCAAAAGGAGTTGATGGTGATTATCGATGAGAAAGGAGAGGAGGAAACTCCTGACCATTCTGGGAAATATGAAACCATTCAGCTTATCCCTGTACATTCTGAGCCCTCGCCATCTTCCTCCAACCGACCTCCCTATCCAGGGAGGTTAGTTGTGGAGAAGAAAGGACCCATTCCTAAGTCTAGCCTAGCTTTTGAGCTTAGGAACCTTTTCATAAAGGTACCCTTGCTCCAAGCTATCAAAGAGATCCCCATCTATACAAAAATCATTAGGGAACTCTACCTCAAGAAGCTAGGAAGGAGAATATTGGAACCCCAAACCATTCAATTTGTTGGTAGAGCAGCAGAGTTGATGATGGGATGTATGAACATGGAAAAATATACCAACCCCGGAAACCCTGTTGTCTCTGTTTAGATAGGTGATGTCCTTGTCTCCAATGTACTTGTAGACATAGGGGCAACCATTAATGTTATGATCAAGCAAACCGTGGATCAACTTGGATTGGTCCATATTTCGTCTTATTCCCACTATGCTTGAACTGGCAGATAGATCTAGAATCAAGCCAGAAGGAGTATTGGATGATGTGGTCGTTTCCTTAGATTCTTGGGAATATCCCACATATTTCATTGTGCTTCAGCCAAAGAATCCTATGGGAGGGAATCCCTTGATCTTGGGACCACCATGGCTTGCTACGGCTGATGCTTATATTGGATTTAATTCTGGTGATATTTATATTTTCCATGGAGATTCTAGAAAGAAAGTCACCTTATATCCACCTTCTATATTTATTCAAGAGCTCCAAGACACTTTATGGTTAGACTATAGTAGTGATGTGGAGACCCGGCCTGTTTCCTTGATACATCAGAATTATGAGTCCTCACAAGAGGGTGAGATTCAAGACTTCCTAAACAATCTAGAAAAAATGCCTAATTTTGAGTCATTGAGTCAGATTTTTAGTCTAGATTTTCAGGAAGGATATGACTCGCTACCTCCATCATCACCATATCTAGTGACACCTTTGTGTACCCTTGAGCCTGACACTACTCTTGTCCAGATTAGTCCAGGTAAATCCTTGTATATCAATTCAGACTTGGACCCTTCTCAATGAGAGCAACTTGTGATTTTTTTGTGAAACCATCTCGATGCCTTTGCATGGGGTTATGAAGATATGAAAGGCATCCCTCCTGAAACTTGTACACACCATATCTATATTCAGGATGGAGCTCAACCTATCTGATAACCCCAAAGGTGAATGAACCCAACTCTAAGAGATGTTGTAAAGGAAGAACTGCAAAAACTCTTAGATGCTGATTTTATCTATCCCATTTCTGATAGCCATTGGGTCTCTCCATTAGTTTTAGTCCCGAAGAAAGATGGGAGATGGCACATTTTCATTTATTATAGATAATTAAATAAAGCCACTCTCAAAGATTACTTCCCCCTTCCTTCTATCGATCAGCTACTCGATACCCTTGCTGGTAAGAAGTACTTTTATTTTCTAAATGGCTTTAGCAGATATAACCAGATACAGATAGCACCCGAGGATCAAGACAAAACCACTTTTACATGTCCATGGGGTACATTTTATTACCGAGTGCTTCCCTTTGGGCTATGTAATGCCCTAACTACCTTTCAAAGGGCAGTCTTAGCTATTTTTTCTGACCTTGAATGTGTAGAAATCTATATGGATGATTTCTTTGTGTTTGGTGATTCATTTAAGGAAGCCCTCAAGAATCTAGAAAAAGTTCTTCTTCATTGCCAAGAAGCTCATCTTGCCTTGAGTGACAAGAAATGTAGATTAATGTGCAAGGCAGGAGTAGTTCTTGGCCATCTTATTTCCAACAAAGGTATCCAGGTTGACCCTACAAAGATAGAAGTCATTTCTAGTCTTCCTATACCCAAAACTCAAAGGGAAGTGAGAGGTTTTCCTATCGGAGATTCATTGAGAATTTCTCAAGGATAGCTACCCCCCTTTTCAAATTTTGGCTAAAGATAGTGTGTTTTCTTGGTCTACATCTTGCCAACAGTCCTTTGAGACATTGAAGGAAAAATTAATTCAGGCACCAGTTTTGAGAGGACGAAACTGGTCCCTGCCATTCCATATTTCCTCTGATGCCTCAGATAATGCTATTGGTGCAGCTTTAGGATAGGAAGAAGACAAACAATCTTATGCGATTTATTTCATTAGTAAAAACTTGTCACCCACTGAACTCAATTATACTGTTACTGAGAAAGAGTTTTTAGTGGTAATTTTTTCTATTAATAGATTCAGACATTATATTATAGGATATGAAGTTTTTGTACATACTAATCATTCTGCTATAAGATATTTGATGAATAAACCATTAACTGGCGATAGGGTAACTAGGTGGTTGCTATTATTACAGGAATTTAGTATTACTATTGTTGATAGACCAGGGAAATCGAATGCAGTAGGAGATTATATTTCAAGATTAAATAATCCTGCTGAAGCAATTCCTGTTAATGATGATTTTCCTGACGAACATCTTTTTATGGTGTCAACAAAATCTCCATGGTTTTTTGACATAGCTAACTATTTAGTCACTGGAAAATTGCCACCTCATTTATCTGCTCGTGAAAAGCAGAATATCATTCAGAAAAGTGCTACATATTCCTGGACCCAAGGAGACCTCTTTTACACTGGAGCAGATATCATTATCTGTAGATGTGTAAGAGAGGAAGAGGTGTTTGATATCTTAAAATATACCCACGATGAACTATGTGGAGGTCACTTCACCGATAAGCGAACTGCATACAAAGTGTTACAAGCTGCCGATTTTTGGCCTTCCTTGTTCAAGGATGCTAAACAATATGTTAAGCAGTGCGATAGCTGTCAGCGAATTGGCCAGCCTAACCAAACCAATGAGATGCCTTTATGTCCTCAAGTTATGATTGAGACTTTTGAAAAATGAGCTATTGATTTCATAGGATCAATAAATACCTCATCATCAAATAAAAAGCATATCTTGCTTTGTACAGATTTTGTTACAAAATGGGTAGAAGCTAAAGCTATTTCTTTTGCTACTGAAAGAATTGTTTTTTATTTTCTTTTTACTGAAATCTTTACTAGATTTGGTGTGCCTAGAGAAATTGTTTCTAATAATGGATCACAGTTTATTTCTAATCTAGTATAGGGTGTAATAGAGCAGTACAAAATCTAGCACAGGAAATCCACACGATATCACCCGCAAGCAAATGACCAAGTATAATTCACAAATAAGGTGATTGAGTCTATCCTCACAAAGACAGTAAATATGAATAGAAAAGATTAGGCTAACAAATCATCGGAAGCATTGTGGGCCTATTGGACCACTTGGAGAAATGGAACGAGACACACACCATATGATCTGGTGTATGGGAAACAAGTCCTCTTGCCGATAGAATTCCAGATCAAGACTTTCAATACTGCAGTCCAATTGGGGCTAGATCTCTCTGAGGCACTGCAACAACCCCTTCTACAATTGAATGAGTTAGATGAAATCCGAAGGGATATTGTTCAATAGAACATCTTGGTTCAACAATAACACAAGAAGTGGCATGACAAGTCTATTCAGAAAAAGCAATTCCAACTAGGTGATTGGGTGCTCCTTTGCGATTCAAGATTCAAACATTTTAAAGGAAAATTTCATACACACTAGATGGGACCCTATGACGTGGTCAAAGTGATTGAAAATGGAGTGGTAGAAATCAAAACTATTGATGGACAAAATTTTGTGTTCCTGGTAAACGAGCATAGATTGAAGGTATATTTTCAGCCCCTTACTAAAGGAGATTTTATGCAACAAGTCCAACAGTTATTTGAAAAGGAGTTGGCAGGTGATAGCACCGAGCTGTTGAAGAATTGATTCCCTCTTGTCCTTATTAAAAAAAAAAAAAATCAAAGAGAAATAAAAAGAAAAAAATGACAAAAAAATAAAAAGTACAATTTTTTTCCCCTATAATTGTGAAAATCAGTTGACTGACATAATTGCAAAAGGATCAACCTGAAAACTAGCATGCTAGCAGGAAGATCAAAATTTTCATAAAAAAGGAATGTTACTTGATTTTTAGATATGCTGGCTGTCACCAAGAAGAAGCAGGTTCATGAAACTGAGCACTTACCCAAGTTTGGGGTAACTAGCATGGACATTTTTATCCAAGTAAATGCTTACTTCCCGCTACAGTTATTTTTCCTACACCAGTGTAGGCAGATTTCATGGTAAAAATCTTCTTTTCTAAATTCCCTAATGAATTACCTTCCTCTTTCTTCCAAGAAACTTCCCTTACCCGATTCTTAAAATCTCTCTTTTCCCTTGAATTTTTTCCCATATCCCATTTCGTTTATCCCCCTTAGTGATATTGTTCTGAAATCCCTGCTATAATTCCTTCCCATTCTGAAATTTCTTTCACCCCTTTCCCACTTCTTTATTCCCTCATAAGTTGATTGCAGAATTTGATGCAATCATTCAGAAGGCATGACTAGAAGCACCAAAGGATGGCGAATAATTTTTTCTTGTATAATGAGGAAAAAAATTTAAAGTCCAGCTACAGAAGTATGTCCTATCAGAATTTCTATTTGGTAAAAATCTTTGGTGCAAGCACAGCGCAGTGCAAACACAGTAGTGCAAGAAAGTCTGGTACAAAAAAACAATTGATTGTGGAAGCAATTTACACAGTCCTGAAATGGTTTATCAAAGATTTATGGCTTGTATTTTTTGTACATGTGTTGATATGATAACTCATTCCATGTTTTAATTGATGCTTTATTTCATTAATTACTAATCTAGGGACAAATACTTAAAGTGCAAGATGTGTAAGGCTGAAATCTATTTTTTCTTAATAAATGTTGAAAATAAGTCTGATTGAATTATGATGTTGATTGCGGAAGGGTACTCTATCTGATAACCTACACTCACCCTCTTTGCAATCATTCCGCACTACCCGACCATCATTAACCTACTTGTGATCCAATCATTCTAGCCATTACATCACCGCCGCCTATACTGTCACTGCATCCAATCATTACGATTCACCTATAATGAACTGACAGGAATTTACACCCGAATTGGAAGGGATTGTTCCATCATAGCCGGGTAAGCATGTCTGCAAAGGTGAGGAAATTTTGGCATAGAATTCTCGGTGAATGTTAGAGTTACCCTGAAATTCTTTTAAGGGTGTGATCAATGAAGTGGAAGAGGTTCAAAATGGCACCCATGAGGAGTGAACCACTGTCGCTACAGGATATTGAACAAACCACTAAATACAGGAACAGTCTTGCACTTTTGCAAGAATCTGGGTTCCTACCATTTCTCCAAAAATTTGACAGATTCAACATGGGTGTAGTGCTAGAGTTTGCAAGAACATTCAAGGAAGGCCGAGTTAGGGTCGGGTCCTTAAAATTTAAAATCATTGAAGCATTCATTTCACAAGCCATAGGCCTGCCACTTATAGGTGAGCACTGGTTTAAGAAAGAGCAGTTGACAAAGAAGTGTTGGCAGCAGTTCATGGTTGATAAGAAGATTGAGGTCGATTGGAAAAAGGGACTGCCACAGACCGCCATGGTCGGGAAATGGAGAGATTTACTATTTATATTACAGAAGTTTGTCACAGGTGAAGGATGCTATACCTTGGCATTCATATACCACCTTTGATTGCTGTCACATTTTGAGGCAGGGAAACTGATTAATTTCCCTCACTTCTTGCTCAGGAGCCTCGAAAAGATGGCGAAAAATGTGAAGAGCGGAAGTGCAAGCCAGGTTTCAACCAAACTCTGCCATCATGGACTCATTACAATGCTGGTCAAGAAGAAGTTAGAGAAAAATGGAATAACATGGGAGGCATTTCTGAAAGAATTTTGAGCAAGGGGTTTAGAAGAACCTGCTAGCACAAGTGCAACTAAAAATACAAAGGAAGAGACATTGTTTCCTACCAAGCGGCGAAGTAAAGGCTCACTAGTAGAAGCAGAGAACAAGGCCATTGAGAACACTCCACCTGTAATAGAGAAAAGGAAAATCAGGACCTCCGCGAGGAGGAAAGTTGTCGGCCAAGGGACAAACCAGTCGGGTTCTCCAATTATAATCAACAACTCACCCCAAGTCTCCCCCATAGCTCATAATCTCTTGGTGCTCACATACGTAGTGGCACACACTATGGAGGATGAGGACAATGCGGAAGATGACTTGCTATTGTCAATGTTTTTCAGCAGGCTAAGGAGTAGGAAAGCAATGTTGACACCAAACACTGCTGATGTCCAAGTAGAGGAGGACGAAGAGGAACAACATGAAGAGCCTCCTAACAATTTTAGTGAATTAGATGTGGATACCCTTAATGATTTCAAGGACCAGGGCATCGAAGACCCTATGATTTCTGAATATCAGGGCATTGAAGACCCTACGGTGTTCGAAGGATAGGGTACTGAAGTCCCTGTGGTCGTGGAAGAATGGGGAATTGAAACCCCTACTGATTTGGAAGGACAGGGTGTGGAATTCCCTAAGAAACTAGGAGAGCAAGTTGTTAAGAGCCCGAAGGAATTAGGCACACAGGGTACTAAAACCCATGGCATAGAGATTGGTGAGGGTATCCAAACCCTCAGTGACAGTAAAACCCCGAGCATAGAAACCCTTAGCAATGTCTTAAGGAATACTTTTGACAGTCTTGACCTTGATGTTGACTCTGTGGCAGAAAAGGTGTCACACTTGAAGATCTAAATATAGCACCATCCACTCTCTTCCTTAATAGCAGAATAGTGGACTTGGAGCAACAAGTCCATGACCTGGAAGTTTTAAACCAGGTCATGAAAGAGCAGAGTTGGCAGAAACAGAGGGGTGGAATTACTGGCAGAAGTAAAAAAGAAGAAGCAATAGGTAAAGGTGTGGAAACACCAGGCTTCTAGTTGCTATAGATGCCTGAAGAAGGTAACTAAGCAGCTTTGAAAAGCCCGAGACAAGAATCCAAAGATAGTAAAGACATGAATAAACATTGAAGTGCAGAACTGAGGAGCGGGCACTCATTTTTTTTAAGGTTTTTTACAGAGGTAAAACATTTTGTGAGGACATACAACAACTTAGGGATGGGAGGATGTTGGTATCCTAAATTTCCCTATTTTTTACCCCATTTCCATCAATATCAACCCCTGTTTTACCTTAATATAAGACCCTTCTTTCCTGCATTAGTACAAGATGGTTACCCTTTTCCTGCACATGCTCATTGTTTATATTAAGATTCGTTACAACACTTTATTAATATTTGTATATATATTTTGTGTTATTTACATATTTCTTGCAACTCATATTGATTTCCTATAAGTAATCATGGAACATAGGTTTAATAATGTATGAGTTGACAAGTGCATGAAGATTTCTGTCACTGTCCGAGATTTCCGAGAGCTATCTTCCACGAGGACAGGTCTCGATCTCCGACTCTGAGTCTAACTGCTGATGAATTGAAGCAAGTGGTGCACATCCAGGGATTTTTCTCCAAAGATATATTACGGCCCAGCAAAGCTCGTGTGTGTTATAACCATTGGCCAAGTTTGTAATTCGGTTTTCTAAGTCTGTTCAACCGAGAGGCCTGAACAAGAATTATCTGTAATTAGTGTAAACAACCTAGAGCCGAAGGATATATATGATGTAGATCATAGATAGTGTTATCACTCAGAAATTTCTCTAGAAGTGATTAGAAGAAAGAAAATGACCAAGGTAACGACAAACCAACTTTTGAGCATAGGCTCTAGCCAACCTAGGCTCAAAGAGGGCTCTCTCTATATGATTTAGCTTTGTTTGTTGGGATTTCAGGCTAGTTATGAATGTTCAGGGGGGTTTTTTATTTGTATTCAAAATTAGATGGCGGGATCCTTAAAACAAATGGATAGAATGATGTCTTTAGACCATTGGGCTATGGAGTCAATAGAAGGGCAGCAGAACTGGATCAACTCACTAAAGGGAATGTTCAAAGGGAAAGCTAGCAAAGTAAAGTGTAGGTCTTTGGAAGAGCGGGGTGAAATGGTTTTAATTAGGGTGAGAGAGAAATTGAGGGTTCTCAGACCAGGATATAAATGAGGAATAGAGGGTAATCAAAAGCAAAGGGCAATTAAGAATCCTTTGACCTAGATTATCAGGAAACAACCTAAACTAAGGAGAAATTAAGAGTTCTTTAACTTAGATATCATTAGAAAACATTTATATGCCTAACTGTTAAAACAGAGTGTAATTAAACAAATTCTGAGATACTGTTCCATTTATAGCATTCATAATCAGAAATACATTAAAGATTGTGGAAAAACTTTAAGAAAGATAACAATAACATAAGAAAATACTTGTCTACACTTCGCTTAACACATGAATCCTATGAAATATCTTGTCTTTATTCATCAATCTAGCTTGTTGGCTTAGTCAATGATACAATAGCTTTACAGTCTTTTGATCAATAAGTCTATAGAATTGTCTAAGAATCCACCCTACATACTTCGAATTGTGAAGTATTTATACAAAAACTATTACAAAATATCTCAAACTAACTTGAGATTTAATCTAGTAAATAAAAATATCTTCTTGCAAGAAGATAGAGACAATTATTGAACTGCTCTCATGCTGTCCCATTTATTGTGGTACTACTGGCCTTTATGGTTTGGTTTTAGCCCTTTATGCTCTTTGTTGTTTGAACTTTCACACTAGAGGCTTTAGTCACTTTAGGCTTTCATCTGATACTCTTTGACACTGATACTCTTTTACTCTGTTGATCCGTCTTCATCTTTTCACCTGGCTATTTCACTTTTACCTTTTTACTACATTTTTCTTACATTATATCAGTCAATTTTTCCCACATTTCAACATTAGGTAATTGGATCTTCAACATCCTTCTGTATATTTCATCTACCTCAGTGTACTTGGAAAAAGTAGACTTATTGACAAACAAGTGTTTTACCTCATGCTGGAGATAAAAGAAGTTTTCAAACATGTGGTATAGTACTTTGCCTATTGGTAATGCCTTCATTGAAGATGTACTAGCCTGTTCTTTTGCTAGCTCTCTAAGTTTGTTATTGTAATCTTGTTGTGTCATGAGCTTGTCATTTATAACTAAGGGACTAAGTAACCCTTTCTCTCTCAAAATTTGAAACTTAGCCATGAATCTATCAATGGCTACCTGCATATTTTGACATTTGTCCTCCAAGTTTAACATCAAGTTTCTCTTAGAAAGGACTTTCCTCACTTCCAAAATTGTTTCAGTTCTATCTTCTATATCTAATTCCTGAAGTTCATACTTGTTTTTACTGTTGAGGAAGTGGATAAGTCTAGTAGCATCTTTAAGCATGTCTCCTAATTCTTCCTTGACTCTTTGGATAGCCTCTGTGGCAATCTTTATTAGATCTATCTGTTCAAAAATCACTTGAATAGATGGCCAAATATCATTGGTAGAGTCAATGATATTGGCCCATAAAAGTTCCTTGGCTTGCCTAAGGGGTTCCTTCAGTGTCAGATCTTTCTCCATGGCTTTTAATATTTCATTCATTCTAGCTTCTTTATGCACTTCTTCCTTGTGCATGATTTTGGCATGCTTGTAATCTATTTCCAAGCTTGTCACCTTTTCTTCCAGTTTGTTCATCTCTGTAGCCTGTATGGACATTTCTTCCATGGTGCTGACCAACTTCACTGCTTCATCACCTGATGCACCTGCTCCTGATGTAGACTCTGTGGAAACTGGTTGTGTTGTAGGCATAGGAGCTGTGGGAGCCAATGAGGCTGCCAATGTGGAAGGGATTGTTGTTGAGATTGTTGGGACGACATTTGCAGGTGTAGTGGCAATACCACTTTGCTTTAATTGGATTAAAGTGTCAAATTCCTTCTCTGTTTGTCTTAATTGATCATTGAGTTTTAGGACTAGGTCCATCAATTCTTCATGTCTATTCTGGCTCTCCAAAACTTCTAGTGTCTGGGGATGCTGCAGCTGAGGTATCTTCAATTTTTTTTTAAGTGCTGCAGTGTCATCATTCTTCTTCTTTATCAACTGTTCAGTGGCTTTAATGTCTTTGGGATCATGTCCCAATTCAATCACTAAGTCTTCCAAAGACTTAATTCTAGTGTCTTTGGCCTATGAAGAGGCCTTCTCTAAGTGATACTAAGCTGAGATATTGCTCAATGAATTTCACAACTGATGAGCAGCTATGGATTTACCTGTGAGGGTGGAGTAAATCATCTCTCCAGCCTATTTGTGTAATTAAATTTGGTCAGTGGGATGAATATCCCTTGTCAATACCTCAAAGTCAATCTTTTTGTAGTCTGGTGATGTCCTTAGCTGTTGTGCAGTTGGTTTTATGAAGGACATCTATAGTTTTCCCTCTTTGATGTCGAAAGCTAACATCAACCTGGTTTGATTGGTAGGTGTGATTTTGAGATACTGAGCATAAATTTGGGCCTTTAGTTTCTCATTTCTCATCTTGATCTCTTTATATCTATATTTTATATCCTTATCCTTATCAACAGGCCTACTGAATGAGGATACTTCTACACTTAGCTGCGTTTCCAAAATCTGTGTCTGTGATGTGGATGGTCCATGTGTTTCCCTAGATGGAGTTGTGCCTTTACTTCTGTCCTGCTCGGTATCAGTTATTTCTACAGAGGCTTCCGTGTCTTCCTGATCTAAAACAGGATTTAACCTAGGCCTTTTATTCTGACTGGTCTCATATTGTATATTTGATGTGCCCATTCTTGAACTTGAGGGTTCCTCTCTGGTCCTTTTGGGGTTCTTTTCCTCATTCTGAGGAGTCTACATGATAGGAGGGGTTCTCATGGTTCTTTCTAGTTGTTCAAGTACCTACAGAAATGAGCTCTCATCAAGCTGTCTTACTAAGTCAATCAAGGTATTCTCTACATATACCTTTGTATTATCCCTATCTACAAGAGTGTTTTCCACCCACTCAGATTGATTGGAATATCTTTCTATCTCTAGTATGGGGTGATGAATATAAGGTCCCAACTTGGCCTTCTTTCTCAATCTAGTCATAAACTCCTAGGGGTCATACCTCCACATGAAACTCTTTTGGAACTTCATTTGCTGCAAAATTTGGTCTACCTCCTCCCCTGCCTCTCTAGAATTGCAAATGAAGGGGCCTAACTGGTTTTTGACTTTAAATTGTGATCTTTTCTTAGCTGAGACAAAATTGATCTCATCAGAGTTCATTATTTGTCTATAGTACTCTAGAGCAAATAACCTCATGGGGAGGTATTTGGGCAGTTTATATGGTGCAAGCTGGCAACCATAGATTCTTATCTCTGTGTGATTTTGGTAAAGGTACCAATCTCCCACTTTGCTTTGTTTAGACAACTAAAGCACCCTTTTGATCTCTTGACTTATTCTGGGTGGAGGGCTTCCTGTCAGCATGGTCATGACTGGATGAACAAAAGAATCAATGAAATCTGTATAGGTGTATGGTGATTGAAACTTGTGGAAAAGTGGGGTCCAAAATATGACAGACCTAGGCTAGCCTTTAGTATCTAGCTTCTGAAGAGTGAGAAGAAATCTGTCTGGCTAATAGTATAGCAACATATGGTAAAGACCAGGAGATTATTTAAATACTCTCTAATTGTGCATTCTGGTCAACTGTTCATGCATTATTTCAGCTATGAACTAGGTATAATCATACAAAATAGCAGGAGGTTATCCTAGGGTGTAAATAGACATGAAGGCCAGGACAATTTCATCAAAAAATTCATCAATGGTACATCCCAGAACACATGATATCATGGTCACAATATGCTTGCCCCTTTTAGAGAAAATGGAAGAAACATATGGAGGGGCATTTTTGGAAATATGTTTCTCTAAAACAATGAATGTCTGGAATATTTGGCCTAACCTAGACAGACTCAATTTGGAGTACTGGTCCAACAAATCCCCAATAGAGAGTGGGGCCAGGTTTGGAGCTGGTTGGACTTGTAACGTTTCATTAATTGATTCAACTATAATGGTGAACAAAATCTTTTGGTCAGGGGACATAATAGCTCTCTGGTTGGGAATGTAACAGGAATGGAACATATGGACAATTTCAGGGAAGACATGCACTTGGGGAAATTGGTATTTGCAAAAATTGGATTCCCAAAGACTAATGTCATCAGAATGGTTTAGATATCTATCCCTGCTCAAACAATGAAGTTTGAGCAGGGCCTCATATGCACTGATATCTTTGATTTGGAAATCCCTGTCTACCAGGGGAAGGTGGTCTAGGTCTATATGGGGAGTTGTGATAGGTCTAACATCCATGGCGACAGGGGCAGCCATAATTCAGTTCTTGTGGATTTGAATTTGGCTTTAAAATTTTATTCAGGGGTTTTTTAAACGGAAACTGGAAAATTTCATAAGGGTTTGGTCACATGTTTTTAAATTTAAAGTAATTTTCAATTAATTTTACTTAATTGGAATACTTCAAGAGTGAACGTTTTCAAATTATGAAAGGAGGTCTAGTAATTCGTTCAAAAATACTTGGAGTTTAGGTGAATTGACTTAAAATTTGTGTTCTAGATGACGGGGGAAGGTTGAAAGGGCTCTGAGAGCTTTTTAGGTGGTCTCTGTAGCTTCTTTGAGGACTGAAATGAGGTTAATTGGTAGTTTTCAAGTTTGCAGGTGTCACACTGGTTCGCAGAGGTTTACAAAGAGCTCGAGCAAAAAAAGATGGAAAAGGGCTTCCTGGCCTTTTTATGGAGCAACGGTCACTTTTGGTGGAAAATTTTATGAATGAACAGTGGGTGGTTTATCGGGTCGAGTGGGGAGGCAGTTTCCTAGGCCATCGCACCGCTTATGAGGGTTGGGCAATATTGAGGAGGGATCACTCAATCTACTTCAGAGATCGACACATAGAAGTTGGGGGGCTGGGGAAAACCACTTTATCGGGCGGGTAATGATTAGTCATCAGGCACAACCAATATGGCTGTGGACTGTCAGATGCGGGGGATGGTGATCGGACGACAGTCGAGCGATGGAGGTGCGCAGATGAAATGAACTGAGGTGTTGGGGGGGCCCTGGACTTTAATCTTCAGCGGTTTGTGATTAATTAAGACTTAATCACAAGTTTAATTGATCGGGCGGGGTTTAATGATGGGGTTTAGTTTAGGTTCATTGCACAGGGGTGTATTAAGAGGGTTTTGTCAGGATATGGGGTGAATTGTATAGTTTTTATTAAAACTAAGGGTTGGGATATTACATAGGGGATTTAATTAATATAAGGGAAAAGGTATTATGGGATTTATATAATAAAATTAAAAATTAATATGAAATTGGTGGAGTGGGTATATCCTTAGCATAATGTAAAATGTAATATTTGCGCACTTTATTTACATACACTCAATACTTAGGATAAGATGTTTTTTTTGGGTTTTTTGAATGAAAAGGGATTTAACATGGAGTTGCTTTTCTTTTCCTAGGAAAATGAAGTTTGACCTTAGGAAAAGGGGTTTTATTAGGGTAGTGAAGGGGGATGACTTTCATGAAGGGGATTCTAACACTTGATGCCCATAAGTCATTAAGCCATGGGTCTAGTCCCACCAAAAGTCAGAGAAATGTTGTGAGCCTCTTTGACTTGAAGGATTTAAAGTATTAGAACATACTTGTGGATAGGAAATTAGTAAGGGGAAAAATGAATGAGGGGGAGTTAAACATGTTAACTTGAAAACCTTTGTTTTTTCTTCCATAGTTGATCATACATATAGAAATATGTGTCTAAGCATGATACATGTGCTTTGATCCAACCAACTTTGAACTTCAACAATCTTTCTTCTACTTACCCATTACTTACCCTACCATTTTTTCTTCATTTTATTTGGGTGCATTTAGGCTAGAAAACCCTTATCATCTATTTTTCTTCTGAAAATTAATCTATCTAATTCTAACCTTATATCATCCAAGGGCTCAGATTAAAACGATGAGCTTCTTTTATTTTCTCTACCTATCTAATGATTTGCCAATATTAAATTGTTTGGTCAGATTTTATTCTCTAACTAAAAACATAAAATTCAAAGCATGAAATAACCAAGATTAAACAGTTTGATTACATTGGATTGTGGAATGAATAACAAGTTGCACACAATCATTATTATGCCTAAAAGTAAATAGTAGTGGCATTTAGACTTGCACACTTTCATGGTCGCTTTTTGTTTTTTGGGGTTCATATATTTTCATTTTTTTTTACCTTTTCTTATTCTTTTTTTCCTTTGATTTTTCTTTTAGGACATACCATCTTTACATTTTTAAATTTTTTAATATGGAAAACATTTGTAGAAAGCAAAGGTATGTACAATATTACAAGGCTTAACCTTAGTCATTCAAAATTATGATTCCTATTGGTATAGGAACCTAACAGTGGCTCCACTTGGAGATGGCATCTTCTGGAAAGATGTCAAGAACTAATGAAGATCAGTAACCTTTTAATTGTTGCTGATGCTACCTTGCAAAGTGTCCTTCTGTGAATCTACATTATTGATACTTATGACAATGAATCTTTTAAAGCTTAGGGCCTTCTCTTCAGTCTTCAACTTCAAAGATTACCATCCAATCCAAACTAGACTTTTGAAAGTAAAATATGTACAAATGGGAAATGAAAATTAGTAACTTGGTTCAAAGTAATGTTTTAGCATTTGCCCATTCACTGGCCCACCTTTTGCATCTATACCATCAACTTCTCTCAAGAAGAAAGCATTATTTCCTCTGTAAGAATAAATGACATAGGGACCTTTCCATAGGAAATCAAATTTCCCATGTTTTCCTTTGTCTTCCCTTCTTGAATCCCACTTGAGTACTTTGTCACCAATGTAAAAATCTTCAGCCTTGGTTCTCTTATCAAAAATCTTTTTAATATTTTCCTGCACAACTTGAGACCTGACATAGACCTCTTCTCTGATTTGCTGTAGATGAATAGTTTGGTTGATTCTTCTGGGGATACTATTTGGTTCAACCTACAATTATTGAAGTATCTTCATTACTGGTACTCCCAAAGAGGATGGAAAGACAACTTCCATCCCATAAACTAGTTGATAGGGAGAAGTACCAATTGATTTCTTAGTAGTCAATCTGTCTGCCCATAAGGCATTGACTAGCTTTTTATTCCAAGTTTTCTTATTGTCCTCTAGTAACTTCTTGATGATGTTTACTAGGCTTTTGTTTGAGGATTCTGCCAGTCCATTACCTCGAGGGTAATAGGTTGTGGAATGGCCAAGGGTGATATGGTATTTATTGCAGAAATCTATCATTCTTTTGGATTTAAAGGTTGCTGCATTATCAGTAATGAGCTTAGTTGGACATCCAAATCTTGATAGAATATTGGTTTCAAGGAAGGTTATGATAACAGTATTTGTGGCTTGCCTTGAAGGTATGGCCTCTATCCATTTTTTGAAGTAGTATGTGGCTATGAGGATCCATTTGTGCTGGGTAGAGGAGGGTGGGTGAATTTCACCAATGAAGTCTAAACCCCATTGTTGAGAAGGTATTTCTACAAAGATTGACTTGAGGGGTAAAGTTAAGAGCTTTCTCTTCCCCTCAAAGATTTGGCATTTGTGATAGGAGGTCACATATTTTTTGACATCAGCAAACAAGGTAGGCTAGTAGAAACCAGCTCTAAGGATTTTATCTACAATTGTCTTCCAGTAAAGGTGTCCTCCACAGTCACCTACATGAAATTCTTCCAAGATCTTTTCAGCCTCATCTTTTAATAGACAATTGAGAAGAATACCTTCATGATCTCTCAAAAATAGAGCATTGTCTAATATACAAAATTTCAAGGATTTCAACTTCAAAAACCTGCTTTTAGTCCTAGATAATTCAGGAGGAGCTTGTAAATTCAGTAAAACATAAATAATATCAGCATACCGAGGTGATTCAATAAAGGCCTGGCTGATTAGTGGAGTCGCCATCTCCTCTTCATTATCTATTGCTGCAATAAATTTTATATCCAAGGCCTGACAGTTTGATTCAGCCATGAGTTTGGCTAAACCTTGGCCCTTGATTAACTTAGTAGGTTTGATTTCTATATCATACTCTAAAATATTAGCAATCCACTTTTCCCTCTTTTCATCAGGACCATCTTGAGTTAGGATGTCTTTAACTACTAAATTAGGAACGTAGGCTACTATATGAGAATATAAGATGTATACCCTAAAATCCTCAATGGCTTTGACTAAAGCCAAGGCTTGTTTTTCCATTATATTATATTTCAAGAGGGCATCTCTCAGGGCCTTGTTGAAGAAAACAATGGGTTGTTCATATCCATGGTCATTTTTCTGCAATAGAATTACAGCAATTGTGTGCTTAGAAGCAAAGGAAAAGAGGATGAAATCTCTGTCAAATTTAGGACTAGTTAATACATGTGTTTTATTCAAGGCTAGTTTAATGTCTTCAAAGGATTGTTTAGCCTCAACAGTCCATTTTATGGTGGAGTACTTTTTCAACATGTTTTTTAGTGATCTAATTAACTCTGCCAAGTTAGTTATAAATCTTCTACGAATTTTTTTTTTCCTAAGAGAGCTTGTAATTCTTTAATGTTCCTAGGGTGTTTTATTTACAGGATGGCTTCTATTCTAGCAGGGTCTATTCTTATACCATCTTTTGAAATTATGTGACCTAACAACTTTCCTTCTTCTAACCTAAACAAGGAATTTTTGGGGTTTAAGGAGATTCCAAATTTCCTGCATTTAATAAAAACTTGCCTTATATGATCTAACTGTTGATTGTCAGATTTTGAAAATATAGTAATATCATCTAGATATATCACAAGGAAATCATGAATTTCTTTTGTGAAGGCTATATCCATAGCTCTCTGGAAAGTGGCTCCTGCATTCATTAGCCCAAAAGGCATTTTCACATACATAAATATGCCCCAAGGAGTAGTAAAGGCAATTTTGGGTTGGTCATCTGGATGAGCCAAGATTTGATTGTAACCAGAAAACCCATCCAACAATGAGATTCTGGTTGATCCAACTACTCTCTGTAAAATGTGGTCCATTTTGGGGAGAGGGTAATTGTCTTTTAGTGACACTTTGTTGAGGTTTCTGAGATCCACACAGAGTTTTATCTCACCAGTTTTCTTTCTAGTTAGCACCAAGTTTGAGACCCAATCAGAAAATCTGATTGGTGCAATTATTTTGGCATCATACATCCTCTGAATTTCTTTTTCAATTGTAGGTAATAAGACAGGATTAATCCTTCTAAGATTTTATTTGAAAGGCTTTTTATTTTCTTTAATAGGAATTATGTGCTGGATGATGTTGGTGTCATAGGATTTGAGGTCCTCATAACTCCAAGCAAAGACATCCTAAAATTCTTTCAACAAATCAATGTATTTTACTTTTTCAGTTGAGGGTAATGATTTTGAAAGTTTGATCAGTTTAGGATTTTCATCAGTGCCTATATTACATTCCTCTATATTAGACTTGGAAGGTTCCATTTTAGGTTTCCTAGGAACATCATTTGAATCAAATAAATCTTCCAGAGGGGTTAATCCCTTTGGTAAGAAGTTATCCTTGAGATTAATTACTTTGATTTCTTCACTGATTATTTCATCAATCTCAATTTTCTCTAAGTTATCTACATCTACTCTAGTAAATTTAGTTGGGTTGAGTCTATCTATTTCATCACCTTCTATCTCATTTATTTCTATCTCATCCTTAGTGTCAGGATCTATTGAAGTATTGTGTCTATATTGTTATTGGTAGATTCCTCTTCTGAAATTAAAAAGTTATTTATCTGTTTATCATCAGAAAATATTTGCCAATTCTTCAAATTATCTGGAATTGCAGGTCTGTGCCTAGCTTCAGAAGTGTACTAATGGTTGGGGTGGAAGGGTAATTTGCAGGTGCTGGAAAACATTATTAAACTATGGGCTTGCATGTTATGTTTTCTGGGACTGCAAGCTTTGTTTCTAGGAAAGTGTTAAGTATTTATACAATAGTTCCCCTATAAAAACTTAATCTAGGGTCCTTTTTCATATATACAACATCAATCTGTTTTATAACTAGTTGAGAGTCTCCCATAACATAAACTCTTTTAGCTCCTAGATTCCTAACTAACTTAAGACCTAAAATTAATGCTTCATATTCAGCCATATTGTTGGTACATTTAAAATTCAATCTATATGCATGGCCTTCTGAGTAATTATTTTCCAAGTTATATATCCACACTCCTGCTCCTCCTCCTAACCTATTGAATGATCCATAAAATTCTAAATGCCATAATATCTCATGATCTATATTTACACTATCTGGTGCAACAAACTTTTAATCATTTACAACAATTTGACCATTTTGTTCATTGAACAGTTTTGTAGTCTGGTTAGTTTCATTTTGTGTAGAAACTACAATTTCTTTTGGTTCTGTATTAGTACTGTCTAAAATTTGTTCTTATGTTTGATCAACATTATACAGGATAAAATAATCGATATCTAAGTGTATGGAGTAGATGGGAAAGTTTTGAGGCCGATCCTAGCTACTTACCATATATTTCATTAAGGTTTCTCGGTATAGTTTCTTAGGTTGTCCAAAAACAAAGATTGTTGCATATGACATATCTAGTTGTAAGGATCCCTGAAGTTTGGCTCCCCATGATTTGGATAACATCATGCCATACTTTCGTAGGATGTCAGCAACTAAAATATCCATAAGGATGGTTTTGGTAGGATATTGGAATAAAGTGACACACAGGTCTTTAATCAATCCTAGACACTTTACCTGACTGGAGTCAAATGAGAATAAGTCTTTGTAAGGCCTTGTAATGTCTAGGTTTAATTTGTCCATCATTGATTTGGGCATTAAGTTGTGAGAGGCTCCAGAATCCAACATTGCATTGTGTAGAATTTTTTCATGGATACTAAGGCTAATGTAAAAAGGTGGAACTCCTCATTATAATGGTTTGCCATTAACATTTGGACCAAATATGAGTTCTGTTTGGTCATCAAACAAGTTGACTAAATCCTCATTTTCAACAATGTTTAAGGTCTGGCTTATCAGTGATTTATAAGTTTCATTCTTGATTAGTTCTGTTGAAGGAACTGAAATCTTTAGCTTTGCTATCTCCATTCCCAAATTGAATGGAAAAGAGACTTTTTTTGTTTGAAGGTTTTGAACTTTTGCAGCAGGGATTTGAGTATGCTTGTATTTTTTTCCTTTATTAGGGACCTCCTTATGTGGATTTTCAAATTTAATGTTTCGGGCTTTTTCCACTGGTTCCTTACATGGGATTGAAGTGGATGGTTGATCAGCAGAAGGATGATCAGAGGTTATGTATACAATTTTGGGGACAGAAGGTTTTGGGTTTTCCCTAGGGAGAATTTTGAGGATTTTTGAAACAGGGGCTTCTTTTATTTCCTTGGGTTGATTTTGTACTATTTTCTTAGTTTGGTCAAGGACATCAACATTCTTTTTTCTTCTTAGGTTATACTATTTATGAACTTCAAATATGGCAGAATCATATCCCTATTTGTAATCAAATGATTCCCTAGACTATATTTGTAATTGTTGCAGCATATACAGTTCCTGCTTATCTTGTGTTAGAAAAACGGTGTCCTCATCATTTATTCCCATTAGGTTAATTTGTGTATGTTGATCTGGATCTTCTAGATGGGATGTCTCTGCATAATTTTCTTGAAAAGGAGGCCTAATGTTCTGATTTGGTCTGTTTTTCCCAATGTTTTGGTTTTTTCTAAAATTTGGGTTTCTAACTGGAGGTGCTTGTTGGTTATCCCATTGAGGTTTCCTCTCCATGTTCTCTATTCTATCGATTAGTCTTTCCATACTTTTGGCTAGACTATCTATTTTAATGTCAGATGGTGAAGTTTCATCCTTTGTAGTTCCTCTCCTTTCATTTCTAACTTTAGCCCTTTTAGCTAACAAATTAGCTTCTATACTAACAGCTACACTTTGCATTTCTTCTAATGTTGGGGGGTTTCTTTCCCTAAGTTGGTATGCCATATCTGTGTCAAAACCATCAAGGAACTTTATTAATGCTAAGTTAGGTGGGGATCTAAGGTTAACTGGGATTTCTTTATATATATTATTGAATTTAGTGCAGTAATATTGAATAGTTTCATTAGGTCCTCTTCTAATATTCTCATATTCTAAAAGGATTTGTAAGGGGTTCTTTTTGTTTTCCCACCTATCAATAAACAATCTTTGAAAATTTTCTAGGTCTGCAATATGGTTGGCAGGAAAGGCTTTAAACCACTTCTTGACATCACCAGTCAAAGTTTGGGCAAAGAGTCTCACCTGGACATCTGCTTCATCTATTTTGTGTAATTCAAAAAAGTTAGATATCTTGTTTACATGTTTTTGGGTAGTGTAATGACCAGTAGCATCAAACAGGAAAATCTTAGTCTAATAGTCTGCAGGCATAGCATGAAGTTGGGCAGGTAAAACAAGGGGAGCATATTTGTTTGCCATTGCTGTAAGTTGGGAGGGGCTGAGATGTGGTGTTGAGGTACTTGGAGATGATGTAGCAGTGGATGAAGAATCGAGACTAGTAGATGATGAATGAGTAATGATAGGTTGGTGAGGGAGTGAAGGTATAAATGGTGGTGAAGAATGGACTTCAGAAGGTATTATTGTTGAAGTTGAAGGGAACAATGGTGAACTCAAAGTAGTGGACAATTGTTCAGAAAGCTCAAGGGTCATGGAAATATTAATGGATGATTGTGGATATTTCAGAACGTATTCATCAATTGATTTGTTGGCTTGTTGAATTTCAAGGTCTGCAATAAAGTTAGGATCTACGACAGTTTCATCGATTGCATTTTCAGATTTTGTTCTAGATAATGAAAGATCAATTGGCACATCAAAGAGAAGTTCTTCTAGAAATAACCACTCATCAGGACACGAATTAGCTTTACCTAATGGTATTTGGCTAACTAAACTTTCTTATTTTTTAGATTTTCTTGAAATTAGGTTGGGATTATCAACTACTCGGGAAGGGTTTGATTCTAGATTAGCCCTAGTAAAATGAGTCTTCCTAGAAGCCAAAATTTCAAAATTTTAATTGTTTTTATGAGATTTTTCAAAATAACTTCTAACAAATGACTTCAAGAGGCTCAAAATGTAGATCTAGAATTTTCTTAAACCTTTATTAGGACTAAGGATTCGATGTTCCCCAATAGAGTCGCCACTATGTTATCACTTAGAAATTTCTCTAGAATTTATTAGAAGAAAGAAAATGACCGAGGTAAACACAAACCAACTTTTGAGCATAGGCTCTAGCCAACCTAGGCTCAGAGACGGCTCTCTCTATATTATTTAGCTTTGTTTACTGGGATTCCAGGCTAGTTATGAATGTTCAGGGGGGTTTTTCATTTGTATTCAAAATTGGATGCTGGGATCCTTAAAACAGATGGATAGAATGACGTCTTTAGACCATTGGGCTATGGAGTTAACAAAAGGACAACAGAACTAGATCAACTCACTAAAGGGAATGTTCAAAGGGAAAGCTAGCAGAGTAAAGTGCATGTCTTTGGAACAGGGGGGTGAAATGGTTTTAATCAGGGTGAGAGAGCAATTAAGGGTTCTCAAACTGAGATATAAACGAGGAATAGAGGGTAATCAAAAGCAAAGGGCAATTAAGAATCCTTTGACCTAGATTATCAAGAAACAACCTAAACTAAGGAGCAATTAAGAATTCCTTAACTTAGATATCAGTGGAAAACATTTATATGCCTAAATATTAAAACATAGTGTAATTAAACAAATTCTGAGATATTGTTCCAGTTATAGCATTCAGATTTAGAAATACATTAAATATTGTGGAAAAACTTTAAGAAAGATAACAATAGCATTAGAAAATACTTGTCTGCACTTCGCTTAACACATGAATCCTGTGAAATATCTTGTCTTTATTCATCAATCTAGCTTGCTGGCTCAGCCAACGATACAATAAATTTACAGTCTTTTGATCAAGAAGTCTATAGAAATGTCTAAGAATCCACCCTACATACTTCGAATTGTGAAGTATTTATACAAAAATTATTAAGAAGTATCACAAACTAACTTGAGATTTACTCTAGGAAATAAAAATATCTTCTTGGAAGAAGATAGAGACAACTATTGAACTACGCTCATGTTGTCCCATTTATTGTGGTACTAATAGTCTTTATGGTTTGGTTTTAGCCCTTTATGCTCTTTACTGTTTAAACTTTCACGCTAGAGGCTTTAGTCACTTTAGGCTTTCATCTGATACTCTTTGACACTAATACTCTTTGACTCTGCTGATGTGTCTTCATCTTTTCACCTTGCTATTTCACTTTTACCTTTTTACTACATGTTTCTTTCAGTAAATCAGTCAATTTTTCCCACATTTCAGCATCAGGTAATTGGATCTTCAGCATCATTCTGTATATTTCATCTACCTTAGTGTACTTGGAAAAAGTAGGCATATTGACAAACAAGTGTTTTACCTCATGCTAGAGGTAAAACAAGTTTTCAAATGTGTGTTATAGTACTTTGCCTGTTGGTAATCCCTTCATTGAAGATGTACTAGCCTGTTCTTTTGCTAGCTGTCTGAGTTTGTTGTTGTAATCTTGTTGTTTCATGAGCTTGTCATTTATAACTAAGGGACTAGGTAACCCTTTCTCTCTCAAAATTTGAAACTTAGCCATGAATCTATCAATGGCTACCTACATATTTTGACATTTGTCCTCCAAGTTTAACATCAAGTTTCTCTTAAAAATGACTTTCCTCACTTCCAAAATTGTTTCAATTCTGTCTTCTATATCTAATTCTTGAAGTTCATATTTGTTTTTACTATTGAGGAAGTGGATAAGTCTGGTAGCATCTTTAGGCATGTCTCTTAATTCTTCCTTGACTCTTTGGATAGCCTCTGTGGCCATCTTTATTAGATCTATCTGTTCAAAAATCATTTGAATGGATGGCCAAACATTGACAAAGTCAATGATATTGGCCCATAACAGTTCCTTGGCTTTCCCAAGGGGTTCCTTCAGTGTAGATCTTTCTCCATGTCTTTTAATATTTCATTCATTCTAGCTGCTTTATGCACTTCTTCCTTGTGCATGATTTTGGCGAGCTTGTAATCTATTTCCAAGCTTATCACCTTTCCTTTTATTTTGTTCATCTCTGTAGCCTGTATGGAAATTTCTTCCATGGCTCTAACCAACTTCGTTGCTTCCTCACCTGATGCACCTGCTACTGATGTAGACTCTGTGGAAACTGGTTGTAAGTATAGGAGCTGTGGGAGTCAATGAGGCTTCCAATGTGGAAGGGACTACTGTTGAGACTGTTGGGATGACATTTGCAGATGTAGTGGCAATATCACTTTGCTTCAATTGGATTAAAGTGTCCAATTCCTTCTTTGTTTATCTTAATTGATCATTGAGTTTCAGGACTAGGTCCATCAATTCTTCATGTCTATTCTGGCTCTCCAAGACTTCCAATGTTTGGGGATCCTACAGCTAAGGTATCTTCAGTTGTTTTTTAAGTGCTACAACATCATCATTCTTCTTCTTTATCAATTGTTCAGTGGCTTTAATGTCTTTGGGATCATGTCCCAATTCAATCACTAACTCTTCCAAAGACTTAATTCTGGGATCTTTGGCCTATGAGGAGGCCTTCTCTAACTGATACTAAGCTGAGATATTTCTCAATAAATTTTGCAACTAATGAGCAGTTATGACTTTACCTATGAGGGTGGAGTAGATCATCTCTCCAGCCTATTTTTGCAATTTGATTTGGTTAATGGGATGAATATCCCTTGCCAATATCTCCAAGTCAATCTTTTTGTAGTCTGGTGATGTCCTTGGCTGTTGTTCAGTTGGTTTTATGAAGGACATATGTAGTTTTCCCTCTCTGATGTCGAAAACTGACATCAACCTGGTCTGATTGGTAGGTGTGAGTTTGAGATACTGATCATAAGTTTGGGCCTTTAGTTTCTCATTTATCATCTTGATCTCTTTATATCTATCTTTTATATCCTTATCCTTATCAGCATGCCTACTGAATGAGGATACTTCTACACTTAGCTACCTTTCCGAAATCCGGGTCTGTGATGTCGATGGTCCCTGTGTTTCCCCAGATGGAGCTATGCCTTTACTTCTGTCTAGCTCAGTATCAGTTATTTCTATTGAGCCTTCCGTGTCTTCCTGCTCTGAAACAGGATTTAGCCTAGGCCTTTTGCTTTGACTGGTCTTGTTGGCTTGTATGGGCCTGACCCAAGTTCAGAGGTGATTTAGCCAAGCAAATCCTGGTACTACTAGCCCTTTCGGCAACAGTCTGTGGAGCGTGGACTGAGGTCTCACCCGAAGTAGTATGGGAGGGTGCTAGAACTAGGTTTTCGCACCCTGGGGATGTCTGATGAGCTTCTGTAGGTTCACGGTTTGACCCTTCGCGCACGTCACTATGCGCACTTGCTATCACTTTGCAACCTGCGATGCTGCTTCCACACAGCCCTACGCAGGGCGCAACCTGTATAATACCCAATTTCCCTACTATTTAATATGTTATTACCTAATTACTTAACTTGTTTATGTAAGACTAATTATTATTACAGCATATTCAACATTCATATCTTTGCGCACAATAAATAAAATAGTATAAATGTAAAGAAGGAAATGCACAATGGATACATATAAATAGGAATCAACTTCTCTTTATTATTCTTCGATCCAGATTACAGACTTGACACCGCCCTGCGCACTCAGCTACAAGGTTGTACACACTCAGCTGCAGACTCTACCAGGCCTCTATGCACTCAACTATAGAGCCTCTTCCTACTACTATGACCCAATACACTTAGACTCTTACTCTAAGCTCGAACCATTCGTATTATTCTCTTTTCTGTCTTCCTTCCCTATCTTTACAACTTAGATCCTCTATCTATTTATACAATCCCATGGTCCGTGTACCATGGGTAGGTTGACATGACTTTATATTACATTACAATACTTTAGGGTGGACAGCCCTATGACTCAACCTGTACTTCGTGCTCCGTGCCCACAATTCACGGATTTTTACAAAACCTTTGACCAAAACTTGGGCTTTGAGCCCCAAAACATGTTGTGGGGGGATTCCATGCCCAATAGGCCCCCAACACAATCATCGTGACTATGTTGGTGCGGCAACCTTGGGGTGGAGACCCTCACACTGGTCTCGTACTACTCGGAGGTTTGCGACACACTGTTCTACAGTTTTCTAGACCTACTACATGCGTTCTTCCAATGCTTCTTTGTGAGGTTTTACTACCTACCTTAGCACATAGAGTCCCTACATTTGTGCGAGCTTACCCTCAATATTGACCATAACGGTGAATGCCTCATCAATCCATGGCTAGACACATGCCTTGAGAAATTCCTCTTTCTGTCTGGCAGCATCCACTTGCTCTTTCAACACCCTTGCTTGTTGCATCTTTTCCAGCTATTGGGTGAGGATGACTGTCTGTGTAGTTCCCCTTACATTATCATATTGTTCCTGTAGTTCACGCACCTTTGTTTCTAGGCACTATATGTTGGGGGTCCTCTTGCAAGGATGTGAGGACATCAAAGGCTTGGTCCAACATACCGGTACAGTCCTACACAGCCCGTCCAATTTCTTCCAGTCCTGTTTGAATCACACTAATGCACTGCTCTCTAACTTCCGGAGGAGTGGAAGGCTGCTCCTTCAGCTGCAGCTCAACAATCTAGAGGTTCAGCTCTAGCTGCACCCACGTTGTTTCCTCACGCACGCTTCGAATTCCACTTGCCAGACAGTGGATCCGCATTTTTGCTGGTAGATCAGTGGCGATGGACAACTTTGGGACTCATTGGCATGCTTCATAAACTATCTTCATGATCTGTTGATTCTGGGACGCCAGTTCATCATGTTGCAGGCTGAGCTGTTCAATGATGATCTTTTGTTCACTCATCACCTGGATTGCATGACCCTCCCTAGTGTGGAGCTCTGTTGTTATGCCATCCTGTAGCTGGTACAATGTGTCTCACAGAAGGGCAACCAAATTAAGGCCAAGTCCCTTGATCTTGCTCACCGCGGCTCTGTCATCCTCATTCTCCGTTGTTAGCACTCCTTCCGGTAGCACTATGGTGTTTGCCATCTTTGTGCATAGTAGCTGCTCCGTTGTTGATGTGCCTACTATGCTATAGGTGGCTACAACTCCTTCCTATGGGGGTTGCACCTGTAGTTCCTGCAGTTGCACCCTTAGGGCCCCTAACACAATCTACTACTCTAACATGGCTTCCTAGAGTGCTTCCTTGGTGACCTCGCGAACCGTGTTGCCTATGTCGTAGAGGTCACCTTCTGCTAATGTGATCGGGTCAATGGCCAATTTGGACACCTTGACCCTTTTTCATGGACCCGATCTCTCTGTGGCATGCAGCCTTTTTAGCTGGGTGGAAGTTTTGCTCGGGTCCAAGCCTTCCTCTGTGTCCTCTGCTCCCTGTCCTATAGACAAGTCCTGTCCCTCCTCGTCCTGTGTTGTGGTGGACCCTGTTGCCTATGCTGCTACTGCTTCTTCAGTGGCCTTTGCCTGCTCCACGGCTGCCCTTCCTGCCTTGTAGACAGCCCTTACCTCCACGGCCGCTTTTTCATTGCGCCTTTTCTCAGCCAACTTTGTGACACACAACTTGGTTGCCTCTATCTCATCGACGAGAGCCTGTAGGTCCTCCTCCTTGTCATCTATCTCAATGGTGACAACTTTTCCCTTTTCTTCCATTGAGACTTTACTGAACCACGGATTCCTTAGGGACATGCGAACTAGTCCCGCCGCCTACTTATCCTTCTTGGGCCTCGGTGTCTGGGGTGATTTCGGGATTTCCGACACGACCCCAGTGTCTCCAAGAACATCATGTACCATGGGGTTCTATGCGGCCTCATCAGTGGTTCCTTCTACTGAGCCCAAACCCTGGTAGCCGTCATCTTGTTTGAGCTATCTGTGGCTGTTCACGAACTTCGGGGCTCAACTCTTGCTCAGTGCTCAATACCCTATGCTTTAACCAACTGCTCAAATCTCAAATGGCCAAGTGTTGTCTCATGGTTAGCCCCTAGAGTTTTATAGTGCCTTTTGAATTCAAATTCGACTGTTCCCCCCAATTCTGAGCCATCAATGCTTTCTTAGCGGCAGATTGTCCCAAATATTAACCTTAATTCATGTCTTAAATGCCCACTTCCCGCTCCATTTTGCCTTAAATCAGACATCTTGTCATGAATATTGACACCAATGGTCACTTCCCAGCCTACCCACTTGGCAGCGCAGCCCCTCGTGCACAGTCGCGACCATTGTGACATGCTGATTCTACGTACCTCCCTCATTGCGCAACTCCCAAATAGACTCTTTTATAGTCCCACACTCTCTTTAAACTGCCTGGAGCACTGAGACTATGCTCCCTACGGCTAGTCAGGTGGTCGCACCACCTGTGTGAGACTTCAACTTGCCTTCTAGTATAGTCAGTGTAAACTCTTCAATTGTCTGCGTCACCGCTAGCGCCGCACATTCTACTGTATGTAATGCACTCCCTTGGTTACTACATTTGGTGAGGTGTGGTCGTAGCCGTGGCAGCAAAGTCATAAACTCTCGGCGACAATCTTCTAATGTAGTGGTATGATCATCCGTATCTTACTTTGTCATCCTTGGTTTATCGACGAGACATGCTTGCATGATCTCGTTTTCCATCCTCTTGATTTCCATCCAAATGATTTTATTCCTTAATCGTACTTGGTCCTTTTCGAGTTCACAAAGTCTAAGTTTCCCTCACTGGATGGCTTCCTAAATCTTTATATGTTCAACCTTGTGTAGATGTGTGATTTCTTCCTCTTTGTCATCACGCACTATCACAACTACAGGAACCATTACATGCAGATTCCTTTTTGTATTTTCTTCAGGACTTACGGTGTCTATTATGTTCCGCATCTTTGGAATCGTCTCCATGTTCAGAGTTTTGCACATGGTCCTATAGACCCAAAGAACCACTAGCACGTGCAAGTCCCAATCAGTTCGTCTCACCTGGTGAACCTTGTTCAGTACTTTGTACACCCTATAGAATGCTTCGTCGTGGGGAATTGGTAGCACGTGTTGCCTTTCCTGCTACTGTGATTTGTTCTGATTCTCTATTTTGGGGGTGGTGTGTGCTTGTGTGGGTTGTACAGGATATGTCTGTACCTGTCGGGAAAGGTGGGCACGCACATTGTTCCACCCCTACTGATTGGCTGTTGTTCGGAGCTTGCGTTTTCCAAACCTTAGGTGCATCATTCTTTTGCATCCATGCCAATCCTCAAAATTTCCTTCATACGCACCCCACCATCGTGCGGGTGTTGCACGTAGCGCCCATTTCAAAGCATCAAATTGCTGTTGTTCTGGTACTATGCTTTCAAATTTTCTCAGAAATTCATTCACCGCTGTTAATCCATCATATGTCGGCAGCTCCCTTGCCTCTATTGTCATGCAACACAATGATCTAATCATCATGTTGCAATTCAATGTCGTTACTTCATGTAGCCAATTCTGCCATCACTCTACTTCTTAAGTCTGAATCTGAAGTGCAGGAGCTTTTGCGCTCCCACGAAATTCTTCCATCTATAGTTGGATTCACCCAATCATGTTCTCATGTAGTTATCTTGTAAATACAATCAATATCGTCATCATTATCATCGTCACACACCAGTTCAGGTTATCGCGCTCCTTTGGCTGGATCTAGTGGTACTATTATGCGTAGTGACTTTTTCTCAAAAATCATTTTGTGTTTCTTCAAATTTATGATTCTGTTCATATCAGTGGCCTAGTCTATTCCTAACAGCACGGGATAGGGATTACTGTCATCAAAAATCTCTATCACTTCAAAATCTACCTACGTGCTTGCACCTTCAATATCGACTGTTACCCCTTGCGATCTTCCCATGGGCAAAATATTTTGTTGGCTCATCATTCATAACTAAATAGGGGACCATTGTAGTGTGGGTCTGCCCATGCATTCCCATGTTTTATTTGGTAGTACATTCACTTCCAAACCCAGATCTAGGATTACCTGATCCATTTCATACTTGTCGATTTTCACAATCAACCTCATTTCCCTTCCTATGTCAAATGCATACTTTCCAAGTTTCCAGACCATGCGTGGTTCTCCTGACCCTGTGCACGTAGTGATAAGTTCCTGTAGTCCCTTGACTGCCTTGCTATCGTGCAACAGTTTCATGCATGTCTCCGAAAAGGTAGTGAACATTGAAGGATCCATCCCTATTTCTAGTTGATCCTTACTACCTGAAATGGAGGCCTCCGTGAAGCTCTTCCTAGCTTCCATGAATGTCTCCTTCGCGCGTTCTAAATCAAACTCGGGTTCCTTTGTAGGAGCCTTGCAAACCCACACACTTACTTCTAGCTGCTTCCCTTTATCATCTCCCATGGCAATACCGCTCCTAAGCATCATATTTACATTCGAGTCTTCTTTGCGCGGCTCAGACCTCATCATCTGTAAATTCTGAGTTGGAGGGGGCTGGAGTACCCCCTTTTCGTGCATCCTTGCTATCAGCGAAGGGCAGTCCTCTACCTCATGATCAAACTGAGTATAGTACCAACATGATGTCCTTGTTGGGTTTGTACAATCGTGGGCATAGTGCCCTCACCCTCCGCAATTGTAACAAATTAGTTGTCCACAACCCCTTCCTGGTCCCATTCTGCCCCGACCTTGACCGCGCCCTTGAAATCCAGTGCATGCCATCCTTACATTTGGGTTGAGGGCTCGTGTTTCGGTCTGCACCCTATAGGTAGCAGTCCATTCCATCATTAGTTTGTGACTTCGGAAAGTGCGTTCATCATGGCCTACCAACCTACAGAAATTACAAAACAAATGTTGGGGCATCTGTATATACTTCTGCAACAGATGATAATTATCTGTGGTGTTTTTTCCTCTGATCTGATAGATCACACACCATAATGCAGACGTTGGCTTGGTCCTACCTGTGCCTTCAGTCATAACAGCATTAGCCCTCCTCCTGCCAAGTAGTTCACGAACACTGGACTATGGTCCTTATCGTTCCCTTGTCCTTTTCATTTTATGAACCATACTTCCTCGCGCGCCTCTGGCCAAGGTGTCCTATCCTGTTTCAAACTTTGCATTTCCAGACACAGGTTCTGTAGTTGTGCATGGATTTGTTGGACTCCCAACCCAAGGTCTTGTATAGGGGTCTCATGTAATCTCATTGCCATTTCCAACACTTCACTCTAGGTGGAAAGTTTTTGTTGTGACAGCACCGTCCTTAAGTGTGGCGTAAGTGAGGCCACAAACCATGCGCGATGATGTGCATCCATTAACGTCATATTGGCTTTGCGGATCATACTCTTTAGTCTTTGGTCTAGATCCCAGGGGGTCTCGCTCGGGAGCATTGCAATCTACTTAAACCCGATGATTGATTGTGTTTCTGATTTCGGCCTACTAAATTCCCTGTTCAGCGTGGTCTGGATCTCTGCAATTCCTATGTTCGGGTGGTCATTAGAATGTTTGATATACCACGTTAGTGCGCCATCCTACAACATGCTCACCAGTGTATCCTTTTTAATATTGTCATCCACGACACCTTATGCTTCCCATACTGCTATTACCACGAACCAGAATTAGTCTAGATCTTCATTCCCTACTCCTCTGAATACCAATAGTTTGATCACACTCACCATACTGAATTGCGTGGTGGCAGAGGTGGGGTGAGTGGAGACGGAGGTGAGGAGGGTGAGATGGGTGGCAGTGTGGATGGAGGTGGTAAACGTGGAATGCGCTGCCTTATTAGACTGACCACGCTTCTCATAGAAACTTTTGCAAGCTCTTCCTCGCTTTCCTGTGAGGGTGAAATTAAGGGACTAGTTTCCAACTCTTCACTACTTCCGCTTCTATAGATTTTCCTGCTTTGCATAGTCCCAAACATTAATTTATTCGCAGAACCCGCTTTTCACACAATATAATATTAATCCAAGTGTTCAAATATTTAATATACTTACCTCGCGGTCCCTTGATAAAATGTCGCTCCGCCTCACTATAGCTAACAGTCTTGTCGACCGCGAACTCAACGATAAATCCTTCTATTATTCAGTCAAGCCAATGGTCCACAACTCATGCAATATTATCTCCTGATGCCTCTAGTCTGCACACTAATTCTGGATTCCACACTATTGGTTTGTCGAGCATACCCCTTCCCTGGTTGTCTACTAACTTTGCAATCCACTCATATAGCTCAGAAGGAAAGGATGCAAAGAAAATTTCATGCATTTCTATATACAAGTAGCGCTCCAACCACTGTTCCTTAGATACTTGCGGATTTCGGTTTTCCTGTGCCGTGAACCTGTGAATCTTCTTGTCCAACCACTCTTCAATTTCTTTCTTTATTTGATTCCACTGGCATGACATCAGACATCCTTTATGCAGATCTCGGTCCCAGCAACGGAACCATTTGTTGGCTTCTATGGGCCTAACCTAGGTTCAGAGATGATTTAGCCAAGAAAATCCCAGTACTACTAGCCCTTTCGGCAATAGTCTGCAGAGTGCAAACTGAGGAATCACCTGAAGTAGTATGGGAGGGTGCTAGAACTAGGATTTCACACCCTGGGGATGTCTGATGAGCTTCTGAAGGTTCGCGGTTTGACCCTTCACACACGTCGCTAAGCGCACTTGATATCCCTTCACAACCTGTGATGCTACTTCTGCGTAGCCCTACGTGGTGTGCAACCCGTATAATACCCAATTTCCCTATTATTTAATATGTTATTACCCGTTTACTTAACTTGTTTATGTAAGACTAATGCTTATTACAACATATTCAACATTCATATCTATGCGTGTGATAAATAAAATAGTATAAACGTAAAGAAGACAATGCACAACAGATACACAGAAATAGGAATCAACTTCTCTTTATTATTCTTTGATCCAGATTACAGACTCGACACCACCTTACGCACTCAGCTGTAGGGGTCTGCGCACTCAGCTGCAGAAACTACCAGGCCTCTGCGCACTCAGCTACAGAGCCTCTTCCTACTACTATGACCCAATACACTTAGACTCTTACTCTAAGCTCGAACCATTCATATTATTCTCTTTTCTCTCTTCCTTTCCTATCTTTACAACTTAGATCCTCGCTCTATTTATACAATCCCATGGTTTGCAGACCATGGGTAGGCCAACATGACTTTACATTACATTACAATACTTTAGGGCGAACAACCCTATGACTCAACCTGTATTTCATGCTTCGTGCCCGCAATTTGCGGAGTTTTACAAAACCTTTGACCAAAACTTGGGCTTTGAGCCCCAAAACATGCTGTGGGGAGATTCCATGCCCAACGGGTCTCATATTGTATATTTGATGTGCCCATTCCTGAACTTGAGGGTTCCTCTCTGGTTCTTTTGGGGTTCTTTTCCTCATTCTGAGGAGTCTGCATGATAGGAGGGGTTTTGATGGTTATTTCTAGCTATTCAAGTACCTGCAGAAACGAGATCTCAACAAGCTGTCTTTCTAGGTCAATCAAGGTATTCTCCACATCTACCTTTGTACTATCCATGTCTACAAGAGTGTTTTCCACCCACTCAAATTGATTGGCATAGCTTTCTATCTCTGGTATGGGGTGATGAATATAAGGTCCCAACTTGGCCTTCTTTCTCAATCTGGTCATAAACTCCTGGGGGTCATACCTCCACATGAAACTATTTTGGAACTTCATTTGCTGCAAAGTTTGGTCTACCTCCTCCCCTACCACTCTAGAATTGCAAATGAAGGGGCCTAACTGGTTTTTGACTTTAAATTGTGATTTTTTCTTAGCTAAGACAAAATTGATCTCATCAGAGTTCATTATTTGTCTATAGTACTCTAGAGAAAATAACCTCATGGGGAGGTATTTGGGCAGTTTATATGGTGCAAGCTGGAAACCATAGATTCTTATCTCTGTGTGATTTTGGTAAAGGTACCAATCTCCCACTTTTCTTTGTTTAGACAACTAAAGCACGCTTTTTATCTCTTGACTTATTCTGGGTGGAGAGCTTCCTGTCAGCATGGTCATCACTAGATGAACAAAAGAATAAATGAAATATGTATAGGTGTATGGTGATTGAAACTTGTGCAAAAGTGGGGTCCAAAATATGACAAACCTGGGCTGGCCTTTAGTATCCAGCTTCTGAAGAGTGAGAGGAAATCTGTCTAGCTGATAGTATAGGAACATATTGTAGAGAACATATGAGTATTTAAATACTTTCTCATTGTGCATTCTGGTGTACTGTTCATGCATTCTTTCAATCATACAAAACAGCAGGAGGCTGTACTGGGGTGTAAATAGACATGAAGGCTAGGACAAGTTCATCAACAAATTCATCAGTGGTACAACCCACAACACGTGATATCATAGTCACAATATGCTTGCCACTTTTAGAGAAAATGGCAGAAACATATGGAGGGGAATTTCTGGGAATATGTTGCTCTGAAAGAATGAATGTCTGGAATATTTGGGCTAACCTAGACAGACTCAATTTGGAGTACTGGTCCAACAAATCCCCAAAGGAGAGTGGGGTCAGGTTTGGACCTGGTTGGACTTGTAAGATTTCATTAATTGATTCAGTTGTAATGGTGAACAAAATATTTTGGTCAGGGGACATAATAGCTCTCAGGATGGGAATGTAACAGGAATGGCACATATGGACAATTTTAGGGAAGACATGCACTTGGGGAAATTGGTATTTGGGTAAATTGGATTCCCAAAGACCAATTTCATCAGAATAGTTTAGATAACTATCCCTACTCATACAATGAAGTTTGAGCAAGACCTCATATGCATTGGTATCTTTGATTTGGAAATCCCTATCTGCCAGCGGAAGGTGGTCTAGGTCCAGATGGGGAGTTGTGATAGGTCTAACATCCACGGCAACAGGGGAAACCATAATTCAGTTCTTTTGGATTTTAATTTGGCTTTAAAGGCTTATTTAGGGGTTTTTTAAACGAAACTTGGAAACTTTCAGAAGGGTTTGGTTGCAGGATTTTAAATTTAAAGCAATTTTCAATTAATTTTACTTAATTAAAATACTTCAAGAGTGAACGTTTTCAAATTTTGAAAGGAGGTCTGGTAATTCATTCACAAATACCTAGAGTTTAGGTGAATTGACTTCAAACTAGTGTTCTGGACGATGACAGAAGGTTGAAAGGGCTTTGAGAGCTTTGTAGGTGGTCTCTGTAGCTTCTTTGAGGACCGAAATGAGATTAATTGGTAGTTTTTAGGTTTGCAGGTGTCACACTGGTTCGCAGAGGTTTACAAATAGCTCGAGCTAAAAAAGATGGAAAAGGGCTTCTCGGCTTTTTTATGGAGAAATGGTCACTTTTTGGTGGAAAATTTTATGAATGAACATTAGGTGGTTTATCGGGTCAAGCAGGGAGGCGGTTTCCTAGGCCATCGCACCGCTTATGAGGGTCGGGCGGTATTGAGGAGGGATCACCTGATGTACTTCAGAGATCGACACGTAGCAGTCAGGGGGCCAGGGAAAACCACTTTATCGGGTGGGTAACGATTGGTCATCAGGTGCGGCCGAAATGGCTGTGGACCGTCAAATGCGGGGGATGGTGATCCGATGACAGTCAAGCAATGGAGGTGCACAGATGAAATGAACTGAGGTGTCAACGGGGGGGTGCATGACTTAATCTTCGGTGGTTTGTGATTAATTAAGACTTAATAATAGGTTTAATTGATCAGGTGGGGTTTAATGACCGGGTTTAGTTTAGGTTCATCACGCAGGGGTGTATTAAGAGGGTTTTATCGAGATTTGGGGTGAATTGTATAGATTTTATTAAAACTAAGGGTTGGGATATTACATAAGGGAAAAGGTATTATGGGATTTATATAATAAAATTAAAAATTAATATGAAATTGGCGGAGTGGGTATATCCTTAGCATAATGTAAAATGTAATATTTGCGCACTTTATTTACATACACTCAATACTTAGGATAAAAAAAAATTGTGGGTTTTTTGAATGAAAAGGGATTTAACATGGATTTGCTTTTCTTTTCCTAGGAAAATGAATTTTGACCTTAGGAAAAGGGGTTTTATTAGGGTAGTGAAGGGGGATGACTTTCATGAAGGGGATTCTAACACTTGATGCCCTTAAGTCATTAAGTTGAGGGTCCGGTCCCACCAAAAGTTAGAGAAATGCTCTGAGCCTCTTTGACTTGAAGGATTTAAAGTATTAGAACATACTTGTGGATAGGAAATTAGTAAGTAAGGGGAAAAATGAATGAGGGGGAGTTAAACATGTTAACTTGCAAACCTTTGTTTTTGCTTCCATAGTTGATCATACATATAGAAATATGTGTCTAAGCATGATACATGTGTTTTGATCCAACCAACTTTGAACTTCAGCAACCTTTCTTCTACTTACCCATTACTTACCCTACCATTTTTTCTTCATTTTATTTGGGTGCATTTAGACTAGCAAACCCTTATCATCTATTTTTCTTTTGAAAAGTAATCTATCTAATTCTAACCTTATATCATCCAAGGGCTCAGATTAAACTGATGAGCTAATTTTATTTTCTCTGCCTATTTAATGATATTCCAAGATTAAATTGTTTGGTCAAATTTTATTCTGTAACTAAAAACATGAAATAACCAAGATTAAACAGTTTGATTACCATGGATTGTGGCATGAATAACAAGCTGAACACAATCATTATTATGCATAAAAGTAAATAGTAGTGGCATTTCAACTTGAACACTTTCATGATCTCTTTTTTTCTTGGGGGTTCATATATTTTCATTTTTTTTTTACCTTTTCTTATTCTTTTTGCCCTTTGGTTTTTCTTTTAGGACATACCCTCTTTACATTTTTTAATTTTTTGATGTGGAAAACATTTGCAAAAAGCAAAGGTATGTACAATATTACAAGGCTTAACCTTAGTCATTCAAAATTATGACTCCTATTGGTATAGGAACCTAACAGATAGGAAGCTAGCGAACCATTGGTTATTATTTTGGTTTATGTAATCTGGTTATTGCCTCACTTCGGGGCTGGACTGCTCTATATTGTAATTTTCCAAATCAAGTAATGCACACACAATGTTTAATTTTGTCTTTGATGTATTATTTGAAGTGCTAATCACTTTCGTTCCTTAGAAGGGGAACGAGCTGGTTGGCCAGGGCCCGACCAACCCAGCTCATTGACCCCTCTCGCTTTCGTTATTTGGAAAGATGGTGTGGTTATTTATTTGTAACTATGTGATGTAATAGTTTAATCACTAATATTTAAGTTATGGATTAAATTATCTTTTGTAGCCTATGTGTGGAACGGATCCGTGGTTTGTAGAGTAGTTGTGTTTACTTTTGTTTATAAGATATCTTTCATGCATTTACTTTACTCTTATTTTCTGTCTTAATTCATTTTCGAAGCAGATCGTGCAAGGAACTCTTTCCTGCACCAGTGCATGTTGTTTCTTGCACCTTGGCATAGTCATTCGTTGCAGCAAACAGTGAATCACTTACCTGCATCTTATTTCCCATTATTTCACAAGTGAATGGATCAATTAATCAAGTAATTGTTTTTGGTATTAAAAGTTCATCTCTAAAAGATCTGGAAGCAGTTATATTAAACCACCATATTATACTTGCAAAGAATATCATTATTGTGGGTGAAGTACCAAAACTGGTTGACACATGCAAAGTACTTAGGATATTGATTGATTCTTTTGTAAGTGTTTTTATCTCATGAAGTTTATTTCCCTTACGATGTTTAATGAGTTGAAGCATTTTCTTTTTCGCAGCTAGTTTACTTCATAATTTCATTTACAGTTGCAATTCCTTTTCAACATGTCTTTCAACTTTTGAAAGTGATTCGGAAGTTGAGTAAAGGGAACTCTGCTTTTGTGCAAGAGCAAGTATCTTGTCACAAGAATAGAGTGATCCAAGCCCTAAGGCTTAGAGCACCTTCATTTAGACATAAGTCTTCAGTGAGGAAGATTGAATATACTCTTACAGAGAAATATTGTACCTGCACTAGTGCAAGTAGATTGCAACCGTGCAAGGATAGGTTGTTTGTGTGGGAGAAAGATCAAAAGGAAGGCAGAAATCTCCAAGGGCTCACTTGTTAGAATTCTTACCATCCATCTAAATATGAACATAGCATTTCATTCCAATATTTAAGATTGTTTTTTTTGTGTGGAATTTCTTTACTTGATTTACTTGCAAATTGTCTTTTACATTCCAGCACTAGAGTTGCCTTGGTGTTAGTTGCCTTTCCAATTGTTTTCTATCTAATTCTGCAAAGAATTTCCTTTAAGAAGTAGGATTAGAAATAGGAAAAGTTCATATCATTTTTGGCATTGCCTATGCTTCATCTCTAAGTTTATGAAACCCTTGGGTTGACAATTAAGTGTTGAGGAGTTTGCTCAAGTGAAATTCATGCACCCAACACCTAGCAACATTCTAAATGGAACTGAAAAAATGCATTTCTTTAGGTTCAAGAAAATTTCCAACCGTTGACATCTTTCAAACATGACCCTTATTAAGCTTGTGTGTTTCTTCAGCAGACTATATATTGTCTAGTCATCCATGTATAGTTCTAGGAACCTGTGAATATAGTCTCGGAATGGAGCTATAACAATCCTCGAGAAGACAACAGGTGTGTTCTTTAAACTGAATGACATTACATGGTAATCATATTACCCCTATTCGATGATGAACGTTGTCTTCCTTTTTTCCGCTTCTACTATTAGGACTTGATGGTAGCCCAATAATCCATCTGTGAATGAATATGCTTCATTGCCCACTACATTGTCCAGGACTTCATCGCTAAAAAGGGATCATGAACACATGCGTTGTTCAGAATTCGATAATCAACACAGACTCTGATCTCTGGTGCGTCTTTCTTGTTCTGTATGACTATCAGACTGATCCATTCTGTTTTGTCTACCATAAATATAATCCTAACTTCTAGCATTTTTTTGATCTCCCTCTTGCCCTTTTCTTTCTGGGGTTTAACCTATATGGCTTGTGCTTTACTAGACATGAATTTGGCTTCAAAACAATATTCATCTCCCCTATTTCCCATTTTATTCCTTTTAGCTCCATTACTAACGCTGGGAACAAGTCTTGATATACTTGCAATAGGTCAAAAATATCTTTTGTCGTCTGTTCGTCCCAATAATCCCCCATAGATGCCATTTTGGGTTTATCTTATGTTCCAATATTTTTCTTTCTCAATTTCATCAGTAGTAGGTATGCGACTTCTCCTATGGGATTTTCTTATATATCCCTTTCCCATTTTGTTTCCTCAAAGGTCAGATGTCTCAATCCTTCTAAATCATCTTCATCTGGTTTTGCACCTACCTTTTCCCAAGCCATATATTCTGGAGAACTTGTATCATAAAGATACTGTAAGAATTTTTCATTTACAAAACCTTCCCATATCTCTCTTGGGGTGAACCTGATTCTTTTAATTGCATATAATGTCTCAGTGATGCATTGATCATCATCCATGAATGAGAAGTTTTTGATGAACTGAGTTTCCATGGTATTACCATCCGCTATTTGTTTACGGAGCTCCTCTTACATGTACCAATCCTGCGGGATGGTATTTAAGGTATGTATAAACACATGCACCCACAGTTATTTCAGAATCCTTTCTCTTTCCCAACTTTCTATGCAAGCCTCTAAGTGCTTCTTAGGATCCAAATTACCCCTATATTTTATTATATCTTGCGGGTGGTCTACTTCTTGACTGAACCTCTCTCTCATGGCTTGATTTATAGTTCCCCATTCATGCAACGTGTTGCAGTGCGTCCTCCACCACCTTGTAGGTGTGGCAAGTAATGCGATATCTAGCAATGGGACCTTGTGATCTTCCCTTACTTCTCTATCTACATTGTTTAAGAAGATGTCCACTAGTTCAATACCATGGAATTTAGGATAGTCACTTACCTCTGCCCCTATCCAATTTATCCTACCTATCTTTGTGCATTGTCTGGTATCAAGTTCATATCCCCCTTGCTGCCATACATCCCACGCGTCTTCTGAACCAGCTTCTGAGCTCTGAATACATCTCTAGATGACAGATCCTCCTGCTATAGGATTTATATAATCCTCTCTCTTACCTGTTGTTAGTGTGTATAGCTGGTCTAGCATTCTCAGCTCGTCCCTATCATCTACAGGTTTCGTGAACCTGAGTCCTTGATATGGGTCTAAGGGTTGTATCACCCGCATTACTGCTGCTTCAAAGATCATTAGTTCTTTCTTCAGGTCGATGAAAACATAGTTTTCATAGGCCCAGTCAATCCCAAGGAGTGCTAGATATGGGTCCTTATCACCCATTATGTCAATTACTTCAAATTCAGTGTATTTCCTTACTCCCGCCACATCCACCTCTACATTTTCTAGCCTTCTAATAGGTAGGATATAGTATTGATTCATCATTCTTAATTGTATTGAAGAATACTTCATTTGTGGCTTCCCCATCTCCTCCCATGATTTTCTGGGCAAGATATTTACATCCGACCCCATGTCTAACATCATGTCTTTGATTTGGAATCCTACAATCTGAGCATAGATTCAGAATTCCTTTTTGATTCTCTTTTTATTCCACCACACTCTTCTTGTATGCCTTTCTGGTAAGTTGGAAGATGGAAATTATGCTTCCTCTTCATCTTCTGGTAATGTTGCTTTTAAACTTTTGTGCAATTCTTTCAACACGTGCTCATCCTCAACGATATGTAGAAAAAATTTAAACCATTCTTCTATCGGGTGATCATCGTTGAGCGTGCAATTATTCTATTTCTATTTCTCCTTTATCTGAGTCATCCCTTCAAACAATTTAGCTGCCTCCTAATAATACTATTTTTGTTGCACATTCTTATATGATTTCTTAGAGGATGATTCCTTAACGATCAAGGGTGGGTCCATCGTACCCCAATCTTCCTTAGTTTTCTTTCCACCTCTTGTAACTATATTTATATTAATTGCAAGAAGATCATCATCTGTACAAGGCTTAGCATTAACCAGGTTAGCCCCTCTCTCTCTAGTCCTTTCCTCCCACTTTGCGATGAGCTATGGGAAATCCTCTGTGGCGTGCGTATTGATTCTACATTGCGAACACCATGGCCTCCTAGGGAGCAAATATTCCCTGGTTACATGCCCCTCTTGGTCACAATTATAGAACTTTACTGGACCTCATCCTCCGGCTCTTCCTCCTCTCCCATTTCTTCCTCATCCTCCCCTGTTGGAATCATTGATTTTGAATGTTTAGCTGTCCAACCATTCTGCTAAAGCATCCAATGCCCTGCACTGGTCAATTTGATGCGTTGTAGATGCAAAAAACTCACAATAGTTGTTATTAGGGACATTGGATTACTTTTGTAATATTGGGCACATCCGCAGTAGATGTCCATACATCCTACAAATTTCATAGTATTCTTGATTATTCCATCCAGGGAAAGCTCATTACTCCCCTACTACCACAACTCCTATTGTTGGCAGGGTTTTTGATGGTCTTGAAACCCCCCCTGAATGGTGAATTCACTACAACCTTGGAAATTCTGTCACAACATGTCCCTCCACCATGCAGTGTGTGCACCATACATTGGGTCTAGTGGGCCAAACCGGTTGTAGATCCTTAAATTTCTCCATTAGGTTGGTAATATGATTTTGGAGGCCCATAATTGACGGATCTTGTAATCCCTCCCCACGCCCCTCCCCCCCCCAATATTCATGTCAGTATCTAGTGATGGCCTGTATACATGACGCTTGTTCTAAAGCATCCTGGAGAGTTCTGATCTTCTGTTGCATCAACAACATTCTTGTAAGGGGTAAGAGTGCCTTGATGAACAAATCTCTCTAGTGATTAGGATCTAGGGTGTAACTCAACTTAGCAACAGCATCCTTAAATCTTTGCATTAGTTCCCAAGCTGTTTCGCCTTCCTTCTGCTTGATTTCCCATAGCTCCAATAACCCCTGCTGGTCAGTCTGAGGTACTTTGAATTCTTGCATGAACCCTCTCTTGATTTCATCTACTATGGGACTCTGGTTCTGTTCTACCCATTTTATACCAATGTAGAGCTCTCTCCCTAAGCGTGGTCTAGAATTCAAGTGATTTAGCATTGTCTGGTGTCTGACGTGCTCTCCATATAGCTTCACAGAGATACGAATGTTGTTCTATGTCTTCATTTCCTCTACAGGAAAATTATGGGTATCTGGTGAAATATCCCACCATGGTTATTCGAGTATGCGGAAACAACACAAATCCTTTGGTTCCGGGAGGCTGAGATCCTTGCAGTCCCATATTACTAATACCACCAATTCCCTTGTTTTTTACTGTATTGAAATTGGCCTTATATTTCTCATGTACGCTGTGTACTCATATTGCTTTAGCTAATTTAGCAAAAAAAATTCTGGATTATTGTAAGGCACCAGGGGAAGGTTGGGAGGGACACTAGTTGTACCTTTGGAGATATTGATGCTTGCCTCTTGTGGATTTTTCACTTTCGAAAAATAACCTTCTCATGACATTAACCATTTCCTCTTCCCTTTCCTCTTCACGACTACTCAGCATCTGTTCCTCCGCTATCCTTCCCACAACCTGTAAGGAAGGATCCTCTTTATGATTCTAGCTTCTATCTTTCCTATCGCCATTCTTATCTTGCCCTACATCCTCTTTTGTTCTCTCCCTCTCTTCTGACCTCCTTGACACTGCTCCTACTTGGTGGGGTCCCATTTTTCTTTTCTTCAGAGTCTAAACAACTCTCGCCTGCCACTTGTCAGCTAACAATGCTCTCCTTTGCACCCTAATTTCTCTCACTTTTCGTAATCCGTCAACATCCATTCCTTCAATAGCATCTCTATTCCCAAAATGGTAGCATCCTCCCCTTAGGTCCTTCCCCCAATACTGTGGTTTTACGTTGCCATCGTTGCTGCAAGTGAAGGTAGCAACCCTTCTTCTTCCATGAACATCTTAATCCACAACAACACTTCCCTCACTAGCCTTCCTCTTAATCCTAACTCAAACAACACTTCTACCCTTGAAAAGGATTGATAAGTCTCCGTGGAAAACTCGATTATGTACCCCTCCATTATGGTATGTACCCAAAAGTCAACTACCCTTGTTAGATTGATGTCTAATTGTCGAAGTGATACAAGGTCTGAAGGAGTCTAGTCGCTATGAGCTGACATCATTCCTTCTGATTGACTTTGCACTTTTAGCCTTCTTAACTGGTTATACAAGTCTTTGGAAACTTACACAAGAAGATCTCATACTGGTCACTCGCAACCCCAGTGTACAAAGTCTCTCTACTAACTTTGGGAATTGGTTGACCCCTTTGAACAACTTGTTCTGCTATAAACTGATCTACTCTTTTATTCCACCAATCTCTAATCTCTTTCTTGAATATCCTCGACACCATATTCCAAACCGTTCTTGTAACTTCAGGTCTTGGCAACGAAACCATTTGTTGGCATGAAAGTGACATTAGGAGAAGACCCTAGGTTGAAGCACAGAGGGCCAACAATAGTCCGTTGTAGTCTAGGACAATGCTGACATTTTCACCTTACCCAACAGATAAGGAGTCTCACCCGAGGCGTGTCACGACCGGAAGTAAGAAGTGTTTAGCATAGGGTCAAGGATATATCAACCATTAGTCTATAATTGGTTGTATGGATATACCGAAGCTAGCATTATATTAATCATTACAATGAATCTACCATGTGCATAGACTTGCAGTGCATTCAAAATTTTAGTAGGTCCATATAACAAAAGAAATTACACACATCATACCAAGAAACTAGTTCAGTTCTTCATTCTTCTTAATTCAACAGGATAACAGTACATGATACATTGGCCTCAACCACAAATAACTATAGGAAATACCCGATTACAAGACAGGGATTCCTATAATAGACTTAGCTTGCTTCTCAACTACTACTCCAGTCTTCATTTTAGATGCTCTGAGAAATCACGTCCTCTTCCCTGCTTGTCTGTGACTAGAATAATACAACCAAGCCATCAAGCCTCAACCAACCCCTTTCTCCTTGTGGCTTTCTCCTTTTGCATTCCTTTTTCCCCATGCACTGTCAGTTCTCACTCGATTGTTTCTTTCCTTAGCTGCCTCTCGTCCGCCTTGTTCGCTCGACTACCCCTGCTTTTTGTTGACACCTCACCGCAACCATCCCACAAATTCATGTTCATGTCTTCTGCCCCAACTATCTTTTCCATGACCTGACCGTTGTTTCCACCACCCGTTTCCTCTTCTTTGTATCTTCAAAATCTTACAAAATCCTTCAAAATCAAAATGAAGGCCTCAACACAGTTTCTGAACGTTACTGCAATTATTTATATTATAAAGGTTATGGTTTGCGAAGATCGAAATAAGCCCTAGAAACCACAAGAACCCATCACACTGACCTCTAGATGTACAAACCTAGTTCTGTCATCCGCAAATACTGTTTTTTAGTCAATTTAGTATCCTAAATTGCTTTCATAAATTACCAACCAAGGTTTGTAAGCTGATGAAGTGTGGTGCACTATATGTGCCTAGTTAACCTTTTCCTTACTTCGTTGTTTTGTATTTGATATTGTTTTTGGGGGTTTCTATTCTTTGATGTCTAAGAATGTACAACCTAAAACTATGAGAAAATTTAAGTGAATATAATGAATTTTAAAGGAAAGAAAATGTTCCTAAGTTAATCTAATTTCCTAAAAATGGACCAAGAACTGTTGGCTAGTTAGCACCTAATAAAAAAAACAGAGCATCTATCTTATCTTATCATTAGTCCTAATCCATGGATCTGATTCTTAAAACTAGGAATGAAATTGATGTAGAAGGTAACTCAGTAATTGCATTCATTAAACATTCAACCATTCAATTTTGGAATATGATTAAATCAATCTCCTTGAAATGATTATTGGGAATAAAAGTTATGCAACTAAGTGAGGAACTGAAAGCAAAAAGGTAAATCATGTCAAACTCACTGTAAACAACTAATGTATTTTTGACTTTCTCCAACATTCAAAAGTGAAGCATTACCCTCTTTAAGTGTTGTGCAAGAAATCAATTATACCTTAGTTCCTAAGTTCCTAGGAAAATAACAATGTACTAAGTAAATTCAATCACTGTATGAATTAGACATTTAACCATTTAGTTTAGGATCATCATCATCTTGAAATGGATTTTGAAAACATCCATTAACACAGTTAATTGAAAATTCTGTTCTAAGAAAATGAATGACAAAACAGTAAGAAAACTAAGCAACTGTGTATTCTTATTACTTCAATCTTAATTCAGTTTGGAAACAAAGTCGTTTTTCTCCACGAAATATCTTAGAAGAACAAGGCTACATAGTTTTGATTTATCATTATGCTATTGATTAAAAACTGAAATGAAATATCATCCTAATTTAGAAAATAGATTTGCTAAAAACAGAGTAATGGAAATTGAACTAAAAACAACAAATGAAAAACCTCCTTTAGTGTAGGGCCCTCTGCAACTGACGTGGCTGGAATGCTAGCTAGTTAAGGATGCACTTTAAACGATTATTGGCAACATGAAATTTGTATTATGAAAAAAACAAAGTCTGAATATAGAGTATCAACAAAAAGCCTAAACTTAACACGTAATTCCTTCTAACTTCTAACTTTCTCTTGGTTCCATGCAACCAATATTTAAAGGAAAATAACATAGCTATTTATGAGATAAACTTGCTATAGGTGGCTAATTCAAATTAAATTTAACATGACTATTTATGAGATAAATTTGCTACAGGTGGCTAATTCGAATTGCAATAGGACTGTTTAAACTTTTAATTAGCTACAGGTGGCTAATCCGTATTAGATTTGCAACAAAACTATTAGACTCTTGATTAGCTATGAAAGAGAAAATCAAGAGTCATACTACTTTCAGATAACGTACTTTGACTCCATCTTTTATCATGACCTTAGGCTTGCTTTTCTATCGATCTAGACCGATTGAATATGATAGAATCCATGTGGAGATGATTCTAGAAATGCCCATGTGGCCCAATTCTTCATTTGACACATGGAACCTGCTAAACCATGAGAGTAGCTACGAAATCCACAGTTAGTTGTAGAATAGGTTGCATTCTGTAGCTAATTTGCAAAAATCTATTAAAATAGCAAGAACATGAAAATATAATATGGCAATCATTTTAATGCTTTCCTTAAGAAAAAACCTAGCATTTATCATTGATTAGGTCTATAATCTTATGAGAAATTGAGGGAAAGAGGTGAGAAAAAATGTCAAGGAGAGGGTAATTCTGAGGTTCAACGACTGCTTCAGGTGAGACTTCATCCTACGCTACACGGGTTGTTGCCGAAAGGGCAAACAATTAGGGTTTTGTTAGTTGGCACAACTAACTCTGAAATTGGGTTAGGACCCCTTAACCCAATAAGTACTCATAAGAAGAATATAGGAGATTGAAAAAAATGTAGAAGGTTGATGTGGGTAAGATTTGGTCAAGTAGAAACAGAGCTCGTATACAAGTATGATGGCCAGAATGATCTGAGAGACCACATACAACCCTGTATGGTAGCTTGGGGAGAAATTCCACGAGAAGAATGGGTGCATGGATTCATGCATACCTTGGAGACAATTACTCGTAATTGGTATTTGGAAATTGAGCTTCGACATGGTACTGCTAGATGGGTAGAAATGGTTTACGGATTTATAATGACATTCAGATTTGAAGATGAATACCCACATATAGATGTAACTCTAAATATAGTTAAGAAGAAGCTTTTTGAGAACAAAGTTTCAGTTATCTGGCAACCTGATTGGGCTGTGCATATACGCAATGTAATGGAATGCTATAATCTCACTATGGAAGAGGATGAAGATCCTCACAATATTGACACTAAGGAATCACAAGGTTATCATGAAGTAAATGGACCTAAGATAGAGATGCCTAATATAATGAAGCCATTGAAGATGAAGAAGGTGAATATAGGGTCAGAGGCTGAATGAAAATATGCAACAATAGGATATTACTGAGATGAAGATACAATCAACAAGATAACATATCTCTTGCATGGATATCAGGAGTTGTTCCCTACTAAGTTTTTAGATATGAAGGGCATATTAAGAGATTTGGGAGTCATGAGGATTCCTCTGAAGCCTGATGCAAAGCCTGTCAAGCAGAGACCTTATAGACTGAATTAAAAATACAAGGAGAAGGTGAAAGAAGAATTAGACAAGATTTTAACAGCTGGGATAATTGAACCTGTCGAAGAGTCTGAATGGGTAAGTCCCATGGTGGTTCAAGAAAAGAAGGAAAAAAGGGAAATCAAAATTTGAATTGACTTGAGGAAGTTGAATGATGCATGCCTACATGACCCCTTCCCTACACCATTTACATATGAAGTATTGAACAATGTAGGAGGACAAGAGGCCTATTCTTTCACAAATGGCTTTTCAGGATACCATCATAATAGAATTGTGCCAAAACATAGACTTAAAATGACTTTTGCAATAGAGTTGGGCTCTTATTAGTACATGGTGATGCATTTTGGATTAAATAATGTTCCTGTTATTTTTTCCAAAGTTGTAATTGCAGCCTTCAAAGAATATATACACAAGGTTTTGGAAGTATACTTTGACGATTGGACAATCTTTGGTCTACTAAAGAAGCATGTGTCAAGCTTAAATTTGATGCTAGATAAGTGTAGGTAGTACCAGATCTCATTCAACTTGAAGAAGTGCATATTTTTTGCAACATTTTGTATAATGTTGGGACATGTAGTTTGTAAACAGGGATTAATGGTGGATCCCACGAAGATCGCAATTATTGTGAAACTGCCAGTGCAAAAAACAGTGAGACAGTTGTGCACAAAATGGGACACACTTGCTACTACAGAAAGTTTATAAAGGGATATGTGCAGATAACTACGCCAATGGAGAAATTGATGAAGAAAGATGTGACTTTTCAATGGAGTGAAGAGTGTTGTAAGAGCTTGGATGTACTAAAAGAGAAGATGGTAATTGTGCCTATTCTAGTTTTCCCGAACTAGAAGGAGGAGTTCCATGTACATGTTGATGCATCTTGCATAGCATTGGGTGTCATGATAGCGTAGCTAGGAGCAGGGGAAATTGATTATCTCATAGGATTTGCAAACAAGAAACTGTACAATGTAGAAAATAACTATAGCATGAAGGAAAGAGAGGGATTAGCTATGGTGTATGCATTATAGAAGTTTAGGCACTACTTGTTGGGGGCACATTTCAAAATGTCCATTGGTCACACCGCGCTGAAATATTTGGTAAATAGGCCTGTTTTAGGAGGAAAGATATGTCGATGGTTTTTATTATTCCAGGAGTATGACCTCAAAGTTATAATGAAGCCAGGGAAATTGAATGTTGGACCTGATCATCTATCAAGGATAGAGATAGGAGAAGAACCCACAAATATCGAAGATAACCTACCCAATGCACAACTATTCACAATTAGAGTCGCAGATGATCACTTCGCAGATATTATTCAGTTTCTGGCTATAGTAATGGTGCCCGCAAAGTACACTATGAAGCAAAAGAAGGAGTTAGTGGTTTGAGAAACTGATTTCTCATTGATTGTTGGACATTTGTACAAAATGGGACCAGATGAAGTAATGTGTAGATACGTCCTTGAACATGAATGACGAAGTATTCTGACAAAAGCTCGTGGAGGAGTAGCAGGTGGGCACTATGCAGGAAAAGCCATTACGCATAAAATCTTGAGAGCTAGGCTATGGTGGCTTGCAGTACATAAGGCTACAAAAGAATTCTGTCAAGCATGTTATGTATGTCAAAGAAAAAGAAAGCCATATATAAGAGACAAGATGCCACTAATGCCACATGTAACTTTGTAGGATTTTGAAAATTGGGATTTTGACTTTGTTGGGCCTATCAGTCCGCCAGGAAAGAAGACTGATGCGAGGTATATAATCACTGTAATTGATTATTGGAAAATATAGGATTAGGTACAACCAGTGAAGGATTGTAGTGTGGAAACTGATACAAATTTCATCTTTGAATATATACTGCCCACATTCGGTTGTCTGAATATGTTGATGAGTGACCAAGGCACACATTTCTTGAAAAATACCATTGAAGCACTATGAAGGAATTTCAGGTTTACCACTAGAAGAGAACCCGTTATCATCCTCAGGCAAATGGAATAGTGGAAGCTTTCAATAAGATTTTGGAGAATGCATTGACCAAGGTATGCAATGTGAACAAGGATGACTAGGATTTAAGGATTCCAGTGGTATTGTGGGCATATAGAATAACATGCAAGAAATTGACAGGGAAGACACCATTTAGGTTGGTATATGGACAAGAGGCAGTTAGGCCTATGGAATACATCATGCCAAGTTTGAGTATTGAAGTTGTCTTAGACATGGGAAATCCTGACATTATGAAAGAGAGAATGTCGCAGATACTAGCTCTAGAAGAAGACATGTTCATAGCAGGGTTCCATTAGCAAGTGCAGAAAGAATGGGAGAAAGCATGACATGAAAAGCATATCAAGAAGAAGACATTTAGAGAAGGAGATCTTGTATTATTATATGACAACAAATTCGCAAGAAAACTTTAAAACACATTGGTTAGGACCATATATCATCAAGCATATCTCTGATGGTGATGCAATTCAGCTCATGAAGTTGAATGGTAAGTTGATTCTGAGATGGGTGAATGGTACCAGATTGAAGATATATAGGGACGACTTCATCTCTGGAGCTTCGCACTTAAAATTTAAGGGAGGGAAGTCTTAGTGCCACCTGCAGTTGAAAGTGCACATAGGTCTATAAACTAATTTGCAAAAAGGGAATTCACTGAAGGAAGATTACTGCGATGCTTAGGAATATGATGAAATCCGAAGGAACTGCGGCAAAAAAAAGGTGACTGCACCACGAGGAAAGGTTTGTCAAAATTGGCAAGCAGGAAATATGTCCATTGGAAGGAAAAAGCTATCGTTAAAAGGAAATTGTCGTTAAGGAACGTAGGAGAAGAGAATTTATGAAGCACAATTGGCTATATCTAGCCCCATACCTGCATTAAATGAGAATATATTGAAGAAATCATGAGGTTGGAACTCAAATTTGTTATAAAAAAATATCTCGCACCACATTTGACACTTTGTTGTCTGGAGAAGTTGAGAAATTGCATCTAAGTGTGAAGAAATTTATTGTATGTCTGAGTGGATTTTTGAGGAACTTGTTGGAATATTTGTAGAGAGGATTAGTGGGTATTATGGAGCCACAAGCAGTGAAGGTACCCATGTCCCCAAGATGCCAAGAGGTTGCAGCTAAAGCATGTACCCATAGAACCACAACCACATAAGAAGCAGGAGAAGAGACCAACTCAGGTCTCTGCGGTGGAACTCAGAACACCCCCGAGGAAGAAAACAAAGAAGGAAGTACACACAAAGAACAAAGAATATAAGGGGAAGAAGCCTATGTAGAAAGGAAAGAAGTCGATGCAGTAAAAGGTGCCTCAGCAGATCAATGTTAGTGAAGAAGAGGCTGAATTTCATCACTTGGATACAGAGGACGAAGAGATTCATGTTGTGCTTCCACCTTACATGCCACCAAGAAAACCAAATGCCAAGCCAGTTAAGGAACCAAAGGAGGGTATGACCGCCACATACACGCTATTATTGTTGGAGGAAGTACCGTTTGATGGAGAAGTGTTGGGAAAGATCCACTAGCTAAATAGGGAAGATTGGGACTTTAACGATCGAAGAAAATACCATCAATTTGAACCAAGTAGATATTTGAAGCAGGTTCGGTACCCACAAAGTGGAGTCACAAGGTTGGAGCCGTTCTAGTGGGCTGCATGATTGTAGAGAGTGAGCCTCCTGAATATGTTGAATGTGCCACACTTCGGCCAAATCATATCCAGTACAATCTATCTATGGCAGCGCCTCGCACTAGTACATGATGGATGCATTTGGCTGGGGATGAGGATCTTGATCAATGAGATGTTAATCAGAAAAATCATAATGTTTCCTCATGAAGGAAAAGAACTCGCAGAATAATCTGTGGGCAAGAATAAGGACTAGGAGATGGAACAAATGATGAAGGAAAAGTTCGGATTAGTGAAGAAGTCACAGTGGTATCACATCAATTCCATTGATGACCAAGGAGTGTGTTTCTCCGTGCACATTTTGGAAGGTAAGAAAATGATGAAGTGCAGGGCCTTTGAGGTGCCTGCAACTGTAGTATCATTGGCTGCGTAGTGTAGTGTAGGGGTCCAGTTTAAATAGGATGCCTATCTTTGCAAATAAATTTTGAAATACTACAGGGAAGCACAAGAAGAGGGGAAGACATTCCACTATGCTTGGCTAATAATCCTCATCATGCTAATTGCATGGAAAGAACCAGAAGACTCACAGTTTCCATTTGTCGAGGTGGATGTTTGTTAAGCAGCGAGGTATGCTTTCTGCTGGTTTACTAAGGAGCCAATGCGCACAATAGAGAATATGATTTTCTTTGTGGTGATGGCAATGGATCTACACATGGTGGTGAATCAACATCCAAGGTTGTCACCTAGTTTATATAAGCAGTATTGCCACATTGCAGACTTCAAAACAAACTACCAAAAAGCCTATTTGAAAGCAATGAAGGACCCAAATAAGACATGGCAACCATTGCCATACTTAGTAAATGAAGATGATTTTCTTGTCATAGTACAACAATGGCCAAAAGAATGGATGAATCCACTGGGTGGAGTGGTTGGAACAAATAAGGGTACCCCATAGGATGTAGGTACAAGTGGAAAGGATGCAAAGATAAAAATAGAATAAACAAAGCAGGAGCATGAGGAACCCCTCAGTGATGTAGGAGTATCAGAGGAGTCACCTTTTATTGTCAGAAGGAGAGACACAACAACTATGGTAGGCAAGAGGAAAAAGCAGAAAGCGGATAAGTCCAAGGGTGCAGAAGCACTTGTCCTCACTGATGGGGACATCGATGAGATCATAGAGAACGTGTAGGAGATCACAGCGGAGACTTGGGAAATAATTGATGATTGATAGAGAACGATCATGGTTGAGGTACAGAAGGGCATCATGGAGATGAAGGCATTGCCGCAAGTAGAAAAATATCCAGAACAAATAACCCACTACCAAAGGTAGAGGAAAGAATAGAAACGCAATTCGGAGTTAGAAATTTTCAGGTGTCAGTTGGGGTACGTTAGTGGTACACACCAAAGGACAAAGAATGAGTGAGAGCATAGAATATTGTCAGCATAAATATCTCCATGTTTCACATTCATGTGTTGCACGAATTCCATCAAAGTTTAACAACCGAGTTGCAGGAGCGGAAATGGTGAACCTTGACGTTGATGATGCAGATGGAAAATGAGAAAGTTGTGTTGAATAAGGAGCCAAAGTAGGTGGCTAAGAAAAGAGATGAGGCACGTCAATGAATTTATCAGTTAGAAAAATCCATTGAAGATAGTTGCAACAGAGTCCCAGATGTGAAGGTTGGTGAGGAGGAACCATTAGCAGAAAAGATTGCGAAGCTCACCCTCGCGATTAAGGAAGAAAAGAACACATTGGTGAAGATAAAATTCAAGTATGAAGTGTAGATATTAGAGCTGCAAATAATGTTTCATCCAACCACACCACCAGAAGTGAATGAGTAGAGGCAAAAGGACTTAAAGGCAACATTGAAAGGCATCTCTGACATAGTGGTGGACTGCGGGAAATTATTGGATGACACAATGCAGATTTGGACCTCACTACAGGATGATCCAAACATCCAAAAGATCAAGGAGGAATTACAGGTGAAGCAGAAGCAGCATGATGAAGTCTTGGCAACTGTAAGGGCCCTACCAGTCTTACAGAAACTCGCTAATATTACTAAAGGGAAGAACCTCCAAAAGCAGATAGATGATCTTTAGAGGAAGCAACAAATTTTTCAAGTGAGGAATTAGTCGTGGTAAGATGACGCCCTCAAACTGTCTTACGTTGTGGATGAAAGGCTTAAGGAGTTGAATATGTTGGAAATACTGAGAGGGGAGTGAATCAATATTCCTTAGCAATTAGCACTTTTAAATCTTTTCAGAGCATTAGTTAATCTTCAATTATTATTAATGTTTATCCAATAACAACAATAAACAATAAAACACAATAGGCACAAGAATTTTAGGTGGAAAAACCCCTCCAGGTCAAAAACCACCAAACACTTTTCTAATAAATTATTTTAATCTTTAGCCCCAACTAAAATGAAATTTACAACTTCCTAGAATTCTAGAAGAACATTCTTCTCCACCTCCCACTGGAAGGATGCCCCAATGCCCTGGTTTCTTCAATAGTCAACTGAATGGATGCCCCAACATCCTATACCAACCTACCACCCTAAAGTGTTCATAGGCTCCAACCTATAGGCGACTTCATGCACCTACCTAGCACCTCCCTGCCACCCTATAATGATCAGAAGTGAGACAAGAGTGTGGACTCCCGTACCAAGGACAATGATCCACTATACAATATGATTTACAATCATTTTCTTATACTTGATCGAATACCCAATCATATTATGACCTGCAACCCAACCATGAAATCATCCCAATAGTGACTCCTAAACCTCCCAACAATGCCTCTTTGACTCTAGGCAGATTGAATATTTTACTATAACTACTCTTTCAATGATGACTCTTTTACAACACTCGATTTTTTACAAGACCTGACACTTGACTCGACATCACTTCTTGGATTACTTGTAGCTACTGAGGTACTGCAGTGATTGCTTCAAGTAATGGTACTTTGGCATTACATGTCCTTCTAGTATGTGTCTGAGTTGTTCTAAAGCGTCATCCTTCCTGCACATGCATTAACACATAAGAACCCAACAAATATAAAACAATATACTTATGTTGTGCTGCAAAAACATATGTTAGAGATGATACTCAAAATTCAAATGAAAACATTAAGCATACATAACTTTATGTATCTGACTTACCATTGACTGTTGATGTGTGGTCCTTACTATAGTGATCCTTGAATGCATACTTTTTCTTGCCTTCTAGGAGCTCAATATTGAATCTATTGTATCTATTTAATTTCATATCTCCAAGGTCTAATATTTTGTCCTTTGGTAGCCCTCTGAGGCCTCTTTCCAACCCTATGGGTTTGATCAAGATTGGATTCTTCAAGAAAGAGTTACGTCCAATCTCCCACGATGACCTGATTATAGACTGGTTCACTAGAGTGAACTTTTACGAAGTGCGACGTGTCACTGCTTCGACCTTCATCCTTGAAAATGATACCCAAAAAACTAAATTCCATCTTATTTATGTCACTATTTACGAAATTTGAATCCAATTCTTAGAGAGAAAGTTATGATGATTTTTTGGAGGTCACCGGTTTGACATGGAATTCGATAGTCTGCAAAAACCCTAACTTCCTCAGATCATATCGCCAAAGATATAGCGAACCAAGATCTGAAATTAGGTCATGAGGTTCATCAAGATTTCGGCTCAAATGCATTTTAATTTTAGCTTCTTAAGCTTCGTATAAAAAACATTATAGCGAAAATTCCATGATGACGTGTTTGATGTAGCGAAACTGTAGAATCCAAGGCTCTAAACTTGTTTCAAAATAGACCTTTAAACTTGATCATAATTTTGTGCCCTAACTAGACCTTAACAAAACCTTAAACTCCCTACAATAGATCTTGCATTAGAATCTCATGAGGGCCGAAACGTTACATAGGTCCTCTCACAAGATAGTTCGTTAAAAAGTGCATGCTAGAGGAGGATATGAGGGTCATTATTTATAGAAATGTCTTTAGTTGAGAGGGTCCTCAAAAATTAAATGTTGGAGGGATTTTAGGAGCATAAAATATTATTAATTATTAACTATTCAATGAACACAACCAATGATGAGTGCCATGCCGCAACCCCATGGATTTTTATACCACTGACGGGGGTTAGTAACTTCAAACACGAATAAATATCAAACCGTGAAGAACTACGTGGTGTGCCATATATCAATAGAAAAATCTCGATGAGTAGAGTCCATCTAGAAAATACTTCACTCAGAAGAGGATGTGTTGTAAATTTAAAATTCCCATGCAAGATTGGGGTATCCCCTGGTGCTTCTTGGGTTGGAATCAATGACAACCACTAATCAAGAATCTACCCCTTTCACATTGATGGCAAAAAAAGTACCCCCCTTACAATCATGACACCTCTTCCTACTGCCTTGTCTCCCCCTTTGTCATAAATGGAAAGGGGTAACTCCCCCTAATAATCTGTCATCCTACGGACCTGTACACACATCCACTCCCACTTTCTACTTAGTTATATAAGAGAAAGAGGCTAATGATAACTTGGGAGAATCCCAAGCTTTTGGTGAAGATACTCAAATGATTCATAAGGTAACGGGTTTGGTAAATATGTCAACAGTTTGTTCCTTTGTGCCAACATATTCAAGTTTGATATTATTTTTAGCAACCTACTTTCTAACAAAATGATATTTTATCAGAATGTGCTTTGTTATGGAATGCATCACAAGATTCTTGGAGATACTGATGGCACTGGTGTTATCATAGAAGATGAGAATAGGCTCATCAAACTTGAATTGAAGATATTGCAATTTTTTATTCATCTAGATCACTTGAGTACAACACGATGTTGTTGCAATATATTATGCTTCTACTGTGGATAACGACATTGATGACTGCTTTTTACTTAACCATGAAACAAGGAAACCACCTAGATAGAATGCCGCTCCACTGGTACTCTTTCGATCATCAACACTTCCAGCCCAATCTGCATATGTATAAGCTTGGATAACTAGATCATTTCCTTTGGGATACCATAAACCATATTTTGTTGTGCCCTTAAGATATCGAAGAATTCTTTTAACAGCAATAATATGAGATTCTTTTGGTGCTTCTTGGAATCTTGCTACTTTTCCAACTGCCTACATTACGTTTGGATGATAAGCTATCACATATAGAAGGCTTCCAATCATATATCTATACAACCTCTTGTCCACATCCTTTGAGGAATCTTCTAAACTTAACTTGCAACATGCTACCATTGGGGTAAGGACACGCTTGCAATCTTCCATCTTGAATTTCTTGAGCATTTCCTTGATGTACTTGGATTGATATATAAATATTCCTTTATCCTGTTGATATATCCGAAGCCTTAAAAATTATGTCAGCTCGCCAAGTAGAGACATTTCAAACTCACTTTGCATCTTTGTGGAAAAGGTTTTACTTAGTCTGTCATCATTACTTCCAAAGATTATATCATCCACATATACCTCAATAATTGTTAGGTTATCTTGATCCACTTTCGCATAGATATTGTTGTCATCTTCCTTTCTTGAAATCTTGTTGATGTAGATATCCATCAAGGTGAGCATACCAAGCTCTAAGAGCTTGTTTAAGACCATATAGTGCCTTCTTTAATATGTAGACATAGTCTTCCTTGTTAGAGAGAAGAAAACCTTCGGCTTGTTCAATATAAAATTCTTCTTCCAATTCACCATTTAAAAAGGCTGACTTAACATCCATTTCGTACACCTTTATTTTTCTCGAGAATGCATAAGTGAGAAACATCCTGATAGCTTTCATTCTGGCAACAGGAGCAAATTTTTCTTCAAAATCAATTCCTTCTACTTGTGCATATCCTTTGCAGACTAATCTTGCCTTATTCCTAGTAATCTATCCATACTCATTCAATTTGTTTCTAAAGACCCATTTAGTTCCAATAAAAAAATTATCCTTTGTTCATGGAACCAATCCCCAAGTGTTGTTCTTCTCAATTTGATCCAGTTCTTCATTCATAGCTGCTACCTAATGTTCATCTTGAATAGGTTCCTCAAAATATCTAGGATCAAAAGTTGCTAAAAGATAAAGGTGGGCTTGTTGTGATGAACGAAGATGTCAAATTATTCTGGTTCTAATTCCTTCATTTATGTTGCTGATGATTTGATTTGATAGCTGATTCTTTTGACACCATTATTTTAAAAATTTTGGAGAAGTTTCTTGTACATCTTGCTGATCATTTCTTATTCCTCTTGGCTGATTGTTGTTTCATTATTTGATTGGCCTTGTTCTAGAGCTTCTTCTTCATCCTTCACAGATTCTACCTCAAGCCCCTTAGAGATGATCTCATTGTTATACTTTAGAACACGGTCTTCATCAAAAGTAACATTTATGTTTTCAACTATTTGTTTTCACCTTAGATTGTAGCATATATAAGCCTTTCTCTTGTGTGAATAACCAATGAAAATACCTTCGTCAACATAGGAATAGAACTTTCCCAATTTTTGGTCTTCTCTTTTGATGTAGCATTTACTTCCAAATATTTTGAAGTATTTGACATTAGTCGGTCTACCCTTCCATAGTTCGTACGAAGTCATGTTACAATTGTTCCTGAGAAGACCTATGTTTATAATGAACATGGATGCATTGATTGTTTGAACCCAGAATTTATCATCTAATTTTGAGTCATTTAACATTGTTCTAGCCATTTTCTACACAGTTCTATTTTTTCTTTCAAAAACTCCATTATGTTGTGGTGTTCTAGTTATTGAGAATTGTTTTTTTATTCCATTTTCATCACAATACTGTTGAAATTATTTGGATGTGAAATCTCTTCCATTATCTGGTCTTAGACATTTTATCTTCAAATTAGTTTCATTTTCTACCAATTCCTTGTAGATTTTGAAACAATCAAATGCCTCATATTTTTTCTTTAAGAAATTAACGGTTGTCATTCTAATGTAATCATCTATCATTAACATAAAGTATAATTCACTTTCTAAACATTTTGTTCTCATAGCACAACATAGATCAATTTGTGTTAATTCCAATGGATGTTATGCAAAGTGTTCCTTTGTCTTGAACTCAACTTTACTCTATTTGCTGTGCCGACAAGATTCACATATCATATTGGTAGGTTTTGAAATTTTAGGAATTTCTCTTACTACTTCCCTTTTTTTGATCCTGACCAAATTGTCAAAATTTATATGTCCCATTCATTTGTGCCATAACCAAATTTCATCTTATTTTGCCAAAAAGAACCCTTTAGGTGTTTCATCCAAAATGTATATGTCATTTGGAGCTCTACTTGCTGTAGCCACAATTTTTCCAAATTTGCCTTTCCTGATTTCACATTTATTAAAGTTCAATAACATAGTGTGTCCTTGATTGCAGATCTGTCAAACATTGAGCAGATTTTGATTCATATTTTCAACCAACAACACATCCTTCGCTAGTGCATCCTTGCTTTCAAGTGTGACCGTACCTACTCCTATGATGTTTGAAGACCCGTCATTTCCAAAAGACATTATTCCATCCTTATTTTCCTTCAAGGATATGAACTTATTTTTATCTCCAGTCATATGCATTAAGAAACCACTGTGAATATACCAAACATTTCTATTTCTTGAGCCTTGAGAGCGATAACACATTTTTCAGTCTTCTTTTTCCATACTTGTTCATTCTGATTTTGCGAGAATTCCTTTCAAGAGCTTCCAAGTCTACAATCTTTAGCTAGATGTCCAAAATTGTTACATTTGTAATATTCAACATCATCTCTCAAATGATCAAATCTGTTGATAATCTGCTAAGTTCTGGAATATCCATTTCTGAAAGATCTCCTGGAACTATATTCATTCCAAACATACATGCAACATTCTACAACTCTATGTCCAAATCTTCCACATGAATAACAATGACCATAAATGATAGTTTGATACCTGGGAGGAAATCTTCTTCAAGGAATCGTTTTCCATGGTTCTTCTGAATCTCTTGATTTACCTGAGAGATCTACCTACTTGGTAGATTTTGCATATCCATCTTCTTTTGTTGACATAGAAGGACTTGACACCATTCCATATTTTTCTTTGTAACCAAGATCACTCTTGTCACTGCATGATCGCTGATTACTTATGAGTTCTTCCAATGCCTTTGAGCTGTTGGCATAGTTTTGAAGAGTTTTAAATTTTTTCTTCCTTTCGTAGAGAGACTATTTCAGCTTCCAATGCCTCTCTTTCCTTGTTGCTTTCCTTTAATCCTTTCCTGAGAGATTCTTCAATTTGTTTGTATTCTTAAACCTTGATTTTAAGATTTAGGACCTATTCCATTTCTGTCTTTAATTCGTCTTCAAGAGTATTAACATGCTTCTTCTCAGCCTTGAGCTCTTTGATAACCTAGATCACTTCATTTTGAAATTCAACCTTATTCATCTCTTCTTCTTCATCTCCTTCTTCGCCAAATTCCTTTTTCTTATTGTGCTTGGCCATAAACAAAACTCTTCCGTTGATTTCTTCTTCCTTATCAATGTCTTCATCAGATGAGGAGTTATCTTCTTTGGAGAATTTTTTTTCCTTAAACCATTTCTTCTTGCCTTGCTTGTTGAACTTACTAAGGCCTTTATTTCCTTTCATAATAGCCTCATTTTTTTCGGACACTTGGCTGCAAAATGCCCAACCTCACCACAATCAAAACATATCAATGGAATTTTAACTTTGAATTTTCTCGTACCTATTCTCATCTTTCATGTGAAGTAGGTAAATTCTTTATCTGAAAACTATTCTTCATGTTCTTCCTTTTCTTCATCTTTACAACTACAAGTTTTGGATTTTTGAGTCCGCTTGTCCTTACTAGTCTTCTTGGATGTGGAAAATGTTGTTTCTAAGTAATATGTGTCACCTTATTCTTCAATTCTCATTTCATATGCCATAAGAATTCCATGCAATTCATCTATGCTAAGATTGGTCAGATCCGATCTATCTTCCAAGACAGATACCTTTGGGATGAATCTTGATGGCAAGGTTCTAAGGATATTTCGAACAACAATTTTCATGTCAATAGGTTCTCCCAAAACTTTCAATATATTTGTTGTTTCATCAACAAGCAGAAAGTATGCAACAATATTTCCATCTTCCTTCATTTTGAGTTGCTCAAATTTTTCCCTGTAAATTTGAAGTTGTTGGCTTAGGGGTCCTGACCCAGGTTCAATGTTAGTTATGCCAACCAACAAAACCCTACACTATTGGCCCTTTTGGCAACAACGCACGTAGCGCAGGCTGCAGTTTCCTTGAAGCAGTATTAGGGGATGCAAGAACCAAGTTTCTGCAACCAGAGATTAGTGTGATGTCGTTCAGCATCATAAAGCTGCCTCCACGCAGATCGATAGACTTCTAGGCTTGTTACTATAACTAAGTTAAGACATCCTTCAGATCTTCGTGAAGGTCCACAATCAGTGCTTGCAGACCTTAAACAATCGATTTACCTACTTTCGCACATCAACAAGCAACCCTAGATCGAAGTTTGCGTAGATCTACTTAATTTGTTAGAACACATAAGAGAAATGGCCTATAACTTCGCGAAAGTGGCTAAGCATTCATTTCATACATGATTAAGATAGATTCAGTAAATTCACGTAGCATTCAATCATTATTTCATAAAACATATCATTAATCGACAACATATAACGTAAACAAATATAGTGGAAATACTCAGTAATTCTTTGAAAGATTGTCTTTATTGATCTTCAAGTCACTGATTACAGACTCTCCTACCCTGTGCACCCAGCTACAGGGGTCCACGCACTCAACTGCAAACTCTACCCAGGCCTCTTGTGCACTTAGCTGCAAGAGCCTTCCCTTCTCTACCTAACCACAGGAAACAGATCCTTCCTACCCTAGCTCTTGTCGAAGACAACAAAACTCTTTAATGTACCCAATTCTCTATCCAAACTACCTCTAAGACTCACTAATACTCAACTATTTATAGCTTTCCTAATACACTACCCTGGCCCTCATCTCATGGGTGAGCCTTCAAAACTAACCAAAAACAAGGGGCTAAGGCCCCTTTGACTCTATCTATCTGCGTGCTATGCATTGAAATTTTGTAGAGACTTTGCATATTTTACAAAATTCTTTACAAAAATGACTAATTTTAATTCAATTCTATCCCTAGGGACCCCATCCCAACTGCCCCCCAACACATAGATCACGACTCGCCCTCGAGTCATTAAGCTGGTTGTTCCACTTTCTGGTAGAGTTCGTTGAATGCCTTGGTCAAGGCCTAGAGCTCCATGGTACTCTGTTTCGCTGCTTGTTATACCTTCTAGACTAGTTTCTCTATGGTTGGCCCCTCTATTGCTAGTTACGTAGTCCTCTTTGTCTACTGCATGGCCTTCAAATTTTCATGAATGTTCTATGAAATATGGCAGGCTTCCTCTGTCCAAGGCTCAAGTTGGGCTCTGAGCAAGGACTATTTTTTTTTCAACTCCTGGATCTGCATCAATTTTTCCTTGCCTTCCTGCAAGCGCACGAAGCGCTGGACTAGTGCCAACATCCACGTTATTGTACTGATCTCATCAAACTACTGCTGTGCTTCCCTCATTTCAGTGTTCAACAGTTGTAGCATAGGATCCTCCTACAGTGTATCCCATAGGCTCATTGCTTGAGTGAAGAGTTGGTCGCAACCTTGAACTGCAACATCTAGTTGAGCCATGGATTATTTTATAGCTCGTCCTCTTTGTTCCCGAACCTCTGACGGTGTGGTTGTCTACAGCTTCAACTGCAGCTCAGTTATTTGCATCCTAAGATTGAAAGTCACCTTATCAACCTTTTTCTTTGACGCATGCACTACAACAACCAATATCCTCACTTTAGTTGAAGCCTCTACATCATTGGGTATATTCAGCGTAGGTACAGACTTGCAGGCCTGCTCAATTGCTGTGACCAAGTTCTGGAGCTGTGTCCACAACTCCTCCTGTTCGTTCAGTACCTGATTTTTTTCTTGCGAATAGCTACTTCTTGTTGAATTTAAACTTACTAACAACAATGAGCGCATGTTTTTATTTGACCTTTAGCTCATTTAAAACCCCTTGATGTAGCGCATGAAGAGACTAGAGCAACAACACGACAAGGTTCAGTCCCATATATTTCATTGTGTTGATCACCGCGTGATCCTCATCCAATTCCACGCGGACTGACCCCTATGGTAAAGGGAATACTCTGAGATCTAGAGTTCATTCAATCTCTGTAACTGCACTACTTCCTTGTGTTAGGCTCGCTTGCACACTGCTTGCCTTCCCGACATCCACCTGAATCCTGGTCACCTAGATCTGCACCTTGCACATATCCTTTTGGATGCTTCCTAGCATCTATGTGTATTTCTGCTCAACTTGCTGCAAAACCTTTGTCATTGTGTCCCGTATCTTGTTGTCGATCTCATCGAGATCACCTTCTGTTAGCACCATGGGATCTAGATGTTTCTGCTTGTTAGACTTATGCTTTTTTCATTGGCTCCCTCCTTCCTACTCTGAAAGTTATTGTTCATCAGTGCAGTGAAAAACAAACTTCTCACTCTGCTCAGCATCCTTATGTTCCTTCTCTACCTGCTCTTTAGCATTGCGCTCCTCCTCGATTCTTGCCTTCCATACAACTACCTTAGCAAGCTCCTTCTTCTTTTTCTTGACCAATGTGCGTGCAACTTTCTAAGCAGCTTCCTTCCGCTTCTACGCAGTAGTGATCTATGTGACTTTGCTGGTTCCCACCTCCAACACTATAGGTTCGTGCCACTCTGATGGCCAATACCCTACAACTTCTTGCACATCCGTCTTGGACAATAAATAAGGCAGTACATGCCACGTTCCTTCTGGGTCATTCTGCGCATGGATTGAGACGTTTTGAAGTCATCCTCGAACTCCACATAGGTTTTTAATTACCTAAACAAGGTTGGGGACAACCTTTGCCGCTAATTGATTACCATCTGAAGGTCCATCTCCATTAAGACCGAGAAAATATTCATTTCCTTAATGCATGCTACATCCTTTGTGGCCCAAAGCGAGGCAACCTCGTGGCCTCAAGCAATTCTTCCTTGTGTGGAGGAAATTGGCTATCCTCTAGTAATCTCCATGCAACTAATACAATCGATAGTAGAAGCCAAGTGTAATGAAATGTCTTGCTTTATACTTGGGCTTCTCGGTAGTTCGTGAGGAACTCTTGATAGAGATACCTCGACCAATTACACTACACACCCTTTGCGCACTATGCAGCAAGTGATACGACCAGCGCTGGAACTTCGTTCGCGTGACACTTTCGCATGATCTTTCCTATGAGGATTTGGGAAACGAACTAGGCTGTCTGGTCTTGTATTGACAAAATTGAGTATCCTCGTGACTTCTTAATGAGACCATACTCCTTTTTCATTTTATCAGCTAGCTCCTTTTGGTTGAAAATGGCAACAAGAAATGCTAAAAATAGAAGTGCTAAAAATAGCACTGGTATAAATAGCAGTTCGGGTACCAGTGTTGGATATAGCAACAAGGAATGAAAAATGGAAGTGCTAAAAATAGCATTGCTATAAATAGAATTTCAGGATGGATTCCAATTTTAGTTAGTCCCCGAACTAAAATTAAGAAGTAAAATTCGAATTTGATCTTAGCAGCTGTTTGTAAAATAATTAATTAATTCATCTTGAGTTAATTAGTTGGAGAAAATCAAACATGAAGTCTATGTGGGGACATGTAACATTTATCCCATTGATTGAGGAATTTATCCATCAGTTAAAGAGATAAGGATGAGTTGTAATTTGAGTTGTAATTAGTTAGCTTAGTTAACTAAGTTAAGTCCAGTTAGATTAGTTCCAACAGTTTGTTGAACTAATTGTGAGTTCAGTTAGTTAATGCATAAATGCATGTAACTACTACACTTTAGATAAATGAATATTCTCTCATAAATAACTCATGCATGTCAGTTCAGTTAGAGACCCAGTTGAGATCAGAGGAAGGGATAGTGTACTATCAGTTGGAGGATTTTTCCTATATAGGAAACTCATCCATGCAAAAGGAATTATCTCCTTTAGGTTTGTGCAATTATTTCTAAGCCAAGTGAGTAGTGTGAGGTGGGAATTCACACAAGTGGAAGCACTGGACCCCATGAAAGACTACGCAAGGAAATAGGAGGCTTGGAGGGTATAGGAGAAGGTTGTGAGAGCCTTTGACTATCTATGAGTAGAATTGTTTGATTGTAGAGAGAGCAGGATAGCTTGAGAGTTGATGCTTTTTGTAACTTGAACAAGATTTCCACTTGTATGATAATACAGACTTGGGGTTTTAGGCTAAGGCTTTCCCCAGGATATTTCTATGTGTTATGTGTGATTGATTTCTCATTCTCAGTTATATATGTTCTCTTGATCTTGCTCAATTCGATTAAGCTTCCGCAAAGTGTTGTAGAAGTAGATCTTGTATTGTGTTTTAGTATATTGCATAATCTATTGATCTACAGTGGGAATTTCTACACTTTTTCCCTGTTTTTCCTGCAAATTCCTTGGCAGGGTCTTCTCCTTTGTGGGGAAACTTCGTTACCCTGTGGATCAACATATCTATTATTGGAATAGGCTACCCTAGCCACATAATCCCATTATGCACTAATGCGGGGAGCTGGGACACATAGACCATATTAATAGGGGAGTTGTGATAGTGTGGTACTAATAGCATATTCAGTAGCCCCGATGGCTCAACGTTGCAAACCCACTTCATGGGTTCTAATTGTGTAACTCCTATGTCATCATAGTATATCTACGTCATATTCCAATTTCAACAGTGAGATATGCACAAGCTTAGGTCCAACTTCAAATGTGACCTACTCTAGCAACAGCGGAGTGGATACCTTGAATTTTCCCAAATCAGGATCCATGGTCACTTTAGTTTTTCCCTTCCATGGAAGGATGTACTCAAGCATCATAGAGATAGGCTTGATACACTTGGCATCGACTCTTTGATTCCTTGGTACTCCTCTTCCACTAAATCCACTACTTTTTCTGGTTGCTTGTCATTTTTTTACTTCGACTGTGGCTCTGTATGCTTCCTCGGTGAAATTCGCATTGGCACCAACCTCTTTTTTTCTTTCACAGTTGGTTGCTTTTCTTTCATAGTGGGTTTCTTTTCTTTTGTCACAGTTGCTTTCAGCCTAGGCAACCTTGGCGTCGTGGGCACAACAGGTGTAGTCTCCATACTATATACTCCATGACCTAGTGCTTCAGATATAACGGCTTGTCAACTAAGGGCTTTGACGGGGTTAGTGTCAGTCATTCTTTCAATGAATAGCTCGCAGGTTGCTATAGAACAGTTCAAAAATGAGGGGCACATCACAAATTCTTCCCAAAACGCTATACTCATATGCGTCAGACAACAAAATGCTCCAGCAATTTTTAGAATACAAAGCGTTATTTTTTGGATTGGTATGTGCAATTTATATGGGGATTTAAATTCAAATCCGTCTGTTGCCCCCAAATTTTGATAATAAATGATGCTTTGGCAGCAGATCTTCGAATATTTTCACCTTAATTTCCGCCTCCCTGCTCCTCTTAAATTCCTTTTAGCCATCACATCATGAATAGTAACTCTAATGGTCATTTGCCTGCTGGGGTACATGGTACATTCCTCCATGGTGCAGCGCCCTGAGAGTAGCTTCATCTGGTGCATCCTTGTCAATCTTCGCGCATCTGAGTCGCCACCTTGACCTCCAAACTGAGCAATGTAGCTTATAGTCCCACGATCCCTTGCAACTTCCTAGAGCACTAAGACTCTCTGGCTGCCATATAGTCATTGTGCAAGATCCCCCGTATATAGCTTCAGCTGCTCCCATTTACCCTTCCCGGGATGGCTCCCCATTCAACTTTGTGAGCTGAACTACGCCACCATATATAATTTCCTTGACAATATATAGGCTTAGCCAATGCATCTAGAATTTACCTAAAAATTTAGTGAACTTACTATCATATGACAACACAAGATCATTTACCTTGAATGTACGAGACTTGACATGGTGATCATGCCATGATTTTTCACGTTCCTTCTATACTTGTTGGTGGAATCTTGCCAAAAGGAGATCCTCTTCTAGCTCCATGAGGTATGCGAGCCGTTCTTACAAGGCCTCACAATCTGCCATATCCATCAAAGTTGCTATGTGTAGACTAGGCACAATGTAATCCATAGGCATTACTGCTTCGACCCCATATACTAATATGAATGGAGTTTTCCTCATCAACTTCTTACAGGTTGTATAGGCACATAACAATGCTAGTACGTGCACATCCTAATCATTCCGCTGTGCATTACATATCTTGGTCAACGCATTCTCCAAAAAATAATTAAAAGCTTCGGCAGTTCCATTTTCTTGTGGGTGGTATCACATACTCTTCTGATGGTAGACTTGGAATTCCTATGTCAGTGAGCTAATTGCTCCATTCATAAAGTGCATCCCCCTATAACTCATTAATACTTTCGGGCATCCGAACCATGTTAAGACATGTTCAAACAAGAAATTTTCTACCATATCCCTTGTACAATCTTTTACTGGCAGTGCTTCCGCCCATCTGGTTAAATATTCCATCGTAGTGATAATGTAGCGGGAACCCTTTTTCTTTCCAGGTGGTTGAATTGGTATGGTAAAATCAATTGCCCACTTCTCAAATTCCTGTAAAGATACCTAAGTATGTAGCGGTAGCTCATCCCTTTGTGATGGTCTGCCAGTCCTTTGACATGCATCGCATGCCTTACAGTATACTTCGGAATCCTTGTGCAATGTTGGCCACCATAAACTTGCATGTAAAATCTTCTCCACGATTGCTTTTCCTGCATAATGGCCTCCCACATCTCCCCGATGAGCTTCGGTGAGAATACTATCACGCTCAAAGTCTAGCACATATCTTCATAATATTTCATCTGCCCCCATTTTGTAAAAATGTCCCGCAATCAATGAAAAATCGGTTGCGCGCACTACTAATTTTTTCTTTTGTTGATTTGTATATCCTTCATGTGCCATCATTGTAGTTAATAAGTGAATAATGTCTGCAAAATGGTCATTAGCTACGCGTACCGCAAAGAGTTGTGCATATGGAAACCATTCCTCCAAATTACTGGGTTCTTCACCTGTTTCAATTCTCGACAGATGGTCAGGTCCCACATTCAACCTGTCCGGCTTCACAATTACTTCAAAATCGTACTCCTGAAATAATAACAACCATCTGCAAATCTTTCCCCCAACACAAGTTTGTTGACCAGGTATTTTAAGGTAAAGAAATTGATATACATATTGAAACATCCCCCTAACAGATAGTGCCTGAATTTTTGTAGCGCATAGACCATGGCCAACCCTTCGCACTCTATTGTTGAATAATTTTTCTCAGCCTTGGATAATTTCCTACTTTCGAAGGCTATGGGGTGGTCTAGATCTCCTTCACCTGCCTATGTGAGTACTGCACCCAATGCAATACAAGAAGCATCCACGTGTACATGAAACTCCTTTTTCCAATCCAGAAATACCAAGATTGACGCAATTACCATTTTTTCTTTCAACAAATCTAAGTTGCGCTGACATTCTTCATCCCAATAGAATGTCAAATCCTTCTTTAGCAGTTTTTCCATGGGCATGGTAATTTGAGTATAAGCTTTGATGAATTTTCTATAGTATCCCGTGTGTCCTAGCGTCGCGCGCAACTACTTGACGTTCCTAGGGGCCTCCAAGTTCACAATCAATGAAATCTTTGCAGGGTCCACCATCAATCGTTGCTTGCACACAACATGACCCAGAAAGATCCCAAAAGGAACGCATAATATACAATTTTTTTAAAATTCAGCGCTATCTGGTATCTTTGACATGTATCCAACATAAGGTGCAGACTTGCCACATGGCGCTTCACCAAGCCAAACATCGTCCAGTCATCAAAGTACACTTCCAGAAAATTATGAATGAAGTCTTTAAATGTTGTTATGACTACGAGGGAAAATATTGCAAGTGCATTCTTCAATCCAAACAACATAACAGTGTACTAAAAGCATCCCCACTCTATCGCAAAGGTGGTTTTTCTTCTATCCTCTAGGGCAATCTTAATTTGATGATACCCAGAAAACCTGTCAGTAAAGGAATAGGCCTCCTACCCTCTGACATTGTCTAACACTTCATCTGTAAACGGCGTCAGAAATGGATCGTGAACACAGGCATCATTGAGCTTTCACAGATCTATGCAAATCCTTATTTCACCCTTTTGTTTCTTCTCTTGGACCACTATTGGGTTCACCTAATCAAACTCTTCAACAGGTTCTATAATGCCCGCCTCCAACATTTTATCCAGCTCTTGGTGAACCTTCTCCTTATACTTAGGATTAAGGTGATAAGGCCTCTATTTAACAGGCTTCGCTTCTGGTTTCAATGTGATCTTCATAATGCCCAAATCACCAAGTATGCCCTTTAAATCTGAAAACTTAGTCGGGAAGAGATCCTGGGATTCATGAAATAATTCAGAAACTTTGTCTACTATATCGTCATCCTAATAATCGCCAATCTTCGCGAACTTTGGTTCTTCTTGTTGGGACAAGGTCCCCTACAGTTAATTTTAGGGAAAAAGCCCAAGTTTTGGGGCAGAAAGCCCAAGTTTTGTGATGTAAAGTGTAAATTCTCTGCAAGTTATGATCGCAAAGCACATAGATGTAAAGTGTCATAAAGGGTTTTTACCCTTTGTTTATGTAAATTGTACCGACTTTAGTAGACCTAACCATGGTCCGTGGACCAGGGGATTGTATAAAAATGAGAGTCTTAGAGAGTCTAAGGCAGTTCATAGAAGTATGAGGACGAATGTAATGGGCCAATAGGAACTAAGAGTGAAGAGTCTTAGAGTATAAGAGAGGCTCTGCAGCTGTGTGCACAGAGGCCTAGAGTAGAGTCCACAACTAAGTGTGCAGGGTAGTTTTGAGTTTGTAAGCAAATCTAAAGTATCAATAAAGAGTTTTTTCTAGAAATATCTATGTTTTATCCATTTACTTTTGTTATAAATGAATGTGTTTATGTTATGATGAATAATGGTTTTATGATTTAATGTTGTATTGATGTGCGAATCTGTATGTCTTACATTGTTGTATGAATGCAAGTAATAATATCTATTTACGAAAAGAATATCTTAATGTATGCTAAAGATATCATACACTTAAGCCGATCTGAGTAATAACATACTTAGGAGTGATTACAGAGGTGCGTAAGTGGTTTATTCACCTACTTAAGGTCCGTGAAAGATAGTCGTAGACCTTCGTGAAGATCTAGAAGTTGGTAAAAGAAAGTTATATCGATAAGCCTCAAGGGCTTATTGATCTACGCAAAGGCAGATAAAGGGTGCAAAACGACATCATAACCATCTCTAGGTGTAGAAACTTGGTTCCAACATCCCCCATACTGCTTCGGGTGAGAATTCAGTCTACGCTCTGTGGATTGATGCTGGAAGGGCCAGTAGTGTAGGGATTTCTTGGCTAAATTAACAATGAACCTGGGTCAGGACCCCTTAAGCCAACACTTCTTCAGTGCTAATGTTTACTTGCTTTGTTTTCAAAGGTGTAGAGATGTTTGGGTTCTATACCTATGGGCCTTTGACTTCACAATGCCCTTCAATCTCCATAATATTGATGTTCCTCGAGTCTTCTTCCTCCTCTTCAATGATCACATTATAGAATTCCAATGTGTGGCACAGCTGGGTGCCCCAATCTGGTTGGGTCCATTCCATAGGTTCCTTCAGTGTTCTGAAGATAACCACTTTAATTTCTTGAAGTTCTTCATTGATGTTTGCAAGCCATCTTCAAAGTTGAAAGTCAAGAAGAAACCTTCCTTCAATACATCCCATTCCACAGTGCCGTGGCAGAGCTCTGTTTCGAGGTAACAGTTCTTGGGGATTGTATCCAAGGTATGACAAAAGATATGTACCCACTTTGGTTATGGTTCTGGCCCCCATGCCTTAGTCCACTTTGGCAGGTGATCATGTGGATCATCCTTCCCATTATACTTTTCAGTTAGCCTTGGATTAGCATACCCAAATCGTAACTTCATCATTCTCCTATAATCCTGCCATCCAGCAAAACTATCCTTATGCGAACCCCACCATCGTGCAGGCGTAGCATGCAACGCCAACTCCAATGCTTGAAAGCGGTGGTCCTTAGGGACTTCACGCTCAAATTCATCTAAAAACATATCTACGTCAGTCAACCCATCATAATAAGGTAACTTTCTTACCTCTGATGAAACACAGTGCAGTGACTTCATCATCATATTGCATTGTAATGTAGAAACTTCATGTAAGTGATTCTAGCAATGCTCTAATTCCTCATCTGAATCAAAAGTGTAGGAACTTTCCCGGTCCCATGAAATCCGTCCATCTGTTGTTGGATTGATCCAATCCTAATCTCACGTTGTTATCTTGTAGATTTTGTCTAGCTCATCATCACTTTCTACATAATCGTGGACTGGTTCATTATAGCGTGCCCCTTCTGTAGGATCTAGTGGCACTATAACCCTAAGTGACTTTCTTTCAAATGACATTGTCCTCTTTTTCAAATTAATGACCCCATTCATGTTAATAACCCAGTCAATTCCCAGTAGCGTAGGGTAGGGATTGTGTCATCGACAATTTCTATAACTTCAAAGTCCACTACTGCACTCACACCTTCAATATCAACCGTTACTCCATATAAGCGTCCCATGGGGATGATTTTCTGCTAATTCACCCTCCTGAGCTGAATTGGAGACCACTGCACCGTAGGTCTCCCCATCCTTTCCCATGTATTTTTTGGTATAACATTCACATTGGACCCCAAATCCGAAATGACCTGGTCCATTTCATAATCACCTATTTGCATTGTTAGACGCATCTCTTGACATGTTGGCACCTTATGCTTACCAATTTTTATAATCGTGTGCTACTCCGAAGGAGTCTTTTCCTTATTGGTACACTTGTCTATTAAGTCCTGCAATCCTTCCACAGCCTTCCTGTCACATAGTAACTTCATGTAGGTCTCCAAAAAGGTAGTGAGTATAGAAGGATCAACCTCTTGTGTCGCACTGGTTTCTTTCATCTTGTCCTAACTTCCTGAGGTGGAGGCCTCAGCGAAGCTCTTCTTGGCTTCCATGAATGTTTCCTTAGCACGATTAAGATCAAAGATGAATTCTTTCTCCAGAGCTTTCTGGACCCATCCGTCTTCTTTAGGCTTCTTACCTTTATCTATGCTAGTCATCATACCACTTCTTAGTACAATATTAACGCTCTAGTCCTCCTCGCGGGGTTCAACCCTCATCTTTTGTAAATTCTGTGTAGGATCCTAAGGTTGTGTTTTCTTCTCTTGCATCTTAGTTATTAACATCGAACATTCTTCTATGGCATGGTCAAACTGTCTACAGTATTCACACGAAGGGTGTGTAGGATTAGGGAAATCTCTCTCGAAGTGCCCCAGTTGTCTGCAGTTGTAGTAGATAATTTGACCACGACCTCTACCAGGTCCTTCTCGTCATCCTCATCCTCGGCCTTGAAAACCTCTGCGTGCTGCTCTTGCACCTTGATCTGGAGGCTGAGTTTATACTTGCATATGGTAAGTAGGGGTTCTTTCCATCATCAACTCATGGCTTTGATAGTGGCGGTCATCGTGGCGCACAAATTTAGAAAATTACAGAATAGCTCTTGAGGTGTTTTAATGAACTTCTAAAGAAAGTGGCAATTATCCATCGAATGTTGCCCATTGACTTGAAAAATGGAGCACCATAGTGCAGTTTTCATTCTTGGCCCGGCTGGGGCTTCTGGCTTTAGGGGGGTTGGACCTCCCCCTATAAGATAGTTTGTGTATACTGGACAATGATCCTTATCATGCCCATGGCCCTTTCACTTCAAGCACCAAACCTCTACACACACTTCTGGCTTAGTCTCCTTTTCTTTCCTCAAAATCTATAACTCTAGGTGTAGGCTTGCTAACTGTGCGTAGATCTGTTGTACCCATAGGTTTGTATCTTGAATAGGTGATGTGTGTAGCCTCATCACGATCTCCAAGGCTTCTACCTGCGTTGCTATCTTCTGCTATGACAGAGCAATTCTTAAATGGGGCAAAATTGATGCGATAAACCAGTCACGATGCTAGCTATCTGAGATTTGCATGTTAGCTTATCTGATCTGGCACTTCAACCTCTGATCAAAGTCCAAGGTGTCTCCTCAACCTTCATCATGATCTCTTTAAATTAAATTATCGACTATGCCTCAGATTTAGGCTTACTAACCCCTTTGTTCAAAGTTTTCTAAGTTTTTGCTAGCGATGCATGAGAATTGTCATCACAATACTTAATGTGCTAGGTTAATGCGTGATCCTGCAAGGCGGTAACCAATTGCGCCTTATTTATATTATCATCGCTGATTTGTTGTGCTGTCCATACAATGTTTGGAACAAACCAGAACTGCTCTAGATCTTCACTTCCTATGCCCTTGAAGATCAACATCTTCATTGCATTCGCCATGGTGAATGCTGGTGGTGGAGGTGGAGGTGTGGGTGAAGGTGTAGGTGGAGGTGGAGGTGGAGGTGGAGTGGATGGATGATGTGTTCTAGGAATACACTGAGTTATTAGTTGAACAACACTTCGTGGTGTAGTATGCACCACCCCTTCGTCGTCACTTTAAGGAAGTCCAATCAATGGGCTATACTCTGGTCTTGATTCTTCATGATTTCTAAATAATCTCCCACTTTGAGTAGATCCAAACATCAAGGTAATGGCATTACTTACTTTTCACATAATAGCATTTTAATCCAAGTATTCAATGACCTTAAATACTTACCTCACGGTCCTTTGAAGAATATTCGCTCTGCTTTACTATAGCTGACTGAGGTGTCAACTACAAATTCCGTAACAAATCCTTTGAGAATTCGATCAAACCAATTATCGACAACCCACACGTTCTTTTTTTAAGAGGCCTCTTGTCATCACACCAATTCTGGATTCCATACTATAGGACTATCGAGCTTCCACCTTCCTTAACTTTCTGTCAATTTAGATAACCACTCGTACAGTTCAATTGGGAAAGTGCAGAATAAGATTCTATGTACTTCTGTATACATATATATATAACCAATCCTCCTTCGACAGTCATGGATTCTTGTTTTCTTGAGCTGAAAACTCGTGAATCTTTTGATCTAACCACTTTTCAATCTCTTTCTTGGTCAGATTCCAATGAAGTGACATCACACATCTCTTTTAAGAAGATCTCGGTCCCGACAACAAAACCATTTGTTAGCTTAGGGGGTTCTGACCCAGGTTAAAAGTTAGTTATGCTAACCAACAAAACCCTACACCACTGGTCCTTTCGGCAACAACTTGTGTAGCGCAGGCTGCAGTCTCACCTAAAGTAGTATTAGGGGATGCAAGAACCAATTTTCTGCATCCAAATACTAGCGTGATGTCTTTTAGTGCCTTAGAGATGCCTCCGCGCAGATTGATAAACTTCTATGGCTTGTTACTGTAACTAAGTTAGAGAGGCCTTCAGACCTTCACGAAGGTCCATGATCACTCCTTGCGGACCTTAAATAATCGATTTAACTACTTTCACGCATCAACAAGCAACCCTAGATCAGAGTTCACGTAGATCTACTTAATTCGTTAGAACACATAAGAGAAATGTCTTGTAACTTCGCGGACATGGATAAGCATTCATTTCATACATGATTAAGACAAATTAAGTAAATTCGTGTAGCATTCAATCATTTTCATAAAACATATCATTAATCAACAGCATATAACGTAAACAGATACAGTGGAAATACTCAGTAATTCTTTGAAAGACTGTCTTTATTAAACTTGAAGTCATTGATTACAAACTCTCCTACCCTGCGCACCTAGCTGCAGGGGTCTGCGCACTCAACTGCGGACTCTACCCAGGCCTCCTACGCACTCAGCTGCAGGAGCCTTCCCTTCTCTACCTAAGTGAAGGAAGTAGAGCCTTCCTACCCTAGCTCTTGCCCAAGAAAACAAAACTCTTTAATGTACCCAATTCTCTATCCAAGCTTACCTCTAAGACTAGCTAAGACTCAACTATTTATAGCTTTCCTAATACAATACCATAGCCCCCAACTCATGGGTGAGTCTTCAAAACCGACCAAAAACAAGGGGCTAAGGCCCCTTTGGCTCTATCTATCTGTGCGCTCCGCATCCACATTTTGCGGAGACTTTACATCTTTTACAAAATTCTTTACAGAAATTACTAAGTTTAATTCAAGTCTACCCTTGGGGACCCCATCCCAACAAAAACTTTACTTCTTTCACCTTTGAGTCACCTGCATATGTATTTTCAAGCTTGCCTCATACCTCTTTAGCAGTTTTGCAACTCAATGCCTTAAAATAAACATATTTGATAAGCCCACTGATAATAAGATCTTTAGCCTTTGCAGCATATACCATATTTTTCTTACCTTGTTCATCATGGGTCAGTGTGAAGCCTCTTGCAACGATTTCCCATACTTCATATTGTAACAAAATCGAAAGTAAAACATGCAACTAATTAGATCAATTATGTGATTTACAATCAACACACCTCTATTCAACTAATTAGCATATAATTTTTTAAAAATAGAAGGGAAACTTACCTGTAGCAATGATATTCCTTACTTGTAATTTCAGAGTTGAATGCTATTTGAATCTCGCTAACCGCAACAAAGTTTTGGAGACAACTCTCCACCCAATTGTAGGCTCAGCTGCATATAATCTTTCTACCGCTGGCCACCCACGAGCCCTCAATCAACGTACTACTGCCAGAGAATCCTTTGTCTCACCACACTTTTTTCCCCAAAGAATGGGGGAAGGAATGATGAATTTCATCTTCCTCTTCATATATTAAATAGATCAAACAATAGAAAGGGGACCACATGCACACATTCCATGTGTCAACATGCAACTTTTATTTCTTTATTTTAAGTTTAACTTAATTTAATAATTCTCTTAATATAATTTTTTCTTATTTTATTTTACTTTTTGTTAACTTTACTTATTTTTACTATTTTTATAGTTCTCTTAATTTTATTCTTTCTTATTTTATTTTATTTTTTGTTAACTTTACTTATTTTTACTATTTTTATAGTTTACTTTTATTTATATTTATTTAGAACTCTAGTATTGTTATTTACTATTTTATTTATTTATTATTATTACATTTTCTTTATTTTTTATCATTTATTTGCTTATATTTTAATATTATATTATATTATTTATTATTTTAATTATTATTAGGGGACATTACATACTCCCCCTCTTTAAGTAACTTCGTCCCAAAGTTAAATTGAATCATACAACATTTTATTTATTTAGTTATTTATTATTTCATGTTTGCCCTACACCCTTTGCTGAACTAGTATAACCAGTAGGCATCGAAAGTTTTCACAACGGTCAGGAAATCTCAAGGAATTTCTGTCCTTTTTCCCACTTTTGGAACCAGGCATAAACCTCATCAATCTATATCCTAGCCCAAGGTTGGGCCAAGGCTCATGCCTGACTCAAACCTCATCTGCCCCAAGGCAGGCATCCAGTCCTAGTACTCAATGAATCTGGCCATCTTGCAAGGCTGGCCCACTCCCTCCACACCTACTAAGGTGCACAACCCCAGGCATTGAAGTACTTACAACCCACCAGACTTCGGCATCCCAATCCAATACCAGGCACCTAGCCTATAATATCATGCACTTGACCTCCTCAAGATGGTCCCATAGCCCGTTAAGAGCTATACAAGACAAAGGAACCACTGGCATATGTAGTGTTGATTGATTATGTCCCCAGCCCATATGGTGTTACATATTCTCCCTCGTAGGTATGGGCTCCTACGAGATCATGAAATAAACTAGCCCTCTCGGCCCATTTGTGGATTTTCGTGTCCATCACCACATCTCAACATACATCCAATGCATTAGTAATAACTATGGTATCATAGAAAATAATCCACATGTCAAGTCTTGCATGTCATCATGAGAACATAACATCATTGTTATCACAAAATTCTGCATGCCATAACTCTACATACAATTACCACATGCTTCATATCATAATATTCTCCTAAGTTATAACATCAACATTCAACATCAAAGACGTATCATCACATAATAAATGAACCACATGTCAATATACCTCAACATAACATCATAATGCCTATGCATATCACAATCATGATAAAATTTGCATCTCTATTACTTATATTTCTCCTAACTATGATAATGTATGGAAATAGGAAATGAAGCTAATGGAACTCCTAAATACTATAATCTAAGTACTTATATTATTTTGGAGCAACAATTGTCTTTAGAACATGACTTGCTAACACTAACTAACCTAGAAATAAATAGTTGGTGCAAATAGCAAAATTCTTCAAGAGCGAGTATATTTGAAAAAAAGTCAAACAAATAATATTTTTATATATTTCTAAGCAATCACAAATTCATCATTTATATCTTCAATCATCCACATTACATCTAATTCATTAAATTACATCAATGTCTCTATATTATTTTTATTAAACATAATATTAAATAGAATTAACATTATTGATAAATTTTAAATATTAATATACTTCTTACTTAACCAATTTTCAAAATTAGATTATTTAATTGATGCACAAAGTAATATAATGCCATACTTTTATTATTATAATACCTAACTTTAAAAATATTCAATATAAGCTTTAGCATCATTAAAAGTGTTTCATAAACAACAAGGCAAAGACAATTTTAATATGACCACCCTACATAATAATAAAAAATACAAAACAATTATTAAGACGTTTCCCTCTTACATCTTAACCTAATTTATTTTTTATCCAAAATTACTATAAAAAAACCATTAAAACGAAGCATAAAAAAATGATATTATAAAAATTTGCGTTGGTCTTAAAATTTTAATCAATGCTTTCCCTTGGCTCATGCTTCATGCGTTTATAAGCATGTGTGGTGGCAGACGCGTTGGTGGGCATGTTGACATGTGTTTGGTTAAGTCATGACTCATTGGTATGGTTAAGCTTAACTTAATTCCAATGGTGTTGAACCAATCAAAATTTCATTAATACATAGAAGATATTTAATTATGCTTATGCATATATATGCTTATTTAAAGTTTAAATAAGACAAAATTTGTACTTACCTAAATTAAGAATGACTTGTCAACTCTTAAATCTATGTAATATCTACGGATATAACATGTGATGCTAAAATAATTAGACAATTATTAGAGAAAGAAGGTTTTACTTAATAACCCATTTATAATATCCCATAAAATAATTAAAATTTGAATTTGGAATCCAATATTTTAAAATAATTATGTAAAACTTTTCGATGAAGTTTTCAACTAGTTAGAAATAGGATATCATATGTAAAAACCTTGAAATTAAAACATGCCATTAATTAGATCAATTATGCGATTTACAATCAACACACCTCTATTCAACTAATTAGCATAGAATTTTTGAGAAATAGGAGCAAGGGCAACTTACCTTGTAGCAATGATATTCCTTACTTGTAATTTTGGAGTTGAACGCTATTTGAATCTCGCTAACCACAACAAAGTTTTGGGGACGACTCTCCACCCAACTATAGGTTCAACTACCTATAATCTTTCTATTGCTAGCCACCCCCGAGCTCTCAATCAACGTACTATTGCCAAGGAATTCTTTGTCTCACTACACTTTTCTCCCCAAAGACTGGGGGAAGAAATGATGAATCTCATATTCCTCTTCATCTATTAAATAGACCAAACAATGGAAGAGAACCGCATGCACACATTCCATGTGTCAACATGTAACTTTTATTTCTTTATTTTAAATTTAACTTAATTTAATAATTCTCTTAATATAATTTTTTCTTATTTTATTTTACTTTTTGTTAGCTTTACTTATTTTTACAGTGTACTTTTATTTATATTTATTTAGAACTCTAGTATTGTTATTTACTATTTTATTTATTTATTATTATTATATTTTATTCATTATTTATTATTTATTTACTATTATTATATTTTCTTTATTGTTTATCATTTATTTGCTTATATTTAATATTATATTATATTATTTATTATTTTAATTATTATTAGGGGACATTACATGTATCCTTGTGCCAACAAATGAACCTGCATTCTTCCACTCCAAAGTGCATAGTTATTTCCATTGAACAAAGGAACTCTATTCTTAGTATACTCCATGATCTCCTTCAAGTTGTTAGATTGATATTGAAGGAACCAAGCTTTAATCCCAATTGTTAGAAACACTGAGGGGGGTGAATCAATATTTCTTAGCAATTAGCACTTTTAAATCTTTTCAGAGCATTAGTTAATCTTCAATTATTATTAATGTTTATCCAGTAACAACAGTAAACAATAAAATACAATAGGAACAAGAATTTTAGGGGGAAAAACCTCTTCGAGTCAAAAACCACCAAACGGTTTTCTAATAAACTCTTTTAATCTTCAGCCCTAACTAAAATGAAAGTTACAACTTCCTAGAATTCTAGAAAAGCATTCTTCTCTAGCTCCCATTGGAAGGCCGCCCCGATGCCCTGGTTTCTTCAATAGTCAGCTAAATGGATGCCCCAAAATCCTAGACCAACCTACCACCTTGAAGAGTTCACAGGATCCAACTTGTAGGTGACTTCATTGACCTTCCTGGCACCTCCCTACCAACATATAATGATCAGAAGTGAGACAAGAGTGTGGACTCCCATACTAGGGATAATGATCCACAATACAATGTGATTTACAATGATTTTCTTGTACTTGACTGAACACCCAATCATATTATGACCTACAACCCAACCATGACATCATCCCAACAGTGACTCGTATACCTCCCAACAATGCTTCTTTGACTCTTGGCAGATTGACTCTTTTACAATAATGACTCTTTCAATGATGACTCTTTTACAACACTGGATTTTTGACAAGACCTGACACTTGACTCAACATTGCTTCTTGGATCACTTGCAGCTGCTGAGGTACTATTGTGCTTGCTTTAAGTAATGGTACTTTTGCATTGCATGTCCTTCTAGTATGTGTCTGAGTTCTTATAAAGTGTCATCCTTCCTACACATGCATTAACAAGCAAGACCCAAACAAATACAAAGAAATATACTTATGTTGTCCTGCAAAAACATATGTTAGAGATGATACTCAAAATTCAAATGAAAACACTAATCATACATACCTTTATGTAGTAGACTTACCATTTACTGTTGATGTGTGGTCCTTACTGTAGTGATCCTTGAATGCATACTTTTTCTTGCCTTCTAGGAGCTCGATATTGAATCTACTATATATATGTAATTTCAGATCTTCAAGGTCGGAAATTTCATCCTATGGTAGTCCTATGAGGCCTCTTTTGAACCCTACAGGTTGATTGAGATTGGATTCTTCAAGAAAGAGTTATGTCCAATCTCCCACGATGACTTGATTATAGACTATTTCACTAGAGCGAACTTATACGAAGTGCCACGTGTCACTGTTTTGACCTTTGGCCCTGAAAATGATACCCAACAAACTAAATTCCGTCTTATTTCTACCACTATTTACAAAATTTGAATCCAATTGTCAAAGATAAACTTATGACGATTTTCCTGAGATCACCTATTTGACATGGATTTCAGCAGCCTGCAAAAACCCTAACTTCCTAAGATAATATCTCCGAAAATATAGTGAACCAAGATCTAAAATTTGGTCACGCAGTTCATCAAGATTTTTTCTCAAATGAGTTTTAATTTCAACTTCTTAATCTTAGTATAAAAAATGTTATAGTGAAAATTCCATGATGACTTGTTTGAAGCAACGAAATCCTAGAATCCAAGGCTCTAAACTTGCTTCAAAACAGATCTTCAAACTTGATCATAATTTTGTGCCCTAACCAGGGCTCAATGAAACCTTAAACTCCCTACAATAAATCCTACGTTAGAAGCTCATGAGGGAGAAAAATTACAGAGGTCTTCTCTCAATATAGTTCATTGAAAAGTGCATGCTAGAGGAGGATACGAGGGTCACTATTTATAGAAATTTCTTGAGTTGAGAGGGTCCTCAACAAGTGAGTGTTGGAGTGATTTTAGGATAATAAAACATTATTGATTATTTAATATTCAATGACCACAACCAATGATGAGTGTTATGCCACAACCCCATGGGGTTTTAGCCCACTAACTGGGATTACTAACTTCAAACATGAATAATTCTCAAACCGTGAAGAACTACATGGCGTGCGATATATCAATAGAAACATATCAAAGAGTAGAATCCATATAGAAGATACTTGAATTAGAATAGGATGAATTGTCAAGTAAAAATTCCCATGCAAATTTGGGTAGCCCCTGGTGTTGCTTGGGTTGACATCAATGACAACCACTGATCAACTGAAGAAAAGAGAGGTAGTAGAAGGTTGTTGGCCCAACCACAGAGGCATTGTTGGAGGAGGTGCACAAATAGGAGAAACAAATGGTAGAGAAAGTCTAGCAGTATATTGCAGTCTACAATGGAATTGCAATGAAAATCAAGGACACTGCAGTTGAGTGACTCGGGACGAGTCACAGGTGAGTGTTGGGGGCCTATTGGGCGCAACCCAACTTGGTCCAAGTTTTGGGTCAAAGACTCCACATTTTTAGGAGCAGAGCATGCGGAACCGACAAAGTTCTATTTGCCACGCAAGGTTTAGGGGCTTTGGAGTGGGTCAGAAGTCCCTTATTTTGTAACGAATTTTAGGTATTAGTCTATTGTTTTGTCGGACCCATGTTATATGGACCATGGTATTGTAGTAGGGAAGCCTATATAAAGAAGATGTAATACTTTATCGAATATCAAAATAACTAACTAACCATAGATTGTTCGTATTCTTTGTCTTGAGTCTGTACTTTTGGGGAAGGCTCCGCAACTAAGTGCGTGGAGGCCTTGAAGAGTCTGCAGGTGAGTGCATAGACCACCTATAGCTGGGTGCGCAGGTCAAGGAAAAACATGTATTGAAGATCCTTATTAATAAAGAAGAAGTTTTGGTGAAGTATTGTGTATCTTTCTATGTTCATTGTCTGTTGTTATTGATATCGATTATGCATTATTTTTACTGAATTATGCGAAAGAATACATGTTATACTATTCTCTGATATGTTTATGCAATAAGTAAAAATCTGTCAAGTAAAGCATCAACACAAAGTTATTCATGTATGTAAATTTGTAGGTAGATATAAGACATAAGTGAATACACAGATGCTACAATGTGCATATACGTCTGGTTGTAGAAACCTAGTTCTACAACCTCCCATAACCGCTTAAGGTGAGACTACGATCAACTTGCAGGTCGTTGTTGAAAGGGTTAGTGGTTGAGGGTTTTGTTGGTGCACAGTACACTCTGAACCTGGGTCAAGCCCCCTTAAACCAACATGTCTTTTTCTGAAGCTTCGTTTAGATTTTCAAAGTATACACTTAAAAATATTTCAATAGACTTCTTCCTAACCAGGACCAAATTTGAAACCAAAGTGGAATGGAAAACTTTGAAAATTATGCAAGAATCCAACAACTTTTTCAATTCCTTCTATCCAAGTGTAGGATGGACTTTCCTGAACTTCTGTTGGAATGGCTTGACCCCTTGTTTTATTGGTACCACATGCTAGATGAATCCTGAGTTGTGAGTATTCAAATCATTGTAAGTCTAAGCGAATACATCTCAGTATTATTTGAATGGGTGGATGAAAGCTTGTTGTTCTTGAGGGGAACAACATGTACCAAGATTAACGTACTTCAGATCTTCTATAGTTCCCAAGTTGATATGTTCATGTAACAATATAGAGCTTCGCGTCTTTGTGTTTGGTGGTCCTCTGAAATGGTTCTATAAATCATAGAGATTTTATAACAACACCACACCCTTATGCATGGGGTTTCCATTATGTGCTTTAGCTCCTTCCTGCAAAGACTTCTCATGCTCATCTTCGTCAATTATCGCATATTTAAATACATCAATGTTTTCCATAAATTCAAGTATTTACTGGTCATCATTAAATACACACAAATTAATTATGTTGTCTAGGATAGAGGGTTTGTAAATAATTTCTACTGGAAAATCATCTCTAAGCGGAGATAACCTAGAAAATACTTTTGTTAAAGTATCGACGTTCTCATTATTAATCTTAGGAATATAATTAATATTAAAATCTTGAAATGAATAAATTATCCTTCATACATCTTGTTGATAATTTTTGAGATTAGGTGAAACACAATGAATGGTATTACGAACCTAACACATGACAATCTATGAATCACCTATTACCTTCAATGCTTCTACTTTGAGGTTGATGGCCTTCTTTAATCCAAGTATGAGTGCTTCATGTTCTGTGACATTATCCATGCACTCAAACTCCAAGCAACATGAAATTAAATATTTTTGTTGCGAGGGTCTACTAGGATGCAACTAGATCCAATGTCCTCCTATGTCTTGGATCCATCAAAATACAATTTCCAAATGTCAATAACAACTTGGTTAATTTCTACACAAGCAATATTTACACTTATAATACAAAGGTCATTATCACCAATTGGAGTGCTAGGAATAAGTTCCAACTGGGTATATGGTGGTATTGAATATGGCTACACAAGATAACATGCAAGGTCAGTTTCTAGAAAAACAAAATTGAATGTTTCTTGTGCTACACAGGTTGGCTCATTATATGTTTCTAACTTTGTAATGGTATACTTCATTAAGGGCTCATTATCAACTCGAATATGGTTGGTCTTCCCCTTTTAAGGAAGTGACAAATGGGACCAATCTATAATGAAATAAATTTGTAACTTACTAGACCAATCCCTACTTAGTAGTAAGTCATAGGCCTCTAGAGTGTCCACAATAACAATGTCAATGCATTTATGAACTCTATGATCGGAAGATAATCAAATTATGAAATGATTGAGTTCACCAATAACTTGAACTTGTGATTTGTCTAATTGAACGAGTTTTGCATTTGTGCTTTCCCATTTTGCATTGATTTTCTGAGCAACATACAAAGGCATCATATTGGTAGATTCCCAAGAATAAACGAGACAATTATGGACATTATAGTTAAAAATTTTAGACGTTAACAAGAAATGAGAACAAGATCTTGCATTTACAATAACAACATTAACAATAGATTGAAGGATATTATTCGACTTACTAGACAAATATTTGTAAGCAACAATATTTCTACCTGATGAAGGTTTTGATGCAAAGGCTTTGATGATCATTTCCCATTGACCTGCCAATTTTGCTAGCTCATAGATGGAAATTGTAACTCGTCACCCCACATTTACCCATTTTTACAATCCCTCTGGGTAAATGTGAACTGACTTGCCGCAATGACATGACCCGAGCTCGTAGTTCCAATTAATGAAGTAGGGCCTACAACTTAGACATACTGACCTTACTTAAGAACCACAGATCAATCAGAGGTTGAACAACCACCCTAGGTGATCAATCCCTGAGTTGGAACTATTTTTCTCTAACCTAGACCTATAACTACACCCTTGACACTACATGCATGTGATTATGAGGCTTCAATCGCACTCACAAGCCTTGCTCCATGCGGTTATGAACTCATATCCTTGGTTTTGTGCCTACGGTCTCAGGACCTGAGCCACTTTTCTAGGCTAGCCTCGAGACCTCTACCCAAAACTTCTTATAACTTTATAGAATCATATTTTTCATGATGACAAAGCTAATCATTCAAACTTGAAGCCAGAACTCGACCTAGACTGACTAGAACTCACTAGACATTTAGTCAAACATCTGGTAAATGTGAGTTATAGGTCATGAATGCATATATGAGTGTGAATCTATGAAATTCATATAAAAATCACCAAAAAAGTCTAATTCCACCTCCAGTAGCTGCAACCACCCTAGTGAGTCATGCATTAATTAACCATTCATTAACTTATCAAAGCATAACAAGATTCATCGCTATATTACATCATAAATCATGATTATAACCAACACATAACCATAATATTAACCATGGCAGAACAACCATCAAATAAACATAATAACAAGTACAATTACCATAAATCAAAATACAAAAATAACTCTTATTCATATATGCAAAATCCAAGGCATGTACTTCCATGTACCACCTGACCATAGATTAAGTTGAACTAAATATTTCCTTCAAAAAATCACGCCTGTGACATATTCCAAGCATGAATGTGGGATCTAGTGGGATAAACAAAGACATAATCAACCAAGGGAATCCATAGGTTAAACCACCTCCAACCTCAAACTATTGCAATATCACCAAAATTGGTCAAGAGATCACAAAACCAAAACAAGTTTGGATGCCTCATAATTTCTTCACCATGCCTTTAGGAATTTTCCTGTCTCCACCCACTTGTTGAGGGATTCCTATCGAAAACCTTCTCCATCCCCAACCCTTGGGAATTTTCCTAAGACCACCTCACCTGATTCCAAAACCTTCCAACAATCCAAAGCTCAACCAAGAAATAAATCCCATCACACCATGACTATCTAGGAAATGGAAAGGCAAGGATGAAACCATTGTCAAACCAACAAAACCCATTTCAATGATAACAAATTAACCAAATAAATAAATGCATGTACCATGCATTCACACCTCAACTAGGAAATCATACATGCAACCTGTTACCTGCAAAATCTTCTTGTTGAATTTATTGATACAACCTTCTCCTTGCTTTCCTTGTTTGTCCTTTTCTTTCCTTTTCCTTCCTTTTCTTTCTTGCTTGCTTTCCCCTCTTGGTGAACTCTCTCTCTCTCTCTATCAAACTAATTCCAAAACCAAACTAATCAAAAGTTGAGTATTGGTTCTTTGGGGCCTTTTTATTATTGATATCTCTTTCTTCTTCATTTACCATAATTTTCCTTCTAATTTCCCTCTCATGCAAATTTGTGTCTATTCACCTTCCTTTTCTCCTATTTTCCTTTAGTTTCATAAATAAATTCCAATTAATGCCTCTTTTCTTTTGCAAATATCTTTTCCAACTTCTATAGCCATTAATAAAATAAAATTGATGTTAGGGTCCAACCCTAACCCCTTTATTTATGTAATAAGCCCAATGGTCGTGTCATAGTCATAGTTAGTTAGAGAATCAATAAAGCCTGCATTAATAATTGTAAGTGGTTGCCCCGTATTATAGGAAATGGACTACAATTAGTTGTAAATGGTCCATAGTTAATAAATAAAGTGGTTAACCCATGTTATGCAAGGGACCACTAGTAGTTAGGGTTTTGGGTGTCATTTAACTATAAATAGTCTTAGTTAGTAAGGGAAAGATCATTGAGTCTTATTGTAATCGATCTCTGCTCTGCTGGAGGTTTCCCCCTCGAGGAGGCAAGTGAACATTGATTCTATTTCTGAATAATAAAATACTTTGCAGTTTTTCTCACTTCATTCTATGTTCTGGGTTATATTTCTTCATATTTCTAGTATTATGGAATTTCTTGCAGGTCAAGATCATAACAAGTGGCATAAGAGCACTTTCCAGGGCCGATTGTACCTCCAATTTTCACAGAATGTTTTTTGGCTATAGACGTGTTCCAACATCTTTAAACCATGGGATCTGTCATTGAGTGCTTAAACCTGTGGGTTTGGGGAGGCATGCATGCAGGAACTACAAGAGGTGGTCATGCTTGTTGGAATTCGTTATAACCCTTATGGGTACCCCTTTGAGTAGTAGCGCATTAGACAAAACTGCACACGGACTACACCTCCACGTACCCTTTGGTATATTGGAAGCCCCCTAGGCTCACCTGATACCTAGCCTTAGATAAGTCGTCAACCATCTTGCTGCTACAGTACACTGAGAACAGCACTCGGGGAGATTATGCGCGCGTACAATAGGGTAGTCAGGTAGTATGACTAAGGGTATGGTTGATCCTCCTTAGTTGATGCCCTGAAAGAATGTGCTGAGTACTATTGTTTGACCCCTGTGTATATGGTGATCTATAGCACTTGACACTCCTTTATGACCATAGTTCCCTCTTCTATCTAAAGATCACCCACTACCTTATCTTCCAGATCAAATCCATCAATTGGGGTTTTGTCGCTGCAATGAAAATTAGATCCAACAATTGGGTTTTTGCCATCGTTCTACAAACCAAATCCAAGAGTTGGGGTTCTACCGCCATCGTGAAACTCACATTCAACAGTTGGGGTTTTCACAGGACATTGGGTAGGATCAAGTTTTATGGAATTTGACCATTGCAGTATTGATCATCAGGGAGTAAAACTCCTTTGGGAGTAAAAATAAATAAAAATCCCTGGGCATCTACAAGAGACTTCACCCATAAGATTGAGGATGACAAACTAGTCACAGTGGTACCATTCATTTGTAAGCCCCAAACTTTTTGGTGGTCCCAAAATTTTCCCGACACAGCCTCAAGTGATCCACGTCATTAGAATCACGAGCTGTCCCTCTTTCCAAGCAGACTACTCTTAAGTAGGCTCAATTTTTTTTTCCTAGATTTGTATAAGTAGGGTAACAAATATCAAGTTATGGTTGTGGAAAAGGGACTCGAGAAGGTCAACAACATTGAAGAAAAATTCGACACATTCAAGGGCACAGTTCTCAAAGAGCTCTCATGTATATCATCCCTTCCAATCCTACCTCATATGGAAAAGCCTAGTGTGGATGCACACGTAGAAGGAGAATCCAACCATCACATTCACTTCCATGTAAATCACCACTCTTCCCACCACCGGACACCCAAGATGGACATGTACAAATTTGATGGCTCTAACCTTGTAGTATGGCTAGCACAAATCGAACAATATTTCTCCCTTAATGACATCTCAAAAAATTAAACTAAACTACATGTGGTAGCCCTTTATTTGGACCAAGATAGATGGCAATGGTGGTAGTGGCATTAGAAATGTTATGCAGTGAACTTGATTTCGCACATGTTCTCAAAAGCCATATGTGACCGCTTTGACCGCGAATCTAATTTTTTGGGTCATCTCTCTAAACTTAGGCAAATAGGCTCAGTAAAGGACTACATTGCAACCTTTGATAAATTGGCCATTAGAATTGATGGTCTAGCAGATGAATTCTACTCGGAGTGTTTCATCAGTGGCCTAAAAGAAGCCATCCAAGCCCATTTCTGGATGCACGACCAAGCTACTTGAATGGACGCTTGTAAAAATGCCTTAGAAGTGGAAATTGCCTTAACGTCCCAGTCCAATCATCCAAATTTTGTTGACAAGGTGCATCCCACCTCGGCTCGAGGTCCCACCCAAACACTTAAGGTTCAAAAGGTGTCACCGACAGAAATTTCGAAAGAAGAAAACAAGGATCATGCTACTACTGTGATGACAAGGACTCTCCTAGACATAAATGCAAGGAACCCAAATTATTTCAAATTGATGCTACTGATAACAGTTCACATGAGGAAGCTCCATCCCTTGAGGTTCCCTAGGAAGAAGTTGGGGAAACCCAAACCGACAATTATCTCACAACTACACCAAATGAGCTCGTTAAATCACTGCATGCTTTGGCTTGCATTTCTTCACCTAAAACTCTAAAAATTTAAGGCTTTATTAAACATTGACCAGTCATGGTATTGATTAATAGTGGCAACACTCATAACTTTATCCATAAGCGAGTCGCAGAAACTGTTCATTACTTTGTCAAGGAAATATCTAATTTCCAAGTCCTTATTTCTGATGGGGGGACCATGAAATGTGAAGGCCACTATGAAAATATTAAGCTTTATATGGGCGAATACCACCTAAAGACCCACATGTTTTCTATTGAAATGGGTGGTTGTGACATTATCTTGGGTGTTGAATGGTTGCACACACTGGGCTCGATCATAATGGATTTCCAAGAGTTATATATGAGCTTTAAGTAGAATGACAACATTCATACATTACGAGGACTCTAGAAAGGTGCTCCTACTATCATTAGCTTGCATCGAATGGAGAAGATTTTGAAAAAGGGCCATCATGACATTGTCACCCAATTTAGTGCCATCAAGGCCATTGAATCCACTACTCCTCATATTCATCCTAAGATGAAATAGGTCTTAGACCGCCACAACAGGTATTTGAAAAACCTAAAGAGATTCCACCCTCTTGGGGTGAACATGATCAAAGCATCCCTTTGGTCCCGTGAGCTCAACTGCCTAATGTGCGCCCATATCGATATCCTTTTTCCCAAAAGAATGAAATTGAAAAAATTGTCAAGGAACTCCTCGAAGCTGGTGTTATTCATCCCAGCATCAGTCCTTATTCATCTCTAATGGTCATGGTGCTAAAGAAATATGGAGAATGGCGCATGTGTTCGTACTTTCAGGCCCTCAACAAGCTCACAGTCAAAGACAAATTTCCTGTTCCGGTTGTTGATGATCTGCTTGATGAACTGTATGGTGCTCAATTCTTTACCAAGATAGATCTTCTCTTAGGCTGTCATCAAATACAAATGAAGGAAGTAGACATTCCCAAGAATATCTTCCACACTCATGAAGGCCATTATGAATTCCTGGTCTTGCCATTTGGTGTCTGTAATGATCTATCTACTTTTCAAAGCCTCATGAACCACCTGCTGAAACCATATCTCCACAAATTTTTGTTGGTCTTCTTTGATGACATTCTCATCTAGAGCCTAACATAGGCTAAACATCTTCAACATGTAGACTTGATCTTGCAACTGCTCTAGAATCACAAATTATTTGTCAAATTTTCCAAGTGCTCTTTTGGCATAGAAGAATTTGAGTCTTTAGGACATACTGTGGGTTGTGAAGGAATGAGGGTTTATTCGAAAAATATACAGGCAATGTAAGATTGGCCCCAACCAAAAATTGAAGAGTTTGAGGGGATTCTTGGGTATCACTGGCTACTATCGCAAATTTTTCCGCAATTATGGTCGCATTGCTAGACCCCTCACTAATATTCTTAAGAAAAAATCATTTCTCTGGATTGATGCAGATCGGCAAGCCTTAATGGCTCTCAAATAGGCCATGTGATCCACTCCCGCATTAGCCCTACCAGACTTCATGAAATATTTTGTGATTGAATGTGATGCTTCTGGTACTAGTATTAGCATTGTATTAATGTAGGAAGGTAGACCATTGGCCTTCACCAGCCAACAATTGAGTGTAAAACATTTAGGTCAATCTACTTGTGAGAAAGAAATGATGACCATCTTACATGTCATAGACAATTGGAGGCCATACTTGTTGGGGCGATGTTTCCAAATCCGCATATAGCATCAAAGCTTAAAATATTTTCTGGAGCAATGTTTATCATTGCCACAACAAAATAAATGGCTGGCCAAAATTCTGGGATATGATTATGAGATAATTTACAAGAAAGGGCGTGACAATGTAGTATCTTATGCTTTATCATGCCAGTTTGAGGATGAAAACACCTTGCCATCAACAGCTCTACCCATACTACATTGGATTGACAAGGTCAGCAAGGAATTGTTCTCACACCCATCTCTCCCCCAAATTATTAGTAATTTGAGAGAAGATCCTAATTCCTCAGACCACTACTCTTGGAAGGATGATATTCTTCACTACAAGGATTGAGTAGTTATAGCACCGACATCCACCCTCAAAACCCATATGTTGACAGAGTTGCACTCATCTCCATCTGTCGGGCATTTAGGCTTTCAGAAGACTTATGCTTGCGTTTGACATTCTTTCTTTTGGTCTGGCATGAAAAACAACATTCTTAATTTTGTAGCGGAATGTGATGTGTGTCAGTGCAACAAAGGAGAAACAATCGAGTTACCAGGAACGTTACAACCATTGCAACTCCCTGCCTCTTTTTGGACAAATGTTTCCATGGATTTCATCACTAGTCTCCCAAAGTGAAGAAAAAAATCTATCATCGAGGTGGTTGTGGACAAGCTTTCTAAATATGCTCATTTTTACACTCTACCCCACCCATTTACCCCCACTTTGGTGGCTCAAGTTTTCTTGGACTAGATATTCAAACAACATAGCATGCCGACTTCCATTATGTTTAATCATGACCCCACTTTCACTAGAAAATTTTGGCAATAAATTTTCAAGCTACAAGGCACGCAACTCCAACTAAGTACCGCATATCATTCCCAAACCGATGGTAAAATCAAAGCAGTCAATAAATGTTTGGAGACATATCTAAGGTGATTCACTTCAAAGAGGCAACATCAATGGGTACATTGGCTACCTTTAGCTGAATGGTGGTATAATACTAACTATCATGAAGCCACCAAGATGACTCCACACAAGGCAGTGTATGGCCAACTCCCACCTTCACCTATTTCCTATATCCATAGATGATCTAAGGTGCAGGAAGTTGATCAAATCCTAAAAAACCATGCCACCATGTTAGCTCATCTCAAATATAATCTAAATCAAGATTAGAATTGCATGAAGCAACAGGAAAACTAGCATCGTTCCTAGCACACATTTCAAGAAGGGGATCAAGTCTTCTTGTGACTGCAACCATATAAGAAAACATATCTCAAAGAAAAGGGTTGCCAAAAAATCACACCAAAATTATATGGACCTTATCAGATACTTCATTGCATAGGAGAAGTCGCCTATAAACTGGCCTTGCCACTCACTTCAATAATCCATCTGATCTTCCATGTATCATTCATCAAGAAAGTGGTGGGGAAGAATTGCAAAATTCAAACAAGTCTTCTCGAATTGGATGAGGAAGGCTCACTTTGGCTTCAACTAGAACAAGCCCTTCATACTCATGAAATACATCTCCACAACCGCGTAATCAAGGAAGTCCTCGTCAAGTGGAAAAACACCTCTCCAAAAGATGCGACCTAGGAACTAGCCAATATTTTTCAGTAGTTTCCGCAACTTCATCCTTGAGGAAAAGGTTGCTTTTGATGGGGAAGGGCATGTTAGGGTCCAACCCTAACCCCTTTATTTATGTAATAAGCACAATGGGCCATGTCATAGTCATAGTTAGTTAAAGAATAAATAAATCCCACATTAGAGAAAAGGGACCACAATTAGTTGTAAATAGGCCATAGTTAATAAATAAAGTGGTTAACCTATGTTATGCAAGGGACCACTAGTAGTTAGGGTTTTGGATGTCATTTAGCTATAAATAGTCTTAGTTAGTAAGGGAAATATCATTGAGTCTTATTGTAATCGAGCTCTACTCTACTAGAGGTTGCCCCCTCGAAGAGGCAAGTGAACATTGATTTTGTTTCTGAATTAAAAAAGTACTTTACATTTTTTCTCACTCCATTCTATGTTCTAGGTTATATTTCTTCGCATTTCTAGTATTCTCGAATCTCTCGTAGGTCAAAAGCATAATAATTGATGCCCACTGTAGTGATTTTCCCAAAATTCAACTTAGAATACATGTCCCATGACCTTGGTCTTATTTTTCCTTTATTAACCTTTATTACTTGAAATTTTAAACCAGGGCTATTACAAACCCCTCACCTTAGGGGAACACCATCCTTGGTGTTCAATGACACCTATGACTATCAAACAACTGAAAACAAAACATATTGTTGATGGATCTTTATAACATAGCTCGATGCAGTATTTACAATGAACAATTATTGAAAACCGTGACCTACATGACAAACATGACAATCACAATTCTTATTGGAGCTAAGTAACACAACTCATCATAGTATCTACAACCATACACATATATACATACATATACCAAAACTTGTTTGCTTAACCCAACAAATAATGAAGGATAAAAAGCCCACATCTGATTAGACACTCCCTTGTAACTTCATTGGGCCCAAAGTGATTCCACTGCACTTTAACATGCTCTATTGCTCAGTTCTAGAGCAGGAGTTTTTTCCATTGCAATATGCATTGTGGTTCTAGCTGGAATTCTCCCTTTGGTTCCACCTGCAATATAGACCAATCAATCACATGATCAACATCCTACACATATCTCTTAAGAAATGAGACATGGAAAACATCATGGACTTTAATTGTCGGAGTCAGTGCAAGCCCAATCCTCTTAAAGATCTCAAAAGGCCCAGAATATTGAGGTGCCAACTTGGCACGTGATCCAAACCTCAAAGAGCTCCTCTTGGTCTTGATGCACAAGTACACATGATCCTTAACTTGAATCTCCTTAAATACCATATGTTAATCTGCATAACTCTTTTGTTTTTCCTATATTGCCTTCAAATTCCTGTTAATAACTTGCATTTCCTATTCCATCTCTTCCAACATATCCATTCCAATAAATACCCTATTCACTAGATCTCTCCAATTGATAGGATTATTACAACTTCTCCCATAAACAACCTCAAAGGGACTCATCCTCAAGGACTCTTGATACCCATTATTAAATGAAACCTCTACCAGTGGAAGATACTCCTCCCACTCTCTCTATTGATGCATGGTGTACATCCTCAATATGTCGTCAAGAATCCTGTTAACTCTCTCTATTTATCCATCTATTTGCAGATGATAAGTTTTATTGAAAGCCAACTCTGTCCTCAAACTTGAAAATAACTCTTTCCATAACTTGGAATTGAACTTGGCATGTTTGTCTGATATGATCTTCTTAGGAACACCATGTAACCTCACTATCTCCATGATGAAAATTTGAGCTACCTAATTGGTTGAATTAGTGGACTTAACTGCAATGAAGTGAGCTACCTTACTTAACCTATCAACCAAAACCATGATGGAATCATACTGCTTCTATGTCCTTGGTATAATCTGTAATGAGGTCATGGAAATGACCTTCCATTTCCACTTTGGAATTGGAATCAGTTGTAATAAACCACCTAGATGTTTGCATTCTACTTTTACTTGTTGACAATCCAAATATCGCGAAAAAAACTCAACCACCTCTTTCTTCAAGTTTGGCCAATGGTATAAATTCATAATAGTTGTCAATGTCTTTTGATATCCTCGGTCACCTGAATATGACTTGACATGAAAATCTCTCAATATAAGCTTCTTGAGCTCAATGTCATCTAGTACATTAATCTTGTTCTTGAATTTGACCAAGCCATCTACTATGAGATGATAGTCCTCATCCCTATTAGTTTCACCCTACTGTTGTAACCTATGCCTCAACTATTGGTACCTGTTATCATGTGGTCCTGCCTGCAAGATCTGCTCCTGCAAATTTATCCTTTAAGAACTCACTATTGCAATGTGATTCACCTAAACTCTTCTATTGAGAATACATGCAACCATGTTCTCCTTTCCCTTGATATACCTAATCTCGAAATCAGACTCACTAAGAGTATCCAACCATATAGCTTGCCTAGAATGTAAATTAGGTTGGTCAAACAAGTACCTTAGTCCACTCTGATCACTCATCAGAATAAACATCTTGCCAAGTAGATAATGCCTCCATGTCTTCAAGGCATGAATGATAGTTGCCAACTCAAGATTATGAGTCACATAGTTATGCTCACGCTCATTCAAATTCCTTGACTCATAGTGTACCACTTGTCCTTCCGTCACTAGGACTCCACCAAGTCCTCTCTTGCAAGAATTTGTACATACCACAAACTCTTTATCTAGATCTGTAATCTTCAAGGATGGAGCATTTTTAAGAAAATGCTTCAACTGCTCAAAGCTAGATGCACACTCCTCAGTCCTTTCAAACTTATTCCCTTTGTTCTGCAAAGATGTAGTAGCATAGGAAATCCATGAGAAGTTACTAATGAACCACCTATAATAACCTTCTAGTCTCGTGAATGATCTGATCTCATCCACATTCCTAAGAGTTTCCCTCTCGATGATAGTTCTAATATTTTCTATCTCTGCTACTATACCTTCTTTAGAAACGACATTCCCTAAGTAATGAACTTATGTCTAAAAGAAATTGTACTTGCTAAGATTGGCATACAACTGATGCTCTCTCAACAATCTTAACACTGCTATCAAGTGTTCTACATGCTCTTCTTCATTATTAGAATATATCAATATATAATCAATGAACACTATCACAAACTTGTCCATATAAGTATGCAACACACTATTTATCAAACACATGAAATTAGTTAGAGCGTAGTAAGACCAGACTGAGCCACTACAAACTCATAATGCCCATACCTAGTACAAAATGTGGTCTTATAAATGTCCTCTTCTTTGATGCATACCTAATGATATCATGATCTCAAATCAATCTTTGAGAACAATTTTTATCCCTTCAACTAATCAAACAAGTCATAAATTCATCGGAAAGGATACATGTTCTTGATCGTCACCTTGTTCAACTACCTATAATTAATGCACAACCTAAAAGTACCATCCTTCTTCTTCATAAACAACACTGGTGCACCCCAAGGTGACACACTTGGCCTTATGTATCCTTTATCAATCATTTTCTTAAGTTTCAAATTCAGTTCCACTAACTCTATAGTAGTCATCCTGTAAGGTGCCTTTCATGTTAGTGTAGCTCTTAGTACCAAATCAATGGAAATTCCACTTCCCTGTGAGGCAATAACTATGAAATCTCTACTGGAAATACTTCCTCGAACTAATGAAAAAATGGATACCTCTTCCATACTTCAACATCCTCAACATCCTTCCCTTTTTAATTGGAAACATGCACTACAAATAATACATATCCTTTCCTGCAACTGTTCTTAGCCTACATAGTTGTAACCATTCTCACCAATATAGGCTTCTTCTTTCCCTGCAATATTCTCTTCTTTCCATCATCATCCAAGCACTCAATAGCCTATTCATAGCAGTCTACCTTAGTTCTATGAGGGTATAATCAATCCATACCCAAAACCATGTTTTATTAACCCAATGGAAGCACATTTAGATGTGTTGATGTAGGCATACCATTGAACTAAAATGCATAAGCTCTTACCCAATGATGAACTCTTTTCTTGGTCCATGTAGCCAACTGTAGCAAAAAAAGACTCTGCATGCACTTCTTTACTCAAGCCACACTTATCCACCAGGTCAAGATTAACATAAATATAATTATATCCAGGATCAATCAAACTAGAAACAACTCGATCACAGAGCTTACCTTCCATCTCAATAATGGATGCATGGTTATACACCTTCTTGTTATCAAATTGTTGATGGTGCTGGACCCACCAACATGTCAAGGGATCTCCCTGGTAAGAAGTCCGAATTAGACCTCATACCATTTGGTGTAGGAGTCCTAGCAGTGGGTCGTATGGTAATGCCTTGACCGTGATTTCACACAGAGGCAAGTAAGATAACTCTATTGGTGGCAAGAGTGTGACAGCTACGACGAGCTAAGGAAGGTGCATGAGAGGTTCTAACACACAGGGGTTGAGATGAGTGCGCCCCTTGGAAACCTATGATATCATGAAGTTAAGAAGGGAACACACGAGAAAAGATACATCACAACATGGAAGGCAAGTTAGCAAGCAATCCAAAGTGATGGTTAAACCAACAATAGATTTCAGAAAGATTCATACATACATACACAGATAGCTATACATGCATGCGTAAGGAAACCAATACATGTATCATTTAGATTAGACTAGATAGCATAGAATACAATACAACATATGCATGAAATGTGTTGGCTCTTTTTATATTAAGAAGTGTAAGTTCCAGTCATACAATACATCCATGTCCAACCACTAGTTCCGACAGCGGAACGTTACAGCCACAACCGCCTGCTCCTCTAAAGAGATGTACGAGCTCTACGTAGTGGAGAATCCAAGGCTCATTACAATACTGTCCAAGCTCTCTCCAAGATAGTCTTATTGGAAGATTGGCTGACCAAAATTCTATACAATGAGTTATGAGGGACTATTTATAGCAAAGGGTGGGGTGACCCTTGACATTCCCCTTTGTGGCAGTTCAACAACCCTCATGAATCTTCATAGAGTTCTACTCTATGGCTGTTACATTCAACTATCGACACTTGACTTACACTTGACATGACGTTACATTACAATGCACATGTACCCATGTGAGAGAAATGGCTTGAGCAAGCCATGCTAGACATCACTATGACTTATAAAACCATGGAAGTCCAACTCCTCAACATCCTCACGTTAATTAATAATAACATACTGATGCCAAGATCAGTAGTTCGAGATGGTGTCTCTGTGATCCAAGGTGACAATGTTTTGGAAACTGACTCTTGCCCCCATAGTATCTGGGTACACTGCTTGGTCTCCTCTGTCCAACTTGTCTGTAAGCATGGGCATCATTGTCTTCAATGCGGCTAGACTAGTAACATAGTTGGCATGATGTTTGCACTGATGGGCAAGTCTAGGCTGGTAGCAATGCACATCAACTTGTCAAAGTACAAGTCAAGCTCTAGTTGGACCTGTGCCTTTGTCTTTACCTGGGTGAGAGTCCCAATAGATGGGATCGCATGTGCGTGCACCACAACATCCATACTCTTGAACACACATGCATGGGAAGCCTGTATACTAGTGATGAGCTGTGGGAGCTCTTCATAGCTCCAGATCTGACTCCAGATACATGCCTTCAGCTCAACTGCATTGGTGTTGGATGTGACTTTTTACCTATTTTCTACACCTTCTTTCCCCAGTTTTGATCCTCTTATCCTCTAGGCCCATGAACTTTACATGATTAATCACCCTTTTTCTCACTTTTACAACCTATTCCTTTTTGTGGCTAAATGGGGTGAGCATTGGAGGAGTGTTTTGGAAGTTCTTCTACTTTTCAGGTGTTTCTCACGAGAACAAGGCTATGAAGTAACAAGCAACGCTGATCAACTTCAGAGCAGGATAGATCAGTCCATTGTTACACCCTGCATGTTGTTACAGGTTGTTGTTACACATTGAATGTTGTTACAGGTTGTTGTTACACTACACAGTGATACAGAGCACCACTGTTACACCAAGGGTTTTGTCACCAGTGATTGTCATTACATCTTGAACTACCATTCACTCACAGGGTGTTGTTGCACTAGAGCTGGCAAGTTGTGGGTGCTATTCCACATAACAGTTGTCGGGCATTTAGGAGTTATTTATTTTAGAAGCAACAGACCCAAGTGGTTGCAATCCTAAACGACATATTTGAGAAGTCTCTATATTTCGAAATAGGTTTTAACTACTTTTATTTTTTATCAGCATGAGAATCGTGAGATTCTCATGACTAATCTATTCCTAATTCTGGGCATGTAATAATTATAAAAGAAACTCGATTTCCTATGTATAATGACGACACATAGAAAAGAAGTGTTACTATGGTTCTGTAACTTTGGATTATTTTTAATATTAAATCACTACAGTGATGTTGTTACTGCTCTTCATCTAATTCGTTAATTAATCTCGTGTTGTTCCTGCACCCCTGCAAGGGAGGAAGGGCCCTCCTCTTTAGCAGGGACTACGGTTGTAGATGTAGTGTAAATTATTGCTTCATTTATTGACATATGGTTTTCTGCTGTTGCTGTACAAATTGTGAACTACATCCACTTCTGTTTCGGATTATATTGTGTTGTTACACTGAGTTGATTAACAGAATGATAGTGACTAGCTGGTGTAGTTTTTAGTTACTGTGTGGTGCACCCTTACTCTGGTAGTTGAGAAGTGTGATTTCAATTCCATGGAGTGTTTTTATTTCTGCATGAATGATTTCAGTTTTGCAATTTGATTCAACGACATGATTTATTGTTCTTTCCATTTTTCATGCTTGGTTGTAGTGTATCAGCACAAACAGTGCAAACTCCATTGAAACAACAAGACCTACCCTGGGTTGAAAATCAAATGTTGCGGCCACAGTTAATTAGCATTGATTAAAACAACACTACATTTTGGCGTTGTTACCGAGGATGGAAGTTGACGACACTGTCAGCGAAGTAGTTTGACAATAGAGTGTTCCTAGTCCACAATCATTGGGCATTAAGATGAGAGGTAAGAACCTGTGCATCGCTCTAACACACTTAGGCAGGCTCACCGTTGCGATTACTAGGGCACTTAGGGCATGGTATTTTCGTGTTTTGTTTAGCGTTTCTTCAGCTCTTTAGTTGTTGGGCGGTAAGATGAGAGGTAAGAACCTACGCATTGCTCTAACATACCTGGACGGGCTCACCACTATCGAAGATTGAGACTCTTAGAGTGTGATTTAATACACATAGGTTCCATGTGTGCAACTGTAGGTACTATAGAGATACCAAAACTACCCCCCACTTTAATAAGTCATAGGAAAAACGGGTCGTAAAAAGGAAAGGAAGAGTGTAGATTTGGGAAGGAAAACATTTATCTATGAACTAATCTCTAAGGCAGAAAAAGAACAATCAAGCTCTCAAAGGGATGTAAGGAAAACAGGGCCACAAAAAGTTGTCACTCCCATAACAAGGGCAAAAACCTTTGATTCCTCTATCTCGGGGCCATATCATTCTAAAGCTAGCATCCGCACTCCCAAGATCAAGAATCCAATTTAGGAGCAGCAAGGGGAAGCTAGTAGCCGTAAATTTAGGAATGAAGGATAAGGGGAAACTAAGGGGTAACTTCAAACACTTGAGACGGGAGAACACTTGTTGGTTTATCAATATCCAGATTCAGGTAGTGCAGTGAAACAACCAACCTTGAGGATACCTGAGCCATCAATCACACCTGCAAGACCATCACAAGAACAGTTTGAAGAACATCTGTTACAACAAGGGTTAGAGGGATTAGTCATGGGGGATAACAATGACAACAACACTAAGACGGATGCTACTATTACCACCTTTGAGTTCCCAATCGGGGATATCAAAGGTGAAGCTCCTATGAAAAATATTCCTCTATCATCCTTACCATCCTTCCAAGGGATGACTGTGGAAGATCCAGACACCTTTTTATTTGAATTTGATGTCCTATGCAGAAGTTATGATTACATCTCAGATGCTCAGAAACTGAAATTATTTCCTGCTACTTTAAAAGGGGTGGCCTTGAGATGGTTCATGGGATTGGGCTCCACTTCTATTCAAACATGGAATGATATGAATGAGATGTTCTTATCAAAGTACCAAGACTATTGCAGAACCAGGGACCTAAGCGAGGAAGTATTCAGAATGATGTGAAAGGAGGATGAGAGCCTGGAAGACTATGTAGAGTGGTTCCACTATAATCTGCAGAGGTCTAAAGACAACGATTTAGACCAAGAAATATTGAAGACCATATTTATCAGAGGAATGACAGACAATTTCCTTGACACCTTGAACCTACTAGGGAAGGGGGATATATCACAGGAACCATTCACTGAAATTGTAAAGCTCTATCTAAGATGCTCTAGAGGGTCGTCTAAGGGGAGAAGCACAATTCGAGATGCCTCTGCCCGAATACAAAAATATGCAGGAGGAGGAGTAACCAAAGTAGAAAGCGGGAATTTGTTCAAAAATTTCAAGACCAATATCCTCAGTACTCTATCTGCCTAGATAACGACAACACAGATCAAGAAGACACAAGAAAAATTTGATACACCTTTGGCAGTGTTCTATCTATTAAGGCCTAAATCTACCTCAGGTTGAGAAAGGCAGGTCTAGGGTAACATCAAACCACGCTTAACCTGGTAGCTAGACCTACCAGGTTGGGAGAGGGCTCTCTCCTTGTCAATCTCAGGAAAAGATGGCCAATAAAGCTTGAGATGACTGATGTAAAGACTGCTTTTAGGCTAGGTATGTGTTCATAAGAGTTTGATTGAATTTAATATGGCTTTGCTGGCTCAAATGTGAAAGGTAGATTTGGGTTCGGGGAATGGACACAGTCTTGCAGAGGTCTCTATGGGCCAAGGTAGGAAAATGGTTTAGTACTTCAAATTGAGTGAGATGGAGAGCTTTTAGACCGGTGAGGAGTTGGAGAGGGTATGAAAGTCTCAGGGATCCTCTTCAAATAGCTGAAAACATAAATAACTAAACAAACCCTAGGTAGAGCACTGCAACTTCAATGAATTCTACCTTTATCTTTGATTCATTTAGTTAAGATGAACAGAGAGAGATGATGGCATACATAAACACATGTAAAATTGCATTACAGAAGGAAAAAAAATACCAAATCAAGTTGCCACAAGAATCCCACAAAGTGATGCAAACCCTCGTCTATTCCTTTGCCAAACTGTAGATATGAATGTACAATAATGCTCAAAGCATTCACAAGAGTCCAACCTTTACCAATGACTGAAAAACTACTAGATATAGGCAACAAAAAATCATGCTAGGATTTAGGGGTTGAATTCATGAGTTTAGGAGTTGTTTCAACAAGATCTAAACTAATAACTGAAAAGTAGGCAGTGGAACAACTTGCCTCTAAAACCTAGGAAACTGATTCATTCAGTTGCAAACCACCTTTTCATGGTGTATCTACCTCCATGAGTGAAAATTTAGCATATTTACATCAAAATCCATCAAGTCACATCAAATTACATCATGAATTTAACTATTAGAGAGATAAAAGTCAAATAGAGAAAAAGACTAGGTAAAAAACAGAGTTCTTTGGCCAAAACGACAAAATTTCATCCTGTGTGCCACGCTCCTATCCCTGTGTGTTGTGCCACTTTGGAGCTGATTTTGGAGGCCTTCCCATGCACACAATTTGCTTCAAGTGGGCTTGTTGGAAAGGTCTACCTGTCTACTTTCCAGAACAAGTGGAATTTCTAAATTTGGTGTCCATTTGCCCCTCCAAAAATGAGTTCTCCCAATACTGCTTCCTGTGTGGCCAAAAAAGGGCTGAAAGGGTATTTTTGAGGTGTTTTTGACCCTTTTGGAAACTCAAAACTTGACAAAATTTCTTGGCCATGTGAGGGAATTCATATTTTCTCATGAGGAATCCAAAAATTTGTGTTTTCCTCCAAAGGAGGTCCCTAGCAAAAGCACGCGCCAGGTGGCGTGGCGCACCAGGCAGAAAAACCTATTTTTTAGTCAAAAAATTCAAAATTTGCAAAAAGTATCCCAAATTTCTTGAAATTTGGGCTAATTTTCCTGCATCAAGTGCTGTGTTGGGCTAAGGAAGCCTCAGCCAAGATCTGGAGTCTATCTTGCTCCTTTCTCTTCCTCAATGCTTTCCTCAACTTGGCCTTCAAAGTCCTAATTCTCGCTTTGCAAGCTTTGTTTCTTGCCAAGTAGTGGTAGGCCATGTGCCTCAACATATTTTTCTCTTTTTTGGCCTTCTCCAACATCTTTTCCAAGTGCATGTTTGTCCTCTCAAGCTAATATTCACAATCAGCTTCAATTTCTTTTTCAAGTGGTTTCAACTTGGTTTTCCTCCTCTTGGCAGCTTGCCGTTTTGCCCTTATGTTTTGGAGCTCCATGATGATTTTCTGATCCTCTAACTATTTGTTTCTCTGCTCCAAATAGTTGATTATCCACTTGGCTCTTTCCAGGTTGAGAGGCAAGTCACGAATGTCATCTTGTTTCTCCTGAATGATCTCCTTGAGCTTTGAGCTCAAATTAGTGTCATCATCCTGAATGAGAATGAAATCTTCCTCTTAACCTTCTGAAGGTCCCTCATCATGCAATGGCTACTTACCCTTGTCCTGTACTTGCTCTGCTATTGGAGGAAACGAGATCGCTTCCACCCAAAGTGGAGATAATATTCATTTTGCTGCTGCAAACAATCTCCTAGTGCCCTTTTGGTATGTGACAAACACTGGCACACTGGTAGTTTGTGTCTCATGCACCTCTTGCTGATGTGAAGGCTTTCCTGCCTCATGAAAAACTGATGGGGGCACTTGAGGACCAGTAAATACCTCATGTGAAATGAAATCCTCCCATGAAACATTCAGTAGACTGAGCTGATGCAAAACCACAATCTTGATTAGTGCAAAGTGATAGATGTTGTTATACTGCTCATGAGGAGGCTTCCTTTGCACCGGTGATGTCATCTTCTCAATATTCTAGCAAATGAAATATGGGAGGTTCATCATCCTCACCTTAGTAAAATGCATCAACAATATGATATGATAGGTGTATAAGCTAGAAAATCTGCCCTCACAACTGAAATATTTGATTATGAGTTTCATAAGGGGAGCATATGTGTCCTATAGGTACCCGAAAGGGAAGACCCTACTGACATGCCTCTGAAAACTAGCCTTGATTTAAGGCTCATAATGATCTCTGTCCACCAGCTGCCCCTTATTCCACTGCTCACCTACATTTGGAATACTAGTTTCTTGAGCTATAGTCTCAAGTGTTAAGGTGAATGTTAAACTTGCCAAATTGACTTGGCCATTATGAAGATGGAGCACAAACAGTCTAGCAAGCTCATGGTGGTATTTGACTCTTTCCACCATCTCACAAAATTGGTAACAAGATTCATGTTGGAAGCATGTGACAACAAGAGGGCAAGTCAACAGCTCAGCAAGTGAAGTAGGCTCCTCCCAGTTATGTTTTCCACTCTTGTGAGGTCTCCTTGGTGCATGAATTTCTTTGGAGGAGTCACTGACTATTTCCTCATTTCTGTCATAAGAAGAATCTGACTCCATGTTTGCCAATGCTTGAGTTTTCTTAGATGAGTATGAAGAGATTTTAGAGTGACAATAGGTATTTGCTGCTAAAAGATATGAATTGATGATAAGGACTGTGAAGGAACTGTATATGAGGGGTTGGGGATGCTGCTGGTTGGGTTTTTGGGGAATAGAAGGGTTTAGGGAATAATATTTAGGGTTTAGGGTTGTTGATTAGGGTTTGGGATAAGTGAAGGTAGGGATTAGGGTTAGTAGTTTTAGGGATATGGGGAATAGGTAAGTATGAATGAAAAGGGAGGGAGAAAATAGGTGAATGAAATGTAGTGAGGGAGTGAAAATGGTAGGGGTGGGATTTAGCAGCAAAAACAGTGATTTGTAAACCCTAGGTAGTTTTCTCAACAAACTGTGCAAGGAACTAGGGTTTAAATTTTTCCCTATTGAATCACCATGAAGACTAAAGCAAACTCATACATTGGCCATGTCGGAGTGTCAACTTACTTGTGAATTGAAGAATTTGCAATTTGGATGTTTGGAGGAGGCATTTGGATGAATTTCGTGGTTTGAAAACTGGGCATCGTGCCCACTCACAGGTGCACTACGCCTCTATGGTGCGTCGCGCTAGTTAAAAATTACAGTGTAAATCCTGTTCTGTGTGCACCGCGTTGGCTCGGTGTGCCGCACTTGCAATTTTCACTGTTTTGAATGCAAAGTTGCTCCCTTGGCTAAAAAACACGATTTGTGCTTGCTCTTCTCTTCTTTAGCATACAAATGAGCTTCCTTGGCATAAAACAAACTTTATATACCAATGATTTTAATTTTTGACTTACGAAAACCCACTTTGCTAATGTTTTCTTTTCACTTGCTTTTTTAAAACTCCATTTTGGGCAGTTTGTCTTACTTTTTGCCTTTGATGGACTAAATTCTTTGACAATTTGTTTCTTTTGTAGGAACTAGAGTTGCAGAGGCTTAGCAAGGTGACCAGGGCTGCCTCTTGATATTACTACTTATGGAAAAAATGAAATTACATAAAATTTGTACATAAAACATAAAAACTCTATTTTTCCTCAAAATAGGGTTTTGAGGAAAAATCAATCACTGAGCATGTGATTATTGAAATTATTGTTGCTAAAAATTTATTTGACCTCCTCATGCACCTGCTGACCATTATTGAGTGTTTTCAAGACCTTATTGACAAAGTCCTAGACCTAATGAGACCTAAAACCCTAAAAATGACTTTTGCAGATTTAAAAACAAAAAATGACTGCAGATGACCTTGATGTATGAAAATGGACCAGCAGGTAAAGAACATGAGGGGAGATGTATAATATGCCACTACCATTAGATGATCCATGACCCTAATGGAATGCAGATGATCAGATGAGACACCTAACATGCAATGCAACAAGAGAATTTGATCACTGATGGAGGGATGAAGATACCGACACTAACACTGTCTGAATTGCCAGAAGAAGCATCCCTTGAGGGCATGCGAATTTAACAACATCAACTAGTGTAATATTTTCCAGCTGGAACATTTGACAGGTCAATGTCCGAAGCTTCCTAGACTGAAGGAAGTACTTAGAGAGTCAAGTGAGGAGGTGTAGTCCTCTTATTTCATCGCACCAAGGAGGCCATGGCAACCAAGACCTTCAGGTATGTGTCAATATTTTTCCTCTTTCAATTCATGAAACAATGCATATAATACTCAACAATATCCATGGTAATATTCTTCTCCTTCTTCAACACAGTTTCCTTCACCTGGAACCAGTGGTCTCAACCTCCCTCTATACAATATCCTCCATCTCAACCATACCCTTGGAACTAGAACTGGAGAGGAAATGCCCAGAATACAAATTTACCTGGATTACCAATGTAGCAACATCTACAGATGCCCCCTTTCCAAATTCTTGCTCCTACACCGCTTGTGCGACCCCAATTACATGTGCAACCTAACCCAAACCTAAACAATAAATTAGCTCAGGGCATAGAGGCTTCATCTACCTTCCAGACCTACCTTATTACCCCCTGTGGGGCTTAATGAAATTCAATTGCGATTGGGTAAGGTAATTAAACCAAGTCACTCCCCTATCATTACAGAGTAGGAATGTGAACTTTCCAGAGGAGATACCATAGGCTATGAGGCGATAGTTGTACCCATAATAACCGATATAGAGGAAGTTGTAAAGTCTGTAACAACCAACCCGCGAAGGACTATTACTGTTGTAACAACCAACTTGGGAAAGGTTGATACACCTATAACAATCAACTCGACTGCTGTAACTTAGAACCCTCTGTATCCTCAGAGATTGGCTGAACCCGGAATGACTTCATAGCCTGAATCTGATTTTCTTAGGGAGTTGCAAAATTTACATATACGAATTCCTCTGCTGCAAGCCCTTAAAGAAGTACCTATTTATGCTAAAAAATTGTGGGACTTGTGCATCAAGAAACCTGGGAGGAAGCCTAAAGACCCTGCTACCATATATGTGATGGAGAAGTTATTAGAATTAATGTCCCCTCAACCTCTTCTAACTAAGTATAATGATCTAGGAAATCCTACAGTTACTGTCTACATTAATTATCAGCCCATAACTAACACATTGATCGATCTTGGGACTTCCATTAATGTAATGACAAAGGACCTATTTACCACCCTAGGGATACATTGGCTTAGACATACTCCTACTGTACTTGAATTAGTGGACAGATCTCATGTTAAACCCAAGGGGGTGTTAGAGGGTCTAGTAATTACAATAACTTCTTGGAGATATCCGGCTAACATTCTTATCTTATAGCCCAAATCCAATTTAGGGGGACATCTATAACTTTAAGGAAACCTTGGATAGCCACTGCAGATGCATTTATAGGTTGCAGATTTGGATCTATGGTGATCTCAAATGACTAGGCAACAAATAACCTCAATATTTACCCCCCAAACCAAATGTGGACTTATAAAAACCTTGGTGGGATGAGTTTGAGCCGAATCAGATCTTTCCCTACCACTCCTCACTCTGGGGAAAGCCCAGTATTTCAAGGATGAGATGGAAGATGATAGCATTAATTGTTTTATTAGTAACTCAATTTTTTCGCTTCCATAAAAATTCGGATGAGGAAGAAGAGGTAGAAGATATAGATTTTGAACAAATGAGAACTACTCTGAATATTGTCTGCAGTCCAACGGAAATAGAACCAGGAAAGTTTTTGAACATTAACCCCAACCTGACTGCTACGAAAAACCAACTACTATTACATCTGTTATAGAAATACAAAAAGGCATTTGCATGGAACTATATGGATATGAAAGTGATCCACCCTAACTTGTGCACTCACCGTATTTATTTGAACGATGACTACAAACTAGTCAGACAACCATGGCATCGCATGAACCCTGCACTGAAGGAGGTGGTAAAGGAAGAATTACAAAAAATCCTGAGTGCTAATTTTGTTTATCTGATATCTAATAGTCAATGGGTGTCTTTGCTTGTCATCATTCCTAAGAAGAATGACAAGTAGAGAGTCTATGTGGATTACAGAGAACTCAATAAGGCCACTCAAAAGGACCATTTTCCTTTACCATTTATATGTCAGGTCCTTGATACCCTTTGTCGAAGATTTTTTTTTATTATTTTTAGACGAGTTTAGTGGCTACAACCAGAGACATATTGCCCTGAAATATCAAGATAAAACGACCTTTACTTGCCCTTGGGGAACTTTCGCATACAGATTACTCCCTTTTGAACTCTGCAATGTGCCATCAACCTTTCAGAGGGAAATATTGGGAATTTTTTTTTGATTTGTTGAATGAATGCCTTGAAATCTTCATGGAAAAATTTACACCTTATAGAGATGCTTTTGGAATAGTATTAGCTAATCTAGAAAAAGTGTTGGAACGTTGTGTACAGACTAATGTTGCTTGAGCACTGAAAAATGTCACATGATGATGATTGAAGGGACCGTGCTAGGACATTACATTTATGCTGACGGGATCAAGGTAGACCTTGCAAAATAGAGGTAATTTTGAAAATTCTGACCCCCAAGACGCAAAAAGAGGTACGTAGTTTCCTGGGGCATGCAAGGTATTTTAGGAGGTTTATAGAATTTTTTTCAAAAATTGCATCCCCATTATTCTCTTTTCTTATGAAGGATGTCGAATTTTTGTGGAAAAGGAAGTGTAAGCAGGCTTTTTTGAAGCTAAAATGTTGTGTATTAGCAGCTCCGTTTTTATGACGACCTAATTGGAAACTTATGTTTCACATAGCTACAAATGCATCTAATATTTCTCTAGGTGTTGTTTTGGGCCAACTCGAGGATAGGAAACATTATGCTATTTACTACATAAGAAAAAATCTAACTCCAACTGAGCTCAACTATATAGTGACCAAAAAGGAATTCTTAGCAGTCTCGCACGCTATCAATAAATTCTAACATTATATCACTGGGTATCAAGTATTTTTACACACCGACCACTCTGCAATCCATTTTTTAATGAATAATCCAATTACCATTGGTAGAATTACACGCTGGTTATTGTTGTTACAAGAATTTGATATCACAATTGTCAATAAATCTAGAAAAGATAACGTAGTAGCTGATTTCCTTTCTAGGTTAACTATTGATGACAATTTCATTCCTACTAAAGATTCCTTCCCTGATGAATATCTCTTTGCTATTTCTACTTACTCAACTTGGTATGTAGATATAGCCAATTATCTTACTACAGGGAAGTTTCCACAATATTTTTCCGCCAAGGAGAAAAGAAAGATTATACAACAAAGTGCTACCTATACATGGATAGATGGGAATCTCTATCACACTGGACCAAATTTCCAGATCAGGCGTTGTGTTAGAGAAGATGAAATCTTTAACATCCTTAAATCTTGTCACGAGGAACCTTGTGGAGGGCACTTCGCAGACAAGAGTATAGGGTAGAAATTCCTTTCAACAGGGTATTATTGACCAACAATATTTCAATATGTCAAGAAGTTTGTGAAGGGATGCAATAGTTGCCAAAGAATGTGCCAACCACTACAATCAGATGAGATGTCGTTACAGCCCCAAATCATCTTAGAACCTTTTGAGAAATGGGCCCTAGATTTTGTGGGACCAATTAATCCTTCATGTAGACATAAATCTTACATTTTAGTCTGCACTAACTATGCCACGAAATGGGTTGAGGCAAAGGCACTAACCAGATCCATGGAGCAGGTTGTTTTAGACTTTCTGTTTGAAGACATCTTTGTTTGATTTGGTATACCCAGGGAGATAGTCACAGATGGAGGGCCCCAGTTTACATCCCATATGATCTAGAAGTTGGTTGAAAAATATAAAATCCATCATAGAATCACAACACCTTATCATCCACAAGAAAATGACCAAGTGGAGAGCACTAACAAAGTCATTGAGGGGATCCTTACCAAGACTGTGGCCAGTCATTGAAGGAATTGGGCTGACAAACTTCTAGAAGTGTTATGGGCATACCAGACTACATGAAACAATACCATGGGATTCTCACCGTATGAACTTGTGTATGGAGAAAATCCCTTATTCCCTATTGAGTTTGAAATCAAGACACTGAGAACAGCATTGCAAGTAAATTTGGGTCTGGCTACAACACTATTATATGGAATTTATACCTACGGATAAGTACATATTCCCTAAGTGGGTAGTTACACTTAGAACAACAGAAGTAAAGAGGTTTAACCTTTTCCTACAATAGATAGTGTCATGCGGAAAGAGTCAATTTTGCGGACAAAACCGACCTCCCTAGAAGCTAAGGCTTTCTAGTGACAAACAAAACAATCAAGCACTATCTTTCCCTAAATATGCATTTAAAATAAAAGCAACCAGGTGTTTAAGGCTTACCTCTAGTCCAATGCTTGTTTGTAGCAGCCAAGCCTCTTCGATCCAGATGAACTCCTTCTCCTTGAAGCCTGCATTCACTAACAAGCAAACGATTACATAGCACCTGAATAACTCATATAATAAAACATATTCATCATAAAGACCAAGGAGTATATGAAACAAATTATATATAACAACTTGTTGAGAAAAATGAACTTAATTGTATTAATTGGAAACAAAAGAAACCATTACAACCAGTGCCTTGGTGTTGTGCAGGTCCCTCCCAGGGTCCAGCAAGAGTTCTCCTTTACTTTGATCAGCTCACTCACTTCCAAATGAAGCTAAGAAAGGATTGGAATCTCTCCTCTCAAGCTCTATAAGGGAGTCCTAATTTCAGCAACATCTACCCTTAGGAATGTTCAGCTTTCAACCTCCCCTCCCTCTGGCCCAATGCTTGTATTTATAGTGCTTTGGAGGAAGTTAATCAGGTCCACCATCAATGGGATAAGCTCCTCTTTCAAAGGGGTAGCTCCCCTCTTCATGGGATAAGTTCCTCTTTCATTGGGATGCATGAACCATCTGGAGGCGCTCAATACACGTCAAACCATCTTCTAGAATGCTCTAGAATCGACCACAAGTAACTTTTTGGAGTAAAACTTGCGCCTTTTGACCTTTACAAGAGTACGCACCCACCCCTTTACAGACAGAGCGTACAAGTACGCAGGTATTATGAACATGAGGTGCGTACATGCAGGTAAGGGTAAGAGAAATTGCGTAACCAGAGTTATATTGACTTTTAAAGACTTTCTCTCTTTTTTGGAGTTTGACATGAGGAGCAGAGGTATAAGACTTGCCAAGGAGGACAGTATGACTATTGATGGGGCCATACTGATTGCAAATAGTCATGGTGACAAATTTTAGTGTAACAGATTGCCCCCTAAAGTGCGAAGCCTGTAGTAGATTAGGGTTTTATATCATCTAGGAAGGGTGAAGCACTTTATCATTTCAAGGATTATCTTGTGGAGAGCCCAGTTGGAACCTGCAAATATTCAACACAAAATACATATATGAGATCATATCATTGTTGAGGTAGGCATTCCCATACTCAGATCAAAAACTTTAACTAACAGACTAACTACTGCTTTGATACAGGAATGATTTCGCAGTACATCATAATCATAGACTCATGTAGACACAGTATGGACACAGCCATCTGTTTATAATTGGTCTACTGTATGATGAATACAAAACTCCTCGCAGCCTGGATGGCAGAAACTAGATCCAGTGTCTTCATTTCTACTTCTCGAAATAGTACGATTCTATCCATGTGAATAAATGAGTTGATGTCGAACATGGTAGAAACCACTTGATTACCAGTCAATGATGTAAATTGTTAACAAGTGTGAGAGAGACCACCAGTGATGTCAATGGTTCTCAAAGTACCCAGTACAATCCATGAGATGTGAATGAATGTGTTGATGTCGAACATGTCACGGAATCCTTCGATCGAAAGTCAATGATGTAAACTGTCGTCAAAGGCGAGAAACCTGCCATTGATGCATGCAGATTTCAAGGTACTGACGATTTCTAGATCATCTTTCTAGATAATGTGCTGATGTCGATAGAAAGCGATCCGTCGTAGGCAAGCCCACAACACGAAATCATAGATTAAGTTGAAGAAATGTAGTTGTAAGGACTGACTCAGGGATGGTCAAGATGGATGACAGGTATTTTGCAAATGAATGGTTTGTTTGCAGTGACCTCTTGAACACATAACGACACAACAGATGGCTTGGTGACAATTGACCCAAAGTTAATACCCAGAAACCGGCTGAAGACTTTCAATGTGGTTTGATCAACTGTTAGGCAAAGGATTTCCCAACCCAGGTGAATGAAAAGTGTCGTGTTCAAGAGTGGTGATAAGGTTTCTCTGAGACAAAGGATAATAAATAAGCTCATTTTTCTCTCTTTTCCCCCACCATTTCTGGCAAGTACCTCTTTATTTTTTTACAAGCTTGAGGAGGATAACATTTGCTTGATTATAAGCTCATCCTTCGGATGAGTCCAACTTAGTTTAGATTCGAACCCTAAGAAGGAGTGGTTCGTTCCTATTTGTAATCGAACAGGTCCTTTACTGTGAAATTTTAACGAGTCCAGTATAGGAGAAACTCGGCGTTTTTCAATTTTAGAGAGTCTGAAAAACTTAAGAAGACTCCAGGGTTGACCTTTTTCGTAAATTTGTGTCTCCCAAGCCCGAAAAAGTATAAAATAATACTTGAGAGAACCGCTTGATCTTTACGACCAAGGAGTACTTTCATGATTAGTGTCTCTGATCTGAAAAGTAAAAAGCGATCAAGGACATGTCGTTTTATTTCCAATATCGAATTTGAAACGACAAAAATCCGGCAATCTTTTCATGTTTTTACGGTCAGAAAAGGGCTATAAGAGGACCATCTTTTAATTTCGTTTTAACGAGTGTAAAAGAAACGCTCGGCAATCTTTTCATGTTTTAGGAGTCAGAAAAGGGCTTAAAGATGACTTTGATGTTTTTGTTTGTAAAAAAATGACAATTTTCCTTGAAAATCCTCTATCCTGCACAAAAACCAACACATTACTCATACCTGTTGAAGATAGATAAAAATACTTTGAAAAATACTTTTTCATGGTGAAAAATAAACAAATTTACCATTTATTTGCCCAAAAAAAACCTATAAAAAGGGCTTTTACCAATTCATTTTTACCATTTTACTGTTGAGGAGAGAAAAAGGGCTTTTGGCAAGAAACTTCCCATGGACATTGCGGAGAATCCGACCGTCGAAACTGAACGCCGTCTCTTTCAGGTATTCTACAACATCCTCCTCTTCATTTTCATCCATTTAGAATTCGTTTTTAGGCCCAAATTTTCATTTTTTGGAGGCTTTGGGGTTTCAATAACCGCCTCTCGGGGTACGCAGGTGCCACACTAGGGACCCGCGTACCCCGACATTTTCTCAGTTGGGAAAATGTCAGGCGTACGCACCTTGCCTTAAGGGAACCTGCGTACCCACGCTTTGTTCCTAAAGGCGGGGTGCGTACTCCGCGCAAAGAGTTTTCAAACCCCAAATTCTCCAAATTGGACCAAAATTTTTGCTTTTAAGGACTCTAATGGATGTTTTCTGGTGTGTAGATTGTTCACCATGCTTGATTGGCGCGAGAGAGAGCACGAAGATGTTGATTTGGTTGCCATTAATCATCAACTGTCAATTGATGCTTTGAAGGCATGCGACCTTTATAAATACTGGGCCATACCTGGCATGAGGGCCCAAGTGAGATTTCTAGAGTGGCTGGTAGAAAGGTGGAACGTTCAGGACCAGTGTTTTTACATTGGAGGGCACCAGCTCGAGATAGAGCCCTCAGACATTTACTTTCTCACTGGTTTGACCAAGAGAGGCGAACACTTGACTCTATTCGGGACTAGGCCGGGTGGCCAGTCCATTGCTAGTCTCCGATTAGAGTGGTGTAACACTCAGACTCAGGAGAAGGGGATAGAGATCAAAACTATATCCCGACCTGAACTTATGGTGATTGCCTTTACAGTTACCAGACTTTGTGGGGCTGCCGCTTTACACATTGCCACTGGATCCCAGATGCGGATGGCGATTGATTGCTATCGAGGTACCATTTTTAACTCGTGTGATGCTGTGTTCGCCAATGTAAAAGGCCAACTGACTAGAGCCAAAAATGGACAGCTGAAGACTTTTGGTTATGGGCCTTTAGTTGTGAGTTTTGGCTTAGAGAGGGTTCTGATGCTGATCCCACAGCAGCTCACTGTTGGTGTTGGGCTACCTCGAGAGCCCAAATTGATGCGATGGGTTATGGTTATGGCCCGTCATCCTGATGAGGGAACGGAGGTTGTTCGATTTACTCTGGAATACTTTCACTGGTTAGAGGACCAGGTCTTTTCTATACAGGATTTTCCTTATGCCGGAGTTGATTTTCGTGGAGATCCGAACATGGTTCTTCCACCGGGAGAACAATGGGATGACACAGGTAACTTCATTTTCCACAAGTTTTTTTTAAACTATCTATTTTTTTTGTTTTATATCGTCTCAAAACTGATAGTAATAATTTTCCAAAATGCAGATGTAGGCCCACGACGTCCAGCCAATCTCCGGCCTTTCGAGAGGAGACTACCAGTTGCACCGGCACCGGCCCAACAGGACGAGGCCACAGAGACTTTAGCTGAGTTGGAACATGACCTAGAGCGCCTTACAGCAGATATACCAGAGACTGCCATAGATGATATTCCTATCAGGCTTCAGTGCTATGTATTCGGGGTCCCAGGACCTTTTAGGAGGTTCTTGTGTAGGGTAGCCCGTGCAGTGGTGTCATATAGAGATCATCACCAGTGATTGGATGGTCGTTTTGTAGACACATGTAACATTTTGGTTTTTTGTACTTATCATTTTTGCCGATCATAAGGTGTTTTTCAACCTATGATCGAAGACGATGTATTTTTTGACACACTCCTATCTATATATATCATTATTACCAGCTCATCTTGTAAATCATGTTATGAAATGGTTTTAAATTTACATGTATGATTATTGCAAATGTCTATTTAACATCCGAGAAGCAATTGCATCTGCTAATGTATTTAAAGACCTTGGAATATGTTGATATTCAATGTAATCAAACTCACGTTCCAAGAGACGCACTCTCAAAAATAACCTTAATAACACTGGATTTCTAATGGCATACACTCTATTAAGCTGTAATACAACGAGTTCAGAATCTAACCTCACTATCAAACTCCGAATCCCAAATGAGATAGATTCAGACAATAACTCAATCACTGCACTGTATTCTGCAATGTTGTTTGTTGTTTGACCGAGGCTTACCCCATGCATAGAAACTAACTCGTCAGAGGGCGAATAGATAACCCAAGCTGCGTAAGAGATATTCCGTGTACTACGACAAGCACCATCAGCGAAACCAATGTATGTTTGGAGAGGCATCGACATCTGCGTCATCAAGAGTAAAACCAAGATAAGTCAGAATAATGACAAAAAAACACACTCTCTAGGCTAAGCACACTGTCTCAACTAACAAACACACCAGCTAGAAAGAAAAACTAACCTAACTAAAAATCTTCGTACCCATCTTTTAAGCATAGTACCTCTTTAGGTAAAGTCCATTTCTGGGTTTACCCAAAGAGTCCCCGTCAAAGTCTACCGGCTCATAGGCCCCTTTTGCTAGCTTTTGCTTGACAATATAGGGCCCATTCCACATAGGAACGAATTTCCCAGCACCTAATTTATCATTAGCTTGATCATATAATAACACTAGGTCTCCTTCCGAAAAATTTCGAGGGGTCACATTTCGATCATACTGAGCTTTCATACGTTTTGCGTGAGTCTCGATCGCCAATGCAGCATCACGTCAATTCTCATCTAATTGAGCTAAGTACAATAAACGCTTTTCCTCTTCGGAAGTAGCTGGAAGTAACTCGATGGCCATTTGCAGTGACGGGATTTCGCATTCAATGGGTAGCACAACTTCCAAACCATAAACTAGTTGGAAAGGAGTGAACCCTGTTGATGTTTTCACTGAGGTTCGGTACGCCCAAAGCGCTGAAAATAACATGTTGTGCCAATTCGACCGATGAATACCAATGATTCGTCGGATCATGATAACTAAAACTTTGTTAATGGACTCAACCAGACCATTCGCTTGTGGATAATAAGGAGTTGAACTATCGTGACGCAAACCAAGCTGGCCTGTAAGTTCTGTCATCATAACGTTTCGAAAATGGCGTCCATGGTCAGTGATTATCGCTTGTGGGACACCAAACCTAGCAATTATATGATTGAATATGAAAATTGCAGCTGTCTTGCCGTCTGCCTCGAATGTAGGCATCGCCTCGGCCCACTTAGTAAAATAATCTACCGCAAGGATGATATACGCATGCCCCCCGGCCGAGTGAGGGTTACATGTAATAAAATCGATACCCCATTTGGCAAAAGGACCAACGGCAATTATAGGGTGGAGAGGAGCAGGTGGAGCGCGCATCTTTCGATCAAACACTTAACAGTTGTGGCATTTTCGGACCGCAATAATACAATCTTTAAACAAGGACGGCCAAAAGTAGCCAGCGCGCAATATCTTTTGGGCTGTGGCATACCCAGACATATGACCGCCACACGCTCCAGAGTGACAGTCATTGAGAACCCTTTCAGCCTCTTCATGAGTTAAACAACGTCGAAAAATAGAGTCCGCCCCTCGTCGATAAAGAGTATCTCCAATAATTTTGTATTGTTGGGACTGAAATCGAATTTTCCGACATTCCGACTTTGAAACTTCGGGCCAAAAGGATTGGGTCTGGAGATAGACGATGATATCCCCATACCACGGATCTAAAGTGCTGATTAGAAACAAAGATTCGTCCGCAATGGGCTCCTCTGCCACAGTTTCCGTGTCAGCACGCGGGAAGTCACACATTAACTCTGCAAAAACTAAAGATTTCTTAGACTTAGATTTCTCAAACTCCAAGTCGAACTCCTGCAGGATAACAATCCATTTGGAGTACTTGCCCCCTAGCAATTGTTTAGTCAAAATGTAGATCATAGGGTTGCAATCCGAAATGACTGTAGTTTTACGGAGTAAAATGTAGTGACGAAAACGGACAGCTTGAACGGCTGCCAATGCCAATTTCTCCACATGTGAGTATTTTAGCTCAGTTGGATTTAACGTCCGACTAAGGTAATATATCACATGTTCGTTCCGAATTCATCTTCCTGAACTAAGACCATTCAATGGTGGAATGAGCGGCGGCGAGGTACAAAAAGTAATCTTGGTTGTAATTGGGAGGATGCAACAACGGTGCATGGGTCAACGCGTGTTTGAGTGCATCAAAAGATTTCTAAGCTATCTCATCCCAAGAGAATTGAGCGTTTTGTTTCAACAACCGTGTAAAACCCTTTGTAACCTCGGCGTAGTTAGGAATGAATCGTCGTAAAAAGTTTGCTTTCCCCTGCAAACTTTGGAGTTGGCGAAGACTCGAAGGAGGAGGCAATTTGATGATAGCTTCTACCTTCGAGGGATCGACGTGAATGCCGGCCTTCGAAACCACAAATCCTAGCAATCGTCCCGCTTCTATACAGAAGACACATTTGTGTGGGTTCAACCGAATACGATAATGCCTACACCTCATGAAGATTGCTCGTAAATGGACAAGGTGGTCAGCTCGATGTAACGAATGAGCAGGCAAATCATCGAGATACGGTTGCACAATGTGTTTGATGTCATGAAACGCGTAAGACATCGCCCTTTGAAAATTTGCTCCGACATTCTTGAGCCCAAAAGGTAATTTTCAATAAGCAAATGTCCCCCATGGACAAATGAAAGCCGTTTTTGGTTGATCGGCAGGTAGAATATTGATTTGATTGTAATCGGAAAAACCGTCCATAAAGGAAAATATTTCGCTGTCGGCACAATCATCAATTATTTGATTGATATAGGGTGTTGGGTAGTTGTCCTTTGGACAAGCTCGATTAATATCCATATAATCGATGCATATTCTTATTGTTCCCTGCTTTTTGTTAACCGGAACAATATTCGATACCCAATCCGTTAACGGGATCGGATAAATGAAACCTGCTTTCAACAGTTTCTCAACTTCTGCTTTAATTGCAGCAGCTTTTCGTGGGTGAATCTGACACAAACGTTGCCGGATGGGTTTAGCGTCCGGGTAAGTCTTGATCTCATGAACAACAATCGCAGGATCAATTCCTGGCATTTCCTCATAGGACCAGGCAAACACGTCGCGGAATTCTTGAAATAGGGCCTCGTATGTCTGAATTTCATCATCTTGTCATGCGAAAAGAGTCAATTTTGCAGACAAAACCGACCTCCCTAGAAGCTAAGGCTTTCTAGTGACAAACAAAACAATCAAGCACTATCTTTCCCTAAATATGCATTTAAAATAAAAGCAACCAGGTGTTTAAGGCTTACCTCTAGTCCAACGCTTGTTTGTAGCAACCAAGCCTCTTCGATCCAGATGAACTCCTTCTCCTTGAAGCCTGCATTCACTAACAAGTAAACGATTACATAGCACCTGAATAACTCATATAATAAAACATATTCATCATAAAGACCAAGGAGTATATGAAACAAATTATATATAACAACTTGTTGAGAAAAATGAACTTAATTGTATTAATTGGAAACAAAAGAAACCATTACAACCAGTGCCTTGGTGTTGTGCAGGTCCCTCCCAGGGTCCAGCAAGAGTTCTCCTTTACTTTGATCAACTCACCCACTTCCAAATGAAGCTAAGAAAGGATTGGAATCTCTCCTCTCAAGCTCTATAAGGGAGTCCTAATTTCAGCAGCATCTACCCTTAGGAATGTTCAGCTTTCAACCTCCCCTCCCTCTGGCCCAATGCTTGTATTTATAGTGCTTTGGAGGAAGTTAATCAGGTCCACCATCAATGGGATAAGCTCCTCTTTCAAATGGGTAGCTCCCCTCTTCATGGGATAAGTTCCTCTTTCATTGGGATGCATGAACCATCTGGAGGCGCTCAATACATGTCAAACCATCTTCTAGAATGCTCTAGAATCGACCACAAGTAACTTTTTGGAGTAAAACTTGTGCCTTTTGACCTTTACAGGAGTACGCACCCACCCCTTTACAGACAGAGCGTACAAGTACGCAGGTATTATGAACATGAGGTGCGTACACGCAGGTAAGGGTAAGAGAAACTGCGTAACCAGAGTTATATTGACTTTTAAAGACTTTCTCTCTTTTTTGGAGTTTGACATGAGGAGCAGAGGTATAAGACTTGCCAAGGAGGACAGTATGACTATTGATGGGGCCATACTGACTGCAAATAGTCATGGTGACAAATTTTAGTGTAACAGATAGATAAGATGAAGGAACCTACTTGTGATCTTCACTTCCTCTGATCTCCTTTGAATTTCTCCCGTCACTCCTGCTCAAATTGAATTCGCTCAATTAGTAACTATCAACATAAACAAAAGACGACAACAATCAAAGCATATGATCTATCTACTATAAAAAAATGGAATTGACAACATTTGAACATACATTCATCATAGATATAGACAAGAATATGGGAAAAGAAGCAAAAAACTTTATTGATTGATAGAAGGAGGAGTTACACCCAATGTGGTTCAATCCCGTGTCACTCATCTAGCTTAGTCCAAACCCTCATCACACCAATAGCACATCAATACAATAGCATAACATTACTTGACATTGATTTCAAGTCTCAAACCAACAGTATTTCACTACAATATCCAAATTCCAGCCCCTGATCACTATGATGAGTGGTCAATTTATAGGGAAATGCAAGTGGTTTTGTCATAAATAGGATATTGAATGGTTTTCCATAATTGGAGTTAGTTTCCATGGAGAAAGGAATGAGAGGATAGAGGGTTAATTGATCCATAGCCTATCCAAAAACGAGTTCATAGGATGAGATAAGAGTTGGGCATCCTTCTAGAATGCTCTAGAATTATGGAATATTCCTAGAATCCTACGCCAATTTTGCTCATTCTCTCCTAGCGCAGGTATAAGTGGGCCTAAGTGAATTGTAGTGTAGGTATGAATGGGCCTGCCTACTCTGTAGCACAATTTCCCCTGACCAAGGTTGTGCTGGTGTCCCAAGGAGGAATTTCAACAGGGTTTCAAGCTATGAAACTTTCATCGATGAAAGCATTCAATTTGATGAATTGTTTAGGGCATGTAGCAACTGAATTAGGGTTTGATGAGCCCTAATTATACTGATATGATCTTCAGGAGTGATGTTCCCAAATAGACCTATAACAGCGACCCCCTAAAGCATGAAGTCAAAAATGATAATGTTGAGTGATATGCTTTATGATGTGATGAGGAGGATCTAAAGCGAACAGTGACTTACATCAATTACAATACATAATATCATGATACCTTTGAATTTTTCATGAATTTTTGAGGGAAGGCATACCCATACTTAGCATATAAACTTTTCATTACATGTACATAAATCAGATAGTCATCTACAGATATAGACCCATGATAGGATGACCATCTGTGTAAAGCCATCATACAGATGATTTAGTACTCTCCTGAAATAGCAGCCTGGATGGATGAAACTAGATCTGGGGTCTTATATCTCATCTAATCATTTGGTCAAGTATGAGTCTAACCATGTGAAAATGTGATATGAAGTCGAACAGGGGAAGACACCCTCTGATTACCAGCCAATGATGTAAGCTGTTAACAGACGCGAGAGAAATCACTGATAATGATAATGATTCTCAAGGTACTACAATACATTCTGCATGGTGTGAATAGATGTTTTGATGTCGAACACCATACAAAGTCTTTCGGTCAAAGGCTTGTGATGTCAACCTATCGCCGGAAGCGAGAAACTTTCCATTGATGTATGCAAGCCTCAAGGTATTGGAAGGGTGTTTCTAAGTCAACTTCCTGGATAATGTGCTGATGTCGACAAGAAGTCACTCATCGCAGAAGGGCCTTGATGTATCCCCCTTCAACGACACGAAATGAGTGTAATGATTTTGAAGACAGAATGTGACTGCCAACACAATGTTCAAGAATGGCAGTCATGAAAATCAAGGTTAATGAGTATTGCAAAGGATGAAGTTTACTAAGTGACTTCTCTTGAACATGTTAGAGACACTGAATGAATTGGCAGCATTGACCCAAAACCAAAGTGATGGATGGTGTGATAGAACATAGGTTTGATAACCATCAAGAAGATAATCCAACCCAAATAGTAACAGAAATGAAGTGGAAGTGTCATGTTCAAGAGCGACTTGCTACCATAAAGTGATTTATCACTTTTCCCATTTGATCCAGTCATTGCTAACCAATACCTATTTATTTTTTAACAAGATTGAGGAGGATAACATATGCTTGTAGTATAATTCCACCCTTCGGGTGAATCCATCGCTATGTGATGTTTTAACGAGTCGAGCAAAGGTGAAACTCGGTCTTGTCATGATAGATAAGTTTGTTGCTATTTGATGTTTAAATGAGTTTAACGGTAATGAGAGCTCGGTCCTTTTCATGTTTAGAGAGTTTGAAAAGGGACAAAAAGAAAACTCCACAAGTTCTTTTTCGTAAATTTGTCTCTGAAGTCTGAAAAAGCGTAAAATAATACAAGAGAGAACCTATTGACAATGTTCGATCAATGTATTCCTTTTTCGTAAGTAATCTATCTCAATCCGGAAAAGAGTTAAACTTATAATGAGTAGATGTCATTTCCAATCCGTTTACGAGCTGAAAAGGACAAGTGCTTGACAATCTTTTCATATTTTGATAATCTGAAAAGAGCTTAAAGAGGACTCCAGGGGGGTTCATGTTTAATAGAGCTCAAAAAAGTGATAAAAGTATGCTTTTTGGTCAAAAGTACAATCTACAATCATGCACATCAAATTCACTATGTCAGCTGTAAACTTGCTCAAAGAACCACCAAACAGATTAAACATACCTATTTCATTGGTAAAAATAGGTAAAAAAATCTAGTTTATTCATTTAATGAACATGAAATAACCATAAAACAAGAATTTACCAAGTCATTTTTACCATTTAATATTTACCATTCAATTTTTTTCTCTGAACCAGTTTCTACCTCGAACTTCAATAGCTGATTGCAGGAGATTCTGTGGATCATTCTTCATGCCGTCAAGACCAGGTAGGAGATCTACCTTTTCTCTTCATTTAAGTTCATTATTTTTCAATTGCAAGAAATTTTTTTAGGGTTTTGGGGTCCCTAGGGAAAATATACCACGCCCTGGGATCAGTGCAACATAATGCATCAAAAACTACGCTGCAGTGTAGTCAAGCATAAGGGTAACTGCTCTACAGTGCACTATCTCAAGACAAGGGCTATGCTGGGCATGCTTTAGAAGTTTTTTTCATCATCCTTACCCAAAATCTCTTCAGTTTTTTGCATAAAATGGATCCTAACTAAGCATATGTTGTGATTTCAGACTTTGATCGGATTAGAATGGTTATCACTTGGTGTGAAAGAGAACATGAAGAATAGGATATGGTTGCCCTAAATTATCCTGGTACTATTGAGGCCCTTAGAGATTGTGGGTTACTCAAATATTTCAGGTTATCCGGGATGAGGAAACAGTTAGAACTATTGCAGTTCTTGGTTCATTCATGGGATCCAGCAGAACAGGCTTTTCACATAGGGGATAAAGTGTTCCTTATATTTATCGATGATATTTACTTTCTCACAGGATTGTTGAGATGTGGTGCCCCCTTTTATCTTTTAGGTTCTGCCCGTGGGGGTGAATCAGTGAGGGACTACATTCAACAATTCTGTCGGCCAGGTACACAGCCTAGCAAAGATGGGAAGATAAACATCAGGGATGTTCGTGATTTGTCCTTGCGAACAATCCTCTTTACTATCACAAAGTTGGCGGGTAGTGCGACACTTCATCTGGAAAATAGATCATACATGCATTATGCATTCGAGTGCCTTGAGCCAACTATATTCAACTGGTGTGAGGTAATAATTTCATCACTAAAACTCATAATTGACTTGTTACCTAACACTTCTGATCAGGAAGCACAGTTCTTAGAACTCATCCATCTAATGAAACACGTCATGAAGCTGCATTGGCTAACGGAGCACATAAGAAACGAATTAAGGCATAATATGACTGCAATGTCAAGCCTCACATATTCTCAAAAGGAGACCTGGTCTTACTTTATGATCAGGAAGCTAATAAATTAGGAGCAGAAAAATTTGAACCACTATGGATGGGCCCCTATATTGTCAAGAATGTTTTGGCAAAAGGCGCTTACGAGTCGGTTGATTATGATGGAATTTCGTTGTCATAGCCTCGAAATGGGTTGTATCTTAAATGATACTATGCTTGATTGTGCATATTAAAAACACTTTATATATGCTTTGATTGCGTGTGTGTTTCACAGTGTGACTTTTAGAGGTTTTTATGTGGTTAGTAATCTGCTTTGCATTTGTTGCAGATGTCGGAATCTTTGGAACCATTTGCTGGTTATGCCGATGGTGCTAGTTGTAGTATGGAGAACTTATCTTCTGTAGCATTGGCCATAAAATTGGTGACCATACTGGGGATACATTCATCATAGATATAGACAAGAATATGGGAAAAGAAACAAACAACTTTATTGATTGATAAAAGGAGGAGTTACAACAAATGTGGTTTGATCCCATCTCACTCATCCAGCTTAGTCCAAACCCTCATCACACCAATAACACATCAATCTAGCAGCATAACATTACTTGACAATGATTTCAAGTCTCAAACCAACAATATTTGACTACAATATCCAAATTCTAGCCCTTGATCACTACGATGAGTGGTCAATTTATAGGGAAATGCAAGTGGTTTTGTCATAAATAGGGTATTGAATGGTTTTTCATAATTGGAGTTAGTTTCCATGGAGAAAGAGATGAGAGGATAGAGGGTAAATTGATCCATATCCTATCAAAAAATGAGCTTATAGGATGAGATAAGAGCTGGGCATCCTTCTAGAATGCTCTAGAATCAAGGAATATTCCTAGAATCCTAGGCCAGTTTCACTCATTCTCGCCTGACGTAGGTATAAGTGGGCCTAAGTGCACTGCAGTGTAGGTCTGAATGGGCCTACCTACTCTATAGCACAGTTTCCCTTGACCAAGGCTACGTTGGTGTGCCAAGGAGGCATTTTCGTAGGGTTTCAAGCTAGGAAACTTTCATGGATGAAAGCATTCAATTTGATGACTTGTCTAGGGCATGTAGCAATTGAATTAGGGTTTTATGAGCCCTAATTGTACTGATCTGATCATTGGGAGTGATGTGTCCAAATAGACCTGTAACAATCACAAATGCAGAGATTGAACCAACTCAATGAATTGGAGGAGAAACAGTTAGCTGATATCCAGCAAACAGAGATTATCCAGCAGCAAAGAGCTAAGTGGCATGACAGATTCATCAAGAAAAATAAGTTCGAGAAAGGAGATTGGGATCTCTTATATGACTCAAGATTCAAAGACTTAAAGGGTAAGCTCTACACCAGATGGCCAGGTCCCTATGAGGTAGATGTAGTCTTTGACAATGGGATTGTAAATTTGGTGACCATTGACAGTGCAAGGAAACCATTACTAGCAAATGGGTATCGTCCTCGGTTATATCACAAACCTACTTCAAGGGATTCATTCGTCAACATTGTCACAAATTTGGATCTTCAGATTACAAGAATAGGGGAAAGCCCCCCTGTGCTCCAAAAATTCTAATTTCTCCAATAAGTATAATAGTTGAAAATCAACCACTGTTGGTGGCTATTACACCTTCAAACCTCTTAAAAAAAAAACAACAACAACAACAAAAACATAATAAAAAAATATGCATGCGAAAACCTTTTCTGGGCGCAGACAGACAATTTTTGTAGTTATAGTTGAAAACCACTTTGTGGCAGCTGTTACACATTCTGTAACATCATTTGTGATTTCAAAGCATACTTTATGATAATTCTGTTACATGACCTTGTTTTTTTCTTGGTGTTTTTGTAAAAAAATATAATACATAATAGTCATCTTGGTTGTTACAACTTGATCTAAGTGGATGTTGGTGGCCACCCACCTATCCCACTTGGACCCCCACAACTGTCTCTTTCATTTTTTTATTTTCCGTAACTGTAGCACAATTTACTATTTTTAGCAGTTTTTCGGGTCCTGAACTTCAGGAGCCGATTTGAGGCCCTAAACGATGTTTTTTTGGGAAAACTGGGAGCAACATGGGCCCATGGACCGATGTTGCTCTTCCCAAAGTTGTATTTCTCAGATAGATCTTTCTAATGAGATATTGTGCATGTCAAACGAAGATCATATGCCAAAATTATGACCCTGGGATGTTGATGCACCAATTTACCCAAATGGGACCCACAGTTTGGCGTTTCATCTTCCATGGTTAGGTTTTTGGATGTTAATGGTTTTACATTGTTTTTCAACAATAAATAGGGCTTCAAGCCTCATTGTAACATAGTTCAGAGGCGTGTAGCCTCCACATCTCTTCTTAGAGATAAGCTACCATCACCCTAGCTAGTTTATTTCCATTGTTGTTTGTAAGTATATTTTAGTATTTTACATTAATGAAATGAAGTATTATTTCTGCTGCATCTCTGTGTTTATGGTTATCTCTAAAATTTGTTGCGTTCCTATTTAAATCTGGATCAGTGGTGTCAGAGCGGTCTTCTTTTTCTCTGTTTTTCTTTGCATGTCCCCAACGAGGTCAAGATATAAGGAGTTAGGGCTTGAACTGGTCGAACCTTTGTATGACTAGCCTCGCAAATCCTGACGGCCTCCCATGGCGGATCAAAAGAAAGACGAGGCGGTAGGGGATCCTATCAAAATCTTACTCGAAGAAGCCCTCGAGCAACAAAGGAACGCGATGATGGACAAATTTGCCCAGATCCTTTAGCGGCTCCCCAGAGGCGACACATCGGCTTCCAACAGCTACTCTGGAAATGCCACACCATTTAAGGTACAAGTTAATTTTGAAATACCCATATTTGAGGGTTAGATAGACACAGATGTCGTAGATAAATGGTTAAATCCGCTAGAAGGGTATTTTTCTGTTCATGAATTTTTGAGTCGAGAAAATATTGTTTTCTCTTTTCTCAAAGCAACCCCCCATGTCAAGGACTGATGGGAAACCTACTGCGAGCAGAAGGATGAAAGTACGGGCCTCACTATTTTCAGCCACCCCCATTTGGAATTCATTCTGGGAGGCCATCAAGGAGTAGTACTACCCTGTCAAATGTTATGAGGACAAATACATAAAGTGGACCACGCTGTGGTAGGGAAGGGACCAAGATGTGCCAGAGTTCACAAACATTTTTTATACCCTTCACACACAGTTAGGTATCAAGGATTCTAAGCTTCATTTGGTACTCAAATACCATGGCTACCTACACAAATACATCCAGGAAGAGATGGAGTTCCTGAACATCTCCTCTCTCGGCACGACATACTGATACGCTGTCAAAATCGAGTAGAAGTTTAAACAGAAGAAGCGAGACTTTGGAAAGTGGTGAACCAAGACAACCCATTGAAGCCATAAGAAAAGAAAAACACCATGAAGCAAATAAGGACATAGGAAAGTGGTGTGAGTTCGATAAGAGCCCCACTCACAACACAAGTGAGTGTCGGACCAAGTAGTCGCTGGTGGACAAGTTGAAGGCTTCCGAATCATATGCATGTTCTAATCCTGAGTCAGAACCCGACAAGGCGAATGGAAAAGGGAAGAATATCATTGATGCAGAGCCCAATGCAACTGTTGCCACTACCAAGATCCAGAAGAATGATCCTGAGGATCCAGAGGAGAGGGAGCATCTTTTCTAGTCATAGATGTGGGTGAAGGGTTCACCACTGCAATTCATTGTCAACAGTGGCAGCCAAAAGAACCTCATTTTAGGAGAGGTTGTGAAGCAGTTGGTCCTACTGACTACACCACACCTGCAGTCATACAATATCGGGTGGTTTCACAAGATCTCCAAGTTCGCTAGCAGTGTTTCCTTCCCTATAGCATCAAGCCCTTCACAGACGAGGTATTGTGATGTTACACCTCTGGATGTTTGTGATGTATTATTATGCCAGCAATACTTGTGGAGGTGACATGTTGTGTATGAGTCAAGACCTCACCCTGTTATTATTTCTTTGGGTAATTCATTATATAGGATATCGGAGGTAGCCCCACCTACCACCACCTCTTTGATCACTGCTAAGAAAAGCAACAAGCTCATCTCACAGACTAGGAAATTTATTTTCTGTCTAGTTCGCTCCCAAAGTAAGGGGAATATCATTGCCACATCCATGACCCCCGCGAAGGGTTCCTCCACACAGCAGCAGCTGAAGAGGGATACGGTCATGACAGAACACAGGAACAACTTCTTCTCACCCACAGGGGTACCACACAAGTTTCAGGTGGGCGACAAATTCTGGTTGCATCTACAGAAAGAACGCTTGACAAGAGCCCATTAGAAGCTCATACCACTCCAACATGGTACTTATAACATTACCAAGGTTGTGGGAAACAATGATTTGGAGCACATCATTCCTCCATTCCTTCGCTTGCACCGAGTGTTCAATGTGGAATGCCCTCGACCATGCTTCCCACCATTACTAGACACATTAGAGATTGCAGAATAGTTCACCATGGACCAAGCTCAGTAGATGGAGGAACTCAACGCAATGGGGACCATTGCTTCCTAATGGGGGAGGAATGGTCTAGGTGGATGTTGGTGGCCACTCACCTATCCCACTTGGACCCCCACAACTGTCTCTTTCATTTTTTTAGTTTCCGTAATTGTAGGACAATTTACTATTTTTAGCAGTTTTTTGGGTCTTGAACTTCCGAGCCATTTCGAGGCCCTAAACGACGTTTTTTGGGAAAACTGGGAGCTACATGGGTCAAGGAACTTATTTTTCTCTTCCTAAAGTTATAGTTATTGGATATATCTTTTTAACGAGATATTGTGCACGTCAAACGGAGATCATATGCCAAAGTTACGACCCCCGGAAGTTGATCCACCAATTTACCCAAACGGGGCCCACAGTTTGGCATTTCATCTTCTAGGGTTAGGTTTTGGGATGTTAAGGGTTTTCCATTGTTTCTTAACAATAAATAGGCCTTCGAGCCTCATTGTAACATAGTTCAGAGGCATGTACTTGCCACATCTCTTCTCAGAGATAAGCTACCATCGCCCTAGCTGGTTTATTTCCATTTTTGTTTGTAAGCATATTTAAGTATTTTACATTAATGAAATGAAGTATTATTTCTGATGCATCTCTATGTTTATGGTTATCTCTGTAATTTTTTGCGTTCCTGTTTAAATCTAGATCACAACTGTAAGAACCGACGACTTCTAGAAATAATTGAGATAAAATATTTATTGCAAAAGCTAGTAGGCATCATTATGGTTCTCGTCACCAGAGTTACGCATCTCGCCACCAACAACTATGCCCCACATCACCCAGGTACATCATACAAAGGTAATATTGTTATCTATTTTTATTTCGTAATTATGGCAACTTGACACGTTTTCCCTTTTGACGACCGAGGTCGGCTGTCACATTTAAGTCGGGGGGGGAGAGCAAATCATATTGCGACATGACCTTTGCATGTCCTATAATTATTTAAAATAAATAAAAATTAAGGCATGGTGATCTGGTAATCATTGGCACTTAATTATAGATCATACCAAAAAAGGGAAGTGTACCTTTGACTAGACCTCCCATAACCTAGCATTAATAAGGCAATGTTACTGTGCAATACGAACCATGATTGTAACTCTTAATTTGAAATTATCACTTGCACCTCCCTACAATCTACCCATGATAGAGCATTGCATCCCCATTCAGAGTGCTCAGGGAAGTGGAAAGGAACAATTGCAGGCTATAACAGCTAAGTAGTATGCTGATTACTCTGGGACTTCTAAAGGAAGGGAAAAGGAAGGAAAACAACACTGAATTTGTGCAACGATGGGTGGAGCAGCGATTTGTCATGAGCCAAGGTCGACAGAGGATTTAGAGAATTGCCCCGAAGCATGCCAGATTTTTAAGGATGTAGGCTGGTTTGAGTTCTTCCAGAGGCTAGAGGGATCAGACGAGGGAGTCGCCATGGAATTTTCGAATAATTTAGAGAGGAAATAGATGGAGGTTAGGGGGTTGAAGCTAGAAGTTATAGAGGAAGTGTGCTGGATTATTGGGGCTTGACCTAGGTTCAGAAGTATTTTAGCCAAACAAATCCCACACTACTAGCCCTTTCAGCAACAATCTATGGAGCGCGGACCGAATTCTCACCTGAGGTAGTAAGGGAGGGTGCTAGAACTAGGTTTCCACACCCTAGGGATGTATTGATGGGGACAGGAAGGGTCGCAAACCACTATGCGCACTCACTCTACTTTGCTTCACATAGCTCGACAATGAGGTACTTCTTAGATTCTTAGTATTATTGAGGTTATTATAGATCTGATCTAATTCTTAAGGTCTTAATTAGGAATTCAATAGTAATAAACAGTGCGCATAACCATAGCTATGCGTAAACTCAGAATATAAGCAAAATGGATAGATTTGCGACCGAATGCACAATACTTCAAAAGCACTTATCTTACATTAATCTTCAGTTCAGTACAATCCACTTCCACCCTGCGCACTCAGCTGCAGGGGTCCGCACACACAACTGCGGACTCTACCAGGCCTCTGTGCACACAACTGCAGAGCCTACTCTAACTACTATCAACCCTGACTCGAACTTACAGACTCAGAGTGAATATTGCATTCATAAACCCATAACATTCAAGATCCAAACCAAATCTGCCTTCTACCCTTAGAGCCTCACTCTATTTATACATTCCCATGGTCCGCAGACCATGGGCAGGCTGATTCACTTTATATTTTCTTACATTATTTTCAAGTGGATAACCCTTTGAATTGACTCATTACAATTCGCGCTCTGTGCACTTCACGGAGCTTTTACCATACTTTTACCCAAAATTGTGGGCTTTAAGCCCCAAACCCGTTACACAGGGCCTCTGCTACCCAACAAAGTGATTGCCCGAGTAATGACATTACCAGTGGAAGGAAAGAGGTGATTTAAATTCAATGACCCCTCCTTGAAGGGGGATTTCCTCCAAGAGGAGGAGCAGCTGGTAAAGAAAGGGAGGGGGATTAACAAGTTGTCACTTCCCCAACCATGGGCTGATGTCACCCTTTACCTCATCAAGTACATCACCTGTGAGGGAAGGGAAAAAATTGTGTTCAATTACCACTTTCCATTGCTAAACACTCTTTGGCATTAACAGTTGATAAACCTTCCCTACTTCTTGTTGGGAAACATCAAGCATATGGCCATGGCCATGAAAACAATTGCGCATCTAGAAACATGCATCACCAACCATGGCCTCATCAAGCTCATTGTGCTAGACACCCTAAGTCACCAGGGAAAAATCTGGGAGGAGTTCATGAGGAAAAATGCCAGAACCACATGTAGAAGACAAATTGGGACGACTGAGGAAGCTCCAGCAACAACAAAGGAGCAACCCTAGCCTTCGAAAGGAAGGGTTGGTAAGAGGCCAGTCAAAAAACTAATTGGTGATAGGTGACCAAAGCAGAGAATAAGGGTTAGCGGGCACCCAGAGTCCCCATCCATGTCAAAGAAGAATGAAGAGGCAGAAGAGCAGAAGGACAACAAGCAGGCTCAGCTGGAGGAACCCTCCTCACCTAGTAAGAGCGAAACTCAATCTTTGTTGTTAAAAACTGAAAAGTTAGAAAAAGAGAGTAGAGAGCTAAGGGAACAACTAGTAGAGGGAAAGGAAGACACAAGAGCGCCAGGGTTAGATACTTTGGCCGAGGTCGTAGACAAGGCTGGGAAAGGAGATGTCCTGGGTGCTATGTGCATGTCCTGTGCCGAGAAGATAGTGATAGTGGGGTTTAGAGTCTATGCCACAGACACCATCTTGAGGGAAACACAAACGGAAACCTGGGATGCTGACACACAAAAACCTATTGAGGACATTGTTTTTACACAAGAACTAGCAACCGAGATGACACAATCCATAGAAAGTCATTTGATAACGAATACATAGGAGCCCTTGGCTGACACTATTGTTACACAAGAACTAGTAGTGGAGACAGAAGTCAGCCAAGGATAGGAAGAAGAAGCTGACACCCATGAGCCTGTGGTTGACACTGTTGTTACACAAGAACCAATAGTGGAGGTAGAAGTCTACTGAGGGAAGAATGATATACACAAACTTGTGGATGGCACTATTGTTACACAAGAACCAACAGTGGGAATGGAAGATGATTAGGGAGAAAAGGAAACTGTAACATAAAAATCCATTGATGACGTGGTTGTTACACAAGAACCAACAATCGAAATGGGGCAGTTTCACCCTCAGGAGGCTTTTATACCCTCAATTGATATTGCATTTGGAAGAACATGAGGTCTTGATGAAGGATTGTGTTCTGAAAAGATGTTGTTACCATAGCTACAGAAATGGAAGCAATAGGCACTCTCTACATGAGGGGGTGATCTCACTCATGGCCGACAAAAGGATGATGGATTCCCTTAGGGAAAAGTGGTTAAAGGAAGAGTGGGAGAGAGAATGAGAAGCACAGAGGCACAAAGAAGCCATGAAGAAAAAGGATGAAAAGTTGTATCTGTTACAACGGTAGGTCTCAGACATATCAAATGACAAGACAAAGCTCTATGATCTTGTCCTGAACCTGCTAGCATACAGGCAGTCGTCTCCATCTTATCTAGTGTTCCTTTAGGAATGATATTATTTATTTCAAATGAAAGGATTTTTTGAAAATAGGTCTTATTTGGGTTCTTCTACCCAAACTTTTCTTGAGATTTTTTGCACTTATGATTTTGACGAACAGAGATTTCTTTGCGAGCTATTTTTTCATAATATCATGTGTGAGTATGTTAGCATGAAAATGGTAGCAAGTGTCTTCTCCTATATGGGAGATTTGCAGTTGCGGGCCTATCTTTCGCTTATGAGGAACCAGATTGAATGGCATCTGGCCATGAAATCAACAAAAATTAATGAAGAAAGGAGAGAATATGGGTCAGAGCTAAACCAGGGATGGTTTATGAACTCACACGTGAGTTTAAGCTATTTCTGAGCACTCCAGAGATCAAGGAATAGTTAGCCACCTATAGGAAAAGGATTGCGAGGATTTGACTCAATTTGCTTGCACATATGAAAAGCCGAGCGCTAGCAGGGTGTCTTAAATGCACCGAAGCCTATAGCACTGAGTTGCAAGAAGGGGATCCTTTTGAATACAGAAATTTTTTGGTTTTTGTTACACGGGTGCCTGAGTATGCTTAGATCATGTAGAAATTGCGGGCATTTTGGATCGAGCTCAGGTTTAAATTTCCTCTGATTTGGTTTCCAGTAGAGGAGTATTAGTTGGACTACCACGTATGTGCTTATGAAGAAGAATCATGGCCATCTCAGTTGATAGCCATTCAAGGGTACAGAGCTCCAGGTGAAGACATTGTTGGTGCTTACAATTTTACAGACCTGCATTGGGGGTATAGCAGGAGAAGCTGAGATTCTGCATGGGGACATGCAATTGCTTCAGTTGGGGGGAGGTGTTCGGGTGTGAATTTTTACCTATTTTCTGCAACTTCTTTCCCCAGTTTTGATTCTCTTATCCTCCACGCCCATGAACTTTACATGATTAATCACCCTTTTTCTCACTTTTACAACCTATTCCACTGTTATGTTATTTTTCCATATTTTACTGAAAAATAGGATACTTTATTCCTTTTTGTGGCTAACTAGGGTGAGCATTGGAGGAATGTTTTGGAATTTCTTCTCCTTTTCAGGTTTTTCTCATGGGAACAAGGCTATGAAGTAACAGGCAATACTGATCAACTTCAGAGCAGAATAGAGCAGTTCGCTATTACACCCTGCATGTTGTTACATGTTTCTGTTACACATTGAATGTTGTTACAGGTTGTTGTTACACTATGCATTGATACAAAGGACCGCTATTACACCAAGGGTGTTGTCACCAATGATTATCATTACATCCCGAACTTCCATTCACTCACAAGGTGTTGTTGCACCGGAGCTGGAAAGTTGTGGGTACTATTCCACATAACTATCGGGCATTTAGGAGTTTTTTATTTTAGATGCAACAGACCCAAGTGGTTGCAATCCTAACCGATATAGTTGAGAAGTCTTTGTATTTAGAAATAGGTTGTAACTACTTTTATTTTTTATCGACATGAGAATCATGAGATTCTCATGACTGATCTATTCCTAATTCCAGGCATGTAATAATTATAAAAGAAACTCAATTTCCTATGTATAACAATGACATAGATAAAAACACTATTACTCTGCTTCTATAACTTTGGATTATTTTTAATATTAAATCATTGTGGTGATGTTGTTACTACTCTTCATCTGATTTGTTAATTAATCTCGTGTTGTTCTTGTTCCCTTGCTAGGGAGGAAGGGACCTCCCCTTTAGCAGGGACTGGAGTAGTAGATGTTGTGTACATTATTGCTTCGTTTATTGACATGTGGTTTTCTGTTGTTGCTGTACAAATTGTGAATTACATCCACTTTTGTTCCAGATTATATTGTGTTGTTACACTGAGTTAATTAACAAAATCATAGTGACCAGCTGGTGTAGTTTCTATTTACTGTGTGGCGCGCCCTTACTCTGGTAGTTGAGAAGTGTGATTTCAATTTTGTGGAGTGTTTTTATTTCTACATGAATGATTTAAGTTTTTCAATTTGATTCAGTGACATCTTTTACTATTCTTTCCATTTTCATGCTTGGCTATAGTGTATTGGCACAAACAGTGCGAACTCCATTAAAACAACAAGACCTACTCTGGGGTGACAGTTAAATATTGTAGTCCCGGTCAATTAGGATTGATTAAAACATCACTACAACTAGCCTTCATCATCTTAGGCAAGTAAAGAGAGGCTCCCTTGTATCTCATCATCCATGTTTGCATATAATCAACAATATCATGCAAGTTCATCAAGATACGTGCTCTTCTAACACATCGTTGCTGCCATCCGTTGAGATGGACGACTTATGCATGGTACCAAACTTGGAGTACAACGCTCACATAATTATGTCAAGGGACAATACTTCATCTAGTATTGTCTTCTTCAGTTCAGCTTGGGTGGATGTTGTCACCAACTCTCCTCCTTGCTTGGATGTATAAAGATTCTTTAGCCATTCTCTCATTTTCATCTATCCCAAAGTGAACACTTGAACTAGTGGCTTCGACATACACTCTAGTTGCATTGGCCAAGGCTGCTGGATGTTTGTGCACGTCAGACACAATCACTCATTCCTCAAATTGTGCAGGAGATTTATGATCATCTGCAGTCAACACTCTATGAGACTGCACAACTCTATGTTGAGACTCGTCGAATGTGATGTTTTGCATCTCTCCTTCTAGTTTATCTCCGAGGATCTTAATTCCTCCTCGGTTGCTTGAGACTTTCTCATCATCTAGATGTGATGAAGTAGGTAAGTCGACCTCTTGGTGATGAGGCATAAGGTTGATGTCCTATTCTGATTCTCCTTGCTCCATATATGTATCCAACTGTTGAAGCGCTTGCTCTATCTTACGAGTAAAGTCCTGCTCCTGTGCTAGTTCACCCTGTCTACCTGATGCCAAATGTTTTGATGAATCCACTACTAGTACAGGTGTTGTTTCATCTGTTTGCACATGTTGCATCCCCTGTTGTACCTGTTACTATTGTGTAGCTCTTGTTCCTTCCAGAGTTTCTCCTTCAGCTCATGCAACTCCTTCTTTTCTTCCTCCATTCTTCTCTTCTCCCTCTTCCTTTGTGTGATTCGCTTGTCGCATTGCTGCCTCTTTGCCTCTATAGCCATAGCTACTTTCTCTACCAATGGATCTGCTCGGAACTTGTAGATTTTCTCTTCCTCCATGTGATTGACAATATTCCTATTACCCTTATCACGCACTAGCATTCTTGCCTCTGCTGCTACTGATGCTGGTGTTAGTGCTCTCCAAGATGTTGCTTCATGTTGCTTCGTTAACCACTCCATAGCGAATCCGACCGGTTCATTGAGTCTGGATTAGTTGTAACAATATCTCCATGGGTCCTCCTCCACCTAATGACATGCCCCGTGTATCCAGTTGAACTATACCCTCGTGCAGTGATCTTTCACAATACAATGTGGGTCATACAGATTGTAGCTTCAGAGGTTGAATGGATACTTCTTCATTAGTTTTGCTTCAACATCCACTTGCTTCAAAATTTGAATATTTTATAACCCAATCTGCAACAGAAGAGCAGGCCAAGGTGCCTTCTTCTTCCGCTGCAGTCTAGCTATCAGTCCTACCGAGATGTGATATGCTACTTCTTGCATGATGATTATGTCCAAGGGAAACTTCGGTAGAGCATGGAGAGGCTTCTCCACATTGAAAATTTGTATGAAGGTGCCGGAAGTTGAGGCATACCAATCAACAATGTCTATCGGTGCCTCCATCGCTTCCTTCAACATGCAGGGTGGATCCTGTTTGAATATCATCTTGTAAATTGGGGTGACAAAGTGATTGGATAGCCATGTGATTACTCCTCTGAAGCTGCATTCGGACAAAAACTTACAATATGTGTTCACAGTAGTCTCCGTCAGTGACCATGCCTACTCCAAGATTGGGAACTCCTATTGGGCATAGATTGCATCTAAGATGTAAGAGGACATTTAGATCTCTGCTTGCATACCTTCGGCTGACTGTCAAGCCTTCGATACCTGTTCCTTCAGCTGATGAGCCAACATGCCAGACCAGTTACATGGTTTAGCCTCTCTGGCCAGTTGTACCAGTGTGATCACCCAAATATTTGGGAAGGTTTTTGTGCTTTCTTGGCCACATAGTAGACATGAAAATATGACCAAGTATTGATATGCCTTCTGCAATATCTTCATCTTATAGATTTGGTTGGGTGTCATCCTGAATCTAGCTAGATCCTTTACCTAGTTCTTCATAATGTCTCTGGAGTTGGCACTGCTACTAGGTAAGCTGAAAGGAGTCTCCATGATAGTCACAGGCTTAGACATCTGATACATCTCATCATAATCCTATGCCAAGAAGGTGGCAAGCTTCGTCCCGCTGACAGTGCTCATAGTCATCGTCTAGGGATCAATGTGCGAGACGATCCAATGTATCATGTCCGTGCATGGGAACATGGGGTATCTGCATGCAATCCGGTACAAGTTGGACTTGTGAATATTCACATAAACCTAAAAGTCTTCGAGGTCTTCCCCAAAAGTGATTGCAAATGTTTCATTGGCCTCTTGCCATTTTAGCTTGATGTTCTTATATAGAAACAACTTTCTATCTTTATAGATTGGTAGACATGCAGACACCTGCTCAACTGCTGCTCCAGTTGCATCTCTGTCAGTGTCCTTTGACCCTACTCTCTTGGAGGCCATTGGTCTTGTACTACTAAGAGGCAGATGAACACTTGAAATATTGTTGGCTACATGGGGCCTGACCCAAGTTCAGCAGTGAGTTTAACCAAGCAAATCCTGATACTACTGGCCCTTTCAGCAACAGTCCGCAGAGCGCGGACTGAGGTCTCACCCGAAGTAGTATGGGAGGGTGCTGGAACTAGGTCTTTGCATCCTAGGGATGTCTTGATGAGGGTTCTGGAGGTTCACGATCCTAATCTGCATGCTGTGTTTCTCTGCACAACTTTCTATTCTTCGCAACCCATGTGCACCTTTGTGAATACAGTGTTATTCCGATCTGATCCTTACAGTGCTATTATATTAGTGCTTAACTTAGTTTGTGCGGGCCCAATATTCTTATTACTTATTCAACTTTTAGATTAGTGCGCATACTCGAAAGAAATATAAATTCATAAAGATAACTAGAACATAGAAATATAGATCTGCAAACAGACACACAACATTTTGAATAAATCTTATCTTTATTAATACACAAGTTTGGCTACAGACCTACCTTTGCCCTGCGCACTCAGATGCATGGGTCCGTGCACTTAGCTACGGACTCTACTAGGCCTCTACGCACTCAGCTGTAGACTCTACTAGGCCTCTGTGCACTCAGCTGCAGAGCCTCTACCTACTACTATTACCCAATACCCTTCAGATTCACTTCTATCTTCTAACCATGCCTTCGCATCTATCTATTACTTGCTTGCTAAAACTAAGGCTGTCTTTACACTTAGAGTGTCGCTCTATTTATTCAATCCATGGTCTGTGGACCATGGGTAGGCTGACCTACTATACATTAAATTACATTATTTTAGGGTGGACAACCCTAGACTCTTGCACTCTACACCCGCATTTCGCGAGGTCTTTACATTACACTTAACCAAAACTCAGGCAGCCCCAAAAACATGCTATGAGGGGATCTGCTACCTAATAGGCCCCAAACACAATCATCGTGACTCATCCCAAGTCACTCTACTGGTGCGGAGATCTTGCCGCGAAGTCCATGCAGTAGGTCTCGCGTGACTTGGGTGTCCGCAACACACTGTTCTGCTGCCTATTGTACTTGTTGCACACGTATCTCTGAACTTTCATGAGCAGGGTCACATTCCTGTCCAACCATATACAATTCCTGCATTTTTGCTAGCTTCCCTTCAATGCTAACTGTAACTATGAACACTTCATCGATCCATGGTTAGATGCATGCTTTAAGCAGGGCTTCCTTTTGGTGCACAGTGTCTAATCGGTCCTTCAGTGCCCTTGCCTGCTGTAGTCTAGCGAGTTGTTGAGTGAGGGAAACTATCTGCATGATGCCCCAGACACTTTCATACTCCTGCTGCAACTCGTGTGCCTCTGTCTCTAGGCACTGTAGGTTCAGGTCTTCCTACAGGTGCATAAGTATGGTTAGTGCTTGCTCCAACATCCTGGTGCACCCCTGTGTCACCTGGCCAATTTGTTCCAACCCCATTTGGATAGCACGGGCGCGCTTCTCTCTGACTTCTAGGGGTGTGGAAGGTTGTGCCTTCAATTATAGCTCGGCAATTTGTAGGTTCATCTCCAACTGAACCTTTGTCATTTCCTCCTGGGCCTCGCAGACTCCAGTCGCCAGTCTATGGACCCGCTCTGCTATGGGTAGCTCTATCAGCACGGCCAACTTTGGAACGCTCCTGCATGAATCCTCTATAGCCTGCTCCAATCCGCTAGGCTGCGCAACCAACTCATCCCTCTGGATGCTGAGCTGGTCCATGTTGATTTTCTACTCATGCAGGACCTAGATTGCTTGGCCTTCCCAAGTGCGGAGTTCGGCGATGACCCCATCCTACAGCTGGTACAATATTTCGCGCGGCAGGGCAGCCAAGTTTAAGACGACGCCTCTCATGCTACTCATCACAACCTGATCATCCTTGCTTGTTGTTGCTAGTGTGCCTTCGGGAAATATGAAGGTGTTAAGCTTACGGGTGCACAACGTCTATTTGACCTCAGCGGTTCCTACTACGACATACTGGGCCATTGTGCCTATTTGGGGGTGTTGTACCTGTAAACCTTTTAGTTGCATGCTGAGCGCCCCTAACACAATGTTTTGCTCCATTCGCAATCCCTGGAGCACGTCCTCTGCGACTTCATGAATCATTTTGTTGATATCCAATAGATCACCTTCTGTGAGCGTGATCAGGTCAACAGACGTCTTTGTGGCTTTTCCTATCTTCCTGGGGGTTGTTTTCTCTGGGTTGTGCAGCTGCTTGAGTTGTGTTGATGTCATGCTCAGGTCCGCGTAGTCCTCCTCCCTATCCACTTCCCCAGTTTGCTGCCCCAAGGACATCTCTTGGCCCTCCTCGACTTCTCTTGTTGGCGCGATTGTGGTTTCTGCCATCTGCATTGTTGCTACTACATTAACCGCCTTCTGCTATCTAGTTGCTTCTTATTCTTGGTGCCTCCTCTCAGCTAGTTGCGTGATGCACAGCTTGGTGTCCTTTCGTTGCTGAGTTGCGACCTCCTCCATTTCTGCCAAGTCCACGGGGTGCCACTCCGGAGGCCATCACTCCATTACTACAAAGATTGCATCATCCATTGCAATGAACGGAAGCTTCACCCATTTTCGTGCTAGATCCTTGCGTGCCTAGATATACAGGTTATGCATATTCGCCTTGAATTCTGCCATGCTTTGCAAGCTATTATGAATTGTAGGGGACAAGCGCAGACGGCAGTTGATCCATTTTTGGATGCTCGCCTCCACGAACACCCAAAACACCTTTATCTCACAAATCCTATTCGCATCTTTTGTAGCCCACAGCGAGGTGTACCTCGCGGCTTCGAGTAGGTCACCCTCAGTAGTGGGAAATTGGCTATCCACTGGTAGCTCCCCTGCAACCAATAGGATGGATAAGAGCAACCAACATAGTGAAAGGTCTTACCCTACTCTTGGGCCTCCCTGTAGTTCATCAAGAACTCGTCGCAGAGGAACTGCGCCAAGTTGAACTGGACCCCCTCTACGCATTGCTCTACCAACGCAATCACAGACGCTGGTACTTCGTTGGTGCGGCATTTCCTCATTAGCTTGCCAGCCAGTATCTGGGTGGTTATGTGCACCCCTTGCTCTTTAATTTTTGCTATTGTGTACCCCCGCTTTCTCTTTTCTAGTTTATGCTTGGCCTTCATAGCTTCTGCGAGGGCCAGATCACTCCTTTTTCTTGCTATGGCCGTAGGGTCGTTTCCTTTGACTGGCAGTCGAGAAATTTGGTGAATTAGATCAGCCATGATTGGAATCGGCTCCTCTAGCTAGAGATAACCATCATGCACCAGCCACAATAGCTTCCTAATGACAAAAATGGTGATGGGCACGCGGTGGTAGTGCAGTATCCATCGTAGATGGAGTAACCCTGCCTTCTCCACACCATGCAACCATTTCTGCTTCATTAACCTCTCCGCGGCCAACTATGGAAACTTCTCGCTGTCCACAAGGTCCCAATCTTCAAACTTCATAGTAGGTACTCGTCCCAATGGTAGACCTTCAAACCTTATATCATCGGGAAGGAGCGGGGTCTGGAGTGCACTCTTCATAGCCTCCAGGTCCTTCGGTACCTTGGATTTCCCCTTCCACAGGGGGATGTAAGGAGGTAATTTTGTCATGGAATGTATTTGGGAGACATCCTCTACCTCATTGTCTTGTGCCTCAATTTGGGCGATTAGGGCTTGCAAGTCTTCCTCCTCCTCCCTTGTTTCAATAGTGATGGCTTTTCCCTTCTCTGCCATTGACAATTTGCCAAACTGTGGGTTTCTTGGGGATACATGGACTGTCCCCATCATTTTCTTATCTTTCTGTGGCCGTGGCATGCGCGGTGATTTTGGAACTTCTAGCATAGCTACCACCTCTCCAAGCTCCTCATGGGCCATACGGGGCTCTACGGTAACTTCAGAAAATCGCACTCTTGTTCTAGCAGCCGTCATTGTGTCTACACTTGAGGATGGTAAGAGTATGTGGTGCTCAATGCTCTGTACTTGCTCAATTATCAAACAACCAAGTGTTGACTTCTGCATCATTAATGCCTTCTTGGCGGCAGATCATCCCAAATCTAGCTCTTAATTCGTGTCTTAATTACCCGCCGCCCGCTCCTTTTTGCCTTAAAGTGGACCTCTTGTCATGAATAGTGACACCAATGGTCACCTCCCAGCTTACCCGCGTAGCAGTGCAGCACCCTATGTGCGGTCATGACTCCTGTGACATACCGATCCTATGCGCAACCTCTATCTCGCATAGTTCCCATACAAACTCCTTTATAGTCCCACGCTCTCTTTCAACTGCTTGGAGCACTGAGACTATGCTCTCCTCGAATAGTCAGGTAGTTGTACCACCTGTGCAAGGCTTCAATTTACTTTCCAGCCCAGTCCGCGAGCACCCCTCAATTACCCTCGTGTCCGTCAGTGCATCACGTTATTCCTTGTATGGTGCACTCCCCTGTTTACTTTGTCTAGTAAGGTGTGGTCGCAGCCATGGTAGCAAGGCCACAAATTCTTCTAATGCAGTAGTATGGCTGGCTATACCTTGTCCCATCGTGCTTAGTTTCTCATCATAGCATGGTTGCACAGCTTCAGTTTCTAGTTTTTTGGTTTCTTCGTCCAATCTCATGCTTTTCTTTCTTAATCGTACCTTATCTTCTTCAAGTTCGTGAAGTTTCTAGCTCCCTCACCGAATGGATTCCTGTAACGACATAATTCCTTTACTTTGGTCCTCGCATACTATCCCAACTGTGGGAGCTATTGTATGGGGATTCTTCTCTATTCTTATGGTCTCATCTCTTCTCGTTAGTGTTGGAGTCATTTCCACAATCATGTTTTTGCTCATGGCCTCATAGGCCCATCGACTCGCTTGTATGCACAGGTCCCAATCAGTTCGTCTCACCTGGTGAACTCTATTCATGATTCCGTATAACTTTTTCAATGCTTCAACCTGGAATATTTGTGGTGTGCATCTCTTTTCCTACTGCTGCGTCTGGTTCCAACTTTCGATCCTTAGTTGGTGGTGTGCTTATGTGGACTGCACGGCACACGTCTGAACCCATTGACACTGGTGGGCGTGCAAGCTGCTTCGTCCTAGCTGCCCAACTCTTGTTCAACGCTGGGGGCTTCCAAACCGCAAGCACATCTACCTTCTACATTCACGCCAGTTTACAATGGTCTCCTGATGTGTACTCCACCATTGTGAGGGTGTTGTGTGCAGTGCCCATTCCAGCGCACCGTACCGCTACTATTTTAGTACTGCACTTTCAAATTTTTCCAGGAATTCATCCACCGTTGTCACTCCATCATATGTTCACAGTTCCCTGGCCTCTATTGTCATGCAACGTAGTGATCTAATCATCATGTTGCAATTCAGCGTTGTCACTTCGTGCAACTGGTTCTGCCAATGCTCTACTTCTTCATCTGAATCCAAAGTACAAGATCTGTCGCGCTCCCATGAGATTCTCCCATATACAGTCTGGTTCACCCAATCCTAGTCTCGTGTCATTATCTAGTAAATAAAATCCAGCTCATCGTCACTTTCATCATTGTGCACTAGTTCAGTGTAGCACAGTCCTTCAGCTGGGTCTAGTGGAACTACTATGCATAGGGACTTCTTCTCGAATATCATCTTCCACTTCTTCAGATTGATAACTCCATTCATATCGGTGGCCCAGTCTATTCCTAACAATGCGGGATAGGGATTGTTGTCATCGACAATCTCTATTACTTCAAAGTCCATCTGTGTGCTTGCACCTTCGATATCAACTGTCACCCCTTGCAACCTCCCCATGGGCAAAATCTTCTATTGGTTTGCCATTCATAATTGAATAGGGGACCATTGTAATGTGGGCCTGCCCATACGTTCCCATGTTTGCTTCGGTAATACATTCGGGTCTGAACCCAGGTCTAGGATCACCTGATCCATTTCATACTCACCAATCTGCATTGTCAATCTCATTTCCCTCCCAATGCGCAATGTATGCTTCCCCGATTTCTAGACTATGCGCAGTTCTCCTGACCCCGCGCACCTAGTAATCAGCACTTGTAGTCCCTTAACTGCCTTGTTATTGTGCAACAGTTTCATGCATGTCTCCAGAAAGGTAGTAAGCATAGAAGGATCCATCCCTGGCTTTGGTAGATCCTTACTACCTGAAGTAGAGGCCTCCACAAAGCTCTTCTCAGCTTCCATGAACATCTCCTTTGCGCGTTCTACGTCAAACTTAGGTTCCTTTGTAGGAGCCTTGCGAACCCATGTATCTTCCTCAGGTTGCTTCCCCTTATCCTCCCCTATGGTTGCACTGCTTCTAAGCAGCATGTTCACATTTGGGTCTTCTTCGCATGGTTCAGACCTTATCATTTGAATATTCTGAGTCGGAGGAGGCTGGAGTACCCCTTTCTCGCGCATCTGTACAATCAACGTAGGACAATCTACTGCTTCATGATCAAACTGAGCATAGTATGAACAAGATATTCTCATCGGGTTGGTATAATCAGAGTCATAGTTCCTTGGTCCTCCGCAATTGTAGAAAATTAATTGTGCGTGACCCCTTCCTGGTCCCATTCCTCCTTGTCCTCGACCTCGCCCCTGAAATCCAGCGTGCACCATACTTGCAGCTGGGTCGAGGCCTCGCGTTTCTGTTTGCATTCTATAAGCTGGGGTCTGATCCATCATTAACTCGTAGTCGTGACAAGTGTGCTCTCGTGGCCTATCGACCTACAGAAATTACAAAACAACTGTTGGGGAGTCTGTGTATACTTCTGCAACAAATGATAATTATCTGTCATGTGTTTTGCTCCTATCTGACAGATCACGAACCATAACGTGGGGCCGCCATCGCTCGACTGTTAAGGAGAGGAAAGAGCAAAGAATATTCCGCGGAAGAAACGATACCAACAAAGGATTACACTTGGCCCTGCCTGTGCCTCCAGTCTCAATGGCAATGGCCCACCTCCTGCCAAGTAGTTCATGAATACTGGACAGTGGTCCCTGTCATGGCCCTGGCCCTTGCATTTTATGCACCATACTTCCTCGTGCGCCTCTGGCCGCGGTGCCCTATCCTGCTTCAAGATTTGCATTTCCAGGCAAAGATTTTGTAGTTGCACTTGGATTTATTGAACCCCCAGCCCCAGATCTTATATTAGGGTCTCATGCAACCTCATCACCATTTCTAACACTTCGACCTGGGTGGAAAGTTTTTGTTGTGATAGCACCATCCTCAAGTGCGGTGTCAAGGATGCCACAAACCATGCACAATGTTGTGCATCCATGAGCATCATATTAGCTTCGTAGATTGTACTCTTCAGTCGTTGATCCAGATCCCAAGGGGTCTCGCCTGGAAGCATTGTGATCTCTTTAAACCCGATGATTGACTGTGTTTTTGATATCGACGGGCTAAATTCTCTATTCAATGCATTTTGGATCTCTACTATCCCTGTGTTTGGGTGGTCATTAGAGTGCTTGATATACCACATCAACACGCGATCCTGCAGCGCGCTCACTAATGTAGCCTTCTTAATGTTGTAATCCATAACCCCTTGTGCTTCCCATAATGTTCGTACCATGAACCAGAACTGGTCCGAATCCTCATTCCCTACTCCTCTGAATATGGGTATCTTGATCGCGCTCGCCATGTTGAACTGCGGGGTTGGTGGAGGTGGAGTGGGTGGAGATGGAGGTGAAGGAGGTGAAGCGGGTGGTGGTGTGGGTGGAGGTGGTAACTACAAAATGCATTGCCTTATCAAACTGACCGTACTTCTCAGAGAGACCCGAGTGAGCTCTTCCTCGCTCTCTCGCGAAGGTGAGATTAAGGGTCTATTTCCTAATTCCCTGCTACCTTTGTAGATCTTTCTGTTCCTTGTCGTTCCAAACATTAATGTATTCGCATAACCCACTTTTCACATAACAGCATCTTAATCCAGGTATTCAAAGATTTAATGTAATTACCTCATGGTCCCTTGAGAAAACATTGGTCTGCTTCACTGTAGCTCATGGTCATGTCTATCACAAACTTAGTGATAAATCCTCCTATTATCCAGTCAAGGCAATGGTCTACAGCTCGCACGATCTTGTCTTTTGATGCCTCTAGTCTATGTACTAATTCTAGAGTCCACACTATTGGTTAGTCAAGCTTACACCTTCCCTAGCTGTCGGCTAACCTCGCGATCCACTCATATAGTTCAGAAGGAAAGGATGAAAAGAAAATATCATGGATTTCTGTATACACGTAATGATCCAGCCACCTCTTCTCGGATACCTGCAGAGTTCTTTTTTCCTGTGTCGCGAACTCATGAATCTTCTTGTCCAACCACTCTTCAATTTCCTTCTTCATTGGGTTCCAGTGGCACAACATCAGACATCCCTTAGGCAGATCCCAGTCTGGGCAATGGAACCATTTGTTGGCTACGTGGGGCTTGACCTAGGTTCAACAGTGATTTTAGCCAAGCAAATCCTTACACTACTGGCCCTTTCGGCAATAGTCCGCAAATCATGGACTAAGGTCTCACCCGAAGTAGTATGGGAGGGTGCTGGAACCAGGTTTCGGCACCCTAGGGATGTCTTGATGAGGGTTCTGGAGGTTCACGATCCTAATCTGCGTGTTGCACTACTCTACGCAGCTTTCTATTCTTCCAACCTGTGTGCACCTTTGTGAATACAATATTATTCCAATCTGATCCTTACGGTGCTATTATATTAGTGCTTAACTTAGTTTTTGTGAGCCCAATATTCTTATTACTTATTCAACTTTCAGATTAGCGCGTGTACTCGAAAAAAATATAAATGCATAAAGATAACTAGAACATAGAAATATAGATCTGCACACAGACGCACAATATTCTGAATCAATCTTATCTTTATTAATACATAAGTTCAGTTACAGACCTGCCTCCGCCCTGCACACTCAGTTGCAGGGGTCCGCGCACTTAGATGCAGAGCCTCTACCTACTACTATGACCTAATACCCTTCAGATTCACTTCTATATACTAACCATGCCTTTGCATCTATATATTACTTGCTTGCTAAAACTAAGGTTGTCTTTACATTTAGAGCCTCGCTCTATTTTTACAATCCCATGGTCTGCAGACCATGGGTAGGCCGACCTACTATACATTAAATTACCTTATTTTAGGGTGGACAACCCTAGATTCTTGCACTCTGAGCCCGCATTTCATGGGGTCTTTACATTACACTTTACCAAAACTCAGGCTTCAAGCCCCTAAAACATGCTATGGGGGGATCTGCTACCCAAAAAAGATCTAGAGACAAAGCAACATGCCCAGCAAGAAATCTATCAGCGAAAACCAAAGAAAATTTAGGGAATGACATAACACATACCTAGGGAATGATAGAAAAATATTGTACAAATTTTCCTGAGAGGTTGGGTGACTAGCTGCGAGAACTGTGGAAAAGATAGTCTGGGCTATTTGGGAGGTAGGACTAGCTGCTAGATTTGCACAATGCGCAATCCAAGATCACTGTTGACTGCTAGGCTCAGGGACTGCATTGCGCAATTTTCTGGGCCAGAAGTCATTGTCCCTCAGAAATGTACAAAACAGTGCTGGAGGACAGTGCTTGGGCATAAATGCACATTTCTAGAGAGGAAGACAAACCCTTCCTTCTCCAGATTGCGCAATGTTTTCTCGGGAGGAAGAGTCTGGGCCAAGGCTGCCTAGACCCGCCGTTGGGCAACTGAAAAGAAAATCTGAAAGTGAATTCATGGCGACGTTAAGTGAAAGAAAAAGTGATTGATCATGCATGCAAACATTGAATGAAAGATTCTATGAATATATCAACATGCATCTGGGTGAAGCGAGTCGTCGAATCAGTGACCGTTCGTGCAAAACAGTTTCATGCATGCGACAGCAGTGAGATAGCAACAAAAACTGAAATGGTGCTAATACAAGATGGTATGCATGTAAACAACAACAAGAATTCAAAGAAATCAAGAAAACAACACTCGCACAAGTGAGAACACAAAAAGCGACAGAAATGCTGAAAAAGACAAGTTGAGACTGCTTACCCGTGAATAGCTGAGCCGGATGTGTCGAAGACTCCTGAATGTGCTATGGGATGTGAGAGCTCCAAGATCAATGTGAAACAATGAGATGTGATGTGTGGAATAAATAAGTTTAAGCTTATGATGCGCATGCCACAAATTTAGGAAAAAGCGACACTTGGAGGAATGTTTCTAAAACGAACTTTGAATGTAACCTTTGGATGCTAAAAATAGCTCCCTAAATCATGGGATGTTTTTTTCATGTTGCATTTTTCTATTCCTGGAAAAAGAAATCCATGCATGCAAGTTAAGTGTCCTTGGTCCTAGGTGGAACTGGTCAACCCACCTGCTCATGCATGAGGCTGCTCAATCGTTGAGAGGAAATGCACATTTCTCTATGGGAGTTGGGCTGGCTGCTTAGGAGATTTGCGCAATTTCTAGGCAGAGTAGCTGAATGCTACCTAGGATTCCACAATTCCTGGGCTGCATAGGCCTTCCGAGAAGGATTGTGTAGTTTTTTGGGTCAAGCCTGACTCGCAAGATTGCGCAATTCTAGAGCCCAGCAGGTTGTCAGATAGAATTACACAATTTCTGGAGGGAAGGTTGGTTGCCCTCTAGAATTGCACAATTTCTTGGGGGAGCTGTTATGCCTGCAGTTGGACCAAGTCTAGGTGAACATCTTATGAGGGGAATGCATCAATGTTGGATTGATAGGTTGTCTTTGTGCAACAAAAACACTAAAGCTTGTGTACTTGATGAAGCAATACAAGGTGCTGTGAAAGGTTGGTAGGGAGGCTCCAAAACGAAGTTAAGGAAAAAAAATTTAGGGGTGGTTGTAGCCGCTATAATACTTGGTGACACACTAGTAGAACTCCAGATCCCTGAATGGACCTTGTTCGTGAAAAGCAATTCTAAGACCTCCGGAAGTATTGTTCAGTTCTTAGTTCATCTTAGTTTCACACTAGCTTGATTGTAAGATGTAGCATCTGCCAAGCTCTTAGTCGATTGACACACATTCCAAGACAAGGCAACATAGTTGTTTCGATTGGGGTTGAGGGGTATATTGGTGCACAAGCAGTATTAGTCGTCAGAGTCTTAGTTTCATCTCTGGTGTTGTTTCGCTACCAACAGGCCTGGGCAGTACCCCAGCGGAGTCACATAGGAACACAAGCATGGCTCCACTGCCAGCAGGCCTGGTCAGTACCCCAATGAAGTTACTTGCATCACCTCTTTGAATAGGAATCCTTTCTCTTCTTTCACCTTATTCATTTTCATTTTGATTTTTTTCACTTTTCATTTTTTCCATTTTCATTTTTTCATGACTGTTCATATCACTTATTCATTTCAGAGGCAGAAGAGGGATCCCGACTTATTGAGAGCAGAAGAGGTTGTTCTAGTAGAGAGGTAGTTTATTATACCTCTGACGTGTCTGTTAAGGTTTTCCCCCTCACCTTACTCTACTTGACTAAGCTGACGAGGGTTAACACAAAAATAACTGACTAGAGTAGGTGACACTAGTTAGAGTGCAAGCATGGTGTTTTCATCAAGGTTCACTTCAAACATTATGTATTTTCCTTCGATGTATCATGGACTAAAAGTAACAAGTTATTCATACAGAGGCAAGATGACAGATAACCAAGTAGTGATAGCTGCACAAGGCCTCTTGTAGTTTTCCCAACATGCTTCAAGAGTCATACATGGTTTCATGCAAAATTAACCTATGAACAAAACAAGCAAACAAACAAATAACAAAGCAAACCAAGAGCAGAAGCAAAAGCGAAAGAAAAGCTAGTAAGCAAACAAGAAAGCAAACAAACAAACAGACAAGCAAGTAAGAAAACAAGCATGCAAGCAAACTGACTCCTAAGCTAATGGTGCATGGGCCTGATCACGTGAAGTGATATTTCCAATGCAGCCAACAACGAACTGGCTGGCCCATGTTAGTGAAGGCTTGGTCTGCGAGAAACCCAGTCGTGCCAACCAACAAGCAAGAAAGATATAACAATGAAGACAAAAACACTTCATGTTTCAAAGTGCCCATGAGACATAAGTGAGTGCAAGTGCATGACGAGTAGTCCGTGGACTTACCATGTTGTTGTGCAACACTACATGCAACTTTGAAGCATATGCACACTCTTGAATGTGACATGAAAGAAAACGAAAGAAACAAAGACAACTTGTGTTGTGCACATGTGCTTGTAATGTAAGATTCCTCTAATGCATGGGCAATAGGATCATGTAGTTCGAGTGGAGGAAGCATGATCTATGTGTGAGATTGGTTTTAATGCATATAGATGAGTGTTGAGGAGCCTTGTGTGATTGAATAGTTTCCTGATCGGAAGTGAGACTAACCCCAAGAGAGTGAGGCCTTAACATAACCATCAGCTCGGGTTGAAGTGCCTCAACAGTCTTAGGTGTTTCAACTTCATTGTGAGATAGATCATCATAAACCAGTGGCCTTGAAAAATCAAATATAGTAGGATCATGATCGTGATCGAATATGGGAGTAAATGGATCATGATAGCAACAATCAAAAAAATCAATGATTTTGTCGGCATCCTCATGATCTGATGAATCAAACAGAGGGGTATATGAAAAGCAGACAAAATCATCCTCTGTGTTTCCGGAAAAGAAAGATGAAAGATCAAGTGGATTTTCAATGAATATCTTATCCTCTCCATTGTCGAATGATGGACTAACATCTAGTCTATCCTGCGAGTGATCAACAATGGGTGCATCCATGGATGAAGAGACACATGAGAAATCATGGATGGCAGGTTCACCAAAGATTTTTGGAAAGAATGGAGGAGGCTCGGATGAAAGGGAGTGATCCTTCGTCGAGTGATGACGCTCAAGCTCCCACTCATAATCTTCATGAATGATAGCACATGTTGGTTGTGCAACACCAACTCCGTCAGTGGCTTGTCCCTCGTTCACAACAAGTGTAGAGTCTAGAATGGAAGAACATAAGATAGTATCATCCATAGGAATAGCTGAGTGCAAAGACAGAGGTTGTGGAACAAAATGCATATGACAAATCGATGGGATACTTCTTCATCATTTTCTGCTTCGACATCTGCTTGCTTGAAACTCCGAATCTCGTATAACCCAATCCGCAATGGAAGAGTGGGCCAAGGTGCCTTCTTCTTCGAGTGTAGTCTAGCTGCCAATCCTACCGATATGTGATATGCTACTTCTTGAATGACGAGTATGTCCAAGGAAAACTTTGGTAGAACATGTGGAGGCTTCTCCATGCTAAACATTTGTATAAAGGTGCTGGATAGTGAGGCATACCAATCAGCAATGTCTATTAGCGCCTCCATTGCTTCCTTCGACATGCAGGATGGATCTTATTCAAATATCATCTTGTAAACTAGGGTGACAAAGTGATCAGACAACCATGTGATTATTCCTCTGAAGCTGTATTTAGATGAAAACTTACAATATGTTTTCATAGCAGTCTATGCCAGTGACCATGCCCACTCCAAGCTCGGGAACTCCTGTTGGGCATAGATTGCATCTAATATGTAGGTGGACATGTAGATCTTTTCTTTCATACCTTCAAGTGAGTGTTGAGCCAGCTTTGTTAACTACTCCTTTAGCTAATGAGCCAACATGCCAAACCAGTTACACGGTTTACCCTCTCTGGCCAGTTGGTCTAGCATGATCACCCAACTTTGTGGGAAGATTTCCATGCTTTCTTGGCCACATAGTCAACAAGAATATATGACCAAGTATTGATATGCCTTCCATAGTATCTTCATCTTATAGATCTTGTTGGGTGTCATCCTGAATCTGGCCAGCTCCCTTTCCCAGTTCTTTAGAATGTCTCTAGAGTTGGAATTGCTATTGGGTAAGCTGAAACGAGTCTCCATGATAGTCACAGGCTTTGACATATGATACATCTCATCATAATCTCGTGTCCAGAAGGTGGCAAGCTTCATCCCGCTAACACTGCTCAGATTCATTGTCTCGGGATCAGTGTGCGAGACGATCCAATGTATAATTTTCATGCATGGGAACATGGGGTATCTGCATGCAATCTGATACAAGCTGGACTTGTGAATGTTCACATGCATCTAACAGTCTTTGAGGTCTTCCCCTAAAGTGCCTGCAAATGTTTCATTGACTTCTTGCCATTTCAGCTTGATGTCCTTGTCTAGAAACAGCTTGGTATCTTCATAGATTGGTAGACATGCGGACACCTGATCAAATACTACTCCAATTGCACTTCTGTCAGTGTCCTTTGATCCTGCTCTCTTGGAGGCCATTGGTCCTATAGTGCTAAGAGGTAGATGAACACCTAAAATATCTGGAAACAAAGCAACATGCATGGCAAGAAATCTGTCAGCAAAAACCAAAGAAAATTTAGGGAATGACATAACACATACCTGGGGAATGATAGGAAAACATTGCACAATTTCTCCTGGGAGGTTGGGTGACTAGCTGCCAGAACTACACAATAGGCAGTCTAGGCTATCTGGGAGGCAAGACTCGCTACTGGATTTGTGCAATGCGCAATCCAAGTGTAGGAATTTACAGAGTAAATTCCTCAAATAGAACACCAAAGGACACCACTCACAAATAGATCATAGATCAATACACCAGTATTCTTGACGTGGTTTAAACTCTCAAAGAGGGAAACAGTCCACGGCCTGAGCCAATGCGGCCAATAAGCTTCTCTCATGAACGGTCACCCTGCAAATGACCCTCCATGCTCTTTAAATAGAGATCATGGACCAATCGAGTGTTAAGCTACGGATGAAGTGTCAGTAATACCAAGGAGAGAATGAACCGTCAGATCACTTCATGTCTAGAACATATTGTGATCATCATATTGTAAGTTACAAAAGTACATAGTAAAGAAACACACTTTACCTAACTCTACACTAGACCAAGTTATACTTAACTATTTCCTATGCGTCGGAATATCCTAACATCCCCCCTTAAGAACAACTTGGGATAGGATTGAAGGATGTACAAATATGACACAATAGCAGAAGGAAGGAGGCATTAGAGCCTATCCCCCCTTAGTGACAACTTCCTGAACTCCAACCATAAATTGAAGTTTAGTAAACTTCTCATCTGTAAGAGCCTTTGTAAACATGTTTGCAACTTGGTCATCGATAGAAAAATATTGCACTTCAAGAACATGGTCATGAATGAGCTTTCTGATGAAGTGCATGTGTAGTTCAATTTGTTTTCTATGCTGACATTGGACTAGATCTTTGCATAGTCGAATGGCACTTTGATTAATATCACACCAAAGTGTAGTCAGATGCTGTTGCTGAAAGCCAAACTCTAACAGGATCTGATGAAGCCACAGGGCTTCCTTACTAGCTTCTATGACACCACGATACTCTGCTTCTACTAAAGAAAGGGAAATGGCACTTTGTTAATTGCAAGCCCATGTAATAGGTCCAGAACCAAGAGTGAAGACATAACCTATAGTGGACTTCCGATCATCAGGGTCACCAGCCCAATCGGAATCAGTGAAACCAACCAATAGAGGAGATGCTTCTGCACTGTAATTAATTCCAAACTGAATTGTACCTCGAACATAATGAAGTATTATTTTAGCTTCTTTCCAATGACTTTCATGTGGTTTTTGCATCAACCAAGCAATAAGGCCAACAACAAAGGAAAGTTTGGATGGGTATGGGTCAGATACAAAATTTTTCCTACAAGCTGATGGTATAAGATAGCATCAAGTTTAGGGGAAGTACAAGTGACTGAAATTTTAGCTCCATACTGAAAGGGAGAAGGGGCTGGCTTATAGTCTTCCATGTGAAAGTGGCGTAGAAGATCATAGGCATACATGGACTGGGAAAGGGAAATACCTTCCTTGGAGTGCAAGACTTGAAGACCAAGAAAATAATGCAAGTGTCCTAAGTCTGTCATTTAAAACTTCTTTTTAAGGTTGGACTTCACATGGCTTATAAGGTTGGGATCACTATGAGTAAGGATAAGATCATCAACATAAAGAACAAGAATGATAAGAGACTTACCCACTTTCTTGGTGTAGACAGTATTGTCAGAATGACACTTAGAAAAGCCAGTATCTAAAAGAAAGCTATCCAATTTGGCATACCAAGCCCGAGGGGCTTGCTTGAGATCATAAAGGGATTTCTTAAGCTGACATACAAGGCTGGAGTCTATTTATATAAATCTAGGAGGTTGTTCCATATAGATTTATTCATGCAAGTCCCCATGCAAGAAGGGAGATTTAACATCCATCTGATGGACTTCCCATTTGAAAGAAGCAGCAAGGAAAAGAACAAGGTGGATAAAGTTCATTTTGGAAATAGGGGAGAAGGTTTTAGTATAGTCAATGCCTTCAACTTGTGAAAAACCCTTAGTAATAAGATGAGCTTTATGTTTATCAACTTTTCCATCTGGTCCAAACTTGGTTCTGTAAACCCATTTGCATCTAACAAGTTTCGTCTCTTTGGAAGAGGAACAAGATCCCATGTATCATTTTCCAATAATTAACGATATTTTTCATTCATAGCTATGTCCCAATCTGGATGGCCTAAATCTTCTGCAAAGGTGACAGGATCATAATTCGCTGAAGCTTGAGCCAGTAAAGAAGAGGCTCTATCGAAGTGAGAAAATGTATGTCACTGATCAGTAGGATCACCTACAAGAGCACCTACTGCATACTAAGTAACACAGAACCATTTTGGAAGCTAAGGAGCTGAAGGAGGATCTTAATAAGGTGGGGGAGGATTGTCATCCTCATTGTCATCATCTGAAGAAGAAATATTTTCAGAAGTAGAAGGGATAGAGAGAGGTGGCACATCTGTCGAACTAGGCTCGTAGGTAGATATATTTTTAGAAAACTTTACATCTCTTCTATTGATAACATTTATGGACTTAAGTGGAATACATCTATATCCTTTGACATCTTTAGAATATCCAACAAAAATACATTTTTCACTCTTAGGTTCTAAAGCTTTATGTTTCTCATATGGAATATGGGCCCATGCTTCACTTCCAAAAACACGACAGTGACTTACATCTGGTTTAATTGAGCTCCATGCTTGTTCTGGAGTGATATTCTTTAAAATCTTAGTAGGAGTGTGATTTACTATGTAATTTGCATAATTAATTGCTTCTACCCAAAAATTAAGACTCAGTCCTTTAGATTGAAGCATACAATTAGCCATTTCCTTTAAGGTGCGATTCTTCCTTTCAGCTACACCATTTTGTTGTGGAGTATATGGAACAATATTTTGCATTTGAATTCCATGCTCAGTGCAAAAGTTTATGAATTTATTGTTAACATATTCTCCGCCATTATCATATCTTAGATTAAGAATTTGATGTCCAGATTTTTTCTCAACAAAGGCCTTAAAGACTAAGAACATGTTAAATACTTCATTATTGAGATTTAAGAAGTATACCCAAGTTTATCTGGAGATATCATCAATGAAAGTTAAGAAATACTTGTAGCCAGAGAATGAAACAACTAGAAGTGGACCACATAAATCATTATGCACATGCTGCAAAGGGGTTGAGGCATGCCAAGAGGCACGTTTTTCAAAACCATCCTGATGATGTTTTCTGAGTACACATCCAAAACAAACACCATCTCTACAAGATACCATAGGAAGACCTGTCACCATATTTTATTTACATAGATTTTGAAGGGAGCGATAGTTTAACTAACCAAATCTCTCATGCAAAAGTTTGATCACCTCATCATTATGAGCAACAAATACCGAGGGAAGAGTTGATGACCCAAATTTGTTAAACTTATACAACCTTGTAGAATCATCAATAATGTCAGTAGCTAAAATTTGTCTAGGATCTCTTAGGTCCTTAATTACAACATCGTGAGGTGAAAATTCAACGGTTTTACCTTCACTTGAATGAGTTATCTAATATACAGATAAAAGGTTGCAGGATAAGGTTGGAACACATAATACATCATTAAATTGACCATTGTCTAGATGAACAGTTCTAGTCCCTACAACACTAAGAGATCTATCATCACCAACATATATATTTTTGGTGTTACAATCATTTAAAGAAGAAAACATGGCTTTGTTTTTGGCCATGTGATAAGAAGCTCCAGAATCAATGAGCCACTCATGAGAATGAGAAGAAGAAGATACATTTAGTGCATAACCAGACCGAGATGCTTGACAACCACATGCAGAAAGTGTTATTCCTGAAGATGAAGTTGAAGTTGAAGAGTGCTCCAAATGGATGTTATACTTCTTCATTGTTGCTTCCAAGGCTTCCATCTTCTTAAAGCATTTGGATTCTAAGTGGCCATCTTGATTACAAAAGTGGCAATGTCTATCAGTCTTCTTCCCTTTGTTTTTATTTGCCTTATCATTTTGTTGAAATGATTTTTCATTGTGAGACTGAAATTGCTTAAGACCCTTGCTTGGTTTAGGACCATTCTTTTTAGGATACTGATTCTTAGGATTCTTTGAATTTCATTGTTGTTGGGCAGCTAAGGATTTTTTAGAAGAGTTTCCAAGATTAAGAAGACCAAGATGTAAGAGCTTTTCTTGTTATCTTATTAAAGAATCACAAAAGGCATCAAAAGAGGGGGAATTGTAGTCTTTTCCTTGAGAAATAAAGGCTTCTCTAGTAGAATGGAAGGTGGAAAGAAACATATCGTAGGATGGTCCCAACTTAGTAAGAATGGAATATATAAGGCTACCATCTTCTTTATTAACCTTAACACCTTCCAAGAGAAGTCTAAGGGTCTTGAACTTGGACAAAAAATATTCAATGGAACAAAATTTATTGGGGTCCAATGTAAGCAACTCATTTTTGAGTTGATGGGATCTAATTTCATTTTTAATTTCAAAAGATTTAGTGAGCTGTTTCATTGATTCATTAGGGGTATCAAATTCTGCAATATGGAATCTAAGGTCTGGAGAAATAGACGTCCCTATCAACCCACGTGCTTGATCTTGTCTATTTTCCCATTTTACTACCTTATCTTCATCTTTAGGTTTAGTTTCTTGGCATAAGGCTATTCTATAAAGACCTTTCCTTCTAAGTAAATCCACAATGTAGGACCACCATTGGAAGTAGTTGGTGATGTCAAGAATAACTTGGCATGGAATTTCCATTTTAATAGCAATTGAAGCTGTATATGATGAAACTAAGTGTTCCAATGGAAAGATCTTGAAAAATTACCTCGATTAAAAAAAAACGGCTCTGAAAACAGCTTCCGAATGAAGAAGTTATGGCTTTTTGAAGAAAAGTTGAGGAAGATGTCGACGAAGTGCGTGAATGTGCAGACGTGAATGATAATGTTATATTTAAAAAAAATTCCACCCCCTTTCTAGACTTAATCTAATTAGCTCACTTTATATATATATATATATATGTGACCCACTTTTATAAATAAGTGAAAGTCACTTTTTGGGCCTGGAGTATGCCCTAAAACTGCTTCTGCTTGGCTAAGAGCTCGTCTTCCTCGGACGTAAGGAAACAGGTTAACGGCCCAAGACCCAGAGGCATCTGGCAGGAGTGAAAGCCTACTCCCTTACAGACCACCAGCGGGTTATTTCAGGTGGCGTGGTTTTCCTTGATAACAGTGATGTGTCAACTGACTTTTGCGGATAGCAGCCAGAGATGGCTGTCCTCACTGTTGGTTTGACAAACTGAGTTTGATAGGTTTTTCCACCTTTTGAAAAAAAAAAAAAAAGTGAAAGTCACTTTTACAATGGTACTTTATGATCTACCCACTAAATTATAACTTAAATAAATTATAAAGAGACTTTAGAATTATAAGTGACTCACTTTTTATAAAGGATCGAACACCTTTACATAAAGTAACTTTAAAACATAAGTTACATGTGCTTTTGGAAAAAGTAACTCAACAAAAAAAAAACTTGAACTCAAGACCTCTATTCTCATAAAGTACTTTTGGACCAAGTGAGCTAGTTAAGGTTAGTAATTTTTGGAAAAGAGGAAGTGGGCTTTTTTTTTTTTTCATTGAAGCTTTGTGTTACACTAAAAAATGTCACCATGACTATTTACAGTTAGTATGGCTCAATCAACAGTCATGCTACCCTCTTAGGCAAGTCTTATGCCTCTGCTATCCATCTCAAACTCAAAGAAGAGAGAAAGTCTTGTAAAAAATGTGTTTATCTCTGGGGACGCAGGTTCTCTCAAGCCTTACCTGCGGGGACGCTCACAATGTTCACAAAAGCTGCGTCCTAAGACGCTCTGTATGTTAAGGGACAGGTGCGTCCTTCTGTAAAAGGCAAAATGCGCAAGTTTCATCTTAAAAAAAGTTACTTGTGGTTACTTCTAGAACTTTCTAGAGGTCGGTTTGATGAAATGGATGCGCCTCCAGTTGGTTCATGTATCTCTATTAAGGGGGAACTTATCCCATCAATAAGGGAGCTATCCCACCCAAAGAGGGGATTATCCCATTGATGGTGGACCTGAATAACCTCTTTACAGCACTATAAATAAAGGCATTGAGCCAGAAGGAGGGGAGGTTGAAGCTATACATTTTCTTTGGGTAAATGCTGCAGGAATTAGGACTCCCATTTAGAACCTTGTGAGGAGAGATTGTCTTTGCTTGATTCTACTTGGAAGTGGGTGAGCTTTGTCAAAGTAGAGGAAAACCCTTGATGGACCCTGGGAGGAACTTGCACAACACCAAGGCCAGGTTGTAAGAGTTTCTTTGTTTCGTTATTAATACAAACTGGTTCATTTTTCTCAATAGCTTGTGTTAATGAGTTATTTCATGTGTTCCTTGGTCTGCATGTTGAATATATGTTTTATTATATGAGATGCAAGTGCTTGGTAATTGTTTGATTGTTTGTGGTTGCAGGAATTGATGTGAAGGAGGAGCTCATCCGGATCGGCAAGGACGGACTACAACAACAGCGTTTTGGAATAAGGTAAGCCTAAACACTTGTAGTTTTCATATTTTAAAAGATGTATTGAGAGAAAGATTGCTCCATTTTGTCTTGTTTGTCGCTAGAGAGTTTAGACTCCTAGGGAGGTCAGTTGTGTCCGCACAAACGACTTTTTCCGCCACGACAAATTGGCGACCATACTGGGGATCCATTGATGTGAAAGTCTTTTCCTTTGTATGAACTTTGCTCTGAGAAAATTGGTTTATTTTTCTGGTTTTTGGCTCTGTGACTTTGTTTTTGGGTGGGTTAGCTTAGAGTTAGAATCCTTTTAGTTTTTCTTGAGTTTTTCAGTAGGACGCACCCTCTGAGTACTGCACAGTGCGTCTTTGGACGCGCTGTTGCCGTTTGCACAGAGCGGGCCCGCGCCTGTTCTAACGGGTTGCCTGCGTCTTCCTGTAAAAATTTAGGAAAACTCCATTTTTGCTTTAATTGCTTTTAGATTTTGTTTTTTCTTAGTTTTTACTGCCCAGATCCATTAGTCTCCTGTCAAAGATCTTCACCTGAACTTGTTTCATTAGCATTCTTGTTTTAAGCTTTCATCAATTGGGTGTTTTGAGTCTCTTTTTTGAGAAATTCTTGATTTGTTTTCCTCTGGTCATTACTTAGAGGTTTCTCTCAGTCTTTTCACAATTTTGCATCTTTTTGCTTTTGTTTTTGCAAAAAAATTTCCCCCTCATTCGCCGGGGGGGGCTAAATTGTGTATGAGTGTTAATCGCCTTTGAGTGTTTTTATTTGTTGATCTTTGGAACTCTCACCCAATTTTCTCGACTTGCACTTGATTGGTTCTTAGATCACATTAGAATCGTCTTGTGTTTGAGAATTCTCTTGCATAGATCACATTTGCATAATTAGAATTCTCATTTTCGGAATATGAATGAAAAATGTGCATAGATTACATTTGCATACTTTTCAAGTGAATTGTGCATAGATTACAATTGCATAGTTTACATTCTGAAAAATCAATTGTAGATTTAGATCAGTTTTCTTTGATTTGAATTTGCATAAAAATAAAAATGAAAAAATGGTTTGGAATTGATTTGCATTAGTTTTTCTTGATAAAATTAGTGCATTAGAGAATTTGTTATATTTTCTCTTAGTGATCAATTTTTTGCATTGTTGGAAGTGAATGGAAACTCTCTCCTTACTTTAGTTAGGATTCATCGAATTGAAAGGATTACATTATCATATTCGATTGCATTCAGTTGAGTCGGGTCATAACACCATTGGTTTCGTATCCATTTATCCATTTGAGTAATAACAACCTTAATAACATAGCGCTTAATTAAAATTCATCTAGTAATTTTTACATTTCTAGGGCTCTGATACACCAACTAGCTTAGGCTAGTGTCTTGGAGTAGGTGAGTACTTAACTCTCCAAGACAGTAAAACCAAACAAGTAGCTGATCTTGTGATAGAATCAAATCCAATTGTTACATTTACACTCTGGGAAAGCTCCTCTTAAAGGAGAAGCACGAGCTCGTGTCCGAACCAGTGAGGGGATCCATCCTCCCTCGTTGGGAACGATGCTAGACAGTACGTATTACAAACGGTAAACCTCGGATTAACCATTGTCGAGGAGCCAGGGGTCACTTATCGGTAAACCTTGGATTACTGTCAAGGAGCTGGTAAGGGGATTGAGCTTGCTACTCTGCCCTTGCGTGCTGTCGGAGTTTAGACTGTTCCCCCAGGTGTACTTGTGGCCGTTGGTAACCTTAGTGACCATAATCTTTAGGATTCTACCCAAGGTGACGGTGGAGGGAAGATCCCACTGTACCTGGAGCAGACGTCGGTTATACTCACTTGGATTTTCCGGGGGGTTCACTTCACTCGAGACGGTTAAAGTGGAGGAACTTGGTCCAGTCTATTCATTAAGCAGGTTGCCGGGGTAACTGTTCCACCCACCACTTCTGTATTGAATTCGGCGATGTTGGGCTTCATCACCAACTAGTGTTTTCGGTCCGGAAGGCTACTGTTTGTGTATGGTTTGACTCCTAGATTTGATAGCGCGTGTTAATTTGTTTGTTTTTACTTTTAGAGACCATAGGTGTGAATTGTGAATTTTAATTGTTAGGTGTGAATTGTGAATTGTTAATTTTAGTTTTAAATTTTTAATAAAATTCACAGAAGTTGAATATAATGGCAAATGTTCCGGAATTTATCAACCTAGGAACCCCTCCTAATGAGAATCCTAGTACTTTTCCTTACTTTGGAAATGTTGGTCCTCCTTATATGGCTACTTTGTCATTACCTGGATTTACAATAGGTTTACCGATATGGTTATTTTCAACTTCGTTGGCCCAAAGTACTCCAATTGTTCCACCTCAACCGGATGCTTCACCTCAACAGAGTTCACCATCTCAACATCACCAACCTTCTGTTGACCCTTTACCTTCTTCGCCTAATTTTTCTTCCTCCATTTCTTCCTCTTCGCCTGGTAAAAGCCTTGATGCTAGTAACCAGGAGGCTAAGAAGAAGAAGAAAGGGAAGAAGAAGAAGAAGAAGAAGAAGCAAGATAAGAAAGAAGTCAACCAGCCAACCACGACTGTAAGTGTTAGTTGTGTTGAGGAAAATTCCGACATGCATCGTAAACCCAAATACCCTTGCAGGCTTTGTAAGGGTGACCACTTCCTTGTCAATTGTCCTGGTATTCCAAAGGTCTTGGAAGTTTGGTTAGAAAAACCTCATCAACTTTCCATTGATCCATCAACCAGTGATAGTCAGGTTCCTGGGAAAAAGGGTAAAGTTAGGTTTCCTTGTAAGTTATGCAAAGGGAGTCATCAAACTCACATTTGCCCTCACATGGATGAAGCCTCAACTTTGTTGGAAAAACTTACTGTTCCACAACAAGAATTTCCAATTGGTTACCGTAAACTTTCTCCCAACCTACCGTCAACTGACGGAGTGATTGATCAAAATTCAAATACAATCGATCACACTCTTCCATTGGAGAGTGAAACTCATGTCACTCAGGTTGATGATCTATTAGTTGATCAAGTGGTCGATTCAATTTCACATTCGGTCGATCACACTCTCCCTTTCGAGAGTAAATTTCATACCGCTGATGTTCTTCTTGTTACATCAGATTCTTCTATGCCGGGGGGCATTTCACCTGTTTCTACAGAACCCCCTCCAGGTACTGAGGTCTTTTCCTTTGATTGGAATAGACTGACAGAACCTCGTCTTCCTTCCTCCATCCCTTTCCAAATCATTGTCAAAGCTGGTGGTAGGGACATACATCGTACGCAGGTAGATGAAGGTGCTTCTGTTAGTATTTTATCCTCAACTGTTTCGAGAGCTTTGGGTTCCCCTCAGCTTGCGCCTATTACGCAGAATCTGAAAGCTTTTAACAGAACCATTAGTGAACCTTTAGGGATCCTTCCTAAGTTGTCTATTACCTTGGAAGGTAAAACTGTCTATATTGATCTTATGGTAGTTCGAGGTCCCTTGGATTTCAATTTACTCCTTGGGCGAGACTATGTTTATGCAATGAATGCTGTCGTATCGACACTCTTTCGCGTGATGTCTTTCCCTCACAATGGCAGTATTGTGACTGTAGACCAGCTTTCATTCCCTAGTCTTGTCTCAACTACCAATAATATGACACCCCTAAATGTTCCTGATTCTAAAGTGGTATCTACCCTGCCACGGGTTAATTATGTGGCAACTGGTCCCATGTTTTCAGTTACCGATGTAAGTGAGCCTCTCACTGTTGATTTAGATCCGGTATTTGACATGGAAAACTCTATGGGATTACTTGAACGCGATGTTCTTATCCCTTTTGAGTCCCTTGACATGTGTTCCTTCCAGAGAAGTATTCTTCCTTCTGATGAAGACCTCTGGGAAGCCATGATCAAGGTGTGTCCATTGACATGTCTTTCTTCCAGTTGGAAGCCATGATCAGTGTGTGCGAGGATAGTTTGTTCCTGTCTCAACCTCGTTAAAAAATGAAATTGGATGTGTGAGGATAGTTTCTTCTAGTCTCAACCTCATTAAAAAATGAAACTGGAAGTCATGAGCATAGTTCCTTGTCTTGTGTCAAGCTCATTAAAAAATGAAACAAGGAGTTCCGAGGAAAGTTCCTTTTACTGTGTCAACCTCGTTAAAAAATGAATCAGTTAGTTCGAGGATAGTTCCTTGTCTTGTGTCAACCTCGTTAAAAAAATGAAACAAGGATAGGTTATATAGATTGTAGAAAGTAGGATTTTGAGGACAGTTCCTGTTACTGAGTCAACCTCATTAAAAAATGAATCAGGTTTGAGGACAGTTCCTGTTACTGAGTCAACCTCATTAAAAAATGAATCAGGTTTGAGGATAATTCCTGTTACTGAGTCAACCTCGTTAAAAAATGAATCAGGTATGAGGATAGTTCTTTTCTTGTGTCAACCTCTTTAAAAATGAAACAACTCCCTTTTCAAGTTAAATATTGAAAGTAAACCTTCATTTCATCCAGCCGGTTGAATGCAATGAAGCCTGGGGGGCATGTACCTCATTTTGCATCATTATGTTGGGGGCATGCGAACTTCTTGAGCATAGTTCCTTGTCTTGTGTCAAGCTCGTTAAAAAATGAAACAAGGGTAGATTAAGTAGGTAGATTGTAGAGAGTAGTCATGAGCATAGTTCCTTGTCTTGTGTCAAGCTCATTAAAAAATGAAACAAGGATTTTAGAGCATAGTTCCTTATCTTGTGTCAAGCTCATTAAAAAATGAAACAAGGATTTTATGAGCATAGTTCCTTGTCTTGTGTCAAGCTCGTTAAAAAATGAATCAAGGTTTTTAGAGTAGAGTTTATTGTTAGGTAGATTGTAGAGAGTAGTTATGAGCATAGTTCCTTATCTTGTGTCAAGCTCGTTTAAAAAATGAAACAAGGATTTTGAGGATAGTTCTTTTCCTGTGTCAACCTCACTAAAAAATGAAACATATCCCACAAGTCTTTCCAAGATCTTGAAAGTAAAGCTTCATTCCATCCACCTCTTTGAATGCAATGAAGCTTGGGGGGCATGTACCTCGTTTTGCGTCATTATGCTGGGGGCATGTGAACTATAACAAGCATAGTTTTTCATTTCAAGCTTGCGTAAACATGAAACCGAATCCGAGCATAGTTCTTTTCCTGTGTCAAGCTCGTTAAAAAATGAAACAAATCCTCCTCTACTTGAGTCGAGAGATTGACTAGATCTCGTAAATGTTAAGTTGTATATTTAGGTTAGTTATTTCAGTTTTTTGCATAATTTTCTTACAGTTTTAGGTCAAGTCTTTCAAATGATCTCGTTCTTGAACCTTCATTTCATCCACCGTACTTGAATGAAATGAAGCTAGGGGAGCATGCACTCTAGCAGTTATGCTTAGGGGGCATCAAGCACAGTTTTATCTCTGTTTCAAGCTTGTGTAAAAATGAAACTACTCTGAAGCATAGTTTTTCTTTGTTTCAAGCTTTTGTAAAAATGAAACCTATCTCGAGTCAATTTCAGTTATTTTCAAGACTCGTTAAACTCATGAAAATACCGAGATTATTTTGCTATCTTTCATTCTCGTAAAACAAATGAAAAATGTCGAGTTCTTTCCGTCTTTTCCTGCTCGTAAATTAAATTGAAAGTCGGCCATATGAGTACATTTTTATCCCTTTTTCGAACTCGTTAAAACTTACGAAAAAGTGAAACCTCAGAGTCATCTTTTAAGCCCTTTTCTGACTCCTAAAACATGAAAAGATCGCCGAGTTTTTCTTTTAAACTCGTTAAAACGGAATTAAAAGACGGTCCCCTTATAGCCCTTTTCTGACCGTAAAAAACAGGAAAAGATTGCCGGGTTTTTGTCGTTTCAAACTCGATAAGGAAATAAAACGACGTGTCCTTGATCGCTTTTTACTTTTCAGGTCAACGACACTATTATGAAAGTACTCCTTGGTCGCAAGATCAAGCGGTTCCCCCAGGTATTATTTTATACTTTTTCGGGCTTGAGGGACACAAATGTACGAAAAAGTTCAACGTGGAGTCTCCTTTAGTTTTTTCAGACTCTCTAAAATTGAAAAACGCCGAGTTTCTCCTATACTGGGCTCGTTAAACTTTTACAGTAGAGGACCTCTTCAATTACAAACAGGAACGAACCACTCCTTCCTAGGGTTCGAATTTAAACTAGGTTGGACTCATCCGAAGGATGAGCTTATAATCAAGCATATGTTATCCTCCTCAAGCTTGTTAAAAATAAAGAGGTACTTGCCAGAAATGGTGGGGGAAAAGAGAGAAGAATGAACCTGTTTGTTACCTTTTGTCTCAAAAGAAACTTTATTACCACTCTTGAACACGACACTTTTCATTCACCTGGGTTGGGAAATCTTTTACCTCACAGTTGATCAAACCACTTTGAAAGTCTTTAACCGGGTTCCGGGGATTAACTTTGAGTTATTCGTCACCAAGCCATCTGTCGTGTCGTTATGTGTTCAAGAGGTCTGCAAGCAAAACTTTCATCTGCAAAATACTTGTCATCCATTTGACCATCCTTGAGTCAGTCCTTACAGCAACATTTCTTCAACTTGAACAATGATTTCGTGTTGCGGGCTTGCCTGCAACGGGTCGCTTTCTATCGACATCAGCACATTATCTAGAGAGATGACTTAGAAATCGTCAGTACCTTGAAGTCTGCATGCATCAATGGCAGGTTTCTCGCCTTTGACGTCAGTTTACATCATTGACTTTCGATCGAAGGATTCCGTGAAATGTTCGACATCAACTCATTCATTCACATCTCATGGATTGTACTGGGTACTTTGAGAACCATTGACATCACTGGTGGTTTCTCTCACACTTATTAACGGTTTACATCATTGACCGGTAATCAAGTGGTTTCTACCATGCTCGACATCAACTCATCTATTCGCATGGATAGAATCGTACCAATTCGGGAAGCAGAAATGAAGACCCTGGATCTAGTTTCCACCATCCAGGCTGCGAGGAGTTTTGTATTCATTATCTAAGTAGACTAATCATAAACAGATGGCTGCGCCCATACTGTGTCTACAAAAGTCTATGATTATGATGTACTGCAAGATCATTCCTGTATCAGAGTAGTTAGTCTGTTAGTTAAAGTTTTAATCTGAGTATGGGAATGCCTACCTCAGTGATGATATAATCTTATACATGTATTTTGTGTTGAAAATTGCAGGTTCTGACCAGGCTCTCCACGAGATAATCCTTGAAATGATAAAGCGCTTCACCCTTCCTAGATAATACAAAACCCTAATCTATTACAGGCTTCGCACTTTAGGGGGCAATCTGTTACACTAAAAAATGTCACCATGACTATTTACAGTTAGTATGGCTCAATCAACAGTCATGCTACCCTCTTAGGCAAGTCTTATGCCTCTGCTATCCATCTCAAACTCAAAGAAGAGAGAAAGTCTTGTAAAAAATGTGTTTATCTCTGGGGACGCAGGTTCTCTCAAGCCTTACCTGCGGGGATGCTCACAATGTTCACAAAAGCTGCGTCCTAAGACGCTCTGTATGTTAAGGGACAGGTGCGTCCTTCTGTAAAAGGCAAAATGCGCAAGTTTCATCTTAAAAAAAGTTACTTGTGGTTACTTCTAGAACTTTCTAGAGGTCGGTTTGATGAAATGGATGCGCCTCCAGTTGGTTCATGTATCTCTATTAAGGGGGAACTTATCCCATCAATAAGGGAGCTATCCCACCCAAAGAGGGGGATTATCCCATTGATGGTGGACCTGAATAACCTCTTTACAGCACTATAAATAAAGGCATTGAGCCAGAAGGAGGGGAGGTTGAAGCTATACATTTTCTTTGGGTAAATGCTGCAGGAATTAGGACTCCCATTTAGAACCTTGTGAGGAGAGATTGTCTTTGCTTGATTCTACTTGGAAGTGGGTGAGCTTTGTCAAAGTAGAGGAAAACCCTTGATGGACCCTGGGAGGAACTTGCACAACACCAAGGCCAGGTTGTAAGAGTTTCTTTGTTTCGTTATTAATACAAACTGGTTCATTTTTCTCAATAGCTTGTGTTAATGAGTTATTTCATGTGTTCCTTGGTCTGCATGTTGAATATATGTTTTATTATATGAGATGCAAGTGCTTGGTAATTGTTTGATTGTTTGTGGTTGCAGGAATTGATGTGAAGGAGGAGCTCATCCGGATCGGCAAGGACGGACTACAACAACAGCGTTTTGGAATAAGGTAAGCCTAAACACTTGTAGTTTTCATATTTTAAAAGATGTATTGAGAGAAAGATTGCTCCATTTTGTCTTGTTTGTCGCTAGAGAGTTTAGACTCCTAGGGAGGTCAGTTGTGTCCGCACCAGTTATGCTTAGGGGGCATCAAGCACAGTTTTATCTCTGTTTCAAGCTTGTGTAAAAATGAAACTACTCTGAAGCATAGTTTTTCTTTGTTTCAAGCTTTTGTAAAAATGAAACCTATCTCGAGTCAATTTCAGTTATTTTCAAGACTCGTTAAACTCATGAAAATACCGAGATTATTTTGCTATCTTTCATTCTCGTAAAACAAATGAAAAATGTCGAGTTCTTTCCGTCTTTTCCTGCTCGTAAATTAAATTGAAAGTCGGCCATATGAGTACATTTTTATCCCTTTTTCGAACTCGTTAAAACTTACGAAAATGTGAAACCTCAGAGTCATCTTTTAAGCCCTTTTCTGACTCCTAAAACACGAAATGAGCTCTATTTTTTAGGTTAGTTTTAGGTTAGTTTTTTTTTTTTCTAGGACGTTCTTTTCTTGTGTCAACCTCTTTAAAAATGAAACAACTCCCTTTTCAAGTTAAATATTGAAAGTAAACCTTCATTTCATCCAGCCGGTTGAATGCAATGAAGCCTGGGGGGCATGTACCTCGCTTTGCATCATTAAACTGGGGGCATGCGAACTTTTTGAGCATAGTTCCTTGTCTTGTGTCAAGCTCGTTTAAAAATGAAACAAGGGTAGGTTAAGTAGGTAGATTCTAGATAGTAGTCATGAGCATAGTTCCTTGTCTTGTGTCAAGCTCATTAAAAAATGAATCAAGGATTTTAGAGCATAGTTCCTTGTCTTGTGTCAAGCTCGTTAAAAAATGAATCAAGGTTTTTAGAGTAAAGTTTTTGTTAGGTAGATTGTAGAGAGTAGTTATGAGCATAGTTCCTTATCTTGTGTCAAGCTCGTTTAAAAAATGAAACAAGGGTTTGAGGATAGTTCTTTTCCTGTGTCAACCTCACTAAAAAATGAAACAACTCCCTCAAGTCTTTCCAAGATCTTCAAGTAAAGCTTCATTCCATCCACCTCATTGAATGCAATGAAGCTTGGGGGGCATGTACCTTGATTTGCATCATTATGCTGGGGGCATGTGAACTTAGAACAAGCATAGTTTTTCGTTTCAAGCTTGCATAAACATGAAACTGAATCCGAGCATAGTTCTTTTCCTGTGTCAAGCTCGTGAAAAAATGAAACAAATCCTCCTCTAATTGAGTCGAGAGTTTGACTAGACCTCATAGATGTTAGGTTGTATGTTTAGGTTAGTTATTTCAGTTTTTACAGTTTTAGGTCGAGTCTTTCAAATGATCTCGTACTTGACCCTTCATTTCATCCATCGTAGTTCAATGAAATGAAGCAGGGGGGGCATGCGCTCTAGCAGTTACGCTTAGGGGGCATCAAGCATAGTTTTATCTCTGTTTCAAGCTTGTGTAAAAATGAAACTACTTTGAAGCATAGTTTTTGTCTGTTTCAAGCTTTTTGTAAAAATGAAACCTATCTCGAGTCAATTTCAGTTATTTTCAAGACTCGTTAAACTCATGAAAATCCCGAGATTATTTTGCTATCTTTCATTCTCGTAAAACAAACGAAAATGCCGAGTTCTTTCCGTCTTTTCCTGCTCGTAAATTAAATTGAAAGTCAGCCACATGAGTACATTTTTATCCCTTTTTCGAACTCGTTAAAATTTACGAAAAAGTGAAACCTTAGAGTTCTCTTTTAAGCCCTTTTCAGACTCCTAAAACATGAAAAGATTGCCGAGTTTTTCTTTTAAACTCGTTAAAACGGAATTAAAAGACGGTCCCCTTATAGCCCTTTTCTGACCGTAAAAACAGGAAAAGTTTGTCGGGTTTTTGTCGTTTCAAACTCGATACGGAAATAAAACGACGTGTCCTTGATCGCTTTTTACTTTTCAGGTCAGTGGCACTAATTATGAAAGTACTCCTTGGTCGCAAGACTAAGCGGTTCCCCTAGGTATTATTTTATACTTTTTCGGGCTTGAGGGACACAAATCTACGAAAAAGTTCAACTTGGAGTCTTCTTAAGTTTTTCAGACTCTCTAAAATTGAAAAATGCCGAGTTTCTCCTATACTGGGCTCGTTAAACATTTCATAGTAAAGGACCTGTTCAATTACAAACAGGAACGAACCACTCCTTCCTAGGGTTCGAATTTAAACTAGGTTGGACTCGTCCGAAGGATGAGCTTATAATCAAGCATATGTTATCCTCCTCAAGCTTGTTAAAAATAAAGAGGTACTTGCCAGAAATGGTGGGGGAAAAGAGAGAAGAATGAGCCTATTTGTTATCTTTTGTTACAGAAGAACCTTATCACCGCTCTTGAACACGACACTGTCTCATTCACCTGGGTTGGGAAATCTTTTACCTCACAGTTGATCAAACCACTTTTAAAGTCTTTAACCGGGTTCCGGGGATTAACTTTGAGTTATTCGTCACCAAGCCATCTGTCATGTCGTTATGTGTTCAAGAGGTCTGCAAGAAAAACTTTCATCTACAAAATACTTGTCATCCATTTGACCATCCCTGAGTCAGTCCTTACAGCAACATTTCTTCAACTTGAACAATGATTTCGTGTTGCGGGCTTGCCTGCAACGGGTCACTTTCTATCGACATCGACACATTATCTAGAAAGATGACTTAGGAATCGACAGTACCTTGAAGTCTGCATGCATCAATGGCAGGTTTCTTGCCTTTGACGTCAGTTTACATCATTGACTTTCGATCAAAGGATTCCGTGAAGTGTTCGACATCAAAACATCTATTCACATTTCACGGGTTGTGCTTGGTACTTTGAGAACCATTGACATTACTGGTGGTCTCTCTCATGCTTGTTAACAGTTTACATCATCGACTGGTAATCAAGTGGTTTCTAACATGTTCAACATCAAATCATTTAATCACATGGCTAGAATCGTACCAATTCGGGAAGTAGAAGTGAAGACCCTAGATCTAGTTTCTACCATCCAGGCTGCGAGGAGTTTTGTATTCATTATCTATGTAGACTAATCATAAACAGATGGCTGCGTCCATACTGTGTCTACAAAAGTCTATAAAAATAATGTACTGCAAGATCATTCCTGTATCATAGTAGTTAGTCCATTAGTTAAAGTTTTGAATCTGAGTATGGGAATGCCTACCTCAGTGATGATATAATCTTATACATGTATTTTGTGTTGAAAATTGCAGGTTCCAACCAGGACATCCACAAGACAATCCTTGAAATGATAAAGCGCTTCACCCTTCCTAGAATTACAAAACCCTAATCTATTCTAGGCTTCGCACTTTAGGGGGCAATCTGTTACACTAAAAAATGTCACCATGACTATTTACAGTTAGTATGGCTCAATCAACAGTCATGCTACCCTCTTAGGCAAGTCTTATGCCTCTGCTATCCATCTCAAACTCAAAGAAGAGAGAAAGTCTTGTAAAAAATGTGTTTATCTCTGGGGACGCAGGTTCTCTCAAGCCTTACTTGCGGGGACGCTCACAATGTTCACAAAAGCTGCGTCCTAGGACGCTCTGTATGTTAAGGGACAGGTGCGTCCTTCTATAAAAGGCAAAATGCGCAAGTTTCATCTTAAAAAAGTTACTTGTGGTTACTTCTAGAACTTTCTAGAGGTCGGTTTGATGAAATGGATGCGCCTCCAGTTGGTTCATGTATCCCTATTAAGGAGGAACTTATCCCATCAATAAGGGAGCTATCCCACCCAAAGAGGGGGATTATCCCATTGATGGTGGACCTGAATAACCTCTTTACAGCACTATAAATAAAGGCATTGAGCCAGAGGGAGGAGAGGTTGGAGCTATACATTTTCTTTGGGTAAATGCTGCAGGAATTAGGACTCCCATTTAGAACCTTGTGAGGAGAGATTGTCTTTTCTTGATTCTACTTGGAAGTGGGTGAGCTTTGTCAAAGTAGAGGAAAACCCTTGATGGACCCTGGGAGGAACTTGCACAACACCAAGGCCAGGTTGTAAGAGTTTCTTTGTTTCGTTATTAATACAAACTGGTTTATTTTTCTCAATAGCTTGTGTTAATGAGTTATTTCATGTGTTCCTTGGTCTGCATGTTGAATATATGTTTTATTATATGAAATGCAAGTGCTTGGTAATTGTTTGATTGTTTGTGGTTGCAGGAATTGATGTGAAGGAGGAGCTCATCCGGATCGGCAAGGACGGACTACAACAACAGCGTTTTGGAATAAGGTAAGCCTAAACACTTGTAGTTTTCATGTTTTAAAAGGTATATTTAGAGAAAGATCACTCCATTTTGTCTTGTTTGTCGCTAGAGAGTTTAGACTCCTAGGGAGGTCAGTTGTGTCCGCACAAACGACTTTTTCCGCCACGACTCTTTGGGGTGCATGCTTACTTGAAAAAGATATTTTTGCCTACAAAACAAAAAGCACACAACCCAACATGGACATGAAAAAAAAACCAAACCTTATGGCTTGAAGTTAGCTTTTGCTGGAAACTAAATATTTTCCTCAATGTTTCTGATCTCCCAAGATCACACTAAGGCGCAGTGGAAAAGAGCATATGCGTGAGAAAAATCCTTCCTTTCTGATTTTCCCATATCGCATAGAGTCACGGGGCAAATATCATATGCAGAAATGAAAGGTATAGATTTAGTAATAAAATATAGAGAGATAAATAAACCGAAATAAACAGAGGGAAAATAACTAAAACTGCAAATAAACATTGTATACCTCTAGATCTTAAAAATGACATAGCTAGGGCTACCAGAAACCTTTTCGTATGAAACGAAAGGGGTTCTTCATTGGAACAGATTCTACTAACACAATATAGCAGTTCTCTCGCCTCGAAAATGGTTAGAAACAGTAGATCTATGTTAAGGGAAATGTTCCCCTAGGGTTTTTGGGTTGAAACCCTAGCAAACTGAAAGTTGTCTATACAGAGAAACACACATTCACACAGCCATTATGCTAATATAAGCAAATTCTATGATAAGGGGCGTACCTAAGGTCCTACATTTGAGAAGGTCCTTTAGGGTCCAAACCCTTCTTGGAGTTCCTTTTGCTCCTTTGACCTGCAAAACAACCAATTCAAGAGAGCACATCAGTATATGGACTAAATCTTATAAAGAAACCATCTTCATATTATAAATAAAGGTAGTTAGTTATGAAATTTAAACAACCATTCACATATTAATTCTAACATGAATATCATAAACATGAAGAAGATTTATATCAAGAACCAAGACATGTGTTTCTTTTATTATAGTCAAATAAAGTACAGAAAAGGAATAATTTCACTTGAGTCATCCTTTCAAAGGCTCCAAGCAAAGCCTTCTTCTGGATTCGTCCAGCCTCAAGACTTTAACAAACTCCTTCCATGACTTACTCCATGATATCACAAGTAGTGGATGGACATCAACACACAAGGAAACAAGGGTTTCTTGTACAAATGGGGGAAGTGCAGGAGGAACAAGGATCTTTAGACCTGGTCAGGGAAATCTCAGCATAATAACCTTTCTTTCTCTTCTCCCCTCCTTTAGGCCTTCCCATTGAAGCCTCTTTATTCTTCTCGCAAAGCAGTTTTTTAGTTGGGAGTTGGTTGGGAACAGTTGGGCCATGGGCACTGTTATCACTGAAAATAGTGTAGTCAAAAATTTTTAGCCTGGCTTAAAGAGTGAGAATTTTCGCAGCGCAGCCCGTTTTAGTGATTTCGTAGCGTGCTACAAAAAGGGGAATTTGTCTGAATCCACAGCCAATCTTACACAGCTGTCATATTCATCAAAATCCATTATCAGTGACTGGCTTATGTTTGAGAGAGATGTTGCAAGTTTCCAGGGGTGTTATATTGGTGAAGAATGAGAACATGTTGCAAGATTATGTGCAGAAGCAGGGGATATTTAATGTGTGTTTAAATGGCTACAATCCACCTAAACCTTGTATGCCGGTGGAGTCCTTGTGAGTTTGAGATTTACAGAGATTCATGGTGTGGCAAATTCTTCAAATGGTTCATAGTGCATGCATTAGGCATCAAATTCTTTTACAAGTTCTTTTGGTTCACGGTATTATTTTAATGAAATACTTCAAGTTATTTACCATGTTATCATGATTCAACCTGAGGAGATGTCTACTGTGAGCCACAGTTCTTTATCAGAATTCGGTGTTCTGGGTTTTGAATTGGGTTATTCAATAGAGAATCCCAATTTATTGATCCTGTGGGAAGTTTAATTTGGTAATTTTGCAAATGGCGCCCAAGTCATTTTTGATCAACTCATAAGCAGTGGGAAATCGAAATGGCTTCGCCAATCTGGACTTGTTGTTTTGCTTCCTCATGGATATGATGGCCAGAGCATCCTTTGATTGTCATGTCTCCAAAGAATCTTCTTCGGCACAAAGACTGCAGATCAAATCTGTCTTTCGGGCAAACAATGGTTAATATGATGAATGTACCCGATTCCTGGCTTTATATGATGCACAAGTTTCCAAGGTTTTAATATACAGGTTTGATGAATCATTCCGAAATATTAACTGGACATGATCCTCTTTTTGAATGATGATATCGTGGTACAGAAAGATTTGACTGCACTCTGGTCTGTCAACCTCCAAGGAAAAGTAAATGGTGCAGTTGAAACATGTAGCGAGAAGTTTTCATTGCTTTGACAAATATCTGAACTTTTCTAATCCTCACATAGCCCAGGAATTGATCCGAATACTTGTGGTTGGGCATATGGAATGAATGTTTACAACTTGAAAGAATGGAAGAAACGTGATATAACTGACATTTACCACAAGAATGAGGACAGGGTATTGTGGAAGCTTGGAACACCGCCACCGGGTTTGATTACATTTTACAACTTGACCTTCCCTCTGAGTAGTTCCTGGCACGTATTGCGCCTAGGATACAACCCAAGTGTCGAGTTTTCAGATATTGAGAATTCAGCTGTCTGTCACTATAATGGAAACATGAAGCCGATGTTATCGTAGAGCAAGAGCGGTTGCATGCTTTATCGCTTCTATATGTATGAAAAGGGTCGCCATGATTAATGACACCGGGATAGAAATGTGGCAAACGAAGATATTAGCTGTTCGTTCATTTGCTCTGCCACCGATGAAAGACAGAGACACCTGGTTGATATTTGTTTTTCCTTGCCGGAAAAGGGGTAGTCGAGTAGTGTTATATGCTACAAGGCCGCCATTTTTAGTGGCACAAGAGCTGGTTTTAGGTTAACTGGTGTCGTTAAAAGGGTGAGTGCGCATTAAATAGAAATAAAAGAAGGATGGCGCAAAGTGGCAGAGTTCGAAATAGATGAATTTCTTTTGTCAAGGTGGATGGTATTATTTAGATGCTGTCTTCTACAAACGGGGTAACGTGCCGGTTACATGCTCCAGCTGGCGACCAAGAAACTTCTCAAGCTGTAAGCAAGGCTTCATCAGATTTCGAGCTCAAAGTTTACATGCTGGTTAATGACTACTAAAGATCCTAAAAAGTTGTTGAAGGTTTTCGTCAATGCATTGCCACAAATGTCACAGCATCGCAGATTGGCTATCATGAAACATCTGCTAGGGGTTGTAGGTGAAGAAGCAAGTTTGCCTGTCCTTCTGTTATTACTAATTGAGATGATGGTTTCAAGAACTTTAATATCCTCTCAGAAAGCACAAAATCTTGAAGGCATACCGTTGGATTCAAAGTGGGAAATTGAGTTTTCTGTACAACTAAGTGGGCAATACACATCTAGAATATGGCTTCCAGCTTTAGTTAAGCCTTTTGCAAGGAGCAAGAACAGATGTATATATTCTGGACCTACTTCAACCAGAGTGCAAAGGAGATGATTCATTTTTATGGACCTTACAAATTGAAGCTACAAGTTTTATTACAAATTACCTGAGAAATTCTGAATTGGCTTTTGAGCTTGAAATTGCACATGATCAGGCAGCTTTGCAGGAAGCACTAGGAGCTCTTATGGAACAAGTAGTCTTACAATTGCAGATTATTGATAGAAAAACTAAAAAACCAATTGTTCCTTCTGGTCTCAAGAATGATGCAAGAGAAGCTGCATATAGTTTATTGAATACTGTCACAAAACTGATGGTTCCATCAGCTTACTCTAAGGGCATCACATCCTTGTTGAAACATTCAGATGCAAATGTTTGCGAAAAGGCACTTCGATTGCTTTGTGAAAATTTGAAAGACAAGGTTGGGCTTGTACAACAGCCGAGAATGAAGTAATATTCCTGTAGTTGAAGTTGAAGTGCATTTTTAGGGAGTTGAGGTTGAATTGTTGTGCCAATTTTGGAGAGACCGTGTAGGGTATTCCTAGAAATCATTCGCTCAGCCAAGTTCTGGAATATTTGTCCATATTGCTGCCTTTCAAAGCAAGGTTTCGATCAGCTAATTACACCCTAGAGGAGGACAAATGATTTACTTGCATTTCAAGAATTTGTGCCAAGTCTATCTTCAAAATGTGGAGCTGAACTTGTGGTCGAATTTACTACAACTAGTAGGCCAAAAATCTGTCTTAGGGACTGATATTTTCATGTTGATCTCAGATCTGAAGTCATTTGCTCACTATAGTGGCTGGAAAAAGGGTAGATATACGATGGGGCAACTGCAGACTTGTGGTCATGTGGTGTCATCCTATTTGTTTTAATAGCAGGTTACTTGCCTTTTGATGATCCAAACCTTATGACATTGTATAAAAAGATATATAAATCAGATTTTACATGCCCTTCATGGTTTTCTTCTGGTGCAAAAGAGAAATTACAAGATGAAGATGCAAGGTTCAAAGATTGGAAGAAAGGGTCATTTCAATGTAGCTACAGAGGTATTTGAAGTAGCTTCTTCTCTTTTTATGGTTGAAGTCCGCAAGGCTAGAGGTGATACCTTGGAATTTCATAAGTTTTACAAGAACCTTTTGGCAGGCCTAAAAGTATCTCCAGAAAGCAGAGGAATCCGAGCATGCTGTTTGAATTTGTTTTTAGGAAAAGCTATTGACATTGAAGCCTGGCAGCTAAACAGGATTATTTGCAAATTGTTGTTCATTTGTTGGAATGAGGAAGATCATTAATAAATGTAGCACAGTGTTAGCAGAAAACCAGTGAGGGGGACTGTGTTCTTAAATCACACAGCAGTTTCGTAGCGCGCTACGAAACTGCTGTAGGTGATGATTTTAAAAAACACAGAGCAGCTAGTGTAATACTGTGAGCAGGAGTTGTGAAAGAGAGACATCTGTCTATGCCACCTACAGTACATTCAAAAACATGGTAGTACTTCATGCCTGGGGTTGTTAAATGATTTGGGAACATGTTGCTACACTTTCGGAGAAGGTTGGGAGACATAGACCATTATAATAGGAGCACACTTTCTGGTCATTAAATGAGCCATCAGCGCTTTCAAGCATCCCAAGCCAGTATTCATTGTATCTGCAGCTCAGCCATCTCAATCCAACTAGCAAAAGGACATGTGTCAAGAGCCAGAAAAGCATCAAGCATACGAGGAGAAAGGAATTAATGTTTTAGTTTGATTAGGATTGTGTGCAATTACATTTCAGCACTTTGTAATAAATGCATTAATTAAATAGCATGTAGGAAGAGTTAATAGCCACCTTCGAGGCTCCCCTCATGCTGGAGGAGGAAGCTCGAGGTGTTTTAGTTTGCTTGCCTATATATGGGCCAAGGTAGGATGAAAAAAGGGTTGGATTGTATATACAAAAACAGAGTTTTCTAGAGCTTATGAAAGGACTGTTATAGTAATGGCAAACAGGGTTTTTTCTTCCCAAGATTCTCAATGCATCTTTTTGTTCAAATGTGATGATGGTTTAGTTTCTTAATGTTCTTTTTACAGCCTTGTTATGGCACAATCCCTCAGAATTCATATTATATGCTCTGACTTCCTGTGTGCTTGACAGGCTGTGGGTTTTGGTGAAGCATGTTTGAACATCACTCAGAATTCATTTTTTAATGCTCTGACTTCCTGTATGTTCAGCAGGCTTTGATTTAGGTAAATTATGTTTGAACCTTTGATGATGCAAAGGGCCTTGGCTTCTATGAGATGACTGTGATTTGGTTTATTAACTGTGAAAGACTCCATAGCCCAATGAAGACTAATTTGATGTATGTCCAACCAGCTATATTTTTATAAATGTGTGAAGAGTTAGCCCTCTAGTGTTTGAAGGATTTTGTCAAGAGTCGTGAGAGAGCCCTCTCTGATTAGGAAGGCTAATTCCTAATCTAAAGTATGGTCTGAAACAGTTACATGAGACCTTGCTTGGTTGCAGTCCCTAGTACTGGTTTTGTGATAACATTTTGGTGCGTCTGCCGGGAGCTTAAGATTGAATTTCTGAAGGTAGCAGGAGTTCAAATGATTTTCAAGGCTGCAAAACTACCTTGGCGACTCCATTGTTGAAGAATTCAAAGTTTATACATTTATGGTGATTCCACTGGAGTTATGAAAGACCCAGAAGCTGCCCTTCTTTGTTCAAGGTATGCATGCATAGATTTCTCAGGAATTCATGGTTTCCCAAACCATTTTCCCAAGGATGTTTATTTTCTAAAGAATGGTCCAAAATTTAACGGTGAAGACTTGAGTTTAACGTTGGATCATATCTCAGATTTTTGTCATTTTGCACAGCTTCTTAGAATTAAACATGAGGATGTTTGCATAAGGTTATTTTATGATTCTTTCCAAGGGAAATGCAAACAGTGGGTTGAATGCTTGCCTGCCAAGTCCATTAAGTCATTGCCAGACTTTTGGCTTTTGTTCTTGGAGGAATGGATAGATAGGACAGAGGTGGAAGTAAAATCTCCTTCAGTTGAAGGTTTTAAACAGTGGAATGATGATCATAATAAAGAAGAAACAAATGAATCTTTTTCTTTGTCCCTGTCCTCATATCTGGAATCTTTTGACTGCAAGTCAGAGGATAAGATGAAATTTTTTGATGAATTTTCCAAAGACATTGAGAAAGAAATTGAAGGTTTAGAAGGACAAATTCAGGAATATAATTTTCATGATCATGATCATTATTCTCAGAAATATTTTATGGCTGAGCGCAAGGAGACTATGCTGGTTCCCCTCTCTTTTATGTTTGAGGAACTGAACACTGTGGTTGAAGATCAGTTTGCACAGCTGGAAAGTGTCGAGGAAGGACAAGCTGATCATGTGTTTTGGGATCCTATAGCTGATTACATGGAAGAGTTTTATTCTCCAGTGTTTCAGCTTACCTATGAAGATCAGAGACAGTTTCAGTGGCAGCGGTCATTACATTATCACATTGGCTCTGAAATCCGATGCAGTCAAAGACATTTTCAGTGGCAGCTGTCATCTCACTATCACATTGGCGCTGAACTTCGGGACAGGCAAAGAAGTCAAATGTCAGATAAAGCAAATGACTGGCTGCATTGGAAGTTTCATATTGATTGAGCTGAGGAAAGTTTAAATGGTTAGGGTAGGTAGGTAGGTAAATTGCAAATAAGCTCAAGGTTGGCTGAGCATTTATTTTTCAGTAGCATTAGTTTCTTTCTCCTACAGTCAGGCTTGTCAAGCAAATTTTTGTCTGTCACAAATGGACGAGGCACTGGAGCTGCATGTTCTTAGCGCACCACAAGGGCACACTATCCCAAGTGGAGCCACTGTTATCACTGAAAATAGTGTAGTCAAAAATTTTTAGCCTGGCTTAAAGAGTGAGAATTTTCGCAGCGCAGCCCGTTTTAGTGATTTCGTAGCGTGCTACAAAAAGGGGAATTTGTCTGAATCCACAGCCAATCTTACACAGCTGTCATATTCATCAAAATCCATTATCAGTGACTGGCTTATGTTTGAGAGAGATGTTGCAAGTTTCCAGGGGTGTTATATTGGTGAAGAATGAGAACATGTTGCAAGATTATGTGCAGAAGCAGGGGATATTTAATGTGTGTTTAAATGGCTACAATCCACCTAAACCTTGTATGCCGGTGGAGTCCTTGTGAGTTTGAGATTTATAGAGATTCATGGTGTGGCAAATTCTTCAAATGGTTCATAGTGCATGCATTAGGCATCAAATTCTTTTACAAGTTCTTTTGGTTCACGGTATTATTTTAATGAAATACTTCAAGTTATTTACCATGTTATCATGATTCAACCTGAGGAGATGTCTACTGTGAGCCACAGTTCTTTATCAGAATTCGGTGTTCTGGGTTTTGAATTGGGTTATTCAATAGAGAATCCCAATTTATTGATCCTGTGGGAAGTTTAATTTGGTAAGTTTGCAAATGGCGCCCAAGTCATTTTTGATCAACTCATAAGCAGTGGGAAATCGAAATGGCTTCGCCAATCTGGACTTGTTGTTTTGCTTCCTCGTGGATATGATGGCTAGAGCATCCTTTGATTGTCATGTCTCCAAAGAATCTTCTTCGGCACAAAGACTGCAGATCAAATCTGTCTTTCGGGCAAACAATGGTTAATATGATGAATGTACCCGATTCCTGGCTTTATATGATGCACAAGTTTCCAAGGTTTTAATATACAGGTTTGATGAATCATTCCGAAATATTAACTGGACATGATCCTCTTTTTGAATGATGATATCGTGGTACAGAAAGATTTGACTGCATTTTGGTCTGTCAACCTCCAAGGAAAAGTAAATGGTGCAGTTGAAACATGTAGCGAGAAGTTTTCATTGCTTTGACAAATATCTGAACTTTTCTAATCCTCACATAGCCCAGGAATGGATCCGAATACTTGTGGTTGGGCATATGGAATGAATGTTTACAACTTGAAAGAATGGAAGAAACGTGATATAACTGACATTTACCACAAGAATGAGGACAGGGTATTGTGGAAGCTTGGAACACCGCCACCGGGTTTGATTACATTTTACAACTTGACCTTCCCTCTGAGTAGTTCCTGGCACGTATTACGCCTAGGATACAACCCAAGTGTCGAGTTTTCAGATATTGAGAATTCAGCTGTCTGTCACTATAATGGAAACATGAAGCCGATGTTACCGTAGAGCAAGAGCGGTTGCATGCTTTATCACTTCTATATGTGTATGAAAAGGGTCGCCATGATTAATGACACCGGGATAGAAATGTGGCAAGCAAAGATATTAGCTGTTCGTTCATTTGCTCTGCCACCGATGAAAGACAGAGACACCTGGTTGATATTTGTTTTTCCTTGCCGGAAAAGGGGTAGTCGAGTAGTGTTATATGCTACAAGGCCGCCATTTTTAGTGGCACAAGAGCTGGTTTTAGGTTAACTGGTGTCGTTAAAAGGGTGAGTGCGCATTAAATAGAAATAAAAGAAGGATGGCGCAAAGTGGCAGAGTTCGAAATAGATGAATTTCTTTTGTCAAGGTGGATGGTATTATTTAGATGCTGTCTTCTACAAACGGGGTAACGTGCCGGTTACATGCTCCAGCTGGCGACCAAGAAACTTCTCAAGCTGTAAGCAAGGCTTCATCAGATTTCGAGCTCAAAGTTTACATGCTGGTTAATGACTACTAAAGATCCTAAAAAGTTGTTGAAGGTTTTCGTCAATGCATTGCCACAAATGTCACAGCATCGCAGATTGGCTATCATGAAACATCTGCTAGGGGTTGTAGGTGAAGAAGCAAGTTTGCCTGTCCTTCTGTTATTACTAATTGAGATGATGGTTTCAAGAACTTTAATATCCTCTCAGAAAGCACAAAATCTTGAAGGCATACCGTTGGATTCAAAGTGGGAAATTGAGTTTTCTGTACAACTAAGTGGGCAATACACATCTAGAATATGGCTTCCAGCTTTAGTTAAGCCTTTTGCAAGGAGCAAGAACAGATGTATATATTCTGGACCTACTTCAACCAGAGTGCAAAGGAGATGATTCATTTTTATGGACCTTACAAATTGAAGCTACAAGTTTTATTACAAATTACCTGAGAAATTCTGAATTGGCTTTTGAGCTTGAAATTGCACATGATCAGGCAGCTTTGCAGGAAGCACTAGGAGCTCTTATGGAACAAGTAGTCTTACAATTGCAGATTATTGATAGAAAAACTAAAAAACCAATTGTTCCTTCTGGTCTCAAGAATGATGCAAGAGAAGCTGCATATAGTTTATTGAATACTGTCACAAAACTGATGGTTCCATCAGCTTACTCTAAGGGCATCACATCCTTGTTGAAACATTCAGATGCAAATGTTTGCGAAAAGGCACTTCGATTGCTTTGTGAAAATTTGAAAGACAAGGTTGGGCTTGTACAACAGCCGAGAATGAAGTAATATTCCTGTAGTTGAAGTTGAAGTGCATTTTTAGGGAGTTGAGGTTGAATTGTTGTGCCAATTTTGGAGAGACCGTGTAGGGTATTCCTAGAAATCATTCGCTCAGCCAAGTTCTGGAATATTTGTCCATATTGCTGCCTTTCAAAGCAAGGTTTCGATCAGCTAATTACACCCTAGAGGAGGACAAATGATTTACTTGCATTTCAAGAATTTGTGCCAAGTCTATCTTCAAAATGTGGAGCTGAACTTGTGGTCGAATTTACTACAACTAGTGGGCCAAAAATCTGTCTTAGGGACTGATATTTTCATGTTGATCTCAGATCTGAAGTCATTTGCTCACTATAGTGGCTGGAAAAAGGGTAGATATACGATGGGGCAACTGCAGACTTGTGGTCATGTGGTGTCATCCTATTTGTTTTAATAGCAGGTTACTTGCCTTTTGATGATCCAAACCTTATGACATTGTATAAAAAGATATATAAATCAGATTTTACATGCCCTTCATGGTTTTCTTCTGGTGCAAAAGAGAAATTACAAGATGAAGATGCAAGGTTCAAAGACTGGAAGAAAGGGTCATTTGAATGTAGCTACAGAGGTATTTGAAGTAGCTTCTTCTCTTTTTATGGTTGAAGTCCGCAAGGCTAGAGGTGATACCTTGGAATTTCATAAGTTTTACAAGAACCTTTTGGCAGGCCTAAAAGTATCTCCAGAAAGCAGAGGAATCCGAGCATGCTGTTTGAGTTTGTTTTTAGGAAAAGCTATTGACATTGAAGCCTGGCAGCTAAACAGGATTATTTGCAAATTGTTGTTCATTTGTTGGAATGAGGAAGATCATTAATAAATGTAGCACAGTGTTAGCAGAAAACCAGTGAGGGGGACTGTGTTCTTAAATCACACAGCAGTTTCGTAGCGCGCTACGAAACTGCTGTAGGTGATGATTTTAAAAAACACAGAGCAGCTAGTGTAATACTGTGAGCAGGAGTTGTGAAAGAGAGACATCTGTCTATGCCACCTACAGTACATTCAAAAACATGGTAGTACTTCATGCCTGGGGTTGTTAAATGATTTGGGAACATGTTGCTACACTTTCGGAGAAGGTTGGGAGACATAGACCATTATAATAGGAGCACACTTTCTGGTCATTAAATGAGCCATCAGCGCTTTCAAGCATCCCAAGCCAGTATTCATTGTATCTGCAGCTCAGCCATCTCAATCCAACTAGCAAAAGGACATGTGTCAAGAGCCAGAAAAGCATCAAGCATACGAGGAGAAAGGAATTAATGTTTTAGTTTGATTAGGATTGTGTGCAATTACATTTCAGCACTTTGTAATAAATGCATTAATTAAATAGCATGTAGGAAGAGTTAATAGCCACCTTCGAGGCTCCCCTCATGCTGGAGGAGGAAGCTCGAGGTGTTTTAGTTTGCTGGCCTATATATGGGCCAAGGTAGGATGTAAAAAGGGTTGGATTGTATATACAAAAACAGAGTTTTCTAGAGCTTATGAAAGGACTGTTATAGTAATGGCAAACAGGGTTTTTTCTTCCCAAGATTCTCAATGCATCTTTTTGTTCAAATGTGATGATGGTTTAGTTTCTTAATGTTCTTTTTACAGCCTTGTTATGGCACAATCCCTCAGAATTCATATTATATGCTCTGACTTCCTGTGTGCTTGACAGGCTGTGGGTTTTGGTGAAGCATGTTTGAACATCACTCAGAATTCATTTTTTAATGCTCTGACTTCCTGTATGTTCAGCAGGCTTTGATTTAGGTAAATTATGTTTGAACCTTTGATGATGCAAAGAGCCTTGGCTTCTATGAGATGACTGTGATTTGGTTTATTAACTGTGAAAGACTCCATAGCCCAATGAAGACTAATTTGATGTATGTCCAACCAGCTATATTTTTATAAATGTGTGAAGAGTTAGCCCTCTAGTGTTTGAAGGATTTTGTCAAGAGTCGTGAGAGAGCCCTCTCTGATTAGGAAGGCTAATTCCTAATCTAAAGTATGGTCTGAAACAGTTACATGAGACCTTGCTTGGTTGCAGTCCCTAGTACTGGTTTTGTGATAACAGGCACTAACAGGTGATCAGCAGGTAAAACCCGCGATCTCCGCCCAAAATTAAGGAGTTTTATATTTTTTTTAAGTGTTTTAATACATATACGTGGGTTGGGTATATGCCTACCTGTGTATACATGCATTTAACTCAGGGCAATGTCGCGTATAAGGGATAAAACACTATTTTTTAAATTTTTGGACCAGGTCTAGAAGGAGGGGTTGCCCTAGGCCATGAGTGTAGCATCACAAATCATAAGAGTGAGATTTGGAGCTATAACAGATGCCCCCTAATATATGAGGTCAGAAGGGGTACATGATGGCCGAAATATATTAAGCAAGTACATGGAAAGGAAATCTGTCAAAAACCGAGAAGGACTTCACCAGAGTTCAGCCTGCCAAGCCACAAAAGGAGATCAGAAAGAAACATTGTCTGAAGCGGGCATACCCATGCTGAGAAAAAGTAAAGCATGTCCGCATATCAAGTACAAGCGGATCCACTAAGTATACAAGTATAAATGACTGGAAAATACATAATGGATCATCCGATCATGATCGAACAAGTACATGTCTGAATATCACATATAAGACTATCAATGATGTTGAAAAATGCAACAGATCACTGATATCAAACACTGATCCCAAAAGGTACCAACTGAACATGATGGAATAGGATGGTACTACACTGCAAACTCAGGTTCCAGCATATAGAATGTCGCCATGACTGACTGCAACATATAAGGTGGAACGGTATCAACTAGCAGCAACAGGAGCAACTGTCAAGTGAACCAATGAATGCTGATACAACCTGAGGTGTTCACCGACCGCCGTAGTATATTTCTACGCCATGGGAATAAATGATCTGAATTCAACCATGTGAGAAATCGTTTGATTACCGGTCATTGATGTATACCGTTAACAAACGCGAGACTACTCACCGATAATGATAATGAGCGTCAAGGTACCCAGTACAATCCAACAAGTGTGAATAGATGAGCTAGAGTCGAACACCTGTAAGAATCTATCGATCAGGAGACAATGATGGTTTCCCACTGTCGATAGCGAAGGATCTACCACTAATGACTACAAACCCCAAGGTACTGCCAAATGGACTCTATATCTTTGCCCCAGAGCAATGAGTCAGAGTCGATAGGGAAAGATCCGCTAGAAGGAAGGCATTAAGGCATCCTTCATCAATCTAGCGCGAGTGTAACCCATAGGTAAATAATGTGGAAGGAATCGGACGAAAGAGATGTAGTAACCCAACCGAAGTATGTTTCCGGCGTACACAAGATGTGGCTAGCGCACAGCAGAAACCCTCTGAACCAACTAATAATGGAAGCTGACACAGAGGCGAGGTATCCACCAATAGGGTCAAATGGAAACCAAGGTACTGCACGAATCCAAATGTGTGATAATGTAATCTGATGTCGAACACAAGGGAAACCACTCAGTCAAAGACCCATGATACTGATCAATGCTGAGCACAAGGTGACCTATCAATAATGAAAATAAGGCCAGGGTGCAGCTCTAGGCCTGTCCTCAGAGCAAGATGTCGTTGTCGATAAGGACAAGACCCACCAACAAGAAGTCAATGGAGACCTTCTCAAACCGACACGAGTAAAGGACCAATATAGCTGATGTGATGATAGACATGATATTGACAACCAGGGATGGCCGACTGAAAAATGAGTCAAGAGACACCGCAGAGAGGCCGACTCAGGCTAACTTCCCTTGAACAAAAGCACAACTCAATGTGACTATGTGGTAGCATATGATGACTCTGTATAAGTTCGTCATGCAGGAGGCATGAACGAACCCTCCATATGATTGGAAGAGATAACCAATCAGGGGAGAACTGACTCAATAACAAGGTTAAGGCATACCTAAGTCAAACTAAATCCCACCCAAACGGAGGAGACTTTGCTTTGAGTTCTTTGTTCAAGGGTGAGACGACTGACTCTAGCTGCCAACAATAAATGGAAATACTGTCCCATTCCCGCTCTTTTTTGGAACATTTATTTTTTTTGTCTTTTTCTGTTAAGCTTGAAAAAGAATAAAAGAATGCTATGGTATAGTGGAAAGAACGAGTGTCGGTGAAACAAATGATCTAGTTCTTAGGAATGGAACGTTCCTATGCTCAATGCAAGGAGGTGAAAACTGGTCAGTGACACTCAAAAGTACGTTCCTTCCACGGGTCAAGGTGTGTCAAGTTGCAGAAGTCAAAGGTATGCAAGGTTGATTTTGCAGTCGTCATGGTCAAAAGTTGGCTTAAACACGAGTCCAAGTGAAGCCGACTCTAGGACAAAAGGTGCAAGTGGTCAACATGCAATGCAGTAGTACAACTCAACAAGAAGGAGCCTCTAGGGTATAAGGCCAGAATGAAGCGAAGAAGCTAAAAGGAATGAGTCTTCAATGCATAAGTCATGGCGGGACTACAGAGGACTCCCGAGCCTACTCAAATCAGAGTAGCATGGGCAAAAAATGTCAGTGAGGTGCTAACTACAATGCCCATGTAAAGGATGGCTCTACCATTGTGTCATGATTTAAAGAATCGGCAAGTGAAGATGGCTTACGAACCATAACATGATGGGGTCGACCCTATGGCATATGTATCGACAAATGGAGGCTAGTATGCATAATGCAACAGAAAAATGGTGTCCCTAACCTATATGCCAGTGAGAAAATGATACCTGCCATGACGGGTCAGCAGTCATGGAACCGTCTCGAAACTGTTGAAGAAACGTCCAAAATGTCCTGAAAATCAAACCATTCTCGACATTCCAAGCTCCCAAGTTAAAAGTCACATGAGGCCAAACAAAATAAAATTTTGAAAAAAAATTGCATTTTCAAAACCTATAAAAGAGCTTTTGGACTCACCATTTTCACCATTTGAGTTTGAGAGAAAAGAATTGGAGCAAAAGGAGCAAACTTCCCATACGCCAAATTCAATCGTTCAGATTCTTCAAAACCTCCAGGTAACTCTTATACTTATCTTGAAAAAGTGTTTGTTGCCTATTCTTCAATCACAAAGTTTCAGTCTTGTTGAGAGCATTTTTGAAAAGACATCTTTGTTGTTGCTTTTGAAGAAAACTTTTTGAAAAACTTGGTTTTGCTTTCTTGAACTTTGTTTTGATTTGGTTTCCTTTTAGTCAATGAAAGTGCGTTTTTGTTTGTCTTGAAACTTGTTTTTAGTGTTTAGACGAAATGAATGGTAGCATCTCATATTCCATCTAAACATTTTAAGTGGCAAAATAAAAATTGATAAGCAAGCAACTTTCATTTCTTGATTTTAGAGTAGTTTTGAGTCTTGCATCAACATATACTTGTTGCATTAGGATAGATTTGCATATCTTTTTAGGCATCCATAGCTTTGTTAACTTTTGTGAGTGTGAAGCATGAATTAAAGAAAGGAAAAGAAAATTTGTTTTATTAGAAGTTCCTCTGAACCCTGTAGAAATTTCTTTTCATCAAAAAACGAAAACAAGTGCATTTGCATGTAGTTTGGTTTTTATTAATTTCTTTTGCGTCAAAACACCACTAGTTTCACTTCCGTTTATCCCGTGACTTAAAGAACAGCCTATTTTAAAATCAAGCGCTAATTAAAATTCACTAAAACTTTTTTTTATCAAGTTAGATACACCAACAAGTTTTAGGATTTTAGGGCCTTGGATTAGGCGAGTGGAGAGTTAACTCTCCAAGGCCATTTAAACTGTCAAACATAGGAGTCTGAATAGTGAGTGAAAATCCAATAGCATTAGGAAGACCAGGAAAGCTCCGGATTTGGGAGTTAAGCACGAGGGTCTATGAAGACAGGGAAGAGAGATACCCCCTCTCCTACTTGTCCGAACTTACCTCATGACTGTTCCACCTGGCTTCTACAACGAGTTGGTATCCATAGCTGCTACTCCTAGGGATCTACACAGGTGGCTGCAGAGGGGAATCCCGTGGAACCTGAGGTCGACGTTGCATCACTCTCAACGGTACTACTGGAGGGCACCCTTGCGAAGCTTGGGGGCTTGCACCGGCGCAGGTTGTTGTTAGGAGGTTAGCATAACTTCCTCTGTTACCTTCGTTGATAGGACTGGGCCCTCATCATCCCAGACTATCTTCGGAAGTCCCCTTAATTCACTTTCTTGTATTTTGGTGTCCGGTCCTAATCACCCGGAGCAGAAATACTTGGAAGTTGTTTGACTGGCTGATATCTTTAGGGACTTTATAGTGTGTGCTCTGTGCTCTTAGTTGGCCTAGCTTTCAATTTTTTGAGTCTTTAGTTAGATCTTAACAAAAAATTCAAAGTGGTTGACCGATCACCTAGATGGTCTCGAAGACTTCATGGTCTTTCACCACCAAGTTTAGAGCCTTCTCCTAGAAGGCGCAGAGGTAATACTGCTGGTGGGTTTCGTCCCACGGCAGTTGACGCATCGGGGATTGATCCTCCTCTCGGGGGCATTAGTGTTCAAGCAAGGCTTGGCACTTCCACAGAACAAGAGAGGAACACTCCAGTTCTTTCTCGAGTTCTCTTTCAAACAGAGAATAACATAGAGGTAGAATAACTCTCAGAGTTGTTAGCGGCTTCGAATTCTCCCCCACCATCTAGCCATTCGGAAGTATTACAATACGTTGGGACTTCGACGCATAGACCGTCAAGTCCAAGTCACATTACGCGCTTACCGTTGATGACCACTACTAGAAGCATGGCTTCTACTAGCACTATGCAGACTCCAACATCGGTACAAGGGGGAGGAACGATTTCCATCTCCTTTGCTTCTTTGTTTGGATCTTTTGCTAGCACATCTTTAGTTGGGTCTACCTCCATTCCGTCCACGAGTGGAAATTCCCAAACCAATGCTTTTAATTCTGGATTCTTCCCATTTGGCACCCATTCACAACGTATTCCATCAGTTCCATTTAGTGCCGCCATGTCCATGATGGGTGGATCGGCTTCATTCCATGGTTTTCCTTTCAGAAGTGGTCATATACCACATTCCAACCCGACAATAGGATCCATGCCTTTTTCTTCTATAGGACAAAGCAGCAATCCTTTCCAAGGTTGGATTAACCCTGGGGTTAGTGGCATGAGAACTGGGAATCCGTTTTTCGGCCAACAAGGGAATAGGCCGTACTCCACAGTTAGTTCGTTTCAAAGTATTCCTCCCTTAGCTTCGGCTTGGAATCCGTATCAGGGGTTATCAACTCCTTATAATCCTTTAGGAGGAAACTTTGCTGGTTATGGAGGCTTTGTGGCCGGAGTTGGTAAAACTCTGAATTTTGCTGGATCACAAGGCTTGCCTTTTGGTTCAGCCGGTTCTGCTGTTTACTTCGGGCAACCTGGTGCCTTCTCCAGTGGAGTCACCAATTCTGTTAAGGGGGATGTTCCCCTAGGGCTTTTAGGTTGAAACCCTAGCAGACTGAAAGTTGTCTATACAGAGAAACACACATTCACACAGCCATTATGCTAATATAAGCAAATTCTATGATAAGGGGCATACCTGAGGTCCTACGTTTGAGAAGGTCCTTTAGGGTCCAAACCCTTCTTGGAGTTCCTTTTGCTCCTTTGACCTGCAAAACAACCAATTCAAGAGAGCACAACAGTATATGGACTAAATCTTATAAAGAAACCATCTTCATATTATAAAGAAAGGTAGTTAGTTATGAAATTTAAACAACCATTCACATATGAATTCTAACATGAATATCATAAACATGAAGAAGATTTATATCAGGAACTAAGACATGTGTTTCTTTTATTAGACAAATAAAGTACAGAAAAGGAATAATTTCACCTGAGTCATCCTTTCGCAAGCTCCAAGCAAAGCCTTCTCCCAGATTCGTCCAGCCTCAAGCCTTTAACAAACTCCTTCCATGACTTACTCCATGATATCACAAGTAGTGGATGGACATCAACACACAAGGAAACAAGGGTTTCCTGTACAAATGGGGGAAGTGCAGGAGGCACAAGGATCTTCAGACCTGGTCAGGGAAATCTCAGCATAATAACCTTTCTCTCTCTTCTCCCCTCCTTTAGGCCTTCCCGTTGAAGCCTTTTTATTCTTCTCCCAAAGTAGTTTTTTAGTTGGGAGTTGGTTGGGAACAGTTGGGCCACGGGCACTAACAGGTGATCAACAAGTAAAACCCGCGATCTCCACCCGAAATTAAGGAGTCTTATATTTTTTTAAGTGTTTTAATACATATAGACGGGTTGGGTATATGCCTACCCACGTATACACACGTTTAACTCAGGGCAATGTCGCGTATAAGGGATATAACATTGTTTTTTAAATTTTTGGACCAGGTCTGGAAGGAGGGGTTGCCCTAGGCCATGAGTGCAGCATCACAAACCATAAGAGTGAGATTTGGAGCTATAACAATCTAGGAAATGACAGTGGGATGCAACTGTACCAATGTCGGATTTGGATCACCAACGAATGTGGCCCTCAAATAGCTCTGATATCATGTAAGAATTTATAGAGTAAGTTCATCAGATAGAACACCAAAGGACATTGCTCAAAAAAAGATCATAGATCAATACAACAGTATTCTTGATGTGGTTAAAAAGCTCAAATAGGGAAACAGTCCATGGCCTGAGCCAATGCGGCCACTTCAGACAATTTATTAATAAACAAAAGAAAATTTACATAAGCTTCTCTCATGAACGGTCACCCCACAAATGACCCTCCATGCTCTTTAAATAGAGATCATGGACCAATTAGGTGTTAAGCCATGAATCAAGTGTTGGTAATACTAAGGAGAGAATGAACTGTCAGATCACTTCATGTCTAGAACATATCGTGATCGTCAGATTGTAAGTTACAAAAGTACTTTGTAAAGAAAGACACTTTACCTAACTCTACACTAGACCAAGTTATACTTAACTATTTCCTATGTTTCAGAATATCCTAACACCAGGCTGACTATTAACTGTTGGGATTGCGCAATGTGCAATTCCAGCTGGCAATGAGAGGAAATGTGCATTTCTCAATGGGATTTGGGCTAGCTTCCTAGGAGATTTGTGCAATTTCTAGGCAGAGCAACTAAATATTGCCCAGGATTGCGCAATTCTTGGGCTATGCAGGCCTACTGGGAAGGATTGCATAGTTTTTTGGGTCAAGCGTGACTGGCAAGATTGCACAATTCTGGAGCCCAATAGGCTGTCAGATAGAATTGCGAAATTTCTGGAGGGAAGGCTGGTTGCCCTCTAGAATTACGGAATTTCTTGGGGGAGTTGTTAAGCCTATAGCTAGACCAAGTCTAGGTGAACATCTTGTGAGGGGAATGCATCAAGCTTTGATCGATAGGTTGTCTTTGTGCAAGAAAAACACTGAAGCTTGTGTACTTGACGAATCAAGATAAGGTGCTTTGAAAGGTTGGTAGGGAGGCTCCAAAATGAAGCTAAGGAAAATTTTTGGAGGGGTGGTTGTGGCCACTACAACACTTGGCAACACACTGGTAGAACTCCAACTCCCTGAATGGACATGGTTCGTGAAAAGTAAGTCTAACACCTCCAGAAGTATTGGTAAATACTTAGTTCATGGTGGTTTCACACTAGCTTGATTGTAATATGTAGCATTTACCAAGCTCTTGGTCGATTTACACATATTCCAAGACAAGGCAACATAGTTGTTTCGATTGGGGTTGAGCGGTATATTGGTGCAGAAGTAGTATTAATCATCAGAGTCTTAGTTTCATCTCTGGTGTTGCTCCACTTCCAACAGGCTTGGGCAGTACCCCGATGGAGTCACATAGGAACATAAGCATGGCTCCACTGCCAGCGGGCCTAGTCAGTACCTCGATGGAGTTACTTGCATCACCTCTTTGCACATGAATCCTTTCTCTTATTTCACCTTATTCATTTTCATTTTTTTCATTTTCATTTTTTCATAACTGTTCATAGCATTTATTCTTTTCAGAGGCAGAAGAGGGATCCCAACTTATTGAGAGCAGAAGAGGTTGTTCCAGCAGAGAAGTAGTTTATTATACCTCTGACATGCCTATTAAGGCTTTCCCCCTCACCTTACACTACTTGAATGAGATGACAAGGGTTAACCCAAAAATAACCGACTAGAGTAGGTGACACTAGTTAGAGTGCAAGCGTGGTGTTTTCACCAACGTTCACTTCGAACAATACATATTTTCCTTCGATGTATCATGGAATAAAAGTAACAAGTTATTCATACAGAGGAAAGATGACAGATAACCAAGTAGTGACAGTTGCATAAGGCCTCTTGTACTTTACCCGACATGTTTCAAGAGTCATACATGGTTTCATGCGAAACTAACCTACGAACAAAACAAGAAAACAAACAAACAACAAAGCAAAGCAAGAGCAGAAGCAAAAGTGAAAGAAAGCTAGTAAGAAAACAAGAAAGCAAACAAACAAATAGACAAGCAAGTAAGAAAACAAGCATGCAAGAAAACTGACTAAAAGAAAACACTACTCCTACTCCTAAGCTAACAGTGCATGGGCCTAATCACGTGAAGTGATATTTCCAATGCAACCATCGACGCATTGATTGACCCATGTTAGTGAAGTCTTGGTCCGCGAGAAACCTAGTCGTGCGAACCAACAAGCAAGAAAGATATTACAACGAAGACAAAAACACTTCATGTTTCAAAGTGCCCACGAGACATAAGTGAGTGCAAGTGCATGATGAGCAGTCCATGGACTTACCATGGTGCTATGCAACACTGCTTGCAGCTTTGAAGCATATGCACACTCTTGAATGTGACATGCAAAAAAATGAAAGAAACAAAGACAACTTGCGTCATGCACATGTGCTTGTAATGGAAGATTCCTCTAATGCATGGGCGATAGGATCATGCAGTTCAAGTGGAAGAAGCATGATTTATGTGTGATATTGGTCTTTAATGCATACAGATGAGTGATGAGGAGCCTTGAGTGATTGAACAGTTTCCTGATCGAAAGAGACTAACCCCAAGAGAGCGAGGCCGTGACATAATCATCAGCTCAAGTTTAAGTGCCTCAAGAATCTTGGATGTTTCAACTTCATCGTCAGATAGATCATCATAAACCGGTGGCTTTGAAAAATCAACTATGGTAGGATCATGATCGTGATCGAATATGGGAGTAAATGGATCACGGCAACAACAATCAAAAAAATCAATGATTTTGTCGGCATCCTCATGATCTGATGAATCAAACAGAGGGGTAGATGAAAAGCTGACAAAATCATCCTCTGTGTTTCTGAAAAAGATAGATGAAAGATAAAATGGATTTTCAATGAATAGCTTATCCTCTCCATTGTCGAATGATGGATTGACATCCAGTCTATCCTACGAGTGATCAACAATGGGTGCATCTGTGGGTGAATATACACATGAGAAATCATGGATGGCAAGTTCACCAAAGATTTCAGGAAAGAATGGAGTAGGCTCGGACGAAAGGGAGTCATCCTTCGTCGAGTGTTGATGCTCAAGCTCCCACTCATACTCTTCATGAATGATAACTCATGTTGGTTGTGCAACACCAACTCCATTAGTGGCTTGTCCCTCGTTCACAACAAGTGTAGAGTCTAGAATGGAAGAACGTAAGACAATATCATCCATAGGAACAGCCGAGTGTGAATATGGAGGTTGTGGAACAAAATGCATATGACAAGTCGATGGGCTCATAAATCTGCTTGAAAATTAAGCAAAGTGATGTTGGGAGGATGTGACAGTGGAACAGGAGTGCGAGCATGATCCTCAGCATCACTTTGTAGTGGTGGAGCTGTTTGATGAGGGGATGGCAGACAGTCATTTGTGACAGTGACCACATCCATTTGAGATTGCATAGTTCCATCAATGAAGGATGTTGAGCAAGGCTTGATTTCAAACTTCTTATTGGGATGAGCATATTTCTTAACACAATACTCAAACTGGTCCCAAATATAGAAAAATTTCATCTGCATCTTCAGAGCTTGAAACTGCAAGTCATGAAAGCACTGCCAAAAATCCATAGTCAACTCATGTGGAACCTTCCATTGTTGTAACAATTTTTGGTCAAGATGTTCTGGATCAAAATGATAGAAAGTGTCTTCAATGAGATTAAAAAAGTGCTCAAGTGAGTGCATGCTGTCAGCCGGTAGGCTACACATCCACCGAAGTGGAGACTCGTGAAGTGTGTATGCAAGTAGCAAGCTGGCCTGTTCGTCAGAACACCCATATTCCTCATGAAGCATGGAAAGAAAGTCATGTAAGAACTTAGACCAGGCCACTTTGCCTTCACCATCATATGTGTAAGTGGACAAGATATCAAAGAACTCCCTCGTGATGGTGACATCTTCATGATTCGAAAAACAATGTAGAGGGAGAAGAGTGCAAGAATCCATGAAAGATATGTAAAGGTTCAACTTGTCATATGGCCCTCCTTCTAGTGCCAGAAATGTTGACGGTGTTGGACCTGCGAACATGTTAGGGGATCTATCTGGTAAGAAGTCCCAATAAGACATCAGACTGTTTGGTGTAGGAGTCCCAATAATGGATCATATGGTAATTCCTTGACTGTGATTTCGCACAGAGGCAAGTAAGATAACTCTGTTGGTAGCAAGGGTGTGACAACTGTGGTGAGCCAAGGAAGGTGCATGAGAGGTTCTAACACAATGGGGTTGTGATGATTGTGCCCCTTAGAAACCTATTATAGCATGTAGTTAAGAAGGGAACACACGAGCAAAGATACATCACAACATGGAAGGCAAGTTAGCAAGCAATCCAAAGTGATGGTTAAACCAACAACACAGTTCAGAAAGATTCATACATACATACAAAGATAGCTATACATGGATGCGTAATAAAACCAATACATATATCATTAAGAGTAAACCAGATAGCATAGAATACAATATAACATATGTATGAAATGTGTTGGCTCTTGTTATATTAAGAAGTGTAAGTTCCAGTCATACAATACATCCATGTCCAACCAATAGTTCCAATAGCAGAACGTTACATCCACAACCGCTTGCTTCTCCAAAGAGATGTACTAGCTCTGCGCAGTGGAGAAGCCAGGGCTTGTTACAATACTATCCAAGCTCTCTCCAAGACAGTCTTATTGGAAGCTTGGTTGACCAAAAGCGTAATGACTTATGAGGGACTATTTATAGCAAAGGGTGGGGTGACCCTTAACATTCCCCTTTGTGGCAGTTCAACTACCCTCATGACTCTTCATCTACTCTATGACTGTTACATCCAACTGTTGACACTTGACTTACACTTGACATGACATTACTTTACATTTCACATGTACCCATGTGAGAGAAATGGCTTGAGAAAGCCATGTTAGACATCATTATGACTTAAACAACCATTGAAGTCCAACTCCTCAACATCCTTGCGCTGATCAATAGTAACATACTAATGCCAAGATCAGTAGTCCATGATGGTGTCCATGTGCCCCAAGGTGACATCTTTCTAGAACCTAACTCTTGCCTCCATAGAATCTAGATACACTACTCGGGCTCCTCTGTCCAACTCATTTGTAAGCATGTGCATCATTGTATTCAATGCGGCTAGACCAACAACATACTTGTGCATGATGTCTGCACTGATGGGCAAGTCTAGGCTGGTAGCAATGCACATCAACTCGTCAAAGTACAAGTAAAGCTCTAGTCAGACATGTGCCTTTGTCTTTGCATGGGTGAGAGTCCCAATAGATGGGATCGCATGTGCAGACACCACAACATCCATACTATTGAACACACGTGCATGGGAAGCGTGTATACTAGTGATGATTTGCGGGAGCGTTTCAAATTTTTAGATCTGACTCTGGATACGTGCCTTCAGCTCGACAGCACTGGACTTCATCATATTAGGCAAGTGAAGTGGGGCTCCCTTATATCTGATAGTCCATGTTTGCATATATTCAATAGCAACATGCAAGTTCGTCAAGATACGTGCTCTTCTAGCACATTGTTACTGCCATCCATTGAGATGGATGACTGCCTTATGCACACTGCCAAACTTGGAGTACAACAATCGCAAAACCATGTGAAGGGACAATACTTCATCTAGTATTTACTTCTTCAGTTCAACTCAGGAAGACGCTGTCACCAACTCTCCTCCTTTCTTGGCCATCTAAAGTTATTTAGCCATTCACTCATTTCAGCTATCAGAAAGTGAACACTTGAACTAGTGGCTTTGACATACACTCTAGTTGCATCGGCCAAGGCTATTGGATGTTTGCGCATTTCAGACATGACCACTCGTTCCTAAAATTTTGTAGGAGATGTATGATCATCTGGAGTTGACACTCTATGAGACTGCACAACTCTATGTTGAGACTTGTCGAATGAGATTTTGTTCATCTCTCCTTCTGGCTGATCTCCAAGGATCTAAGTGCCTCCTCGATCGCTTGAGACTTGCTCATCATCTAGATGCGATGAAGCAGGTAAGTCGAACTCTTGGTGATGAGGCATAAGGTCGATGTCATTGTTGAGCGATAAAAGGTTTCTTTTTAACTCCTAACTATCTTCACATTAATTGTCAACCCAGGGACGATTTTTTATCTCAAGAGTGTACTCAGTCTGAGGCGGTCACTTGCTCAAGAGTAATGTTTTGCAGTATAGTGCTTTAAAATGCAAAAGTAAATGAATGCTGGAAACAAAATATAATCGGAACAACAAGAAACTGAAATGTTCTGAACTAAATCATTCATTCAAACAACCATCAGTCGAGGACTCAGTAATGATAATTCTCTCCCCTGTAAACTGATGCAAATGAAAATCAATCATAGGAAAGATCTCCAATCTCAGAACTTAGACAGTTATAGCCAATGTTCTTTACAGTTTTTGATCTTTCAATCCACACTAAAGCAATTAACTGGAAATGATAAATCAATAATGCTGCTAACAGAAATGGAATAAACACACTCACTGCAATAATACTTAAAAGAAAAACCAAATACTTGTAGGAAAGAAATGAATAGCAAAGCTTATTTAGTAGGAATGAACAACAAAGCTATTTCAATAGAAATGAACCACAATATGTAGTGAACATCAAAGTCTAAATATGAACAGCACAGCTTTATATTTGAAATGAACAGCATAAAAATATAAGTTGAAAAGGATAATAATCTCTATTATGATGGAAAGGAATGACCACGCGATTCAATCATAGCTTATGCAATAAAACAATTTCATAAAATATTAGAACAACACATTGTAAAAACATGAAACTGTAAAGCAATTGGATTCAAAGAAATAAGAATTAAATCAAACCATCACATGACTAGAACTATAAAGATATAATACAGAGCAGCAGCTTAATCCACCAAAGGCTAAGGGCTTAATCCACCAAAGGCTGGGCCCTTAGCTACCAGCGAATGCTACTGGGTTACTTCAGATAAGGCAAATGAATAGCAACCTCCAAATTATATATTAATCATCAAACTGTGAAATCATTACAACAGCAAAAGCCTTGAGAATTACAATAGTAAGGCAACAATATCCTTTTCCTCCTATCCTCCTATCCCATCATGAATCATGAATCTTTAATTCTGAATCCTCTTCTCTATTCTCTGTTTTCATTAAAATAGAGAGAGAGCAGAGAGTAGTTATAACATAGATGATTACAACATGATTTCTATTACAAAATTGGATTATTCTCAACAAATTGATAAGTAAGATAATATCTGAAACATTTTTCCAACAATCATTCAACAAGAACAGGTCGAATTTGGCATTGCAGCTGAGATAATTTGGAAAATGGCCACACAGCGAATCTAAAAAAAACATCTTCAGAGAACTTTTCGTTTCTCTTAGTACGGGCCGAATTTGGGAAAACTGCTCTTTACAAAACTAATTTTGTCCATTCTGGACAAAACCATGTTTCGGATTTTCCAGATTCTTCTCCATTTTCCCGATCCGTTCAATACAAAATCGTCACTTCTTATTCCAGCGAATTTCTGAGTTGGCACATTTAATAATCAAATCTTCAATCTAGAAAATATTTTGGAGGCTAAAAATGGTGAGTAATGTTACAACCAATTTATTAATAAACCATCATTGGTAAAATCATGCATAATTATCAATTTATTAAAAATCAAGGAGAATAAATAATATTTATCCATAAGAGCATAAATAATTATAAATGGAACTATATGATAAATCATGATAAATGACATGATAAAGAAGAGTAGAAATGGGTGGAATAGGCATTCGAAAGTGATAATAATGATAACATATTAACGGCCCAACACACCCCCAAACTGAATATATTACATGTCCTCATGTAACAAAAACTGAATATATTGCATGTCCTCATGCAACTGAAAGACAAAACCCATGTGTTAACCAAGCAATAAAGAATTGTTCATTCTAGCTCAGGAAATGGAAGGAACAAATGAATTCTTCTTCAAATAATGAATATTCAATTTTAGCAATCTTGATGAAGGCATAACAATTTTTACATTGACTTCTAACTTATGTGTATATGAGTTGCAGCAAAATATGATATAAGTAACATCAAACTTCATTAACCATTTTCTCAAAAATTACAAATTAGATTTTGTTGAAATTTTGCAAGTAGACTTCTACTATATTAATGCTTCTATGATCCAAAAATTGCATCATTTTTATGCATGGATCATGAGATATAAACAAAATGGTTGTAGGTGATAGTGCATGATTTCCAAAGTTTTATGAACTAATTTAATTTGAAATTATCTTGTTTTGTGTATTTTAATGATACATCTATGTTTTCCAGAAATCACAAGAATTGAATTTATAGTTTTAAAAATATATGGAAATCAATTTCTGTACTGCATAAAAATGAAATTGTATGCCTTAAATGAGAAATAAAATAGAAAACATCCATCATGTGTAGCAATGCCTCCCCCAAACTGAAGAATTAGTATGCCCTCATGCAATGCTAGAAAAAAATTGAGGTGGTTGCTACCATTTTTTGAATTTGATGCTTGGTGTAAAACAACATGGAATAAGGGAGGTGTTGAGAATGAATAAGAATATCAATGGATGATAAAGACATGGTCATAAGAAAGAAAGGAATGAAAGCAACACTTCCCCAAACTGAAAGATGATATGTCGCTGAAAAATGGTAAAGATGTGGAATGAATGATGATAAATAATACTCAATGGATTTTCATGAAATTTTCTTAAATTCGTAATAAATCAAAAATCATGTTATTTTGCCTTAAGTTTTACCTCCGAAAAAAATGTAGAATGACATATATGGATTGGCATTTGTTGAAGTTGATGTAGGCAGAGTTGGTGCTGAAAGTGATGCAAAAGGTGGAATCCAGGCAAGCACATCATGTCTGAACAATTGTTTGCATTTGCAAGTTGCTCGAGCCTCTTTTGTTAGTTGCAATAGTGTGGTCATGCTGCGAATAGAGTTTCCCCCCCATACTTGTTGTTCTCCTGTAAACAAATCACTATTTTGCATACAATGTTCTTGAATTCACAGTGTTAGTTTTGAATAGAAACAGATAAGATGCATGCAAAAATTTCAATCAGAAAAACTTTTGTATACATGCAATACTAATATTTTGTCAAATCAACAAGTTATGGCAGAGTGTAGTAATTATATTGCATGCTATCCCATAATGCATACATTCCCCCCTCCAATTAGAAAATGGATTCCATGACCATAAAGCCTATGAAAGGTGTTATGCTGACGGCAAGGCAAGGGAATGAACAATATAGCAGTAAATGAAGCAGAGTACACATATCAATGATAGGATGACAAAATTTATGGTTATAATGAGAGCAGAGTGTATAAAGATAGTTATGAATAAGAGATAAGATGCTTTGGATTAATGATAAGTTATGCGAAAAAAAAAAGTATGTCAAAAAGATGCTTTGCTGACGGTATTCTAGCTTAAAATGATGCGATTGATATGAAAACAATTTCTCATTCATAAAGGTTCAAAATAGGGAAAAAATTAAGGAAATAACTTCTCTGATAAAAAGAAAGAATAAGAAAAAGGTATTATAGTAATAATTGACGATAAGATATAACTTCAATACCATAAACAGAGTCTCTGCTGCCAGCAGGCATCCATAGCCCCAGTAGGGTTGCCTTTTAACCCATATGAGCCAGGATCCTCAATTTATAACTAGAGAGTTCCAGTGTTGTTCTATAGAAGAGATCAGTGTGCTGGCGTGGTAACCAGATAACCACACTGCCATTCACTGGGATGTAGCAAAAGTGATCAGGCCAGCTCGTGATGAGACCTCCTGTACCAAGGATAATTTGGCTATCCAATGGGTCATAACCCTGGTGTGGTGGCCATAATGGGAATGTCACTTTGTTACAGCGTTATGAACATGGTAGGTTGGCTCGTAATGAGACCCCCTATCCTCCATCTACGAACAAAATTTTGTTTTTATTACACATTTTTATGATAAAAAGAGAGAGGCTCAGTACTCCTTAAGAGCAGGGATGGTGGAAGAAGTTGAACATGTCAATAAAAAAAAAATATACCCATAATCTCATTTATTATAGATAGAGAAGATTATAACCAGGAAGGGTGGAACCAACATGATATTAAGATGATCAATCAATATCATGTACAGTAGAAAAAAAATGCAGTAAAGTAGTATATAAATAATTGTGTCCCTTTTTAAAATAATCTATCATTAAGGAGTTGTCCTATGAAAGATCATAACGTGAATGATATTAACTCACTTCAATAGAATCCATAATTCTTATCCTCATAAAATAGTGTACTTCATGTCATGAAAAGGAATCAGTAAAATGTGGTTGAGATGAACTAGGAATAATCCCACAAGAGGAAGGAATGGTTGTTCTCGAAAATACTCCAGAAGTGTTGTTCCTTTGAAGGAACAACAAAAACACTCAAAAATGTGATGTTCCTTGTAGGGAACAACAAAGGAAATACACGCCAAAAAGCAAAAATACACACGAAAAGGTGTTGTTCCCTGTAGGGAACAACAAAAAAATGCATGTGAAAAAGTGTTGTTCCTTAAGAGGAACAACAAAAAATGCGAAAATGTTGTTCCTTTGAAAGGAACAATAGAAATGAAAAAGTTTTGTTCCTTTGAAAGGAACAAAAAAAATGCAAAATTTTGTTCCTTCGGAAAGGAACAACAAAAATGTAGAAGTGTTGTCCCTTTTTGAAGGAACAACAAAAATGCAGAAGTGTAGAAGTGTTGTTCATTCAGAAGGGAACAACAAAAATGCAGAAGTGTTGTTCCTTCGGAAAGAAACAACAAAAATGCGAAAGTGCAGAAGTGTTGTTCCTTTGAAAAGGAACAGCAAAAATGCAGAAATGTTGTTCCTTCGGAAAGGAACAACAAAAATGCAGAAGTGTTGTTCCTTCAGAAAGGAACAACAAAAATGTAGAAGTGATGTTCTTTCGAAAAAGAACAGCAAAAATGCAAAAGTGCAGAAGTGTCGTTCCTTCAGAAAGGAACAACAAAAATGTAGAAGTGATGTTCATTCGGAAAGGAACAATAAAAATGAGAAAGTGCAGAAGTGTTGTTCATTCGGAAAAGAACAGCAGAAATACAGAAGTGTTGTCCCTTCAGGGACAAACAGCAAAAATGCAGAAATGCAGAATTACTGTTCCTTCGGAAAGGAACAACAAAAATGCAGAAGTGTTGTTCATTCTGAAAGGAATAGCAAAAATGTGAAAGTGCAGAAGTGTTGTTACGTTGGAAAGGAACAGAAAAAATGCAAAAGTGTAGAAGTGTTGTTCCTTCGGAAAGGAACAGAAAAGATGCAGAAGTACAGAAGTGTTGTTCCTTTGGAAAGGAGCAATAAAAATGTATAAGTGTAGAAGTGTTGTTCCTTCGGAAAGGAACAACAAAAATGCAGAAGTGTTGTTCCTTTGAAAAGGAACAACAAAAGTGCAAAAGTATTGTTCCTTCGAAAATGAACAACAAAAATGCACAATCATAAAATGCAAGCACGCAAAAAATGAGTTAGTTGTTTACTGCATTGATGCTGAGGATGGGTTACAATTTGAAGGAAGCAATACCTGAAACACAAAATATAAGAGAAATCAGAAAAGAAATAACATTTTATTTAAAAACTATATGTCAATAAATAAATTAAATTACAACAGCTATGATGTTATTAAAAAAAATGATCTCTTTGAAAAATGTTTTGGCAACAGAGACATGAAATGAATCTTCAAATGGAAATCAATTTGTTTCTTCTATTATGAATCCGTTGGGTAATGAATTGGATGGAATTCCCTTGTTTCATTAAAATTTATTTCAAGAATCCCTCGTCCATAAATTAACCTTCTTTATTCTCCTAGGACCTGCAAAAAAAGAGTGTCCACCTGCAATAAAACATTAAATCATAGAGAAGGGGAGGTGAACGGTCTCCCCTAATCCAATAATTATGCAAAAAACAACAAGTAGTTACTTTGTATAACAAATCCACCGAGAAAATAACAAAGTAAAATTTATTTGTCACTTGCAGGAGAGTAGTGGCCATTCATGCTAACCTCAGTGTTTTAATCACAACTTCTTTGTTTTTCGTCCAAATTCAGTGATTCCAAAGCCATATGATATCTAATTCAAAGGTATATCTCCAATAGAAACAGGTTTCAAAAATTCAATGATATGATATGTCAATTTTACTTAGAACAACCTGCATAACAGAGTCATTTCCGATTACCCCACTTAGAACAACAATGGATATTTTAAGCATAGATTCTTCGCTTGATGTTGGATTCGAATGATTAAAATTGGAAATGAAAGTATATTCATTTATTTATCTCCAATAGAAATAGGTTTTGAAAACAAGAAGAATTGATAGGTCAAATACTCTAAGAAACAGCCAGAAAGACAGAGTTTTAAGAGTGTTGATTTATGATAGACAGTCAGTATTTTGATCATAACTTCCTCATACGATATTGGAATGAGTGATTCAAATTTCTTGTAAACTAGATTCATAGGGGAATATACCATAAAAAAATGTTAAAAAAATCATTCATTTAGGCCTTCAAAAACGGACTGTCCCAACTCTGTTCCTGAGTTGCCTGCTAGACACCTTGTCAATGTTTTGGTTCTAACTTTTTCATTTCAAATCCAAATTGAGTGATTCAAATTGGGTTGGAAAGTAGACATCAAGGGATACTTAGGATAGAAATATGTTTTAAAAATATTTCCTTTTGGCCCCTCAAAACATGACTGTCCCAGCTGTGTTTTCAGAAATTTCATCAAGCCCACAACCCAAAAAATATGATATTCAAGCATTTTTTCCAAATTGGTGATAAAAATGAATATGAGTATTTTTAGAACTATTATTTCCATTATAAATCATCTACATACACAAATGAATTAAAAGATTATCACTGATGTTGATTTCCACAACGTGTTACAACAAAAACAACTATTTTTACATAAAAACAAAATGTATTTATTTATGTCCTTATTTATTTTCTACACTAACCTACTTTGATTTGAAAAATGAATATGATAACGTATAAGAGTACTTCCAATGGAACCATTTTAGAAATAAGGCTTCAAGTATGCACATACCCAAATTTGAAAAATGCGTATTGATGAATATTAGGGTATGAGAAGCCAACTTCCCTTGAAAATATGGTGTCAAAAATTGTTGAAGTATGGAGTGATGCTGCAAACAAATGATAGAGTGAAACCAATCTTTAATATATCCTTTACTTTCTTGATTTCCCATAGCCATCATACCATGAAGTTCTTGAGCTTTTAAAATGGCTTGTTGATGCAAACTAGAAGAAACCTCATTTTTTTCCATAACTTCTACAATTTTTGAATTTGAAACATTTTGAATCTCAATATGAGTTTTCTCCAATGGCGCGTGTGAGATAGAATGGGTGGGAAGGGTAGGTAAATTTTGTAGTTCAAAACTGTAAACATGTTGTACTGGTTTATTATGGTGAAGGTGTGGAATGAGTTGATCAGGAAATTGTGTACGGAATGGAGCATTTTGATGATGTAGATGATTGGGTTGAATGGATGATTTTGATATGCAAGCAGAATGTTGTGGAAGAGCTAGTGAAGAATATGGAGAATGTGTTTGTGCTACAAGATGAGGAAGAGTAGCTATGCAATCATAAGATGAACCATGCCAAATTTGTAGACAAGATTGGTGGTGGTTATATTGACATGGCTACCCTAACACATTAGTATTTTATAATGGATTATGCAAGTAAGAAAGTGGAGAGGAAATGTTTTGAACCATATCTGTAGGCCATGATTTCCATGGTTTTGACCTTGTTGCAGCTTCCTCATTTCTTTGATATGCTACTTCCATCCTAGATAAGGAAGAACAACTATCTATGGGATGCTCCTTTTGGTAATGAGGGAAAAACACTTCATCAAATTCTTGATTTTTCTAAACCTGCAAAGCATCCAATTTTGAACTTAAAGAGCTAATAAAATCAACTTTAAATTTTTCAAATAAAACATTGGTTTCATCTCTTATGTCTCCTGTTCTTGTAGAAGATTTGGAAAAGAAAGAAGAAACATCTCTAAAATTCTTACCAGCCTTGGAGATTCTTCTTGAATACCTTATGCACAATTCACAAACATCATCATATGACAACTGAAAAACATCACCTTTTCCTATCAGATTTAAGAGTTCTAAAAATTCATCTTTGATTCCTTTGAGAATGAGTGTTTTTAAGATCTCTTTTTCCAAATACTTATGCTTTGATTTTTGAAGGTTGTAATGAAATCGCTCTACATAGTCCTCCAAGCTTTCATCTTCCCCTTGTATCATATCGAAAATATCTTCATTGGATTTGCAATAGTCTTGGTACTTCTTCAAGAATATGTTCTTCATGTCCTCCCATGTTTGGATGCAGTTCCCACCTAGGCTCATGAACCATCGGAGAGCTGCTCCTTTTAGAGTAAGAGGAAACACTTTCAACCTTTGATCATTAGTACAATAATCATATCCTCTACAAAGTATTTCGAACTCAAATAAGAATGTATATGGATCTTCATTTGTCAAGCCATGAAAATTTGGTAGAGAAGATGGGGGAATTATGTGCATTTGTGTCACTCCTCCTAGATCTTTGATAGGGAATTCAAAAGTAGAAATGTAATCCATTTCTTACCATAATAGAAGATGTTTTTCGTGTGTTTCTTTGAGGCTCCTCCTTCAAATGTTCCTGTCAATTGGTTAGTGAAATGGGTGGTGCTTACATCACCACTTAAGTGAAATCATGAGATTTGTTTTTCAAAATTTCTATTTTTTTTTTATTTTTTTTTAGTCATTCACACTGAAATTCAAACATTTATTTCTACCCTAAGTTCTTTAACAATTTTGTTAGAAAGCGGTCGGGGGAGCAAGGCTTTTACATGCTCTATACACAGGTTCTTACCTTCCATTTTTAATACCCAATTCTCTCCTAACGGGCACTCATAAGATGCAAATTACTCCTTAGAAATGGCTACACTCTCCCCGGCAACGGTGCCAAAATTTTGAGCGATAAAAGGTGTCTTTTTAACTCCTAATTATCTTCACATTAATCATCAACCTAGGAACGATTTTTATCTCAAGAGTGTACTCAGTCTGAGGCGGTCACTTGCTCAAGAGTAATGTTTTGCAGTATAGTGCTTTAAAATGAAAAAGTAAATGAATGTTGGAAACAAAATATAATCAGAACAACAAGAAACTGAAATGTTCTGAACTAAATCATTCAGTAAAACAACCATCAGTCAAGGACTCAATAATGATAACTCTCTCCCCTATAAAGTGATGCAAATGAAAATCAATCATAGGCAAGATCTCCAATCTGAGAACTTAGACAGCTATAGCCAATGTTCTTTACAGTTGTTGATCTTTCAATCCACACTAAAGCAATTAACTGGAAATGATAAATCAATAATGCTGCTAACAGAAATGGAATAAACATGCTCACTGCAATAATACTTAAAAGCAAAACCAAATACTTGCAGGAAAGAAATGAACAACAAAGCTTATTTAGTAGGAATGAACAACAAAGCTATTTCAATAGAAATGAACCGCAATATGTAGTGAACATCAAAGTCTGAATATGAACAATGCAGCTTTATATTTGAAATGAACAACATAACAATATAAGTTGAAAAGGATAATAATATCTATTATGATGGAAAGGAATGACCACACGATTCAATCATAGCTTATGCAATAAAACAATTTCATAAAATATTAGAACAGCACATTGTAAAAACATGAAATTGTAAAGCAATGTGATTCAAAGAAATAAGAATTAAATCAAACCATCACATGATTGGAACTATAAAGATATCATATAGAGCAACAGCTTAATCCACCAGAGGCTGGGCCCTTAGCCACCAACGAATGTTGCTAGGTTACTTCAAATAAGGTGAATGAACAACAACCTCCAAATTATATATTAATCATCAAACTGTGAAATCATTAAAACAACAAAAGCCTTGAGAATTACAATGGTAATGCAACAATCCCCTTTTCCTCCTATCCTTCTATCCCATCATGAATCTTTAATTCTGAATCCTCTTCTCTGATCTCTGTTTTCATTTAAATAGAGATAGAGTAGAGAGCAGTTACAACAGAGATGATTACAACATGATTTCTATTACAAAATTGGATTGTTCTCAATGAATTGATAAGTAAGATCATATCTAAAATATCTTTCCATCAATCATTCAACAAGAACAGGTCGACTTTGGCATTGTAGCTAAGATAATTTGGAAAACAACCACACAGCGAATCTGAGAAAAAGAGAGAACCTTTCGTTTCTCTTAGTACGGGCCGAATTTTGGAAAACTAATTTTTCCAAAACAAATTTGGTCCATTCTGGACAAAACCCATGTTTCGGATTTTCCAGATTCTTCTCCATTTGCCCGATCCTTTCAATACAAAATCATCACTTCTTATTCCAGCGAATTTCTGAGTTGGCACATTTAATGATCAAATCGTCAATTTGGAAAATATCCTGGAGGCTAAAAATGGTGAGTAATGTTACAACCAATTTGTTAATAAACCATCATTGGTAAAATCATGCATAATCATCAATTTATTAAAAATAAAGGAGAATGAATAATATTTATCCATAAGAGCATAAATAATTATAAATGGAATTATATGATAAATGACATGATAAAGAAGAGTAGAAATGGGTGGAATAGGCGTTCAAAAGTGATAATAATAATGACATATTAATGGCCTGACAGTCATGTTCCGATTCCTATTGCTCCATATCCATATCCAACTGTTGAAGTGCTTTCTCTATCTCACGAGCCAAGTTTTGCTCCTGCGCTGGTTCACCCTGTCTTCCTAATGCCAACTATTATGCTGAATCCACTACTAGTACAGGCATTGTTTCATCTATTTGCACATGTTGCACCCCCTGCTATACATATTGATGTTGCGCTTCTCTCTCTTACTTGCACAACTCTTGTTCCTTCTAGAGTTTCTCCTTCAGATCATGCAACTCCTTCTCTACTTCCTCCATTCTTCTCTTCTCCCTCTGCCTTTACGTGATTCACTTGTTGCACTTCTACCTCTTTGCATCTATAGCCATAGCTTCTTTCTCTACTAATGGATCTGCTCAAAACTTGCATCTTTTCTCTTCCTCCATGTGATTGACAATCTTCTTCTTGCCCTTGTTCCGCACAGATATGGTTCCCTCTTCTTCTACTGCTGCTGGTGCTGGTGCTCTCTAGGATGCTGCTTCACGTTGCCTCACTAACCACTCCACAGTGAAGCTGACTGGTTCATTGAATCTGGAGAAATTTTAACAATATCTCCATGGGTCCTCCTCTGCCCAATGACATGCCTCGTGGATCCAGTTGAATTGTACTCTCGTGCAGTGATCTTTCACAATAAAATGTAGGTCATACGAATTGTAGCTTCGGAGATCCAATGGATACTTATTCATCAGTTCTGCTTCGACATCTGCTTGCTTGAAACTTTGAATCTTGTATAACCCAATCCTCAATGGAAGAGCAGGCCAAGGTTCCTTCTTCTTCCAGTGCAGTCTAGCTGTCAATCCTGCTAAGATGTGATATGCTACTTCCTGCATGATGAGTATGCCTAAGAAAAACTTCGGTAGAACATGCAGAGACTTCTCCGTGCTAAACATTCGTATAAAGGCGCTGGATAGTGAGGCATACCAATCAACAATGTCTATCAATGCCTCTATTACTTCCTTCGACATGCAGGGTGGATCCTGTTTGAATATCATCTTGAAAACTCGGGTGACAAAGTGATCGGACAGCCGTGTGATTACTCCTCTAAAGTTGCATTCACACAACAACTTACAATATGTGTTCATAACAGTCTACGTCGGTGACCATGCCCACTCAAAGCTCGAAAACTCCTATTGGGCACATATTGCATCTAAGATGTAGGCGGACATGTAGATCTCTTCTTGCATACCTTCGGGTGAGTGTCGAGCCAGCTTTGTTACATTCTCCTTTAATTGATGAGCCAACATACCGGACCAATTACATGGTTTACCCTCTCTGGCCAGTTGGTCCAGCGCGATCACCCAACTCTGTGGGAAGGTTTCCATGCTTTCTTGGCCACATAGTCGACATGAAAATATGACCAAGTATTGATATGCCTTCTGTAGTATCTTCATCTTATAGATCTGGTTGGGTGTCATCCTGAATCTGGTCGGCTCCTTTACCCAGTTCTTCAAAATGTCTCTAGAGTTGGCATTGCTACTGGGTAAGCTGAAAGTAGTCTCCATGATAGTCATGGGCTTCGACATATGATACTTCTCATTATAATCCTATGTCCACAAGGTGGAAAGCTTAGTCCCATCGACACTGCTCAGATTCATTGTCTCGGGATCAGTGTGCGAGACAATCCAGTGTATCATTTCCATGCTTGGGAACACAGGTTATCTGCATGCAATCCGTGTTGGGCATGGAATATCCCTGAGGCATGTTTTGGGGCTCAAAGCCCATGTTTTGACCGAATAATGTTGTAAAACCCCGCGAATTATGAGCACAGAAGTATGTTAGAGTCATAGGGTTGTCCACCCTAGTTTGTAATGTAATGTCGACCTCCCATGGTTCCCAGACCATGGGATTGTATAAATAGAGTGAGGCTATAAGTGTAAAAGACAATTAGAAAAGGAAGCATGAGATAGCAACATAGAAGCATAGAACAAGTGTCTAAGTGGGTCTTTGGGTCGTAGAGTAGGAGAAGGCTCTGCAGCTGAATGCACAGAGGCCTAGTTGTCTGCAGTTGAGTGAGCGGACCCCTGCAGGTGAGTGCACAGGGTAGAGTCGAGTCTGTAACTGAAGAAGAGAATAATAAAGAGAAGTTTTAACCAAATTTTTTGTATCTATTCTTGAGTTATTACATGTTTGATATCAATTGCAAATATATTGTTTATTTACTGCGCGCACTTGTATGAATGATTTATATTGCTAAGTATACTTTACACATGTAAGTCAGCTAAGTTAATCAACTAACGGTGGAATACTAGTAAGGACTTGGGTAATAACAATGTTCAGCCCCTGAGTAGGGTTGCGTGAAAGCAGCATCTCAGGGTGCGAGGTACGGGTAAGTGTGCATAGCGACGTGCACGTAGGTTCAAACCATGGACCACTTGAACTCATCAGACATCTCCAGGGTATGGAAACCTCGTTCTAGCACCCTCCCATACTACTTTGGGTGAGACCTCAGTCTGCACTCTGTGGACTATTTCTGAAAGGGCGAGTAGTACTAGGATTTGTTTGGCTAAATCACCTCTGAATGTGGGTTAGGCCCCAACAAGCCAACAAATGGTTATGTTGCCGGGATAGGGATCTGCACAAGGGATGTCTGATATCATGTCACTGGAATCCGACAAAGAAAGAAATTGAAGGGTGATTGGACAAAAATATTCATGAGTTCGCAGCGCAGGAAAATAGGAATCCATGAGTATCGAAGGAACAGTGGTTAAAGCGCTACTTATATACGAAAATCCATGAAATTTTCTTTACATCCTTCCCCTCTGAGTTGTACGAGTGGATCACGAAGATAGCAGACAGTCAAGCAAGGTGTAGGCTCGACAAACCAATTGTGTGGACTCCAGAGTTAGTACACATACTAGAAGCATCGGAAGATAATATCGCACGCACTGTGGACCATTGGCTTGCTCAAATCATAGGAGGGTTTATCACTGAATTCATGGTAGATACTTCAGTCAGCTACAGCGAGGCGGAACGACGCTTCCTCAAAGGACTGTGAGGTAACTAGATTAAATCTTTGAACATTTGGATTAAAATGCTACTATGTGAAATGCGGGTTATGCAAATAAATTAATGTTTGGGGCTACGTGAAGTGGGAGGATCTATAGAAACAAAGGTAGTGCAGAGATAGGAACTAACCTCTTAATTTTTCCTCAGCGAGAAAGCGAGGAAGAGCTCGCGAAAGTTTCACCAAGGAGTGCGATCTGTCTGATAAGGCAGCGAATTTCGTGCATACCACCTCCACCTACACCACCACTAGTTTCACCATCTTCACCCCCATATCCACCCACACCACCTCCGCCACCACCACAGTTCAATATGGTGAGCGCGATAAAATTGCTGATGTTCAAAGGGGTAGGGAACAAAGATCCGGACCAATTTTGGCTCGTGGTAAAGGCTGTATGGGAAGCACAAAGAGTCATGGATGACAATATAAAGAAGGCAATGCTGGTAAGTGCATTGCAGGATCGCGCACTGACATGGTACATTAAGCATTCCAATGACAATCCAAATGCAGGGATCGCAGATATCCAAGTTGCACTGAACAGGGAATTTAGCAGGCCAAAATCGAAGACATAGTTGATTATCAGGTTTAAGGAAATCGCGATGCTTCCAGGCTAGACCCCGTGGGAGCTGGATTAGAGACTGAAGGGTATGATTCATGAAGCCAACATAACCTTGACGGATGGGCAGCACCACGCATGGTTTGTAGCGTCACTAACGCCGCATCTAAGGATGGCGCTGTCACAGCAGAAGTTATCCACCCAAGCCAAAGCTTTGGAGATTGCAATGAGACTGCACGAGACCCCAATACAAGATCCTAGCCTGGGATTCCAGCAAATCCACACGCAACTGAAAAATTTGTGTCTGGAAATGCAAAGTTTGAAATAAGATAGGACAACTCGCTCAGAAGTGCGCGAGGAGGTATGGTGCATAAAATGCAAGGGCCAAGGGCATGACAAGGACCATTGTCCAGTCTTGGTGAACTACCTAGAGGGAGGAGGGCCAATGCCATTAAGACCAAAGGCACAAGTGGGGCCATCTTGTGCCTGCACTATGGTGCGCAATTTGTCAGATAAGAGGGAAGCATGTTACAGGTAATTGTTGTTGGTCACTTTAATTTCTTATTAATTCAAACAACTAAGTGCTACATAAATTGTCAACCCAGGGAAGTCTGTTTATTTCAAAGGCAACTACACATTGTATGTGTTCAATTTCAAAAGCAATAAGAGTTGTAGTAATAAGTAAACTAGTCACACCTTGCTCTAAGCAAACTGAAGCTCCACTCTAAGTTACAGCAAAAACAATCTATTGTCGACAATTACCAAAGAATGCTCAAATTCATTAAAAGAGTAATCTAATGAAAAGGGATCAATCTGTAAGGGAAAGCACTAGCTATTCTATAACAGAGAACAGGACACTATTCCCCAAGAAGGAATCTTCAGCACCTATTTCTGATTACCATGCTTGCCAACTCACTATGTAAACTCAATTACCGATAAAACACTCGTGAACTAACTGCAAATGAATTTGATAGTGCAACAATCAATTAGAAAATGGAGTTCAGCAACAATGCATAAGCACATTCAGTAAACAGAACTTTTAACAAGGTATAGATAGGAAACACACTAAACAAACTGCAGAAATATAATGGGTGAATCTTGTGATGAAGGTGGGCCATATCTTTCTCACAAGATTCCCCAGGAAACGAGAACTAGTAGGAAATGTTCAGAACAATATTTTATTCATCCATCAATATGTCATGTTACAAAAATATTCAAGTTCTTTTCCTTCACCTAGACCTTCTTGCAGTCTGTCCATCCCCTTCTAATGTAGATGTCTCCTCTTTTTAAAGAGGAGACATCTATTACAATTGATTACATTGTAAGTCCTATCTTTAACCCAATATACCAAAATAGGAAAATCAGTTTTCCCATTAACAAAATGATGTTACAATGGTTATGGTAATGCTGACTTTGGAATGTGATCGTTACAGCCAATGTAGTAGCTCCTTCAATGATCTTCTTCTGTTGCTGTCGAATCTAGAATGCAAATCACGGCTGCTTCAGCAACGGGATTTGCTCCTTGTTCTAACTGTTACAGCAACATAACCTGTAATGATAACCCTGCAGTCTTCCAGGCTGTTTCAGCAACATAGACTGCAATGATAACTGTTTCAGCAACTATCCATTTCAATCAATAAATTATGAAGGTAATGTAATTATATGTAAAATAAATTAAATGTATAGTAAGCTCCATTGTCCTCTTGGTAAACTTCATTCAACCTTGCTAATGATGGAAAATGTTTATCATGTGATTTTGCAACATAAATATCAGCATTTTCTTTTCCTTCATCTTGCATTCTTAACATTTCTACTTATTTTGTTAGATTGGTAAGAATTTCTGTTTTAAAATCATCAAACAAATTTCCATGTTTAGCTTGACTTACCGATCTTGATGTTGATTTACCTACTCTTGATTTTCCTCTTGATATGTGTTTTCATGTTTCACAAATTTCCTCAAATGAAAATTGATATATATCATCTCTACTCATGAGATTAAGGAAATCAATCCATTCATCCCTAAGTGCTCTAATTAAGAGGGTTTTTAGTGTGTCGGATCTTAAATGATGTAGTTTTCCCCTCTTAACATTATACATGAACCTCTCTATTAGATCCTCTAGACTCTCATCTTCTCTTTGATTCATTCTAAAGATTTCTTCCTTAAGATCATGATTTTTATATTTTTCTAAAAATATCTTTTGCATATCATTCCATGATCTTATTGAATTAGTCCCTAATCTCATGAACCATTTAAGAGCTCTATCCTTGAATGTTGTTGGAAACATCTCAATTTTGAGTTTTTAATAAGTAACCATAAGATCTACAAAGGATTTCAAACTCAAAGAGAAAGGTTTCTGGATCCTCTGACCTTAGACCATGAAATTTTGGAAGAAAATATGGAGGAATGTTCTTCAAGTGCACACTACCATTAGTATCTTGAATGGGAAATCTGAGAGGATCTTCTTCATTGTCATCATCTCCATCCATTTCTTCTACATTCTTTGTCATCTTCTTCTTCTACCTACAAAAGTGAATGGTAATGTGGCACTTATTGCACCATGTGATCAAATGGGGGGGGTGGGTTGGAGATTTGTTTTGTTTTTATGATTGAATGAAAACACTAATGCAATGCAATTTTCAATTTTTTGAAATGAAATATGCCTAATGCAAATATTTTTTTGTTTTTGCAAAAAGCAAAAAGAAATAAATCAACTAGGGAAGAAAACAATGCATACTTTGACACCTCCCTGACAATGGCACCAAAAAGTGATGAGCCTCGGTATTGCAATAAGAATGCTACAACTCCCAAGGCTACCGACTTTAATTATCAACTCGGGGTTCATACAAACTTAAGAGGTATCGGCACTATATGTGTGGCATACAATGTGTCCTTTCTTTGTTGTTAGATTGACTTCAATGTGAACAAGAGAGTGATGAGGAACCTAGAAAGATTCAACAAATTTCTTATCAGAAATGGAACTAACCTTAAGGCTACGAGAACTTGGCATAACCATTAGCTTGGGTAGAAGTTCCTTGACAGCTTGAGGAATTTCCAATTCATCAAAAGATGTATCATCAAAGACCAGTGGATTAGAAAGATCAACAGTAGATGAATCAACATCGTGATCAAATGAATGAATGAAAATAACATGACAACCATGATCAGAAAGTTCAAGATGATGGAAGGAAACATCCTCATGATCTAACGAATCGTACAGAGGCGATTATGAAAAAGAGAAAGTTCACCCTCTATGTTTCCTAAAAGGTAAGATGATAGATTGGGCGAATAAGGGAAGATAGATAAATCCTCTCCACGTTCAAATGAAAAACTAGCATTCCACGTGTTCTATGAATGATCAAAAGTAGAAACATCTGGAAATGAATTTCAATAGATAGAAATGAAATGACATAATCGTGGAAGATGTCAAGATAAAGCAGATGAGGTGTGGATAGAATGAGGTCGTGCTTCACTGCATATTCTTGTTAAGACTCCCACACATACATGACATCAAAAATTATATCGTAGGTTGGTTGTTCAACACCAACTCTGTCTAGAACTTGATCCTCGTGAACATCACATGTGAGATCCGAGATGGATGAACACAACACACAAAAACCCAAAGGATCAAATGGACTAAAGGATGGAGGATGAGGAGATAAGACCACATGAAAAATCTCAGAGTTATAGTCCAAATCTAAGCAGAAATACTCAGCAGGTCGGGTAGGAGGAGATGGTGATAGATAAACAAGTGGATTCTCAACTTCTTCCACCTTGACCTATGGATCTAGAGTTATTTGATGAGGAGGGGACAGAAGGTCACTTGGGACAGCAACCTTATCCGTTTCAAATTTAGAAGCTCTAACAATGAGGTATGTTGGGAGAGGTTTGAAAGATTCTAACTCATGTGGATTTTCAAAAACGTAAACAAGATATTGAAATATTTCATCCACGAATTCCCATTAAACTTCATCTTTAGGAAATTCAAAATAGTAGTGAAGAAAATGATCGTGAAAATCTTGAAGAGATTCGTCAGGTGATTTTCACAATTTTAAGATTTTGCTATTAAGGGCTTTACGGTCATAAAGAATGAAAGTGCAACATAATTCTCTAAACAAGTGATCAAAAGAGTGTATAGAGACTACGAGAAATGTGTGACACCATTTCTTTGTGCAACCTTGAAACGTGAAAGTGAAAAACCCACAAGCAATATCATCAGATCAAACATCATGCCTGTCATAGAACAAAAGAAATTGTGTGCTGAACAAGGTTGTTCCACCCTCACCATTAAACCTGTATCTAGATAATTCATCTAAAATACTCACTGGCACTTCAAAATGAGCAGAAAACATGTTAGGGTTTCTATTTGGACAAAATTCTTGAAATATGTGTGTTGGCTTTGTGGGCCCTGGCCCAGCTTCAACGTTAGTCAACCAAACAAATCCCTACACTACTGGCCCTTTCAACATTAGCCCGCAAAGCGCAGACTGAAGTCTCAGTCAAAGAAGTATGGGGGGATGCTGGAACTAGGTTTCTGCACCCTCAGATGGTCATGATGTCGATTTATACCCCTTGGCCCTGCTTTTGAGCAGGTTGCTAAGCCTTAGGGCTTTATCAATATATCCTTTATTCCGACTTTTAGTACCTCCACGAAGGTGTACGATTGATCTTCGCACAACCCTAACTAGCGGTTCAGGTACTTTCGTGTAGCTATGAAAGTGTATTGTATAGGTTCCCAAGTTACCTTAAGTGTTTTACTTTTCTTACCAATCAATTACAATTAGCATCGCATAAACTAATATCTTTACTTGTGTTCAATTAACAAATATAATCACATCCATTCGTGCATCAAATAAACATTGTAGAATAAACCTAGATCACAATATAATCAAATGCATTAACAGAGACTAAGTACACAGTAATTGAAAAATACTTCTCTTTATTGATATCTTCCAGTTAAATACAGACTCTATCCACCCTACACACACAGCTGCAGGGGTCCGCACACTCAACTGTGGACTTCCACCCTAGGCCTCTATGCACTCAGCTGTAGAGCCTCTACCTATGCTAAGACCTAAAACACTTGGACTTCTCTACCAATACTTCCAATGATTAATTGTTCTAACTGCCTAGAGCTTACTTACTTAGCTCTCTTTTATACAATCCCTTGGTCTGCGGACCAAGGGTAGATCTTTACAGCCAACTTGACACTTTACAAAATAAGGGCGGACAACCCTTTATGACTCTTGACACCTTCGCGCTCCGCGATCACAAAATGCAGAGACTTTACAACTTTATTACAAAATTTTCCAAAAACATGGGCTTTTAGCCCCAAAACTGCTCTTGGGGGAACCTATTCCCAATAGGCCCCCAACATAAACATGGTGAATCACCCTCGAGTCACTCTGTGAGCATGGAGATCTTGGCGCGAAGACCTCCCAGCTTGACCTGTATGACAGGAACCTCGGTAGTGCACTGCGCGGCCGCTTGCTTCACTTCTTCAACCAACTGCTCTATCGTTGGTCCTGAACTGTCAGCCTGAAGCTTCTACTGAGTCGCTTGCATACTAGCAATCTTACCTTCAATGGAGGCCGTGACCGAATAAGCTTTGTCCTACCAAGGCTTCAATTGCACCTTCAACATTGCCTCTTTGTGATGCGCTGCATCTACATGTTCCTTCAATGTTTTGGCCTCCTACGGCTTCACCATTCTCCATGTGAGAGTGACGGTGCACGCTATTCCTTTTACCTCATCATAGCACTGTTGCAATTCTCATGCCTCTGTCTCCAGCCACTGTACATTAGGATCCTCCTGCAGGCAGGTCAGGACCTCGAAGGACTGTTCAAATAACCATGTGCAGTCTACTACTGCACTGTCTACTCTGGCTATCGCCTCTGTGACAGTGGTTGCACGTTGTTCCTTTACTTCCAGAGGAGTTGAAGGTTGGGCCTTCAACAACAAAGCTGCAATCTGTAGGTTCAGCTCCAGCTGAACCTTAACCAACTCTGTGCGAGCGTTGCGCACCCCTGTAGCAATTTTGTAGACCTATTCATCTACCTTCGAATCCTTAGGAATGGCCAATTCAAGGACCATTCAGCAGGCTTCCTTTATGGCATTAATCATGCGCTGATTTGTGTTAGCAAGTTCCACCATGGAAGTGAGGGCGGTGTCTCGCTGCAGGGCCATCTACACATTATTGATCTTCTTATCACTAATCACCTGAAAAGTATGATGTTTGCGGGCCCTCAGCTCTGCAACCACTCCATCCTGCAGTAGTTGGAGCGCCTCGCCAGGAAGCGCCACCAAGTTCCAGCGGGCCTATCAGCTTCATTTTCTGTGCTCAATGCTCCATTTGGCAGCGCTATCGCTCAAGATTCCTTCGCACGCAACATCTCAATGACTTCTAAAGTACCGATGACAAGGCTGGTGGACACCGCACCAGCCTATGATTCATGGATCAGTAGCTCATGTAGACCCATCTAGATGGCCCCTAATAGTTGTTGATGCTGCTACTCGAACTGCTACAGTACCTCTGCGGTGACATCCCGCACCGTGTCTCCAATGTCATTCAAATCTCCCTCTATTAGGGTGATTGGGTCCAGCGACCTCTTACTAGCCTTGGATTTCTTCCGTGGCCCCATGTTTTCCTATTCTCTTAGAAGTTTGATGCAATACAATGTTGTCTAAGGGTCCGCTCCATGCTACTCTGTTTGCCTGCCCGTTGCTTCCTCTGTTTTGGGTGAGGGTGACCTTTCACCTTTTTCAGAGTTTCTCTCTACTCCACTTGCCTATTCTTTTGCCTGTTGTGCAGCATCGTGCTCTGCCTGGGCTTTGTCAGCAGCCACCTTCTTCCTCTTTTCATCCAGTTGTGCCATATTGAGCTTGGCCTTCTCCTTTTTGCACTACATGGCAGACTTGTTCGATCCCACCAGCAAGTCTAAGGCAATGTGCCACTCTGTTAGCCAACGATCAAGAACTGGATCGATCACATCATCAGTTGTCAAGTAAGGGATGTTATGCCACTTCTGATCAAGGTCCTTTCGTGCCCTGATCGATACACGCTGAAAGTCTGCCTTGAACCCCACATACTCCTATAGTTTGGCAAACACAATAGGTGATAATCGTGGCTTGCAGTTGATAGCCATGCATATATTCATTTCCATCAAGATCTAGAAGATCTTTCTATCCTTGATGCACTGAGCATCCTTGGTCACCCACAATGAAGCATACTTTGTTGCTTCTAGTAGGTCTGGTGCGATTGAGGGGAATTGACTGTCTTCAGGTAGCTCCCAAGCTACCAGCACAATGGACAACAAGAGCCACGCATAGTGGAAGGTCTTTCTGAGCTCCTGTGCCTCATGGAAGTTGGCATGGAACTCACCATAGAGATAGCACGCCCAATTAAATTGAACGCCTTCGGCACATTGGGCCGCTAGAGCGACGACCGGTGCCGACACTTCATCTACGTGACATTTCTTCATAACTTTCGCTGCCAAAATCTTTGTGGCCACCTTGACCACAGGATCGTAGATACTCGAAATGGCATAGCCTCATAGCTTCTTCATGAGCTTGAATTTCTCCTTCATGGCCTCCGCGAAGGCCTACTTGTCACCTTTTTCACCAAACATCATGGCCAGATTTTCCCCTATATAGGGCAGCTGTGTGATCCTATGGATCAACCTGTTGGTGATGGGTATCGACTCCTCCAGCAAAAGACACCCATCATGCACCAAGCATAACAACTGCTTGATGACCAATATTGTAATGGGTGTCTGATTATAGTGCGACACGCATAGAAGGTTGAGCAGACCTGCCTTCTCTACACCCCAGATCCACTTCCGTGGTTCCAATGCAATCATATCCATGGTTGTGTGAACAACGCGGTACATTAGTTGTTCTGTCGCCAAGTGAGGGAACTTTTCAGTTTCAGCTAAGTCCCAATCTTTCAGTTTCAATAGTGGAACCTGCCCCAAGCACGGTCCTTCAAAGACAATCTCTTTCGATAGCAGAGGTATGTGCAAGGCGACCTTGCTTTCGTCAATGTCCTTTGGCACCTTAGTCTTGCCCTTGCGCAAAGGGACGTATTTGGGAAATTTAGTGATAGGTTAGAACCCTCGACTTCAACGTCCTCCACTTCCACCCCCAAATCCTCATCATCCATTGGGATGTCTTCAATCTCTTCCTCCTCTAGTTCCAAGTTAATAGTTTTTCCCTTTTCTTGTGCAGTGGGCTTGTCCTTCTGTGGGTTTCTTCTAGGCAACGTGCGCACCGGTATCACAACCTACTTTCCCTTCTTATCCTTCACACTCTCCTTGGTCGGGGTAGGCTTCAGTCTAGGCATCCGTGGTGACTTGGGGACTTCAGCTAGTACCTCTACAACCTCCGGAGTAGCTCCCTCTACCTCTGTAACAACCTCTAGCACAACCACCTCGGCTGTCACTGCTTCGACGTCCATAGCTTTTGATCTTGGGATAATATCACGAATAAAATTGTGGTTAGACTCTAGAAATCGATTAAATGCTGTGCAGTCAAGCAATTCTTCGAAAAATGTGTGGTTCATGCACGTCTAAGAGCTCACCAACTCAATGCTCAAAATGCCAAGTGTTTTTCGTTGGGTAGCCACATGTAATTTATAGGCCATTTTGAATTCAATTCCGACCATTCCCCCCAAATTCAGTTCATTAATGCCAAATTGGCAGCAGATTTTCAAGGATCTTACCCATAAATTTCATCTTAAATGTCGGTTGCCCACTTCATTTGGCCGCATTCTCATCATCAAATCATGAACACTGACTTTAATGGTCACTTTCTGGCTGACCTGTGCAATTTCTCCCTAGGTAGCACAACTCTCTCCGTGATGTCATGAACCTTGTGACATCTCCTCATTCTGTACAATCCTCCAATTGTGCATTTCCCCAACCTGGGCAGTATAGTTTATAGTCCTGCACTTCCTTTCTTCACAGAGAATCCTACGCTACTCCCTCTTCGTCACCCAAAGGAGGTGAAATTAGTGGGCTATATTCAGGACCCTTTCTTCCTTCGTTCCTGTGAGTATTTCCACTTCGTGTAGCTCTGAACATCAAGGTAGCTACATAACCTATGTTTCACACAATAACATCTTAATCAAAGTATTTAAATACTTCAAGTACTTACCTCGCGGACCTTTGAAAAAGCGTTGCTCCGTCTCACTGTAACTAACTAAGGTATCGACCATGAATTCTATCATAAACCCTCCTATGATACGATCGAGCGAATGATCGACAACTTGAGCGATCTTATCCTCAGAGGCTTCTAGTTTTTGTACTAACTCTGGGGTCTAAACAATAGGACCGTCAAGCCTCCACCTTCCTTGGCTATCCGCTAGCTTCACGATCCACTCGTATAACTCAATTGGAAAGGAACAGAAAAAGATCTCATGGATTTCTGTATACAGGTACCTGTCTAACCACTATTACTTTGTTAACCTCAGATTTTTGTTCTCCTACACTACAAATTCATGGATGTTCCTATCCAACCAGTCTTCGATCTCTTTCTTAGTTGGATTCTAGTGATACGACATCACACATCTCTCATGCAGATTACGGGTCCTGGCAACGAAACCATTTGTTGGCTTTGTGGGTCCTAACCCAAGTTCAACTTTAGTTAGCCAAACAAATCCCTACGCTACTGGCCCTTTTGGCATCAACCCATAGAGCGTAGACTGAAGTCTTACCTGAAGCAGTATGGGGGGATGTTGGAACTAGGTTTCCGCACCCTGAGATGGTCGTGATGTTAGTTTATATCCCTGGCCCTGCTTTCACGTAGGTCTCTAAGCCTTAGGGCTTTATCGATCTATCCTTTATTCCGCCCTTAAGTACCTCCGTGAAGGTGTACAATTGACCTTCGCACAACCCTAACCAATGGTTTAAGTACTTTCGCGCCGCTATGATAATGTATTGTATAGGTTCCCAAGTTACCTTAAGTGTTTTACTTTTCTTACCAATCAATCGTAGTTAGAGTTGCATAATATAATATCTTTACTTGCTTTCAATTATAGATATGTTGGGCATGGGATCCCCCAAGGGCAGTTTTGGGGCTTAAAGACCAAATTTTGGTCCAATTTTGTAATCCAAATGTAAAGACTCTGCATTTTGTGGTCACAGAGTGCATAGATGTTAAAGAGTCATAGGGTTGTCCACCCTTATTTTGAAAATGTGATGACGGCTATAGAATATCTACCCATGGTCCGCGAACCTTGGGATTATATAAATAGAGCAAAGCTTTAAGTAGTTAGGGCATCAGATAACTAAATTATGGAATAAGATATGATGTATGACAGATAGCCCTAAGTAGAAGTCTAAGTTTTGGGTTGTAGCATAGGTAGAGGCTCTGTAGCAGAGTGCATAGAGGCCTAGAAGTCTGCAGCTGAGTGTGCAGACGCATACAACTGAGTGTGCAGGGCAGGTCGAGTCTGTAATCATTCAGAATTGTCAATAAAGAGAAGTATTCTACAATTTCTACGTCTTTATTTCTTGTTTATGCATCTGTTATATTGGGTATAAATTTCACTTATAATTCTTATATGATGCGTGAATGTATGTAATTGTGTTCAATAAGTGACCACAAGTAGGAAATCTGTTTATGTGAAGATAACTAAGATCTGATAATAAAACACTTAGCCTAGTTAGGAATATATCGCAGTTCGCTGCCCCAACAATGCAAAAGGACTTCAGCCCCTGGTTAGGGCTGCGCGGAAGACAATTGTACCGTTTCGCAAAGGTACTGAAGGGTGAAGCAGAGGGTTAAGCAACCTATGTGAAGGAAGGTATAGCTAGAATAAAACGACATCAAATCCATCTCAAGGGTGTGGAACCTTGGTTACAACATCCCCCCATACTACTTCGGGTGAGACTTTAGTCCGCGCTCCATAGGCTGATGCCAAAAGGGCCAGTAGTGTAGGGATTTATTTGGCTAACTAACATTGAACTTGGGTCAGGCCCCCACAAGCCAACAAATGGTTCTGTTGCCAGGACCAGAATATGCATGAGAGATGTGTGATGTCGTATCACTAGAATCCAACTAAGAAATAAATTGAAGGCTGGTTGGATAGAACGATTCACAAATTCGAGACGTAGGAGAATAGAAACCCGCGACTATCAAAAGAACAATGGTTGGACCAATACCTGTATACAGAGATCCACGAAATATTTTTCGCATCCTTTCCTACTGAGCTATACAAGTGGATCATGAAGCTAGCAGATAGCCAAGGAAGGTGGAAAATTGACGATCCTATTGTGCGGACCCTGGAGCTAGTGCGAAGGCTAGAAGTATCAGGGGATAAGATCACGCGCAATGTTGATCATTGGCTTGATTGCATCATAGGAGGATTTTTTACTAAATTTGCGATCGACACCTTAGTCAGCTATAGCGAGGCGGAGCTACAATTTTTCAAAGGACCGTGAGGTAAGTACGTAAAATATTTGAATACTTGGATTAAAATGTTGTTGTGTGAAAAAGGGATTATGCAACTACCTTGATGTTTGGGACTACGCAAAGCAAAAAAAGTTACAGAAACAAAGGAAGGGTCCGAAGTATAGCCCCTTGATTTCACCTCCGTAAGGGGACAAAGAAGGGATAGCGAAGGTCTTTCTGTGAAGTGTTATTCAGTTGATAAGACAAAGGATCCTTGAATACCACCTCTGCCCACACCACCTCCGTCTTCACCGCCATCACCTCCAACTTCACCCATACCACCTCCACCACCACCGCAATTTAGTATGGAAAACACAGTGAAGTTGCCTTTGTTCAAAGGTTTGGGAAAAGAGGATTCAGATCAATTGTGGTTCGTTGTAAGGGCTGTATGGGAAGTGCAAGGTGTTACAAATCACCATATAAAGAATGAAACACTGGTTAGCGCTCTATAGGATCACACGTTGACCTGGTATATTAAGTACTCCAATGATAACCTGAATGCGAGAGTGGCAAACATCCAAGTAGCACTAAATAGGGAATTTAGTAGGCCTAAGTCTGAGTCACAGTCGATTGTGGGAATCAAACAAATCACGATGTGACCAGGTGAGACACCATGGGAATTGGATCAAAGATTGAAGTGTCAAATCCATGAAGCCAATATGAATTTGACAAATGGATAACATCGCAAATGGTTTGTGGCTTCGCTACTACCCCTTAAGGAGCGTGCTGTCATAGAAGAAGCTAACAAATCAGGCAAAGGCCTTGGAGATTGCCATGAGACTACATGAGAATCCGATGCAAGATCCTAATCTAGGAGTTCAGTAGATCCACGTGCAGTTATAGAATTTGTGCCTTGAGATGCAAAGTATGAAGCAGGACAGGACAGTTCGACTAGAGGTGCGTGAGGAGGTATGGTGTTTGAAATGCAAGAGTCAGGGTCATGACAAAGACCACTGCTCAAGAGGAGGACTGATGCCTTTAAGGCCAGAAGCTCAAGCAGGACCTGGCGCGGCACCTGATTTATGGTGTGTTATCTGTTTGGTAGCCGGAAAACATGCCATGGATAACTATCACTTGCTACAAAATTATGTGCAAATTCCGTAATAGTTGTTCTGCAACTTTTGCAAATCGGTAGGACATTATGAGTGTACCTGTAGGAACTATGAATTGATGATAGATAGAACTCCCACCTATAGGGTTCAAGCCAAAACGCGGCCCCTTGACCAGAATGCAAGGATGGCGCGGATAGGATTTCAGGGGCACGGATGAGGCCAAGGTGGAGGAGGACCTGGTAGAGGTCGTGGACAGTTTATTTGCTACAATTGTGGAGGGGCCAGGAGATTATGCTCATGTTTGCACTAATCCAACGTGCCCATCGTGCAAGTATTGCACGCTGTTTGATCATGAAATAGAAGAATGTCCTATGCTGATAGCTAAGTACATGACAAAGGGGGAACCTTCAGATGATGAGGTCTGAGCCGTGCGAGGAAGATCCGAATGTAAATATAGTGCTCAGGAGTGGGATTACGATAGGGGATGACAAGGGAAAACAGTGGAAAGATAGTACCTAGGTTCGCAAAGCCCTGACAAAAGAAGTTGAGTTCGATTTGGAGCACGCTCATGAAGCATTCAAGGAAGCTAAGAAGAGCTTCGTTGAGGCCTCCACTTCAGGAAGCAAGGATAAGCCTGAGCCAAAGATGGACCCCTCTATGCTCACAACTTTCCTTGAAACCTATATGAAGTTAGTGTGCGACAGTAAGGCTGTGAAAGGTTATAGGAAATTATCAATAGATGTGATGGGACTGCACCTGGTGAACAACGCGTAGTCCACAAGATTGGAAAGCATAAAACAAGGATGATGCGTGAAATGAGACTCACTATGCAAATCAGAGAATACGAAATGGATCAATGCATTTTGGATTTGGGATCATATGCGAACGTTCTACCGAAGCAAACATGGGAGTGAATGGGGAGACCTACATTGCAATGGTCTCCAATTTAGATAAGGATGGTGAATCAGCAGAAAATAATACCCATGGGGTGGCTGCAGCGAGTGACCGTGGATATTGAAGGAGTGAGCGCACCTAGATTTTGAAGTAATAGAGATTTTTATGACAGAAATCCCTACCCTGCGCTCTTGGGAATTGACTGGGCTACTGATATGGATAGGGTAATCAATCTGAAGAAGCAAAAAATGACCTCTGAGAGGAAATCACTATGTGTAATAATACCCCTGGATCCTGTTGACGGATCGCGCTACATAGAACCAGTCTGTGATTATGAGAATGATGATGATCTGGACTGCATCTATAAAATAACAGCGCGAGACCAAGACTGGGTGAATCCCACCATGGATGGACAGATCACATGGGACCGTGAGAGTTCCTGCACTTCAGACTCCAACAAAGAAATAGAAAGTTGGCAGAATTGGTTACATGAGGTGACTACGCTGAACTACAACATGATGACCAGGTCGCTACGTTGTGTATCGTCAAAGGTAATAAATATGCCTATTTATGATGCTATGAATGAGGTAGATATTTTTTTGGATGCATTTTAAAGGGAGGTGCCAGAAAAGCAACGCTTCCAGGCCTTGGACTGGGCATTGCGTGCTACGCCCACAAGATGGTGGGGTACGCACAAGGGGAGTTTTGATGATTGGCGCGAATGTAGGAAAATGATGTGAACATGATTTGGGAAGCCTAAGATGTGACTGACAGACAAGTACGATGGGAAGAATGATCCGCGCATGTATTTGGCCAAATGGATGCAAGCTTATGGAGAAAAGCCACAACCTGAGTGGGTTCACCTATTCTTTCATACCCTAGATGTTATCCCAATGAATTGGTATGTAGAAATAGAGCTTCGCCATGGGACAGGTGAATGGGATATCCTGTGCGAAGGATTCATGATGACATTTAGGTTTGAGGACAAGTTTGACAGTATTGATGAAGCGCTACAAGAGGTGAAAGCAACCATCTTTAGGATACCGCGAGATCCTTTAGACCTAACGTAGCCTAAATGGGCTACTCAACTGAGTCACACGCTGGAATGTTATAATGTAACTGTTGAAGAAGAGGACGACGATCCGTAGAAGATTAACATTCTAGAGATGGAAGGCCACTGCGAGGTTTAGGGACCACAGGTTGAGAACCCTAATATAACTATGCCAGTAAAAACTAGACAGGTGAACATTGGTATGGAGGCAGAACCCAAGTTCGCGAATATCAATACTTATTCCATACCAAGTTTATGGATTTGAAAGGAATAATCTGAGACCTAGGAGTGATGAATATCACACTAAAGCTCGATGCGAAGCCAATTAAGTAGAAGCCTTGGTGCCTAAATCCAAAATACAAGGAGAATGTCCGCTTAGAGCTAGATAAAATGCTAGTAGTAGGCATCATTGAACCTATGGAAGAGTCCGATTGGGTAAGCCCAATGGTGACGCAAGAGAAGAAGTAGAAGGATGAGATAAGGATATGTGTGGATCTTAGAAAGTTGAATGATCCCTATGTGCATGATCCTTTCCTAACTTCATTCATGGATGAAGTGTTGGACAATGTAGGTGGCCAGGAAGCATACTCCTTCACTGATGGGTTCTCGGGGTACCACCAAATCAAAATCGCGCTAAAGGATAGGAGCAAGACAACCTTCGCGACTGAGCGAGGTTGCTTTCAGTATACTGTAATGTCATTTGGGTTGAAGAATGCGCCTGCTATCTTTTCGTGTGTGGTTGTTGCGGCATTCAAGGAATTTATTCATAAGTTCCTGGAGGTATACTTTGATGACTGGACTATATTTGGGCTAGTTAAGCACCATGTAGCGAGCTTGCTCTTGATTTTGGATACCTGTCGAAGATACTAGATCTCGCTCAACCTCAAGAAGTGTTTGTTTTGTGTTCCTTTTTGGAACCTATTGGGGCATGTGGTTTGCAGACAAGGGATGATGGTAGACCCCATGAAGATTGTGGTAATTCTGAACTTGGAAGCGCCGCGGAGTGTGAAACAACTACGTGCTACCTTGGGACATAAGGGATATTACAGAAAGTTTATCAAAGGCTATCTCAAGATCACCACATCGATGGAAAAATTGTTGAAAAATGATGCCTCGATCTACTGGAATGATGACTGTAAGAAAAGCCTAGATATATTGAAAGAAAAGATGGTTACCGCGTCGATTCTAGTCTTCCCAGACTGGAATAAAGAATTTCATGTACATGTTGATGTGTCATGTATAGCACTTGGGGCAATACTAACACAAGATGTCGGAGAAGGCTTGGACCACCCTATCGTGTTCACAAGCCATAGAATATCCAAAGCAGAGAAGAACTATTCCACCTCTGAAAGCAAGGGGCTAGCTATGGTGTATGCGCTCTAGAAGTATTGACACTACTTGCTAGTAGGTCACTTTAAGATGTATATGAATCAATCAGTGTCGAAGCACCTAGCCAATAAGCCTGTGTTGGGGGGGTGCATCTGCAGATGGCTCTTATTGTTCTAAGAGTACAATTTTGAAGTTGTTGTGAAGCCTGGACGATTGAACATGGGACTTGACCCCCTGTCGCGCATCAAGACAGGGGAGGAACCTACTAATTTGGAGGAAGGATTACCTAACGTGCATCTCTTTGCTATGCGCGTTGCAGATGGACATTTCGAGGATATAATACACTTCCTAACAACTAGAACTACACTGGAAGGATACTCTATCCAGTGAAAGAAGGAATTAGTGGTGCGCGCAATAGACTTCTCTATCATTGCTGCACTTCTATACAAAATGGGGAATGATGAAACACTGTGAAGGTATGTACCTGAATTTGAACAAAGCAACATCCTCGCGGATGCTCATGGGGGCACTACGAGAGGACATTATGTAGGAAGAGAACTACGCGTAGGGTTGTGGTGGCCAACCCTTCATCAGGATTCAAAATAATATTGCAAGGCGTGTGATGTAATTCAGTGGATAGGAAGGCCATCGTGGAGGGATGAAAAGAATTTTAATCCCCAAATGAAGTTGCAACCTTTTGAGAAGTGGGAAATAGATTTTGTAGAACTGATTCAGCCACAAGGGAAGATAGGCACGACTACTACGAAGTTTCTATTTGAACATGTACTGACACGATTTGGATGCCCAAAGATCTTGATGAGTGATTGTGGTACGCATTTCCTGATGAGATAATCAGCGCACTAACGGAGGAATTTTAGGTGTATCACCAAAAGAGCACACCTTATCACCCACAGGCTAACAGGATAGTGGAGGTGTTCAACAAAGTTCTTGAAAACGCGCTGAACAAGGTATACAATGCTCAGCGAAGTGATTGGGACCTACGCATACTTGTAGTATTGTGGGCTTATCGGATGACATGTAAGAAGTTAACAAGATAAACACCCTTTAGGCTAGTATACGGGGTTGAAGTGGTGATGGCTATGGAATACATCGTGCCTAGTCTGCACATAGCAACACTCATAGGTATGACAAATCGCAGAGCCCTGGAAGAGAGGCTTGCGCAGTTGGATGAGCTCGAAGAAGAGAGATTTTTGGTTGGATTTCATCAACAAGTCGAAAAACAGCGCGAAAAGGCATGGCACGACTGACACATTAAGCTACACACCTTTAAGGTGAATGACTTGGTGCGATTGTATGACAGTAAGTTTGATAAATTTCTAGGGAAATTTAGAGTGCATTGGATGGGGCCCTATGTTATTAAGGATATTATCGACAATGGCGCGGTCCAATTGGTTAAGTTGAATGGATATCCCTTCCCAGGAAAAGTGAATGGTAGTCATTTGAAGCCATACATAGGTGGCCTGGCCATCTGACTAGCTGATAGAAGCATAGTCTTAGCGCTCCAGGCAGCTAAAAGGAGGCACGGGACTATAAAATACACTGCTCGATTTGGAGAGCTACGCGACTTCAAGACTTCATGATGCAATGAAGTGTCACAAGGTCTATGATAGCACGAAGATAGCTACACCACCATGCAAGTCCATCGGAAAGTGACCGTTAAAGTCACTATTCATGATTTTATGGTCGGTTTGAGGCCAAATGGAGTGGCCGATAGGCATTTGAGGCGATATTTATGGGTTAGATTCTTGAAAATCTGCCGCCAATCTAGCATTAATGGAACGAATGTGGGGGGAACGGTCAAATTTGAATTCAAAAGACCCTATAAATTACAAGTGGTTGTCCAACAAAAAACACTTGGCTTTTTTAGAACTGAGTTGTTGCGCGCTCAAGTATACATGAACTGAGACCTATTTGAGACTCTAAAAGAAAATTCATTATTTGAGCAACTACTAGAGAAACTGCAAGAATTGTGGAAGAGCACTATGTTAGCACCCACATAAGCCATGGACACAAGAGTAGTGACAGCCGAAGAAGCCGCGTAGGAAATTACGATAGTAGAAGCCCCAAAGAGCGCTAGAATAATAGTTGAGGTCCCTAAATCACCCAGAACACTAAGACCTAAGAAGGATAAGCAGGCTATGATCCCAGTGCACATCTCACCATGAAACCCACAGAGGACCAAGCTCACCTTGTAGGAAAAGGGGAAGGCCATTAATCTAGAGGCCAACGAGGAGGAATATGAAGAAATCCTGGTGGAGGAGGAGGACGAAGAAATAGAAGTTGAAGCCCAGGGTGCAGACCCTATTACTAGGCTGCCAAAATATATTCCTTCGTGCAAGGGCAAAGCCAAAGTGCCAAAGGACATAGATGAGAGAAAGAGCTCTCTACAAACTCCATTGCTTCCTGATGATATTGTTTTTGAGGGAGTGCACTTAGGGTGAGTTCCTGTACTAAAGAAATTCCTGCATTTAGCGATTGAACAGCTAATGCACTGACGGATTGATGCGACGACCAGAATGATTAAATTGGAACTGTGCAAATGGCTCAATGGTGTAGAGAAAGCCGAGTTGCTAAATCTTCTCTAGGTGCTACATTACCACCGTACCCCAGTGACCGTCTTCATCATTAGGTAGCTACTCTGCTTCATGCATGATGGGTGTTTGTGGCTGGAGGAGCCCATTCCCATCATAGACCACTTGATTCATCGAATTACACGACTGCCTTACTCAGGGGAGGATCCAACCAATATTTCAGGAGGAAATGGTGGCGAGTTGGCCCTCGCAGAAGAAATGAAGAAGAAGTTCAAGTTGGGGAAGAAGAAGCGAGGATATTCCATCTCCAGCATTAACAACCCCGCAAGCAAGGTTGCGACGCAAATACTAGCAGGGAAAGTGATGCGGAAGTGTTGCACGAATCAGGTGCCTGTGCCTATGATTGCACTAGTGGCCCAATGTGCAGAAGGAGTCTAGTTAAACTAGGTGAACTATTTATGCAGCAAGTTCCTTATGAACTATCGCGAGGCATAGGAGCAGGGAAAAACATTTCACTATGCATGGCTCCTGTTCTCGATTGTACTGGTGGCATGGGAGCTGCCCAAAGATAGCCAATTCCCTTCAATTGTGTTGGACCTTCTAGAGGTAGTGAAGTACGCTTTACTGTGGGCAACCAAGGATGCACAACGGATAAAATAAAGCAAGATATTTTGGGTCTTAATGGAGATAAGCATCAAGATGGGGATCAATAGCAAGATGCAGTTGTCACCCACAGTATACGCCAGTTTGAAGAGCTTTGCAAAGTTCAAAGTGGATTTCCACCATGTTTTTATCAGGGCGTGGAAGGACCCTACGAAGACATGGCATAACCTACTATGCCTGGTGACTGACGATGTAATTTTCACAGTCCTTGAGTCTTGGCTACCAGAGTTTCATGCTCTAGTAGGCTCTGTGGTGGAAACAGATAAGTCTATCGCACAGTGCAAGAAGGAAGGACAAAGCTTCGAATGGCGTAGCTGGTGGAGAAGCGCAGAAAGGAGGAAGTAGCGACTAAGGCCCAGGAAGTGCACGACGCCGCAAAATTGGTGGAGCAGAAGAAAACAGGAGAAGAAGAGCACGAAGGAAAAAGTCACCTTCGCCCAGCATTGAGGCAGAAACAAAGATAGAACAAGGTGGCGCAAACCTGCAGACAACATCCACCCAACTCAAGCATCCGCAACCATGAGAGTAGGCAATGCCATGAAAGAAAACAAAGGCATCAAAGACATATTTCAACCCAATCACCCTCACTAAGGGGGATTTGCATGATATCAGAGAAATGGTGAGGGATGTCACCGTAGAGGCCCTCCATCAATTCGAAGAGTAGCAGTAGTTGGTATTGGGGGCTCTCCAGACAGAGTTGTAGGAGTTGCAGGTATGCACTCCATAGGCTCGCACAGTGTCCACCAGCCCCTCGATTGACACTTCAGCCGTCGAGGAGATGTTGCACACAAGCGTGACCAACACAATAGTGCTACCAGATGGGGCACTTACTATAGAGAAGGAGGTTGATAGGCCCACAGTTAACAGTTTCAAATGGGTAGGATTGAACATGGTTGTGCTCCCTCGGGAGGCGCTCTACCTCTTACAGGATGGAGTCACCGTGGAGCTGAAGGCCTAGGAGAGTCACACTCTATAGGTGATGAGCGAGCAATGCATCAACATTGAGCAGTTGGGCCTGCAGTGCAATGAGGTAGTGGAGCAGAACAAGAAAATTATGCAGGAAGTAGAGAAAGCATGTCGGATGGTCCCAAAGTTGGACATTCAGGTAGAAGAACTGGTGGAGGTGCGCATCCACAAGTTAGCAACAAGGGTGTGTGATGCTCAAGCGGAGATGGCCAGGGTTCAACTGGAGCTGAACCTACAGATCGCAGGACTACAGTTGAAGGCGCAGCCTTCAACTCCAATAGAAGTCAGGGAACAGCATACCATCGTTGTTACAACAACAAGAACGGTGGTTGACAGTGCAGTGGTAGACTGCATGCAACTGTTTGAACAGTCATTCGAGGTCCTAACCACCCTGCAAGAGGACCTGAATGTAGAGTGATTGGATATAGAGGAGCGCGAGCTACAATAGAGGTATGATGAGGTAAAAGGGACCATGCAGACGCTTTCCCTTACACAGAGGCTCACATGGATGTAGGAGGAAAAGCCGCTCAAGGAACAAGTGGATGCCACTCAGCATCAGCAAGCAGTCTTAAAAGCGTGCCTATAGCCATGGACAGACGACACTTACGCGATCACAACCTCCATTGAAGGGAAGCTTGTGAAACTGTAGGTAGCTTAAGAGAAGATTTAGAGCAACAGTTCAGCAGCAATCACCGAACAACGAGTGGAAGAAGTCCAGTAGGTGACCACTTAGTGCACTACCGACGTTGCGGTGATCCAAACAGAGTTGGAACATCTTCATGCTAAGATCTTCGCACCTACAGAGTGACTCGAGGATGAGTCATGATGTTTGTGTTGAGGGCCTGTTGGGTGCGGGATCCCCCAAGGGTAGTTTTGGGGCTTAAAGCCCAGATTTTGGTCCAATTTTGTAATCCAAATGTAAGGACTCCACATTTTGTGGTCGGAGAGTGCGTAGATGTTAAAGAGTCATAGGGTTGTCCGCCCTTATTTTGAAAATGGAATGTCAGCTTTAGAAGATCTACCCATGGTTCGTGGACCATGGGATTGTATAAATAGAGATAAGCCCTAAGTAGTTAGGGCATTAGATAACTGAATTATGGAATAAGATATGATGTATGAGAGATAGCTCTGAGTAGAATTCTAAGTTTTGGGTCATAGCATAGGTAGAGGCTCTGCAGCTAAGTGCACAAAGGCCTAGAAATCCATAGCTAAGTGCGCGAACCCCTGGAGCTGAGTGCGTAGGGCGGGTCGAGTCTGTAATCATTTACAATTATCAATAAAGAGAAGTATTCTACAATTTCTGCGTCTTTATTTCCTGTTTATGCATCTGTTATATTGGGTATAAATTTCACATAGAATGCTTATATGATGCGTGAATGTATGAAATTATGTTGGATAAATGACCGTAGGTAGAAACATCTGTTTATGCGAAGCTAACTAAGATCTAATAATAAAAAACTTAGCCTAGTTAGGAAGATATCATAGTTCGCTGCCCTAGCAGTGCAAAAGGACTTCATCCCCTGGTTAGGGTTGCGCGGAAGACAATTGTACCCCTTCGCAAAGGTACTAAAGGGTGGAGTAGAGGGGTAACCATCCTGTGCGAAAGTAGGTATAGCTGGAACAAAATGACATCACATCCATCTCAAGGGTGTGGAAACTTGCTTCAAACATCCCCCCATACTACTTTGGGTGAGACTTCAATCCACACTCTGCGAGCTAATGCCGAAAGGGCCAATAGTGTAGGTATTTGTTTGGCTAACTAACGCTGAACCTAGGCAAGGCCCCCACAAGCCAACAAGACATAATCACGTCCATTTGTGCATCAAATAAACATTGTATAATAAACCCAGATCACAATATAATCAGATACATTAACAAAGATGAAGTACACAGTAATTGTACAATACTTCTCTTTATTGATATCTTCCAATTAAATATAGACTCTATCCACCTTGCGCACACAGCTGTAGGGGTCCGTGCACTCAACTGCGAACTTCCACCCTAGGCCTCTGCACACTCAACTACAGAGCCTATACCTACGCTAAGACTCGAAACACTTAGACTTCTCTAACAAGACTTCCAAAGCTTAATTTTTCTAACTTCCTAGAGCTTACTTACTTAGCTCCCATGAGTAGCTATTTACAGCCGAATTAACACTTTACAAAATAAGGGCAGACAACCCTTTATGACTCTTGACACGTTTGCACTTCATGACCACAAAATGTGGAGAATTTACAACTTTATTACAAAATTGTCCCAAAACATGGGCTTTGAGCCCCAAAATTTCTCTTAGGCGAACCTTTTCCCAGCAATGTGCAGAAATTCAAAACAGACTTCAAGGGCTCAACTTGTCATCTAGCCCTCTTCTAGCACTAGAAATGTTGACAATGTTGGAGCCTCCAACATTTAGGAGATATCCTAGATATGAAGTCCCAACTAACCTCACACCATTTGGAGTAGGAGTCCCAACATTGGGTTGTAGTGTAATGCCTTGACCATGGTAGCATACAGAGGAAAGTATGATAACTTTGGGTGAGAGCAAGTGTGTGACCCTATGGAGAGTCAAGTGAAATGCATGAAGGTTCTAACACATGGAGGGGAAATGGAAGTGTGCCCTTTAGAAGGTTGTAATAGTACACACCTTGAAAGGAGCACACAAGTGGAATGATATCACAAGCTAAAATGCAAAATAGTCCACAAATTAAAGTGATGAGTTAATCCAACAACACACATTTAATAGGATTCATACAAATGCATACAAAGTAGTTCATAAGCATATGCATAATTTAAATAGCATACATTGTCAATGCAACTAGAAAAGTCCAACTACGTTAACAACATATGCATGGAAGTGTGTTGGCTCTGATATTACTATTATAAGTGAAAGTTCCATCCATACATACACCATTAATGACCACTAGCCCCAATAGTGGAATATTACAATCAAGAGCACCTGCTCCTCTAAATAGGTGTACTCGCTCTACACTATGGAGAAGTCGAGGCTCTTCATAATACTCCCAAGCCTTTTCTAAGACTAAGCCTAGCCAAAATCTTGGCTCCCAAAATCCTATTCTATAATTTATGAGGTTCTATTTATAAAAAAGGGTTGGGTGACCCTTAAAATTCCCCTTTGTGACTCTTTGACTTCACTCATGACTCTTCAACTTCTACACTAGATGACACATTACATAACATGATGAATTTTCACATTCCACTAATGACACTTGGAATTTTAATTACAACATATTTACAAATAATATTACATTTTCCACATGTACCCATATAACACAAAGTAGGCTCGAGACGGCCTAATAAGACACAACACTATGACTATGGAGTTTGGGGAAATTATATCTCAGCAACATCCACTTGATGCTTCTCAGTCACATATCAGTGCCAACCTTGGTACTATGTGATGGTGTCCCCAAACTATTTGATGGTGTCTTTTTGGAAGCGGACTCTTGCCTCCATGGCATCTAGGTATATGGTCTTGGAACCTATATCCAAATTGTTCTGAAGCATGAGCAGCATGGTGTTGACTTTGACAGGACCACCGATGTAGTTCTGCATGTTGTGTATGTTCAGCTCCAAGTCTTCTTTGGTGGCCTCTTGTCTTAGCTACTCCATGTACTCATCGATCTCTAGCCAGAATTGGTTCTTAGGTTTAGCATCGATGAGGGAACTGATTGAGGGGATCATGTGCTTTCTCACCATGACAACCAAACTATTGCACAACTCTGCATATGAAGCTTGTATGCTACTGATGAATGGGGTGAGATGCTCATAGTTCTGGATCAACATTCGGACCTTCGCTTTCTCCAGCTCTGCCTGTGGCTTCATCTTCTTTGCTAAGTCAAGTGGGGCCCCTTTATACCGCATTGTCTATTCTTATACATGAGCAATGATTGCATGCATGTTCTTGAGAGTTTGAATAAACTCTTTGCTTCGATGTTGTAGGCCATGTACATGGATAACTGCTTTATGCACATCAACAAATCCATCATAGAGCTTCTTCATGGTACTCTCAAGTGACGATACTTCAACAAGTATCATTGTCCTCATTCCCCCCAATGCAGAAACTACATTATGCCTTGATGCTTAGAGTTGTTCTACCTCTTTCCTGGAATCCTACAAGTTCTTTTCCAATTTTTCATTCTTGACCATCACGTACTTAACATTTGAGCTTGTTTCTCCTGCATAGCCCAAGCTAGCTTCGTCAAAGGTGGTTGGATGCTTCCTGGTGTACATCACTATCACCTTTAACTTGATGAATACAGGTGATGCATGATCATCTGGAAAGTCCTTCCTCTACCCTTGTATAATCTTCTTCTGCAACTCATCAAATGATATATTGTACCCATCCATGACCAGATCATCATCGAGGAGAACAATATCTACTTTCTCATTCAGGACTAGTTCTGACACTAGAGTTGGTGGAGACTGAGAGATGACCTCTAGTGCTCTCGGCATAAGGTCAGTTTCTTCAATTGCTAGCTCCTATTCCAACTCTGTGTTTGTCACGTTAATCAATTGCTCAATCTGTTGATAAAGCTCCTGATCCTGCATCTGTTCACCCTCTTCCTTACTTGTTGGTTGTTTTGGATCATCAACCAACATTGGTGTTTTTTCCTATATCATTGTGCATTTCTTTTGTTTTTCTTCCTGCTTTTTATTCTCTTCTCTTTCTCTCCTCCTCAACTATTGTTCTTCCTTCATCTTCGTCTATGTCTCCTGCATCTTCAGTTTTGCTTCGTACAACCTCTTCTTTTCTCTCTTCCTCCACTCTTCTCTCTTCATATGTCGCTCCCTCTTTATCTTAGCTACCAAAGATGCCTTCTCCAAGATAGGATCTGCCTTCATCTTGCATCTTTGCTCTCCCTATGGGTTCTCAACAACCTTCCTCTTTCCCTTGTACTTCACTAGATTGTTGCCTTCTGTTGTTGTTGTTGTTACTTCCAGAGCTACTATTGTCTGCAGAGCAGCCTTTGAATTTCTTTTTATACTGACCAGCTCATGGAGTTTGGAGGCATTGTAGCAGTGCCTGTAAGGGTCCTCCTCTGGCCAATGACATGCCCCGTGGATCCACGTAAAGTAAACTCTCACACAATGGTCGTTGAAAATACCATGGGGATCATATGGATTAAGTTCCCTGTTGGAAAAATCAAATTTTACTATGTCCTTAGCTTCGACATCTACATCTTTCAATCTCTTAATATTGTATAACCCGGTTCGCAAAGGAAGAGTATGCCATGGTGCTTTCTTCTTCCTATGCAATCCTGTTGATGACCCTGTTGATCCGAATTGGATCCTCAAACAATTCCATGATTGGTAAGAATGAATGAAAAACTTCAAGAAATCTTATAGCTATCAGAAATAACCTCTAAATAATGGCAATTTTCAGCCAGCACAGAGCAACAAGGACCTTCGGTCAAAGCACACTGACCGTTAGCCCATGGAGACCACGCATTGCGCAAAAATGGAAATTGGGAAGATCAGATCTGGAAATGGAGGTTGTTTCTGATACACGATTCACTGGGAAAAACCCCTCGAGAAGGAAAAGACCTAAGCACTCGATCACAAGGGAAACCAGAAAACCATGGAAAAGCACTAAAACCGACAAGGTAGGTCACACGCTCAAAATTGGCAGAATATTGGAGGAATTTCAGGCAGTAAGCAGGTTTGGCCAAGGACCCAGCGATTCCATACATTGAGTGACGCATGTCCGACGGGGAGAGAGAGAAACCGCTTACATCGCAGACTAATGGTTGAGCAACTCAACCATGTGATATAAACGAAGACCATAGGATCTGGGGGCTCCATATCAACGATAGAGGTTCAACCCAATGGATGACTGGACTATTGGAAATAATACTGAGAGGGGGGGTGAATCAGTATTATCAAGTCAATTATTTCCTTTTTCAAATCCAAATCATAGACGGTACTTCAGTTAGAGAAAACCGTGTATATACACAACTACGTATAAGGAAACCCGCGTATACCATGCAAACCTATAATTTACTTTATCTTACAGATGTTGATCATTAATCTGTGTATCATAATCAAATAAACAGTAACCAGAAACAGTGAAACAGAGCAAAAGAATATCACACACAAGAACACAAGATATAATGTGGAAACCCAATATGGGTGAAAACCACCTGCTGCAATTCGTCTCTATCTTCTTTTTAATTAGAAACTTCCTTTTACAATGATTCTGTACTGGTGCAGTCCTTTACCAGTACGCAGGCTACAACCTGCAAAGAGCTACAACCCTCTCTCGTTCTCTAGCTTCTCCTGGAAGGGAGCTACAACCCCCTTAGCTCTTGCACTAGCCAAGATACTAGTACGTAGGTTCTGGCCTACAGATGGCTACAACCTTCTCTTTCTTCCAGGGACCATGTTTCATAAATTTTCAGACTGGATCCATGAACATCAATCAATCATCAAGAATTTCTGCATCAAACAATCTCCTTTTCACCAATTAGAACTGAATCAAGTAGACACTTCTCTGATAGCTATACCCATAACCCAGTAACAGTAACCATACACCAAATTCTGAACCCAAAACACTGCAACAATAAATAGAAGCAGCTAGAACACAACTCAAGAGATGTACGCTACTTCAATAACCAGAAACTTGTGTGCATACACTATTTTTACTCACAGAACCAGTGTGTATACGCGACTTTGCTTCACTGAACCTGCTTACAGATCTATAAAGGATAATTCACAAATATTCAGACCTTAATTAACCCAGATTACCAGATTTATAGATCAAGCATGCGGCACATATAACGGATCAAAATCATACAAAGATATTATAATTCAAGCCTTAAGATTATGACCCATCAATAGAACTTATCTTTCTCTTTTCGCTAAGGTTCCTCCTTCATTCAAATCCAGATCTGCACCATAACCCCAATCACCAAGATTTTAGATCTACCACTTTATCAGATATTCAATAATTCAGATAATACTTTGCCAAATGATCTCCTTCCTCTTTTATAGTCTTAGGCTTTCCACAATACCATGGTCCAAAATCATAACAAAACAATACCATGGACCCAATATATGGGATCAACACTCTTAACGAGATACCATGGCCCCAAAAACCATAGGTTCAATTACCAAGGACTAAATACCACGGACCAAAAGTAAGTTCTCCAACATGTACGGGCTTTTCCTTGAGTGAAAGTGCATGTATACACATACGCGCCTTGGTAACGTCTAACCCGCATGTATACGCGCCTTCGTCTAGGTGAAGCTACGTATATATCTTTTCTTTCATTCTGAGAGCCTGAACTGAGATCTGTCACCAAAGTGAGTTGCCATCAAGGACAACACCTGTGCCATAGCTCCAAACCTATGTCATAATGCCAACAATCTCCCCCTTTGGACTTGATGGCAACCCCAAGATCCTCAAAGTCATTCTCCCCCTTTGTCATCAAGGGCAAAGGGTTGTGCTCCCCCTGAGTACATGCTGAAATCTCTGCTCTACTTAGCTGACCATGCTCCCCCTAACTGTAGGCAAGATCTGCAAAAAGATGTTCTTCAAGAAGACCCATGACCTATACATCATAAAAGACCTTCCTATCACCAAAAGACTCTATACATACATCCATCACCCAACCAAGTGGGGATACATTACAAATTTACATATGACAACCAAGAACATCACATCATTCATCCCAGGCATAGTGGGGAAACCAAAATAGGCCGTTACATGACCTTGACACCACAAAAGAGATACATGACATAGAGACGAAATATCTAGAGCAAGACTTATGAAAGTCACCAATAACTGATATCAACAGCATCTATCAATCACTATTCAGATCAGCAACCATGTCTTCTTTCTGTTCTCCCTCTGCATTTGTTCCAGCTGAAACCAACAACAGCTGTGTACTAGAACCAAAAGCTTCTAAGATAATGCCAAAAATTATTAGAAGATTATCTACTCCCCCTGAACCTGTGCCAGATGGTCTCTGTCATACCCATTTCAGACTTTCTTCAATCAAAGTCTGTTCCCACTGATTTCTTTAAAACTACCATATACGCGACTGTCTCTGCATAAATCAGCGTATGTACACGGATACTCCTCAGGAAACTCGCGTACACCCACTCTTCTCTGAAACGGACAAGTTTCAACAGCAAGATGACGCATCCACTACTCCCAGCTTCTGTCTGAGGTATTCAAAAGTTTCCTTGGGCAGTGGTTTGGTGAGAATATCAGCAACTTGTTCCTTAGAGGGAACATACTCCAATTTGACCTTTTGTTCCAATACTTGTTCCCGAAGAAAATGATACTTGATTGGTATGTGCTTAGTCTTTGAATGCATGACAGGATTCTTTGAGATGCTGATAGCACTTGTATTATCACATAAGATGGAGATAGGTGGAGTACAAGTGATTTGAAAATCCTGCAAAGTTTGCATCATCCAAAGGAGTTGAGTGCAACAAGATACGACAGCCACATATTCTGCTTCAGCTGTAGATAAGGCAATCGAACTCTATTTCTTGTTGAACCAAGATACTAATCTGGAACCCATAAAGAATGCACCGCCACTTGTGCTTTTCCTGTCATCCACGCTTCTAGGCCAATCTGCATCTGTATAAGCATGAAGAGTAAGATCTGTATCTCTAGGATACCATAGGCCATAGTTTTGAGTTCCTTGATGATACTTGAGAATTCTCTTTACTGCCTGAAGATGAGTTTCCTTAGGATTTGCTTGAAATCTTCCAACCATTCCCACTACATGCATGATGTCTGGTCGGGTACCTGTTAAATAGAGCAGACTTCCAATCATGGATCTATAAGTTGGTTGATGCACTACTGCTGATTCATCATTTTCACTGAGGCTGCATCCTGTAACCATAGGGGTACATACTGGTTTCGAATCTTCCATGCCATACTTCTTCAAAATCTGCTTGAGGTACTTGGTTTGAGATAAAAAGATACCTCCTTCATTTTGTTGGATTTGTAATCCAAGAAAATATGTCAGTTCTCCAAGCAAGGACATTTCGAATTCTTTCTGCATCACCAAGGCAAAGCTTTGACTCATAGCTTCTTCATTGCTACCAAAGATGATATCATCAACATACACAACAAGTATTAGAAATTTGTTATTTTCAATTTTTATATAAAGATTGTTATCTGCTGATCCTTTTGAGAAACCTTGTTGTTGAAGATATTTGTCCAGACGATAGTACCAAGCCCTTGGAGCTTGTTTAAGACCATAGAGAGCCTTCTTAAGTCTGCATACAAGTTTTGGATCATTTCCAAGGATTAATCCATCTGGTTGCTCAATATACACTTCTTCTTCTAAGTCTCCATTTAGAAAAGTTGATTTCACATCCATTTGAAATACTTTGAACTTCTGGAAGCTTGAGAGAGCAAGGAACATTCGGATGGCCTCAAGTCTAGCAACGGGAGCAAAAGTTTCTTCAAAGTCTATCCCTTCTTGTTGAGCATACCCTTTACACACAAGTCTGGCCTTGTTTCTAATAACTTCCCCATTTTCATTCAACTTGTTTTTAAAGATCCATTTTGTCCCTATGACACTCTTATCTTTTGGTCTAGGAACCAACTCCCAAGTGTTATTCTTTTCGATCTGCTCAAGTTCTTCATCCATTGCCTTGACCCAGCATTCATCTTTGCATGCCTCTTTTACATTTTGTGGTTCAGTGGAGGAGAGCAATGCCAAATAGCTTGAGGCTTCTGCAATTTTTCCTCTTGTTTGTATACCTGCCTCTTTCTGCCCCAAAATTTGAGATTCTGGATGATTCTTCTGAATGTACCTGGATGGAGTCTTATCTTCTATCCTTATTTGTTCTTCTAGTGCCCCTTGAGCTTCTTCTTCATCATAAGTCTGATTTGATGTTGAAGGATAGTCCTCATCATCTTCGAAATCTTCAGAATTCACTTGCCTAGGAATGTTTCCTTCTTCATCAATCACTACATCAATGTTGTCAACAATTCTTCCAAGTCTTTTGTTGTAACACTTATATGCTTTCCTATGGGGAGAATAACCAAGGAGAATGCCTTCATCTGCTCTAAGTTCAAACTTGCCAATATTTTCATCATTATTTTTGATATAGCATTTGCTTCCAAAAATTTTGAAATATTTTACCGAAGGAGTCTCACCATACCAGAGCTCATGAGGAGTTTGAGTGTTGTTCACCCAGACATTTGTCTTGTTGAGAATAACAACTGCAGCAAATGCGGCTTCTCCCCAGAAGGTTACGGGAGTTCCAGACTCATCAAGCATAGCACCAGCCATTTGTTGAACCGTTCTGTTCATCCTTTCCACTACTCCATTTTGCTGAGGAGTCCTAGCTGTAGAGAATTCCCTTCTTATTCCATGTTCTTCACAAAAATCGAAAAATTCATTGAAGGTAAATTCTCCTCCTCGATCAGACCGGAGGCATTGATTATGTGATCTGATTCATTCTCCACCAAGGCTTTGAATGATTTGACCTTTTCAAAGGCTTCGTCTTTGTGCTTCATAAGTCCTATCAAACACATCCTAGAAAAATCATCAACGAATAATATAAAGTATTCTTCTCCTCGGGTGACCTTTTCCTAGATGGACCACATACATCAGTATGGACAAGTTCAAGTGGCCTGCTAGCTAATCCTTCCTTCTCAGAGAATTTAGTTCTGGTTTGCTTACCAAACTGACACGATTTGCATATTGTATTATCTAGAATTTTGATGTCTGGAAGACCACGAACTGCCTGGTATTTGCATGCTTTCCTTATCTGTGAGAAGCTAAGATGCCCCAATCTTCTGTGCCATAGCCAGTGTTCATCATTCTTGCTTAGATAGCATTGATGTTGTCCTTCTTTGAATATGTATAAATTATTTGGAGTTCTTACGCCTTTGATCACTATTTTTCCTGTATCAAGATCACGAACACTACATCCATTTGATCGAAATATTACCTCAGTTCCTTGATCACACATCTGACTGACACTTAATAGATTATGCTTTAAGCCATCAACATACATGACATTTCCAGCTTTGACCCTTTCTTTCAACTGAACAGAACCTTTACCTTTTATGAGAGCAGGGGTGTCATTTCCAAAAGAGACCTTCTTCTCCTTCTCTAAGGCACTATATGACTGAAATTTTTCTTTATCACCTGTCATATGTTTCGAACATCCACTGTCGATGTAACATTGATTTTCTTGCCATTCCACATATAAGGCTATACCACATCTTTCTGGTTGTGGTTCTTTTATTCTCCATGTTTTGGCACTTGAGGCTTGCTCCTTCTGAGTTGTTTGCCGAAACCTGCTCCTGCATTCAGAATCTTCATGACCGAAATTGTTACAAATAGAACATTCTACTTCATTTTCAAGAGTAGAGAAGTTATTGTAGGTCCTTTTCATGATCCCAGTCATACTCCTCTATTTATGAGCTTCTCTAGTCATGATTGTCTTATAGGAAACACATTGAGCTGCTTTGTGACCAAAGTTATGACAAGAGAAACATTGGCCATTGAAGAAACTCCTGTGATTATCAAATCTACCATCCAAATGATTATAGTTCCTATTGACATCCATTCTTGAGGCAAATTGAGAAGATTTTACCTGTGGCTGGTTGTAGCTTCTGTCCATTCTAAAAGTAGATTGCCCCTGATTTATCTGGTAGTCTTTGTTCACTCTTGAGGTGAATTGTCCCTGATTTACCTGGTGATTTCTATTTGGCTTTTGTTCACTTCTTGCTGCATCAAGATAACTTTTGGAGGTAGATGGTTCCTGCACTTGAGTTGTTTCTTCATTATATCCTAGACCTGTCTTGATTAGTGGAGAACGTTGAACTTTGATAATCTCATCTAATGTTTCAGATCCTTTAACAAATCTAAGATTAAGAGCTTTATATTTCTCAATCTCTTTTCTAAGCCCCACAATTTCACATTCTAACTTTTCATGATGTTTTTCCCTTTCAGCCAATTGGAATTGCAGAGTATCAATAATCATATTTTTCTCTTCTAAACAAATTTTGAGTTTAGAAATCTCTTCATAAAGACCTTCTTCATCTATAGCATCCATGAAATTTTCATCTTCAAAAGCCATTAAAAGTCTATATTTATTACCTTGTTCATCTTCATCACTATTTGAAAGTCCATCATTGTCTTCATGAGTGTAATAGCTTTTCTTATTTACATTTTGCTTCTTGTTCCATCTAATAGGTTCCTTACCCTTGTCAAGCTTATCTTTATGAGGACATTTGGCAGCATAGTGACCGACTCTTCCACAAGCAAAGTATTTGAAAGGTAACTTACCTCTGAATCTTCCAGCACCCCATTGAAGGTTCTTGACAAAATTTGATTCTTCCTCTTCTTCTGACATATGTCCTGACTCATAGTAATATCCTTTGCCTGAAGCCTTGAAAGCAGCTTCTCTCCTGTCTGATGGTCCTCCTTTCCTCATTTCATAAGCAGTCAGAATTCCATGCGGCTGTGACATGGTAAGATTTCGTAGATTCTCCTTTTCTTCTATTGCAGAAACTTTAGTTTCAAACCTAGGGGACAAAGATCTTAGAACCTTTTCAACCACAACAGCCACTTTTATTTCTTCACCCAAGTTTTTCATACAATTAACAATCTCATCTACATGAAGGAAATAGTTAGCCACACTTTCATCATTGTGCATTCTGAGATTTTCATACTGAATTCTAAGGGTTTGAAGTTTTGCTCGTTTTACCTGTTCATCTCCTTCATAGCTCAGAACAATCTTGTCCCATATTTCTTTCGCGGATTTATACTGCATAACCTTGACAAATTCTGATTGAGATAGACATCCTAATAGAGTATTGACAACCTTTGCATTTGTTTCATATTGCTTCTTACCAGCCAAATCTGTAGGAGTTGTGGATGGGAAAGTGTACCCTATATCTATGATATCCCAGACTTCTGTACCAAGAGATTGAAGATAGGTTGTGACTCTTACCTTCCAATAGACGAAGTTGGTCCCATCAAAAATTGGTGGCCTGATAGATGCTTCTCTCTCGTAGTTGCTCATGATGATGGATCTTCCTTCAAGCGATCAAGCTTCTTCAGAAGGACCTGCTCTGATACCAATTGTTGGAAATAATACTGAGAGGGGGGGTGAATCAGTATTATCAAGTCAATTATTTCCTTTTTCAAATCCATATCATATACGCTACTTCAGTTAGAGAAAACCGCGTATATACGCAACTACGTATAAGGAAACCTGCGTATACCATGCAAACTTATAATTTACTTTATCTTACAGATGTTGATCATTAATCTGTGTATCAGAATCAAATAAACAGTAACCAGAAACAGTGAAACAGAGCAGAAGACAATCACACACAAGAACACAAGATATAAGGTGGAAACCCAATGTGGGTGAAAACCACCTGCTGCAATTTGTCTCTATCTTCTTTTTAATTAGAAACTTCCTTTTACAATGATTTTGTACTGGTGCAGTCCTTTACCAGTACGCAGGCTGCAACCTGTAGAGAGCTACAACCCTCTCTCGTTCTCCAACTTCTCCTGGAAGGGAGCTACAACCCCCTTAGCTCTTGCACTAGCCAAGATACTAGTACGTAGGTGCTGGCCTACAGAAGGCTACAACCTTCTCTTTCTTCCAGGGACCACGTTTCATAAATTTTCACACTGGATCCATGAACATCAATCAATCATCAAGAATTTCTGCATCAAACAATCTCCTTTTCACCAATTAGAACTGAATCAAGTAGACACTTCTCTGACAGCTATACCCAAAACCCAGTAACAGTAACCATACACCAAATTCTGAACCCAGAATACTGCAGCAATAAACAAAAGTAGCTAGAACACAACTCAAGAGATGTACGCTACTTCAATAACCAGAAACCTGCGTGCATACGCTTCTGTGTTTGAACCAACCTGCGTATATGGTGTTTTTACTCACAGAACCAGCGTGTATATGTGCCTTTGCTTCACTGAACCTGCGTACAGATCTATAAAGGATAATTCACAAATATTCAGACCTTAATTAACTCAGATTACCAGATTTATAGATCAAGCATGTGGCACATATAATGGATCAAAATCATATAAAGATATTATAATTCAAGCCTTAAGATTATGACCCATCAATAGAACTTATCCTTCTCTTTTCGCTAAGGTTCCTCCTTCATTCAGATCCAGATCTGCACCATAACCCCAATCACCAATATTTCAGATCTACCACTTTATCAGATATTCAATAATTCAGATGATACTTTGCCAAATGATCTCCTTCCTCTTTTATAGTCTTAGGCTTTCCACAATACCAAGGTCCAAAACCATAACAAAACAATACCATGGACCCAATACATGGGATCAACACTCTTGACGAGATACCATGGCCCCAAAACCATAGGTTCAATTACCAAGGACTAAATACCACGGACCAAAAGTAAGTTCTCCAACATGTACGCGCTTTTCCTTGCGTGAAAGTGCGTGTATACGCATACGCGCCTTGGTAACGTCTAACCCGCGTGTATACACACCTTCGTCTAGGTGAACCTGCGTATATATCTTTTCTTTCATTCTGAGAGCCTGAACTGAGATCTGTCACCAAAGTGAGTTGCCATCAAGGACAACACCTGTGCCATAGCTCCAAACCTATGTCATAATGCAAACATGGACCCAGGGGAGAAATAAACTACGGCGCATAAGATTTGAAGTCTAATTTAACCAATGAATTGACAGAAGGATCCGTTTCACAAGGATCTGGGAAATAACGAAAAAAAAATGACTGTTCAGGAAGAACTAACACTCAGTTCACAAAGAGATAGGTGGCCACCTCTCTGTGAAGCATTACACAGTGATGATGACGTAGGGCAGAGGAGTCCCAGTGGGCAGAGGCAGGTGACCCAGAGAGTTGAGAAGCTGAAACAAATAGTCGAAGGAGCGAACTGGCTTTAAAGCCACGAGTTGATAGGAAGCAGGGGGACAATGAGGCAAAGAAGCAGTGAAGAAGCCAAAGGCTAAGAGACACAGAAAGAAAGGCAAAGTTGCAGAGGGAATAGAAGCCGAGTTAACCATCAGAGCAAGGGCAATATCGAGTAGACAAAGACCAATTGAGGTCAAAAATTCGGTAAGGGGAGTCTGTGAACTCTAAGGACTTGGGAATTCCAGGTTCCATCCTACTGATCATCCTCTATCAAGTGAGACTCAGATTGAGCTCCTTATTGTAAGACTCTACTTTAAAAACACAATAAAAGGCCACCACTGAAGGCTGGACTAGGAGACATAGCCCAGGAGGATTGGGTGAACTCCTTATTAAATTTTGTTGTGTTTATGTTTGCTTACTGTGATCTCTTACTGTTTCAAGTGTCTGTGTATTTCACAATCTTATCGATCCATTGCACAAGATAACATAGACACAACCACAAGCACATGAGTATGTAATACCTTCATTAATTTTCTAAGGTCACTTAGGGGTGATTTCAGATCAAGTGGTATCAAAGCATTAGGTTGTTAAGGTTAGACAAGCTTGTGCCGGTTTTAGCTGTTGAATGCTAAGTAGATCAAAGCTCAAATTAGGAGAAGGAGAGTTGGTCGAAACTAATCCTGAAATTGGAAGAGTCTATCCTCAGAAGAAAATGTCAGAGGAAGGTTCCTTGGGCCCAGACCCACAACTTATAGAGAGTTTCCTAGCCATGAGGTCCATGGTAGAGGAAATGTATAGGGACTTTAGAAAACAAAAAGATGAGGAATCATCAGGCTCCAAACAAGATAAGGGGGAAGAAGAATCTCTCCTCCATGACCACTCCAAAGGCAAAGGGAAAGAAGAAAGCTTTCTCTTACCTCCTGATAGCCCTGAACATAAAAAGAAGACATATTTGATTAAATTGGATGTTAAATTTGATTTACCAATATATTATGGAGAGTTGAATGCAGAAAAGCTGGAAAATTGGATCAGACAAATCGATGTTTATTGCAGAGTGCAGAGTATCAACTCAAACAAGAGCAAGATTCAGCTGGCCAGCCTATGCCTTGGGGGCACTGCCTTGGTTTGGTGGGAAGGTAGGACCCAAGCTGACATGAAGAGACATGGTAAGACTCTTTCTGTCTAGAGTGAATTTGTTTCTGCAACCAAAAAGTAGTTCTATCCATTGGCCTACATGCATCAAGCCATGATGAGCTGGCAAACTCTTCGCCAATTGAAAGGGAAAAGTGTACAAGGTTACACCCAAGAATTTAGGAAGAGAGCTTTGATTCTAGGAATCTCATTAGACTCACTTGAGACTTTGTTGAAGTACATCGGTGGTCTACACAGCTACATGAGGCACACTATCCTCATGTTTAATCCCACTAGTATAGATGAGGTATTTGTTCAAGCTACGCATCTAGAAGTTAGAGGAAAGAATGGGAACCCAGAGGTTGGAGAATCATACAAGCCCATTGCAAGCAAGAGTAAGGAGAAAAGAAAACAGAAATGGAAAGAGAGGGAGGCCAACACTGCACAGAAAAGCAAGTCTTCATGCACTCATTGTAAGAAGGATGGGCATGATGATGAGCACTATTGGATTCTGCATCCAGAGCTGAGACCTGAGATGTTCGAGGGCAAGAAGAAGAAGACTGTTGTAGCTATGCATAAAGATTGGGGTCAAACTTAGGAGATGAAACAACCATTTCAGCCATAGGTATAAAAGGTAAGAATTCAAAAGCATCTACTAGTAGTTCTGCACAATCTACTATTGATGAAGAAAATGAGAGAAAAAGACATGAGCTTTTCCATATTCGAGTTATTTCCAAACATCAAAAGATTGATACTTTGTTTGATAGTGGCTCACAAGTAAATTTAATTTCTAAAGCAATTGTAAAGAAGTTGGGATTACTGACTACACCTCATAAGAAACCATACACATTAGTTTGGTTAAGTGATAAAGCACAACTACATGTGACTAGACAATGCAAACTCAAGTTTTCTTTTGGGTCAGCATTTGTAGATGAGGTTGAGTTAGATATAATTCCTTTGGATATATGTGGAATTGTTTTAGGAAGTCCCTACTTGTATGATAGAAAAGCTATTTTCTATAGAGACAAGAACAATTATCTACTCGTTAAATATGGAATCGAATACTTTGTAAGAGCTCATAAGCTCAAGAATAATTATACTCTCATAAACTTAGGGCAGATGAAATGAATCGTAAATTCATGCAAACAATTTTGACTAATCGTTGTAAAGGAAAACAAACCTGATAAAACCAATGTATTTGAGGGCTGTGATGCTAAATAGCAAGCTGATTTAGAAAAATTTGTTTCAGAGTATGATATCTTGTTTCAAGAACCTAAAGGTCTGCCACCCAAAAAGGAAATAGTGCATGATATTAATTTTCAGCAAGATGATCCATTGCCTAACATTGGGATGTACAGGTTGTCCGCTTTAGAGAATGCAGAAATCAAGAAGCAGGTGCAGGAGTTGCTCGAGAAGGGGTTCATCAGACCTAGCACATCACCATGTGGGTCACCAATCGTTTTGGTGAGAAAGAAAGATGGCTCGTGGAGAATGTGCATTGAATATTGAGCACTGAATAAAATAACAATAAAAAATCGTTATCCCCTTCCTCACATAGACGATCTATTAGATCAGTTAAAGGAAGTTATTTATTTTTCCAAGTTAGACTTGCATAGTGGATATCATCAGGTCAGAGTTGCAGAACAAGATGCATGGAAGACTACATTCAAAACAAAGCAGGGATTGTATGAGTGGTTGGCTATGCCTTTTGGCTTAACTAATGATCCTGCTACTTTCATGAGAATAATGATGTGTTCAGACCTTTTCTTAATGATTTTGTTATTGTATACTTGGATGACATTCTTATATTTAGAAAAACATCGGAAGAACATTTAAAGCATGTTAAGCAGACACTAGATGTTTCAAAAAGAGAAAAAAATTATGTTAAACTCTCAAAATGTGAATTTGACAAAACATCTTTGAATTATTTGGGACATATAGTAGGGGGTGGTGAATTGAAGATAGATCCCTCCAAGGTGGCAGTCATGTAAACTGGCCTAAACCCAAATCTGCTACAGAAGTTAGAATCTTCTTAGAAGCAGCACAATATTAGAGAAAGTTCATTTCTAACTTTTCCTTAATTGTAGCTCCCGTACATGCTTTAACAAGATTGAACAAGATGTTTCAGTGGGGACGCAAACACCAAAAAGCCTTCAACACCTTGAAAGAAAAGATTAGTACAGCACCTGTACTAGCACTACCCGATCTTCAAAGACCATTTGAGATCCAAACAGATGCCAATGACTATGCCATGGGAGAAGTGTTATACAGCACAGTAAACCCATATGTTATCATTCTGAGACGTTTAACTCTATAGTAGTTCACTATCCCACCTATGATAAGGAATTGTATGCATTAGTACAAAGTGTGAAAAAGTGGAAATTATTTAATGGGCAAAGAAACAGTTATCCATACTGATCATCAACCACTTCAATATCTACACTCACAAACTAAGTTGCAGCAATAAAGACATTACAGGTGGATGGGGTTCCTACAGCAGTTTCATTTAATGATCAAATATAAAAAGGGCATACATAATAAAGTTGCAGATATGTTATCTAGACCCATTATAAATGCATCTACTATACTTAAGCATAATTCTGTATTGCATGACATCTACATTGAACAATATGCTCAAGATATAGACTTTAAAGATGTATATGCAACTTTAAGTCAAGGCAAATGACTAGAAGAATTGGATTATCATATTAAGGACCAACTCTTGTATCATTGTGGGAAGCTATGAATTCCACAAAATGAAAGAGTAAAGATAATTCGAGAAGCACACACTTCTCTAATATCAGGTGACTTTGGGGTAAGCAAAATAGTTGCACAGCTACAAAGATTTTGTTATTGGCCAAAAACGAATGAGACAGTTTCTATATGTAAGAGGGTGTACTATGTGTGCTAAAATCAAGCCCAGCAATAGGAAACTAGGCTTGTACACTCCATTGTCAGTTCCTTATCATCCTTGGGAAAGTTTTTCCATGGAATTTGTTGGAGGATTGCCTAAATCTAGGAAGGGTCATGATTATCTGTATGTTATTGTGGACAGGTTCAGCAAAATGTGTATCTTGATACCTTGTAATAAATAGATTACAGCTGAACAAACTGCAAAACTGTTCTTTCAACATGTATGGGTTCATTTTGGATTACCCAATTCCATTATATCTGATCGAGACACCAGATTTGTGGGGAAGTTTTCGTCAAGTATGTGGGAACTGATGGACACCAAACTGAAGAAAAGCACAGCTTTCCATCCACAAACTGATGGCCAGACAGAAGTAGTCAACAGGACAGTGATCCAGTTTCTCAAGGGATATTGTAGCAAACATCCCAAGCTTTGGGATGAACATTTATGTTATGTTCAGCATAGTTACAACCAAGCCAAACATTCTTCCACCCAGAGGTCTCCTTTTGAGACCTGTTTTGGTTTCACACCAAGATCTACCTTGGATTTTGTCTTTGGTAAGGACACAACAATTGAGGGACACAACAATGTGGACAAGGCAACTAGGTTCATTGAACAAATCCAAGATATCCATCAGGCAGTACAGGAATAGCTGGAAAAGAGCCAAGCCAAATATAAGGCAAGGCATGATAAGCATCGGATGGAGCATAGTTTTCAAGTCAGCGATAAATTCTGGTTGTATATCAGCAAGGACAGGATGCAAGGTGAAGGTAAAAAGTTAAAACCAATAAGGTATGGACCTTTTAGGATCCTTGAGAAAATTGGTGAGAATGCTTTTCACCTTGATTTGCTAGCTTATATGCACATCTACTCAGTCGTCAATGCAGACAGCTTGAGACTATTTGAACCTTCGTTAATTGAAGATCCTGAAGAGCAAAGTCAATTGCCTTCTATTGATGACCTGTTACTTGAATATCTTAACGAATTGTAGGAAGACATAGTTATGGACAGGAAGGTGAGAATGACGCGCAGGGGAGATGTTGAGTACCTCAAAATTGGGCTCAGGGGTTCAAAGACAAGAAGTGAAAAATGGATAGAGATTGGACAGGTGAGAAAGTTGTATCCTCACTTAGTTGATGCTTGAAAACCAACTTTTGGTGGTCCAAATTTTTTTTTCAATGGGAAGGTCGTGATCCGAATTAGATCCTCAAACAATTCCATGATTGGTAAGAATGAATGAAAGAATTCAAGAAAGCTTATAGCTATCAGAAATAACCTCTGAATAATGGAAATTTGCAACCATCACAAAGCAACGAGGACCTTCGGTCAAAGCGCGCTGACCATTGGCCCATGGAGACTGCGCATGACGCAAAAATGGCAATTGGGAAGCTCAGATCTGAAAATGGAGGTTGTTTCTGATACGCGATTAGCGCAAAGTGCTAATTGTGTATTGCTAGGAAAAACCCCTCGATAATGAAAAGCCTCGACTGCTCGGCCACAAGGGAAACCAAAAAATCATGGAAAAGTGCTAAAACCAACAAGGCAGGTCCCGCACTCAAAACCAGTAGAATACCATAGGCATTTCGGGTGGTAAAGTAGGTTTGGCTGAGGACCCAGCGATTCCATACACTAAGTGATGTGTTTCTGATGGGGAGAGAGAGAAACCGTTTACATCGTGGACTAACGGTCGAGCAACTCAACCGCTCAATATTAGCGAAGACTGTAGGATCTGGGGGCTTTAAATCAACTGCGGAGGTTCAACCCGATGGATGACTAGACCCAGGGGAGAAATAAACTACGGCACATAAGATTTGAAGTATGATTTGACCAATGAATTGACAGAAGGATCCGTTTCATAGGCATCTGGGAAATAATGGAAAAAAACGAACATTCAGGAAGAACTGACACTCAGTTCGTAAAGAGACAGGTGGCCACCTCTCTGCGAAGCGTTACATAGCGATGATGATGTAGGGTAGAGGAGTCCCAGCAGGCAAAGGCAGGTGACCCAGAGAGCCGAGAAGCCAAAACGAACAGTCGAAGGAACGAACTGTCTTTAAAGCCACGAGCTGACAGGAAGCAGGGGGACAGTGAGGCAGAGAATCAATGAAGAAGCCGAAGGCCGAGAGACACAGAAAGAGAGGCAAAGTTGCAGAGGGTAGAGACACTGAGCTAACCATCAGAGTAAGGGCAGCACTGAGCAGACAGAGACCAATTGAGGTCAAAATTTGGTTAGGGGAGTTTGTGAACTCTAAGGACTTGGGAATTCCAAGTGCCATCCTACTGATCATCCTATGTCAAGTAAGAGTCAGATTGAGCTCCTTATTGTAAGACTCTACTTTAAAAACATAATAAAAAGGCCACCACTGAAGGCTGGACTAGGAGATGTAGCCGAGGATGATTGGGTGAGCTCCTTATGAAATTTTGTTGTGTTTATTTTTGCTTACTGTGATCTCTTACTGTTTCAAGTGTCTGTGTATTTCGCAATCTTATCGATCTATTGCACAAGATAACATAAACACACACACTAGCACATGAGTCTGTAATACCTTCATTAATTTCTTGAGGTCACCTAGGGGTGATTTCAGATCACCTATAGCGAGGTGGTATGAAAATTCTTTCATGATTAGCTTGTCAGTGGCATACCTTGGTAGAACATACAAAGGCTTCTCTTTGCCAAACACTTTGATAAATGTGCCACCTGGTGAGGCATACCAATCTGTAATGTTTACTATCACCTCCATTGCTTCTCGGGACATGCAAGGTTGATCCTGATCAAATATTATCTTGTATAATGGGATGATAAAATGGTTAGTTAGCCTTACCATCATTCCTCAATAGCTGAAGTTAGAAAGAAACTTGCAATAGATGTTGATGGAAATCCATTTTGGTGTCCATGTCCAGCTCATGCGAGGGAACTTCTCCTGGGAAAATATTGCATCTAGTAAGTATGGGGACATGTAAAACCTTTCTTTCTCATTCTTGGGTGGATTTCAAGCCTTAACCACATGGGTCTTCAACTGATGAGCCAACAAACCGGATTAGTTGAGTGGCCTCCCATCATTCACCAACTAGTCTAGTAAGACCACCCACCCTTCAAGAAAGGTTTATGTTTTATATTGACCATATATTATGCAGGAAAATATGATCAAGAATTGGTAAGCCTTCCTGGGGGAATTCGTCTTGTAAACATGGGTACATGTCTGTCTAAAATTCAACGGCTCTTTCACCTAGCGCCTTACAATATCTCTCATGTTCACATAGCTATGGGTGGAATAGAAGAGTGAGTCCATGCACTTCACCGGCTTAGGAAAGTGTTGGGCATGGAATCACCCCGAGGCATGTTTTGGGGCTCAAAGCCCAAGTTTTGACCCAATATTGTTGTAAAGTCTCTGCGAATTATGGGCGCAAGGCGTGAAATGTATGATAGAGTCACATGGTTGTCCACCCTAGTCTTGTAAATATAATGTTAGCCTACCCATGGTCCGCGGACCATGGGATTGTATAAATAGAGCAAGGCTCTAAGTGTAAATGAAGGAAATGAGAAATAAGCAGCGAAGAGATAAGGATAGAGTCTAAGTGTCTAAGTGTGTCTTGGGTTGTAGAGTAGGAGAAGGCTCTGAAGCTGAGTGCGCAAAGGCCTAGTAGTCTGCAGCTGAGTCCGCAGACTCCTGCAGCTGAGTGTGCAGCGTGAATTCAAGTCTGTAATCGAAGAATAATATTAATAAAGAAAGGTTTTGTTACTAATTCATGTATCTGTTCTTGGATTAATGCATGGTTGATGTAAATTACAAATATATTGTTTGTTTAATGCACACACATGTATGAATTATTTATATTGCTAAATGTGACTTAATGCATACAAATAAGCTAAGTTAATCAACTAACAGTAGAATGCTAGTAAGGACTTTGGTAACAACAGTGCTCGGCCCCCGAGTAGGGCTGCGCAAAGGCGGCAGCTTTGGCTATGAGGTACGGGACAATGCGTGTAGCAACGTGCACGCAGGGTCTCACCGCAGACCACTTGAACTCATCAGACATCTCCAGTGTGTGGAAACCTGGTTCTAGCACCCTCCCATACTACTTTGGGTGAGACCTCAATTCATGCTCCACATATTGTTGCCAAAAGGGCCAGTAGTACCAGGATTTGTTTGGCTAAATCACCTCCGAACCAGGGTCAGGCCCCAATAAGCCAACAAATGGTTCCATTGCCGGGACTGGGATCTTCATAAGATATGTCTGATGTCGTGTCACTGGAATCCAACAAAGAAAGAAATTGAAGGGTCGTTGGACAAAAAGATTCACGAGTTTTTGGCGCAGGAAAATAGGAATCCGCGAGTATCATAGGAACAATGGTTAGAGCACTACTTATATATGAAAATCCATGAAATTTTCTTTGCATCCTTCCCCTCTGAGTTTTCAGATAGGAGGGAAGCATGCTACAGATAACTGTCATCTATTACAAAATTATATGCAGATGTCCCAACAGTTATTTTGCAATTTCTGTAGGTCAGTAGGCCATGATGAGCGTACCTATAGAAGTTATGAACTGATGATGGATCAGACTCCTACCTATAGGATGCAAACTGAAATGAGAGCCTGGAATCCAATTGTAGGGATGGGGCGCACTGGGTTTCAGGGGCGTGGATGAGGTTGAGGTGGAATGGGACCAAGAAGGTGTCGCAGACAACTAATCTGTTACAATTGCGGAGGGCCAGGGAATTATGCCCACGATTGTACAAATCTAACGAGAGCCTCATGTTTATATTATACCCAATTTGACCATGAGACAGAGGACTTCCCCACACTAATAGCGAGGTTGCGCGATAAAGGAACACTCCAACCTCCCCCAACTCAAAACCTGCAAATGATGAGGTCTGAGCCGCACAAGGACGACCCGAATGTAAACATTGTGCTCCGAAGCGGTATCATGACATGAGATGACAAAGGTAAGCAGCCAGAAGAGAGTTGTTGGGTTCACAAGGCTCCAACAAAGGAACCAAAGTTTGATTTGGAGCGCGTGAAGGAGAAATTCATGGAAGCTAAGAAGAGCTTCATGGAGGCCTCCACTTCAAGTAGTAAAGACAAGCTAGAACCAAAGATGGACCCATCAATGCGTACTACCTTTCTGGAGGCATGCATGAAGCTGCTGCATGACAGCAAGGTTGTGAAGGGACTACAAGAACTCATCACTAGATGTGCTGGATCAGGGGAACCGCACATAGTCCGGAAGCTTGGGAATCACACAACGCGAACAGGAAGGGAGATGAGATTGACCGCGCAAATCGGGGACTATGAAATGGATCAAGTGATTCTAGATTTAAGATTGGATGAGAATGTTCTACCAAAGAAGACATGGGAGCGCATGGGCAAGCCCACGTTGTAATGGTCTCCTATTCAATTGTGAATGGTGAATCAGCAAAAGATCCTACCGATAGGAAGATTGTAGGGAATAACGGTAGATATTGAAGGTGCCGGTGCGCTTGTAGATTTCGAAGTGATAGAGGTTTTTTATGACAACAATCCCTATCCCGCGGTACTAGGAATAGATTGGGCCATTGATATGAACAGAGTGATAAATCTAAAGAAGCGCAAATGATTTTTGAGAAAAAGTCTCTGCGCGTAATGGTACCTTTAGACCTTGCGGAAGGATCACGCTACATAGAGCTAGTGTGCAACGACAAGAGCGATGATGATCTAGAATGTATTTACAAGATAACTGCTCGGGAACAGGATTTGGTGAATCCTACAGTGGATGGAAGGATTTCATGGGAGCGCGAAAGCTCCTGCACATTAGATTCGGATGAGGAAATAGAACGATGGTAGAATTGGTTACACGAGGGAACCACACTCAATTGCAACATGATGATAAAGTCACTACGTTGTGTAACAACAGAGGTAAGAGATTTTCCCATGTATGATGGGTTGAGCAAGGTAGATGATTTCTTGAAAAAGTTTGAAAGAGAAGTACTGGAACAACGGCGTTTTGACGCTCTAAAATGGGCACTACACGCTACGCTCGCAAGATGGTGGGGTATGCATCAAAGAAGTTTTGAGAATTGGCACGAATGTAGAAGAATGATGCTCATACGGTTTGGAAAGCCTCAGATGTGGATGATAGCCAGCTATGATGGATGAAACAACTTGCGCACCCACCTTTCAAGATGGGTACAGGCGTATGGTACGCAACCTACACAAATGCACACCGTCCTCGCGATAGGAACTGGGACTACTAAGCAGGAGTGGGCAAGATGAGGACATGACTAATGAAGTATGATAAGACCAAGAGCACCAAAGATTATCCGCAGGGAAGCCTTTGACAAGGTGTGTGAAGTGTTGAACACAGTCCACCATGTGAGACGCACTGACTGGGACCTGCGCATACCAATGGTTCTATGGGCTTACAGGACCATGTGAAAAACCCTAACCGCACGAGCACTTCCGTAGTTGAAGTATGAAGCAAAGGCTGTAATCTTGATGGAGCATGCGAAGTTTAGTCCGCGCATAGCAGCACCCATAGATATGATGGTTCGCGAAGCCCGAAACGAAGGAATCACATAGCTGCAAGAAACAAAACACATTTGACTTGAGGAAGAAATCCGATGGGGAAACTTTGGACTCTGCAACCTTGGAAAATAAAAGATACGATTAAGGAAGAAAAGTGCTATGATGGACGCGGAGGTCAAGAGGCTAGAAGACGAGATATAGGAAGTGTTTCTCATTGAAAAACCTAGGATGGTAAGGCAAGGTGCATACAAGCATACTAACAAGTTTGATAACTATCGCCATGAATTGGTTAGTCTGCTGCCTTGGCTTGGACCGCATATCGCCAAACACACTGACAACAGTAGCACGTTGCAAGTAGTAAAGTGCGTGATGTCGACCACAATAATGGAAGGTGGGGATTCTCTGCGAACCATGGTGGAGGACGGGATGGAGCCCCACACGGGTGGTGCGACCACCTAACTAGCCGTGGGAAGGACAGTCTTAGCGCTCCAAGAAATTGAAAGGAAGTGCGGGACTATAAACTATTATGCCCAGGAGTTGTGTGATATTAGGGATGTGCACAGAAGCAGAGCATCACAGGGTCTGCGACCGCTCACAGAGGGTTGCGCTGCCGCGTGGGTTGGCTGGAAAGTGACCGTTGAAGTCACTATTCACGATGGAATGCTCGACTTGAGGCCAAATGGAGTGGGTGACAAGCATTTAAGACATGATTTATGGGCAATATTTGGGAAAATCTGCTGCCAAGAAAGCATTAATGGACCAGAATTATGGGGAACAGTCGAATTTGAATTCAAAAGGCGCTATAAAACACAAAGGGCTGCCCAGAAAACAACACTTGGTCATTTGAGAATTGAAGGATTGAGAAGAGCACTAAGCAATGCGAGCCAAGCAATAATTGAACCCCTGAGTTCGCAAGTGACAAAGTACAACCGAGATATAATGACAACAGCTAAGGATGGTTTGGGAATTGAAGAGGTAACCGCCGACAAGGCCGCGCAGACCCCAATGGTGGAGGATGTTCAAAAAAGTACTGGGGTTGTGGCAAATATCCCCAAATCACCACGTATGCCAAGACCCAAGAAGGATAAACAGGAAATGGCTCTAGTACACGTGTTCCCGAGGAACTCGCTGTGTAGCAAGCTATCATTGGTAGAGAAGGGGAAAGCTGTCACGATAGAAACAGATGAGGAAGAAGAAGATTTGTAGACCCTGATCATTGCAGAGGAGGAAGATGAAGGCATGGAGGAGGATATTCAATCTACACACTCTGTAACAAAACTACTCACATGTCCCTCCACAGAAATGGAAGAACAAAGTGCTTAAGGACTTGGACAAAACCAAGAGTTCACTCCAGACCCCACTCCTCCCAGACAACATTGTGTTTGAAGGCACGCACCTGGGCCGCGTGCCAACCATGAATTTTGACGATTGGTACCTCACTGACTGCGAGAAGTTCCCTCACCTGGAGATCAAGAACCTCATGAAGCAGAACACGCGTGGGTGGTGACAACATTAGAACCGCGGAAGTGGTTGCGCGGTGTGGAAAAGGTAGGGCTGCTGATGTTGGGTTGTGTTATATTATTTCCACGACTAGCCGACATAGTTAACCGGGGGGCTAGAAGCGAGGCAGAGCCCCCCCTTCGTTGCACCGATTGCATAGCGAGGGGGTCACAGGGGGTTTGAGGGGTGTAGGTAACCCCACTCTATGGGGTCTGGGGCAGCACCTCAGAAGATTTTGCTTTTGGACCCTATATTAGGTTGGGCAGACCTACCTATGGTTTTGTGCATGATTTTTCACACATGGTTTTGGACATGATGGTTTTTGGTTCATGGTTTTGGATGCGATGGTTTTCGGTCCATGGTATTGGATGCTTTGCCATATATAAATATGTATTGTAACATTGAAAGGAACATAATGAAAAATCAAGCTGGTAGTCCCAGTTTTGGGATCCAGGGGAAAATCTCTATGTATATGTGTTTTACGTGTTATGCTCTCGCATTGTTTATTTTCTATGTTTTAGAATTCGTACGCAGGTAATTTTGGTATGGGGTTAAAACCTACAGTTGAACTTATTATGGGTGCCGCATTTCCACCGCATGCCCATAACCATTTTCGTCATTAGGAAGCTGTGTTTCCTAGTGCATGATGCGTATCTATGGCTGGAGGAGCCTATCCCCATCACGGTAGACCTAATTCATCGCATTTCTCGACTCCCTTGGAAAGGAAACAACCCCGCGACCATAGTCGAAGGAAAGGGCAGTGATTTGGCCCTTACAGAAGCCATGAAGACAAAATACAAGCTAGAGAAGAAGAAGAGGGGCTATGCCATCTCCAACATCAAGGACAAGAGGGTACGCATATCAACCCAAATATTGGCCGGCAAATTTATGAGGAAGTGTTGCGTTGATGAGGTACTGGTGCTAGTAGTCGCACTGGCCGAGCAGTGCGCGGAGGGGGTTCAGTTCAATTGGTCTGAATTCCTCTACGAGAAATTTTTGGAAAATTGTTGCAAAGCCCAGGAGCAGGGTAAAACCTTCCACTATGTGTGGTTGTTGTTATCCATAGTGCTCATAGTGGGGGAACTGCTGGAGGATAGTCAATTCCCTAGCATTGACGAAGAATTACCAGAGGTCGCAAAGTATGCTTCACTCTGGGCCACAAAGGACGCGAAATGGATACGCGACACCAAAATCTTCTGGGTGCTCATGGAGATGAACATTTGGATGTGGATCAATCGGAAGCCATGCCTATCGCCCACGGTGTACAACAGCCTATAGAGTTTTGCAGACTTTAAAGCCGATATGCATAACATCGGTGAGACGGTTCACGATGTCACAAATGAGGCTCTTTAGGATTTTATGTAGGAAAACCAAACTGTGTTGTGGGCCCTAAGAGTGCAGCTGCAGGAGTTATAGGTGCATCCCCCTCAAGTGGGTACCCTTTTGACCCACCTCGCAGCAGGATCCTCGGAAGCAAAGCAGATGTTGCATGTGTGGATGGAAAACACAATAGTGTTGTCGAAAGGAGCCCTAGTCGCAGCGAATGAGACCGATAGAATTTCATTTAACATGATGAAAGGCCTTGGCCTTAATTTGGCTGCCCTTCCATGAGAAACATTATATCTACTACAGAATGGGATAACAGCAGAGCTGCACTCTAGAGAAGTTGCACGATCCAAGTTCTCAGCAAGTAGAAGATAAACATGGAATAGCTCAACTTGCAGCACGATGAATTGGTTTCGTAGAATCAATAGTTGGTGCAGGTGGTAGACGACGCTTGCTGCCGCGTCCTGGAGCTGGCCATCCCAGTAGATCTACCAATAGAGGTGCAGTTCCGCAGGTTGGCAACCAGAGTCCATAGGGCTAGAGAGGAAATGACCAAGGTTCAGCTGGAGCTAAATCTTCAGATCACCAAGCTATGGTTAAAGGTGCAGCCTTCCACTCCCCTGGAGGTCTGAGAACAACACGCTAGTGCTATCGCAGTAGGATTGGAAGAAATTGGAGGTGCAGTGCAAGACTGTACCACTTTGTTGGAGCAAGCACTTGAGGTCCTCACAACTTTGTAGGAGGACCCCAACATCCAGTGCCTGGAGACGGAGGCATGAGAACTCCTGCAGCAATACGACAGTGTCCAAGGAACTACACAGATAGTAGTCCTCACTCAGCAGCTTGCGAGGATGCAGCGAGCTAAGGCACTGAAGGAGTAGGTGGACGCGGCGCGACAAAAGGAGGCAGTTCTCAAAGTGCGCATCCAGCCATAGATCGATAAGGCTTTCACTATCACAGAAAACATTGAAGGAAAGCTCATGCACATACAGGGGATGCACACGTTAATGTAGAGAAGCACCTCAGACACAGAGGTCTTAGAACAGAGGATGCAATAGATTCAGCAAGCAGCGTCTCAATGCGCTGCTAACATCAACACAGTTCGAGGACAGTTGGAGAACCTCTGTGCCAAGATCATCGCGTCGACAGAGTGACTCGAGGGTGAGTCACGATGTTTGTGTTGGGGGCCTATTGGGAATGGAATCCCCCCGAGGCATGTTTTGGGGCTCAAAGCCCAAGTTTTGACCCAATATTGTTATAAAGTCTCCACAAATTATGGGTGTGGAGCGCGAAATGTATGATTGAGTCACAGGGTTGTCTGCCCTAGTCTTGTAAATATAATGTCAGCATACCCATGGTCCGTGGACCATGGGATTGTATAAATAGAGTGAGGCTCTAAGTGTAAAAGAAGGCAATGAGAAATAAACAGTGAAGAGACAAGGATAGAGTCTAAGTGTCTAAGTGTGTCTTGGGTTGCAGAGTAGGAGAAGGCTCTGCAGCTGAGTGTGCAGAGGCCTAGTAGTCTACAGCTGAGTGCGTAGGGTGGAGTCGGATCTGTAACCAAAGAAGAAGATTAATAAAGAAATGTTTTGTTACTAATTCGTGTATCTGTTCTTGGATTAATGCATGGTTGATGTAAATTGCAAATATATTGTTTGTTTATTGCGCGCACATGTGTGAATTATTTATATTGCTAAATGTGACTTAACGCATACAAATAAGCTAAGTTAATCAACTAATAGTAGAATACTAGTAACCACTTGGGTGACAATAGCGCTCGACCCCCAAGTAGGGCTACGCTGTTGGGCATCGGATCCCCCCATAGGGGATTTTTGGCACTTGAAGCTCGAATTTTGGTCAAGTATAATGTAAATACCCCGTAAAATGCGGGTGCGAAGTGCAGGAGTCTAGGTTTGTCCACCCTAAGATAATGTAATTTAATGTAAAGTGTGTTTGCCTACCCATGGTTCGTGGACCATGGGATTGTATAAATAGAGCAAGGCTCTAAGTGTTGGGTAGTGGATCCCCCCATAGCGGGTTTTTGGGGCTCATAGCCCAAATTTTGGTCAAAAGTAATGTAAGACCTCGCAAAATGCGGGCGTAGAGCACAAGAGTCTAGGGTTGTCTGCCCTAAGATATTGTAATTTAACATAGAGTGTGTCGGCCTACCCATGTTCCGCGGACCATGGGAATGTATAAATAGAGCCAGACCCTAGGTGTAGAAGTCTTTTTTTGGATTAGAGTTGGTCTTAAGTAATATGGTTTTTTGAATGCAATATTCGATCTGAGTCTGTAAGTCTAAGTCTTGGGTTGTACGAGTAGGAAGAGGCTCTGCAGCTGTGTGCGCAGAGGCCCGGTAGAGTCCACAGTTGTGTGCGTGGACCCCTACAGCTGAGTTCGTAGGGCAGAGTTGGGATTGTAACGGAACATAAGTTTAATAAAATCTAAGTGGATTCTGAATTATTGTGCATCTATTCGTAGATCTGTATATTTATGATTTTGTTTATGCATCTCCTTATAGTTATGATTGCGCGCACTTGTTATGAATGTTGAATGATTGATAAGAATATTGAGCCCGCAAAATTAAGTTAAGATCTATAATAGTAACGCAGTAAGGTTAAAGGATTTAGAACACACCTCTTCATGCTCTTTACAGAGCTACGCGAAGGTCAGATAGTTTTGCGGAGCAGTACGAGCACGCAGGATCAGCTCGCGAGCTTCCCAGACTTCATCAAGACATCCCTAGGGTGCGGAAACCTGGTTCCAACACCCTCCCATACTACCTCGGGTGAGACCTCAGTTCGCGCATCGCAGGTTGTTGCCGAAAGGGCAGTTAATTTCGGGATTTCTTTGGCTAAATCACTTCTAAACCTAGGTCAAAACCTAACAAGCCAACAAATGGTTCCATTTTCGGGATCGGGATCTACCTAAGGGATGTCTGATGTCAAAACATTGGAACCCTACGAAGAATGAAATTGAAGGGTGGTTGGATCAGAAACTTCACAAGTTCGTGGCATAGAAAAGCAGAACTTTGTAGATATCCAAGAAGAGGTGGTTGGATCGCTACGTATATATGGAAATCCACGATATTTTCTTCATGTACTTCTCTTCAGAGCTATATGATTGGATCGCGAGGTTAGCCAACAGCCAAGGAAGGTGTAAGCTCAACCAAACGATAGTGTGGACTCTAGAGTTAGTGCATAGACTAGAGGCATCAAAAGATAAGATCACGCGGGCCATGGATCATTGGCTCGACCGGATAATAGGAGGGTTTATCATTGAATTTGTGATAGACATGATTGTGAGCTATAGCGAAGCAAAAAGACATTTTCTCAAGGGACCGTGAGGTAAGTACATCAAATATTTGAATACCTGGATTAAGATGTTTTTATGTGAAAAATGGGTGATGCAAATACATTAATGATTGGAACGACGTGGAGTAGAAAGGCCTACAAAGGTATCGAAGGGTTAGGAAACAGTCCTTTAATTTCACCTCCGCGAGCGAGCGAGGAAGAGTGCACTCGAGTTTCTCCGAGGAGTGCGGTCAGTTTGATAAGGCAGCGCATTCTGCAATTACCATCTCCACTTACGCCACCACTTGCATCACCTCCTTCACCTCCATCTTCACCCACACCACCTCCACCAAACCAGCAGTTTAGCATTGCGAGCGCGATTAAGCTACCCGTATTCAAAGGAGTAGGAAATTAGGACGCGGATCAGTTCTGGTTCATGGTAAGAGTAGTGTGGGAAGCACAAGGGGTTACGGACGATAACATTAAGAAGGCTACCTTGGTGAGCGCGGTACAGGATTGCACGTTGACATGGTATATCAAGCACTCAAATGATCACCCAAATGCAGGAATAGCAGATATCTAGAATGCGTTGAACAGAGAATTCACCCAGCCAAAATCAGAGACGCAATCAATCATCGGATTTAAGGAGATCACGATGCTTCCAGGTAAGACCCCATGGGATCTATATCAACGGCTAAAGAGTACGATCCGAGAGGAAAATATGACACTAACAGATGCGCAGGACCGCGCATGGTTTGTGGCATATTTGACACCCCACCTGAGGATGGCGTTGTCACAGCAGAAGCTTTCAACATAGGTTGAAGCATTGGAAATGGTGATGAGGTTGCATGAAAAACTGATACAGGATCCAAGGCTAGGAGTCCAACAGATCCATGCGCGACTGCAGAACCTATGCTTGGAGATGCAGAGTTTGAAGCAAGATAGGGCGCCACAGCCAGAGGCACGCGAAGAAGTGTGGTGTATAAAATTCAAAGGCCAAGGCCACGATAAGAATCACTGTCTGGTATTCATGAACTACTTGGCAGGAGGGGGGCCAATGCCATTGAGACTGAAGGCACAAGTAGGGCCAAGTGAGATACCCCCGCTATGGTGCGCGATTTGTCAGATAGGAGAAAAACACACAATGGACTATTGTCATCTATTGCAGAAGTATACACAGACTCTGTAGAAGCTGTTTTGTAATTTTTGTAGGTCGGTGGGCCACGACAAGCATACATGTCATAGCTACGGGTTGATGATGGAGTGGACCCCAACCTATAGAATGCAGATTGAAATGCGAGGCCTCGACCCAGCCGCAAGGATGGCGCGCACTGGATTTCAGGGCCGAGGTCAAGGACGAGGAGGAATGGGGATAGAAAGGGGCCGAGGTCAAGGACGAGGAGGAATGGGGCTAGAAAGGGGCCGAGGTCAAGGACGAGGAGGAATGGGGCTAGAAAGGGGCCGAGGACAATTAATCTGTTACAATTGCGGAGGACTGGGGCACTACGCTCGTGATTTTACCAACCCAACGAGAATATATTGTTTGTACTGTTCTCAGTTTGATCATGAAGCAGTAGATTGTCCTACATTGATCATGCAAATGTGTAAGAAAGGGGTACTTAAACCTATTCCGACGCAGAATATTCAAATGATAAGGTATAAACCGTGCGAAGAAGACCCCAATGTGAACATAGTGCTCAACAGTGACGCGACCATAGGGGAAGATAAGGGGAAGTGGCTCGAGGAAGATACATGGGTTCGCAGGGCTCCTACAAAGGAACCTAAGTTTGACCTAGAATGCACAAAAGAGATGTTCATGAAAGCTAAGAAGAGCTTCACGGAGGCCTCTACTTTAGGCAGTAAGGATCAACCAGAGCGAGGGATGGATCCTTCTACGCTTACTACCTTTTTAGAGACATGCATGAAACTGTTGTGTGATAATAAGGCAGTTAAGGGACTACAAGAGTTGATCACCAGGTGCGCGGGATCAGGGAAACCGCGCGTAGTCTGGAAATTGGGAAAGCATGCAGTGCGCACCTAGAGGGAAATGAGATTGACCGCGCAGATTAGCGAATATGAAATGGACCAGGTAATCCTAGACCTAGGGTCCGATGTGAATGTGTTACCAAAATAGACATGGGAACGTTTAGGCAAGCCCGTGTCATAGTGGTCCCCTATTCAATTACGAATGGCGAACCAATAGAAGATTTTTCCCATGGGGAGCTTGTAGGGGGTAACCATTGATATCGAAGGCACGAGCACACACACAGACTTTGAGATAATAGAGATTATTGATGACAACAACCCTTACCCTGCATTGCTAGGAATAGACGGGGCCACTGATATGAATGGAGTCATCAACATGAAGAAGCGGAAGATGATATTTGAGAAAAAGTCTTTACGCATAGTTATTCCACTAGATCCAGCCAAAGGAGTGTGCTACACAAAACCTGTACACGACGATGGAAGTGACGATGAGCTGGATTGTATCTACAAGATAACTACGTGAGATCCGGATTGGCTGAATTTGACTGCAGATGGAAGAATCTCATGGGAGCATGTAGGTTCCTGCACCTCAGATTCAAATGAAGAAGATGAACGCTGGCATAATCGGTTGAATGAAGTGACAACACTGAATTGCAACATGATGACTAGATCACTGCATTATGTAACATCCCAGGCTTGAGATCTACCGACATATGATGGATTGATAGTGGTGGATGAATCCTTGAGCAAGTTTGAGAGCGCAATACCAGAGCAACAACAGTTTGATGCATTGAAGTGGGCGCTACGTGCGACACCTATGCATTGGTGGGGAACACATCAAGGAACTTTTGAGAACTAGTACAGCTGCAGGAGGATGATGCGGCTACGCTTTGGGAGACTAGAACTACGGCTAGCAGATAAATACAATGGACGTGATGATCCATGCATGCACCTCACGAAATGGACCAAGGCCTATGGAGAAGAGCCTCAGCCTGAATGGGTACACTTATTCTATCATACCCTGGATGTCATACCCATGAATTGGTATACCAAGATGGAACTCCTACATGGTACGGGCGAATGGGATGTTTTACACGAGGGATTTTGTTAACATTCACCTTTGAAGACCGATGATCAGATATTGTTGACGATGCAATGCAAGTCATGAAAGCCGCCATCTTCAAAATACCATAGGAACCACGGGAAGAAGTTCAACTAGCATGGGCAACCCAGTTAAGCCGTGCCCTAGAATGTTATAACGTACAAGCAGAAGAGGGTGATGACAACCCCCGAAACATTAATATTCCAGAAAATGAAGAGTGTCACGAAGTTCGAGGACCATCAATTGAGGACCCCGACATCACTGCGCTGACCAAAGTATGTAACATGCACCGAAATGACTCGGACTTGCACATTCCTGTCGTATTATGGGCATATAGAACCACATGCAAGAAATTGATAGGCCATACACCTTTCAAGTTAGTCTATGGCACGAAATCAGTGATGCCAATGGAATACATCGTACCCAGTTTGCGGATAGCAGCAATGACAGGCATGTCAAACTGCAAAGCCTTGGAAGAGAGGCTCGCACAATTGGAAGAACTAGAGGAGGAAAGGTTTCTGGTGGGATTCCATCAGCAAGTATAGAAACAACGCGAAAAATCCTGGCACGATCGCCATAACAAGATGTCACAGTCAAGGTAAATGATTTAGTGCTGCTATATGACAGCAAGTTCAAAAATTTCTAGGGAAACTCAGAATGCATTGGTTAGGACCATATGTGGTCAAAGAAGTTATAGACGGGGGCGCGGTCCAACTAGTCAAACTTAATGGAGAACCCTTCCCAGGAAGAGTAAATGGCAGTCACATGATGCTCTACATGGTCGGGCCAACTATCTAACTAACCAACCAAAGTACAATCTTTGCGAAACGAGGATCCAGACAAAGTTGCGGGACTGTGAATACACATACTACAAGCCGGCATCAAATTAGAGAATCAAGTCAGATGCAGATGATTCAAAGGAAGAGATGGAGCAGACAACGATAGCATGGGGCATTGCGGACCTTCGCGCAGCACAGGCATAGTTGGATGGACTTCACGCAAAGATCACCACACCATCTGGGTGACTCAAGGATGTGTCACGATGATTGTGTTGGGGGCTTGTTGGGCAGCGGACCCCCCCATAGTAGGTTTTTGGGGCTTGTAGCCTGAATTTTGGTCAAAAGTAATGTAAGACCCCGCGAAATGCGGGCACATAATGTGAGAGTCTAGGGTTGTCCACCCTAAGATATTTTAATTTAATATAGAGTGTGTCGGCCTAGAATGTATAAATAGAGCGAGGCTCTAGGTGTAGAAGTCAGTTTTTGGATTAGAGTTGATCCTAAGGAATATGGGTTTTTGAATGTGATATTTGCTCTGAGTTTGTAAGTCCGAGTCTTGGGTTGTAGGAGTAGGAAGAGGCTCTGTAGCTATGTGTATAGAGGCTTGGTAGAGTCCGCAGCTATGCGCACGGACCCCTGTAGTTGAGTACGCAAGGCGAAGTTGGGATTGTAACAGAACAGAAGTTTAATAAAAGCTAAGTGGATTCTGAATTATTGTGCATCTATTCATAGATCTGTATATTTATGCTTATGTTTATGCATCCCCTTACAGTTATGATTGCACGCACTTGTTATGAATGTTGAATGATTGATAAGAGTATTAGGCCCACAAAATTAAGTTAAGGTCTATAATAATAATGCAGTAAGGTTAAAGGATTTAGACTGTGCCTCTTCGCACTCTTTACAGAGCTATGCTAAGGTCAGACAACTGCGCTGAGAAGTGCGAGTGTGTAGGATCAATTCGCGAGCTTCCTAGACTTCATCAAGACATCATTAGGGTGTGGAAACCTAGTTCTGGCACCCTCCCATACTACCTTAGGTGAGACCTCAGTCCGCGCACCACAAACTGTTGCTGAAAGGGCCAGTAGTTTCGGATTTGTTTGGCTAAATCACTTCTAAACCTGGGTCAGGCCCCAACAAGCCATCACTAAGTGTAAACTAAGTCATAGTTTTGGATGATGAATTAGCCCTGAGTTTGTAAGTCCGAGTCTTGGGTTGTAGTAGTAGGAAGAGGCTCTGCAGTTAAGTGCGCAGAGGCCTGGTAGAGTGCGCAGCTATGTGCGTGGACCCCTACAGCTGAGTGCACATGGCGGAGTTGGGATTGTACTTGGACAAAGAATTAATAAAACATAAGTTGATTCTAAAATATTGTGTGTCTATGCTTCTGTTATATTTATGCATCTTGTTGCACAAAAATATCGTCACCATGATTATTTGCAGTCAGTATGGGTCTATCATCACTTGTACTGTCCTCCTAAGCAAGTCTCAGACCTCAGCTCTTCAAATCAAGCTTTAGAAATGAGAGGAAGACATCAAAAATCAATGTAACTCTGGTTCTGCACTTTCTCTCATGATCACCTGCGGTCCCGCACCTTCTGTGTACAAAAACTGCGGACCTGCCCGCTCTGTCCCTAAAGGTGTAGGTGCGGACCCCTGTGAAAGTCAAAAGGCGCAATTTTTATCTTAAAAAACTCACTTTGGGTTAATTCTAGAGGTTTCTAGAAGGAATTTTGACGTGGATTGTTCGCTCTGAGGTGGTTCATGCATCCCAAAAGAGAAGGAGCTAATCCCTTGATGAGAGGAGCTAACCCTTTGAAGGAGGGCTTTATCCCTTTGAAGGAGGACCTAGTAACCTCCCTCCATTGCACTATAAATACAGGCATTGGGCTGGTTTCTGGGGAGGTTAGAAGCTGAACATTTTTTAGGGTAAATGCTGGAGAAATCAAGACTTCCTAGTTGAGCTTAAGAGGAGAGATCACACATCTTTTTGGTTTCATTGGGGAGTGAGTGAAACTTGTCAAAGTAGAGGAGACTTCTTGCTGGACCCTGGGAGGAGCTTGTACAACGTCAAGGCAGAGGTTGTAAAGTTCTTATTCTTTTGAATTAATACAATCAAACTCATTTTTCTCAACAAGTATCTTATGTTATTTGTTTCATGGACTCCTTGACTTTCATGTTAAATATGTTTTATGCAATTGGATTTTCAGGTGCTATTTAATTTGTTTGCCTTGTTTGTGTTTGCAGATTCGCGAAAAGGAGCTCATTTGGATCGAAGGAGCGAGGGCATCCACAAGCTTGCGTTGGACCTAAGGTAGGCCCTAAAAACACTTGTTTGCTATTGTTTATCAAAGCATATTTAGAGAAAGATAGTGTCTGGTTGGTTTGCTTGTCATTAGGTCTTCTTTAGATTCTAGGAAGGTCTATCTTGTTCGCAAGATCAACTTATTCCGTGTGACAAAATGGTGACTCCACTGGGGACTTGATTGTTTTCCTTGTTTTTACTTTGACCTGAGAAACTCTATTTTTGTTTCTGTTTTTGGCTTGTTGTGTGTAAAATTAGGTAGAGTTTGTAGATCCAGGGTTATTTTTCGTTTTTCATAGCTTTGGGAGAGGACCGCACCCTAGCCGTTTGACACAGTGCGTACCTACCCGCAGCTTGGCTTTTAGCACAGAGTGGGACCGCACCTGTGCCAACTGTGGGCCTGCAGACCCTGTCAAAATTTTGAAAACCCTAAGATTTCCTTTGTTAGTCAGCTTAGTTTGTGTTTAGAAATTGTTATCCACTGCCCAGACCTTCATATAACTTGTCAGAAGCTTTCCTTGGATTGATTTCGTTAGTGTTAGGGTTTTAGGTGAAATTCCTAGGAGTTTTGCCTGTTGGGTTTGTTTTTCATTTTGGTTGTGTAGTGGCTCTGAGCTTAGAAGCTGTAGGGACTTCAGATCACCTTAGTGTCTACCAGCCTTCTTATGAGTCTGACCATTTATGAAATCTCCCCTTGTTTGAGGAATCCGCTTTGAGTTTTCTCTTTACAAAACTTCGAAAAGCTTGTGTTTGAAAGTTTGGATTTTCATTTTCAAAAAGAAAACAAAATTGGTTGTTCTTGACTTATTTGTGATTCTGCATAAATCGGTCCTTAGCTTACATCTAGCTAAGTAAAACATCCTTAAAAAAGACTTTTAGTAGGCTTTGACTTCAAATAGGTTTTTATAGTTTGTAGATCTCAAAGTTAGTCATTTTCATAGTTTTGAGTGTTTTATTAAAAAATATAAAAATCTCTTTTTGAAAAAAGTTTGTTTTGTAGTGTTTGAGTGCTTTGAAACGAAAAAGGGAAATTTTTGTGAAATAACTAGTTGTCTTGTTTTGAGTGCTTTGGAAAGGAAAAAGCTCTTCTTTTAATTTGTTGAATTGAGAAAGATTTTTGTTTACAAAGTATTTGCATTCTCGAACTCTTTCTTAGTTTAGAAGTTCATCAAAGAGAAAAAGATTGTTTAGATCATCTTAGGTGCATTTTTAGTGATTTTGAGTCGAGTCTTCATACCACGAGTTTCATCTCCGCACCTTTGGACTTAAACAAAAACCACTAAAATTAACACTTAAAGTAAAATTCACCTAGTAACATTTTTATTTCTAGGGCTCTGATACACCAACTTAGCTTAGGCTAGTGTCTTGGAGTAGGAGAGTAATTAACTCTCCAAGACAGTAAAAACAAACAAGTAGTTGTATCTTGTGGTAGGGAAGAAATCCAATTGTTGCATTTATGCTCTGGGAAAGCTCCTCTTAAAGGAGAAGCACGAGATCGTGTCTGAACCAGTGTGGGAATCAATCCTTCCTCATTGGGAACGACTCCAGATATTCGCGTATTAAAAACGGTAAACCTCGGATTAACCATTGTCGAGGAGCCTGGGGTCACTTGTTGGTAAACCTTGGATTATGTCAAGGAGCCTTCAAGGGGATTGAGCTTGCTACTCTGCCCCTGCGTGTGTATCGGATCGTAGAATGTTCCCCCAGGTGTATTTGTCTCAGTTGGTAACCTTAGTGGCCATATTCTTTAGGACTCTTCCTGAGGTGACAGTGGTGGGAAGATTCCACTGTACCTGGAGCAGACGTCGGCTAGACTCACTTGGATTTTCTGGGGGGTTCTCTTCACTCGAGACGGTTAAGTGGAGGAACTTGTGCCAGTATATTCATTACGCAAGTTGCCGGGGTAACTGTTCCAACCGCCATTTCTGTATTGAACTCTGCGACGTTGGATTTCATCACCAACTAGTGTTTTCGATACGAAAAGTTACTGTTTGTGTGTGTTTGATCTCCTAGATTCTTTAGGCGTGTGATTCAAATTTGTTTGGTTCTTTAGAGACTTTAGGTGCTTTTCATTGAGATTTTACTTTGTTTGCGTGTGAAGTAGTTAAAAGTTTTCAACTATGGTTGAATTACCAAGGCAGTCCCGTAGACTTCGAGGCCAGTCTCCTGAGTTTGTAAACGTGGCTGAGTTACTGAGGAAGTCCCGTAGACTTCAGGGCCAACCTCCTGAGGAAGTACCGAGCCAGCTCGAAGGCTTGAAAGTCCTCGTAACTCCTAGAGACGGTAGAGTTGGATCACCTGAGGAAGGAAAATTTTCTTTGATAGTACATCCTGATTTTCAACCGTTAGTAGCAGAGTATAATCCACAGTCAGTGTCTGTTTCCGAAATCACTGGTAGCTTTTCGTCTACTAGTGATATAGGTGAAGAACTCGAAATATCCGAGCCTGAAATTGAATTTGCTGCTACTCCGACATCGGGGTTTGTTTCTCCAACTTCTAGTGGTCCTGGTTCACCTAGGGTAGAAAGAGTAATCACCCAAGATCTTCCCTCTGGACTTATTGCTATTGAAGAACTTGCTCCGGAAGAGGAAGTAGGCATCCCTATCCCTGAAAATCAACCTGTTATTGAACTAAGGGAGCGTGAATAAATTTTTTATAGTCCACCTAGGAGTATTTCTTGGTATCTTTCTTTGACTAATTTTCTAGAAAACTCAGGGTTAAGTTTTTCACCACCTCGTGCTCCTTATCATCCAACACCTAGAGGTTTTTATACTCCCGTCAATATGGCAGGATAGTCATCCATGTTTACTCAATCGCCCAAATCTTTTTTGTACGGCGGTCCTTCTGTTCCCTCCGGGTATCAGTCACTTTCTCGTACTTTTTCGGGAGCATCTCCTTAACCCATTGAGCAAGGGTTATTAACTGGAAGCAATGGTACTAAGCCGTTGAGCGTAGAAGACATTCTTATGATGTCAAGTTCTATTCCCAATCCTCAACCTCAAGGTGGCCAGTTACCGCCTGGGGGGCAGCCTCAATTAACGCCTGGGGGGCAACCTCAAGGACAGTACATACCTATGGGACAGTACGTTCCTCAAGGTCAACCCCAGACTCAATATGTACCCCAAAGTCAACCCCAGTATCAATTTATACCTCAAGGTCAACCCCAGTATCAGTATGTGCCTCAAGGGTATCAACCCCAGGGTCAATACTCGAACCAAGGTTTCCAACCACTCCAAGGTCAAACGTATGTTCAAGAACGGGAAATGTACCTTTCAATTATCAATCCTACCCTCAACCCGGTTATGGTCCTTAGTATTCTCAACCTGTTATGGGTCAGTACCCCGGAATGAATATAGTGTGGGATCCATCGCAAACCCAACAGGTGTTGTAGCCAAGTGTACAGTTGTCATCTCAAACTGGACAACCCTTAGTTTCTGGTACACCCCAGCAACCAGTCCAGTCTAACATTCAAACTTCTGTATCTTCGGTTGCTTCCCAGCCTGGGCCTAGTACACCTCGTACTCTGCCTCAAACGACTGCTACAACTGTCGCAACATCTATTCAATCTACCCCACCTACTTCTAGAGTATCGACAGCTCCGGTTTCTACTGTTCCTGTATCTACTCCTCAGACATCTTTACCACCATCTAGATCTACGATTCAAGCTTTGGTTCAGATGCCTGTAGGACAACCTAGTTTAAGTACGGTTGTCACAAGTCAACCACAATTCACCTATCAACCATACCAGGGACAGTACCAATTTGGTCCTGCTGTGCAGCAACCAGTCTATCAGTATCAACCGTATCCTGGGTACACTTATCAACAACCTCAACAACCCCAGTACGGTCCGGTTAATCCTGGTTTTCCGAGAGGATACAATATCCCGAACGCGATTCCTATTCCTAGTTATCCTGGATATCCTCCTCCTGGAGCTGGTCTGATGACCCAGAGTTTTAGGGATCCTAATCGGTAGTTACCGTTTATCGCAACTTTGGACTTACCTGACTTTTCGCACCTAACGAACGATCCCATTAATTATCTTCCGTTTTGGCCGCTAATGCCGAATAAGTTGCCCAGTGACATTCCCAAGTTCGAAGGTAAATCAGGAGAGGACCCGTCGAACCATGTGATGACTTACCACCTCTGGTGTGCATCTAACTCCATTACAGATGATTTGATCCGTCTTAGACTTTTCCAGTGCACTCTAATTGGTCTCGCAGCCAAGTGGTATATTGAGCTACCATGAGGCACTTTTTATAATTTTAGTCAGTTAGCTACCTCGTTTTTAACTCATTTTCAGTTGCCAGTCCGATATGACAATGGCACGGAATTGTTAACTTTGCTAAAATAATCGACATCCACTTACATTTCAGATCATATTCATGAGTGGAGACGTCGACGACGTTTAGTGAAGGTATTTATTCCGGATCAAATCTTGGCTGAGTGGTTTGTAAAATCTTTGTTGCCAAAGATCACTGAAGATGTTGCTAAAGCCGGAGTTGTTACTGAGGAGCAAGTAATTGCTCAAGCACAGTACCTTGACTTGGTCTATACTCAGTCGGGTACGTTACACGAAAAAATCCCCAATCTTCCCAAGAAAAATCAAATCACTGCAGCTCCTTCGGGATCACATGCCACTGATGGTATGATTGGCACGGTTAACACTAAAAGTAAGAAGAAGTCTTCCAAGAATTCTTCCCCTATCATAACCTTGCCTAATTCCCCAATAGGAGATTCTTCTGCAGAGATCTCCGCTGATATTCACATTTTAGAGTCATCTATAGCCAAATCAAAATCCGGTGGGAAGAAGAAAGGAAAGAAGAAGAATAAAACGGACAAAAGTTCAAAGGAGAAACCTGAAAAGGCGGAATCCAATGATGAAAAGCGCAAACCTCGTTATCCTTGTCTCATTTGTGACGATGAACATTTTACAAGAGACTGCCCCCATCGTGCAGAGGTTGCGAAGATTGTCAAGGGTTCCCAAACTCCTTCTGTTTTGAAGGATCCTTTTCCGGCTCAAGACAGCAAGATGATAGGTTCATCCTTGAATGCCAATGAATAACCCATACTGATGATGTCCCATGTCAGGATTGCGACTCGATCGCAAGATTATGGTAGTAAAAGTCCTGTTGATGGTAAAGAAGCAGAATCTTCTCATTCTAATCCATCAACCTCAGCTCCCGGTTCCGATCCACTACAGATCGAGAAACCTAATCCAGACTTGGTAATCAAACCGCCTGCCAAGGGTATACTTCGAAAGTCAGCTTTCAATCCACATGCGAGAGCGACACAGAATTATAACATTGTTGAGGATTTAGCTGTTTCACCCTCAGCAATGTCGGATTTGGAAGTGCTGCAATCATGTCCAGCACAACGTAAATTACTTTTGTCAGCTATAGGAGCTGTTGATGTTCAGGACCCAAAGCTAATAATCTTTGATCTAGAAAATAGTACACTGCGTTTGCCTCATCAAATGGCTTTCCAGATTCCAGTGATAGTCAAAAACAGGCCTATTCATGGGACTGTAATTGATGAGGGCGCCTATTCATCGGACTGTAAATCAATCCCCAACGATTCTAAAGGCCTTTGATGGCCGTGGGTTTCATCCTTTTGGCATTCTACAGGATTTGCCTATAGGGGTTGAAGGAAAAACCGTTAGTTTAGATGTGGAGGTAGTTGATGCCCCTCTAGATTATAACCTTCTCTTGGGTCGAAGTTGGTCTTACGCTATGACAGCAGTCGTTTCATTGGTCTTTTGAGTAATAAATTTTCCACACAATGGAAAGATCGTAACAATATACCAGCTGGCTTACTTTTCATCCGACCCAGCCTCTTCGGAGAGTATTCAACATGTTGGTAAAACGACTATCCCATATAAGGATGTTGGAGTAGGATTAGCTAAAGATGTCGGTTTACTGGGAACTTTTCCTTTTCCTCCAATCAACGCATCATCTTCATTTGCAACCATTCATATGATTACATCAGACACCATTATTTATGATGATCCTTGGATTTTCCCTTCTGAATCTGAGATAGACTCATTTCGTAATTCCATGCCTTTGAGTCCATATGAAATTGCCTATGAAGCCGTGCAGTCGTTTGCCAACCCGTGTTCAACCGAAAATAACTTAATGAATGTGGTCTGTGAGGAATCACTTTTCACATCAACCTCGGATTTAACCACGTTTTCTGAACTTGTTCACTCTGATGAGCAAATTCGTGAAATCCTATGTGTAGATGATTTACCATGGGAAGATCTCCATCACAGATCTTCGTTTTTACCTGAGGATGATCGTTTTGAAAATGATTTCTCATCAATCTTTACAACTGAATATGTCAAGGAACCTCAGAATCCAATGAAACATCCTGATTCAGAGTTAAATTTGGGAAACATCTCTCGAACTATTCCTATTGACATTTCGGTTAAGCCCGAAATTGTTGAGAACATTCATATAGGTGCCTCGTGTACAGATGACGAAATTCAGATATATAAAGCCCTATTTCAAGAATTCCGCGACGTGTTTGCCTGGTCCTATGAGGAAATGCCAGGAATTGATCCTGCGATTTTTGTTCATGAGATCAAGACTTACCCGGACGCTAAACCCGTCCGGCAACGTTTGCGTCAGATTCACCCACGAAAAGCTGCTGCAATTAAAGCAGAAGTTGAAAAATTATTGAAAGCAGGTTTCATTTATCCGATCCCGTTAACGGATTGGGTATCGAATATTGTTCCGGTTAACAAAAAGCAGGGAACAATAAGAATATGCATCGACTATAGGGACATTAATCGAGCCTGTCCAAAGGACAATTACCCAACTCCCTATATCGATCAAATCATTGATGATTGTGCCGGCAGCGAATTATTTTCCTTCATGGACAGTTTTTCCAGATACAATCAAATCAATATTCTACCTGCCGATCAACCAAAAACGGCTTTCATTTGTCCATGGGGGACATTTGCTTATTGCAAATTACCTTTTGGGCTTAAGAATGCCGGAGCAACTTTTCAAAGGGCGATGTCTTATGCGTTTCATGACATCAAGCACATTGTGCAACCCTATCTCGATGACTTGCCTGCTCATTCATTACATCGAGCTGATCACCTCGTCCATTTACGAGCAATCTTTATGAGGTGTAGGCATTATCGTATTCGGTTGAACCCACACAAATGTGTCTTCTGTATAGAAACAGGTCGACTGCTGGGGTTTGTAGTTTCGAAAGTCGGCATTCGCGTTGATCCCTCGAAGGTCGAAGCTATCATCAAATTGCCTCCTCCTTCGAGTCTTCGCCAACTCCAGAGTTTGCAGGGGAAAGCAAACTTTTTACAACAATTCATTCCTAACTACGCTGAGGTTACAAAGGGTTTTACCCGGTTGTTGAAGAAAAATAATCCATTCTATTGGGACGAGATAGCTCAGAAATCTTTTGATGCACTCAAACATGCGTTGACCCATGCACCGTTGTTGCATCCTCCCAGCTACAACCAGGATTACTTCTTGTATCTCGCCGCCTCTCATTCCACCATTGGAATGGTCTTAGTTCAGGAATATGAATTCGGAACGGAACATGTGATATATTACCTTAGTCGAACGCTAAATCCAACTGAGCTAAAATACTCACATGTGGAGAAATTGGCATTGGCAGCCGTTCAAGCTGTCCAACGTTTTCGTCACTACATTCTACTACGTAAAACTACGGTAATTTCGGATTGCAACCCTATGAGCTACATTTTGACCAAGAAATTGCTAGGGGGCAAGTACTCTAAATGGATCGTTATCTTGCAGGAGTTCGACTTGGAATTTGAGAAATCTAAGTCTAAGAAATCTTTAGTTTTTGCGGAGTTAATGTGTGATTTCCCGCATGCTGACACGGAAACTGTGGCGGAGGAGCCCATTGTTGTTGGGAAAAGTATCCAATTTGGAATGCCCCTATCCCACTCTAAGAGGTGATAGTGCCTTAGCAACAAACAAGGAAAACTATCTGAGTATTCTTCTTTATGAGATGTAAATAGAGAAAGAAGGATGTAACTAATCGGTGTCTTCCGCTAGTTTGTCGATCCAATCACTCTCTCTTTTGTTCGCTTCCCGCTGCCTGCTCTTTCACTGGTCCAACTTCACCCAGTTCCTGCAAGATCACAAGAGAGGAAAACTACACAAAAGACATAGATTCACATTCATAACTAGTTTAGGATCAGATTTAAACTAAATATGCAAATATAACCAAACATCATTGAAATACAAGCATATAGGAGAAACTCAAATAGCTTTATTGATATGATAACAAGGTTCAAGAGGAGATACAACCAAATGAGTCCCGATCCAGCATCTACCTCCCAGCAAAGGAATCCCTTCCTCTCCTCCGACAAAGCATAAATCACCCAATGTACTAATCTCAATCTCAAACCGACAGTAATTCTCTGCAAAGTACAAAATTCCAGCCTCCTGAACCTCTGGGTGAGAGATCCATATATAGATGTAAGCAGAGAGGATGAGTCAGCTTATGTTTTGAATTTTGGCTTCTCTCTGTCAGTTCTTGCTTCCACTTGGAGGTTGAGAACCTCTTACTCATCATTTGGTCGAATTCATTGAGGCAAGTGTCATTGAGGAAGATTCTGGAAGCTTCCAGGGTCTTTCCACCTCGTTGAATGAACTTGCCATTTGTCATTTCCCGCTCAGCGCACCCTGGTAGTGCTTCTACCTGCGTTGCAGTGCACCTAGCCAGTGTAACCTCTGCATTTCAACGCAGGCAGCTAGTGGAGCCACTGAATTGATCCTGATTTGACCATTTCTGAGTTGTTTTTGGTGGAGAACTTCTGGGAGAAGCTGTCATTGGTTGACCTTGTTCCTTTAGGGGTAGGAACAACTCTTTTAGGGACTTTGGATCCCTTGGATTATGGACATCTCATGCTCAATGCTGTAAGGCACAAAAATGTCTATAACAGTTGCCCCCTAAAGTATGAGGCCGTTTATCGGGTGAAATGCTTTATTAGGAGGATCCGAAGTTCTTCCAATGCTGGGAGGAGACCTGTAATAAGATACAATACAATACATTATTTTTCATACTGCTTTCATGATCTAGCTGAGGCGGGCATTCCCATGCTCAGCTTTATAAATTCATTTTTCTGTACATAGAACAGACAATCATCTGATGGTAGACTGATGATTTTGATGAAATCACCATCCTTTTGGTAGGATGATTATCTGCTGTAATGCTGTACATGTCAATGTCTTTATTTTTCCTGAATATATATCGTAGCCCGGATGGATGAAACTAGATCCGGGGTCTTCAATCTCGTTCGATCTTCACTCTAAGTACAAGTCGATCCATGTGAGAAATGTTCTGAAGTCGAACATGGAAAGACATCGCTTGATTACCAGTCAATGATGTAAACTGTTAACAAGCGCGAGAGGAACCACCAATAATGATAATGACCCTTAAGGTACTGCAGTACAATTCACGTGGTGTGAATAAAGGACTTGGCGTTGAACAGCACGCAAAATCTTTCGGTCGAAGGTCATTGATGTATACCTGTCGCCGGAAGTGAGAAACTTGCCATTGAGGCATGCAAGCTTCAAAGTATTGAAGGGGGTGTTCCTAGATCAACTTCTTGGATAATGAGTTGATGTCGACAAGAAGCGATCCGTCAAAGGAGGGCCTTAATGTATCCCACATCAGTGACACGGAACGGAGCAAATGATTTTGATGGAGGTGAAAACGATCTGATGATATATGGTTCAGGGTGGCGGTCATGAAAGGATGAAGGATAATGTATGGTAGTGGATGGGACACGGTTGACTTCTCTGGATGACTTCTCTTGAACATATTGGCGACACTTGTGTGATGGATTGGTAGCATTTACCCCAAATATGGATGGTATGGCGAGACCATGGTGATGACCGGTGAATGAAACAACCCAACCCGACTCAGGCACGGAGTCGAAGTGTCATGTTCAAGAGCGACTTGCTACCAATAAAAGTTCTTTGAGTTTCTTCCTAATTTTTCCCCAGTCATTTCTGACCAGTACCTCTTTATTTTTGTCAAGCTTGAGGAGGATAACATATGCTTGTTCTATAATTTGCCCTTCGGGCAAACCCATCGCTATGTTTTAACGAGCCTAGCGATAGTGAAACTCGTTCTCGTCTAAAGACAAGTTTGTCGCTATTAATGTTTTTTAACGAGTTTAACGACAAAGATAACTCGATCCCTTTTCATTTTTAGAGAGTCTAAAAAGGTACGTAAAGATAACTCCAAAGTTCCTTTTTCGTCATCTAATCCCTTAAGTCTGAAAAAGTATAAAACAATACAGAAGGGATGAGTTTTCGATAGTCTTAACGAGCCGAACAAAACAAGCGCTCGATCTTTTTGTGCAATAATCCCTCAGGTCCAAAAAGATTAAAATCTAGAGGAGGGATAGCACTTCTGGTCGCTTTAACGAGCTGGAAGGCCAAAACTCGGCAGTCTTTTCATATTTTACGAGTCAGATGAAAAGAGCTTAAAGAAGACTCGTCTTTTGAGGAACGAGTAATAAAACGGGTAGCAGCTGATTCCAGGTAAGGGTCGGAATCTTCCAATCATGACAGTGTTACAAGGATGGCTAAGTGAAATCACTCTTCGCAGCTGCCCCTCAAAATGGGTAAACAATCAAATGGAGGTGAATGATCGACCAATGGAAAAGTGGAGGTGACGGTGCAAACACGACCAAGGCTTTAATGGCTGATAATGTTACATTCACGGTGGTTATTTACCGGAGGGTAGTTCATTTTTTAACGAGCTTAAACGCGGATTGAAACCCTTGCTTGATTTTATGTTTATTTTTTAACGAGCATGAACTATGCGCTAAAACTTCTCGATTCCAGTCATATGATAAGAAAGTCTCATTTAAGATGCCATTTTTTATGGAGCTTGCACCTTACAAAGCTTTGCCCCGAATCCTTTCGTTATGCAAGTTCGGAAACGACTAATCCTACGAGTTTAAAGGGTTAGACCTACAGGTTTAAAGGGAGGACCTAAAAATTTAAAAAATAAATAGCCGCCCCTTGCTTGCACTCCGAAAGGTTTGCATGCCCCCAGGTATAAAGTAGAGTTTCAAGGTTACCCCTCAATTTGCAGGAAAAACATTTGTTTAACCGGGAGAGGCCTACCTCTTTCAGGTTACCAAAGATTGTCTCATTTGCGCAGCAAACAAAACACTTCTTTGGCGATGTCTACCGAGACAGACAAAGGTGAGTGACAACGAGCACCAAACACATAACTTTGACAAAAGAATCTTATTCTAGAATAAACCTCTTCCAGCATGGGCGGGGTATAGACTAGCCATATTCTCCCGCGGAAACCTACCATATACCCAAAGTTTTCCTGCCGAAGCAGACCAGGACGCATGCCCCCTGGGTTCCAGTCATATCCTTCCGAATCACTCACGCTCATCGAGAGGACGGACCGTGGGTTGAGACATTTCTTGCGTGAAGAGACCATTTAGGGATGGTATATGACTATTTGTGATGCGTGATCCCGGAAATGAAAGCTGGTCCACGAGCTTGACCACTCTTCCTTCGTGCGGAAAACACATTACTCTAAAGAGTGAGGAGGCGATGGCTCCCATGCAATATATATAGTCTCGTCCAAGGAGTAGGTTATAATCCAAGGGTCCTTGAATGACCATCACGTTCATTTGAACGGTCTTCCCTTTCAATGTGATAGGCACATTGGGGAGGATCCCTAAAGGTCGACTGGTTCCTTTATCGAAGCCTGATAGATTCCTCATTTCAGGCAAAAGCGCTGGTGAACCAAGCGCTTTCCAAGCAATAGAGGAAAGGATACTCACAGATGCCCCCTCATCAATGATGGTGCCAGCCATTACCATTCTGTATATTTGAACGATAATTCTGAATGGTATGCTGGCTGGCAACCGGGGTCTGCCTAGTTGGTTCCAGTCGAAGGATACAACTAGGTTGCTTGGTGGTGGGACCGAGTAGACGGCCGGATATCGCTCTGACGAACTTCCTTCCTGCGATAAAGGAATGGGTGCATTGCCCCCGTGTTCGTCGGAGTCTGTGTTGATGAAAAGAATCTGGATGGTGTCATCCTTATCCTCTTCAGTGACTGTATCATTCGAAGATAAATCCTCTGAAGGCAAGACCGGGTCAACTGCCGCCTCGACCTTTTGACTTTCGTCTGGTATGGATTCAGTCGGTTTATCCTCAATGATAGATGCTTCAGCTGACCACTTGAGCGGGCCAGCTAGATTCTCAACTAACGAAGGACTTGGCAAGAGTTTTTGATATCCAGGAGGAAGTCGTAACGGCGAAACTGGACGATCTTCCAAGACTCTTTTAGCCTCGTCTAAGAAGGGACAACGGTGGAGGGCATGGTTGCCTTCGCATAGTCTACAGGGAGGTCTAGCCCTCCCTTTCTGTCCTGGAACTTCACTTTCGCTAGTTGACGGTGTACTTTCAACATGGCTATCAGAGGTTGACGACACCGAATTGTGCAAATGGGGAGACCAGTCCCTTAGTATCCGAGGGATACAAGGACAATCTCTGTGAAAGTGGTCTCCCTTGCAGATGACACATGGCGATTTAGGCCTGGTCAGTGTTGTGTGTGGATTTTCATCAGACGACACTTGTTTTCCCTTATTTGCCTTTGGCTCCTTCTTCTTTTTCTCTTTCTTCTTCTTTTCCTTCTTCTCCTTAGGAACTTGGTTTTTAGATTTACCAGTTCCGTCACGCGAAGAGGAAGGAAGAGAGGAAGAATTATAGGAAGTAGAAGGTTGGTGGGAAATTCTGGACTCGTCTAATTGTTGATTCGACTGTTCAGGAGTAGTGGTGTTCTGAACGACATTGGTTGAGAAGAGCCAGACTGGCAAGCCAATTGTCAGTCCTGGAAGCGACAATGTGGCCATATGGGGCGCACCAACATCTCCCCAAGAGGAGAAAGGACTAGGATTTCCACCAAGGGGAATTCCTTGGTTGGTGGGCTCCATTTTCTCAACCTAAAGACCAACGCAGGAAAAAAGGGGTGATTGTTCCGTTTAAAATAAATTTTAACGACGCTTAGACACAACTTGCTTTTTCAATTTTAAAGAGTCGAGAAAAAGTTAAAGATGACTCTAGTCTCCTTCGATGTTTTAACGAGCCCGAAGTGACAAATGCTCGGATGGACTTTTTCCGTTATAGAGTTTGAAAAAGGCCAAAAAGAACTGCTCTGGAGTTCTAGGTAGAGGGTGTGCCAAACTTTTCGCAAAACCGCAGAATACTTTTTAGGGTATGGGCGGTCAATCTTCCTGAATGCTGTGTTCAGTGCATTGCGATCAGTAGGGCGGCCGACACGGCTTCCTATGGATAAAGGTTATATTCCTATAGGGGTCTCCCAATATATACGCGACGGTACGTGGGAGCACAATCCGTACTGGCACTTATCGTCTCTCGGGAGGAATCCCCCAACCATCAGCGAGGCGACCAGTGACCAGGTTTTACGACGCCGGAACACGTCTTTAGCCTAGACCTCTATGTTGTGCGTTATGTTACAAAGCGTTGTTAAGTTCATTCAATTTATTTTAGGTTGATCTTTCTTAGAAGTTTGCCTTTTTGGATCACCACGAGATGTATGATACAATTCCTAAATGCAGTCTAAAGATGATAAGCAAGCTTTTATATCTTTTCAACAATGAAAATCCTAGCTACAAGGGGAAAAGAAAGACACCATCTTTTCTCAAAGAGCATAGAGCACACAGTAATGCACTTTTCCCTAAATCAACATACAAACTGTCAAAATGCAAATGCACATATGCATGTATTTGTTTTCACTTTCTTAATATTGATGCCTAAAAAGAAAGTTGTTGTACAAATTTGAATTCGATTTCAAGTGAAAAACACAAACAAGTTCCTTTTTCGAAATCAAAAAGACGATTACGACACTTTATGATTTACTTGTTTCGACACTTGAAATGCATAAATTCAAACCAAAAGACAAAAGTAGAAGCTAAATCAACTGTGAACAGCAAACAAACTCACTCCTAAGATCAAAACGACACTTACGACAGGTCTAGATCTAAGGGCGACAGTATGATTAGTTTACTTTTGTAATGGGAAACTGCAAATGATGTAACAAATACACAAAGAACAAATACAGTTTCTTTATACAACCGAGGCGGAATTGAGGCAAAGAAAAAGGGGTTTCAGATAGGTACACTGACTGATAACAGGCTGCAAAAATCAGAGATAAAACTGAACAAAAGGAAGCAGGGAACCACAGCTGCACAAGGCAAAGACTGATCAGCGCACCCTCAACACAGAGAAACTGAACTTCAGTGCAGGTAGCCTTCACGGGACCTGTGTTGAAATGCAGAACCTCTTCACAGGGTCTGCACTGAAGCAGAAACGAGAGTTGTTTCTGGGTTCTGGGTTACGGTTTGCAGTTTAATCTACAGTTTTTGGCCGGATAAAAGCTATCAATTAGGTACAATTAGAAGGATGATTTATAGGAGGACTAAGATCTATCACAAAGGGTTGTTAGAGCACTTGTGGATCAGCTGTTCAGATCATAAACAGGCCCAGTGAGTGGACTAGAGTAGCTGATCTCTACTTTGCATTTGTAGATGGCAAATGCAGTTCGATTCGGCACTCTTGAGTTTATGAAATGAATAGAAATAGAAACACAAGTAAACTAACAAGATACTCTCCCCATCGGAGTCGCCAATTTTTTGTTGGGAAAAGTATCCAATTTGGAATGCCCCTATCCCACTCTAAGAGGTGATAGTGCCTTAGCAACAAACAAGGAAAACTATCTGAGTATTCTTCTTTATGAGATGTAAATAGAGAAAGAAGGATGTAACTAACTGGTGTCTTCCGCTAGTTTGTCGATCCAATCACTCTCTCTTTTGTTCGCTTCCCGCTGCCTGCTCTTTCACTGGTCCAACTTCACCCAGTTCCTGCAAGATCACAAGAGAGGAAAACTACACAAAAGACATAGATTCACATTCATAACTAGTTTAGGATCAGATGTAAACTAAATATGCAAATATAACCAAACATCATTGAAATACAAGCATATAGGAGAAACTCAAATATCTTTATTGATATGATAACAAGGTTCAAGAGGAGATACAACCAAATGAGTCCCGATCCAGCATCTACCTCCCAGCAAAGGAATCCCTTCCTCTCCTCCAACAAAGCATAAATCACCCAATGTACTAATCTCAATCTCAAACCAACAGCAATTCTCTGCAAAGTACAAAATTCCAGCCTCCTGAACCTCTGGGTGAGAGATCCATATATAGATGTAAGCAGAGAGGATGAGTCAGCTTATGTTTTGACTTGTGGCTTCTCTCTGTCAGTTCTTGCTTCCACTTGGAGGTTGAGAACCTCTTACTCATCATTTGGTCGAATTCATTGAGGCAAGTGTCATTGAGGAAGATTCTGGAAGCTTCCAGGGTCTTTCCACCTCGTTGAATGAACTTGCCATTTGTCATTTCCCGCTCAGCGCACCCTGGTAGTGCTTCTACCTGCGTTGCAGTGCACCTAGCCAGTGTAACCTCTGCATTTCAACGCAGGCAGCTAGTGGAGCCACTGAATTGATCCTGATTTGACCATTTCTGAGTTGTTTTTGGTGGAGAACTTCTGGGAGAAGCTGTCATTGGTTGACCTTGTTCCTTTAGGGGTAGGAACAACTCTTTTAGGGACTTTGGATCCCTTGGATTATGGACATCTCATGCTCAATGCTGTAAGGCACAAAAATGTCTATAACACCCATTGCGAACGAATCCTTGTTTCTAATCAGCACTTTAGATCCGTGGTATGGGGATATCATCGTTTATCTCCAGACCCAATCCTTTCGGCCAAAAATTTCAAGGTCAAAACGTCGGAAAATTCGATTCCAGTACCAACAATTCAGGATTATTTTAGATACTCTTTATCGCCGTGGGGCGGACTCTGTTTTTCGACGTTGCTTAACTCACGAGGAAGCTGAAAGGGTTATAAATGACTGTCACTCTGGAGCGTGTGGCAGTCATATGTCTGGGTATGCCACAGCCCAAAAGATATTGCGTGCTGGCTACTTCTGGCCATCTTTATTTAAAGATTGTATTACGACGGTCCGAAAATGCCACAACTACCAGATTTTTGATCGTAAGATGCGCGCTCCACCTGCTCCTCTCCACCCTATAATTTTCGTTGGTCCTTTTGCCAAATGGGGTATCGATTTTATTACATGTAACCCTCACTCAGCCGGGGGGCATGCGTATATCATCCTTGCGGTATATTATTTTACTAAGTGGGCCGAGGCGATGCCTACATTTGAGGCAGACGGCAAGACAGCTGCAATTTTCATGTTCAATCATATAATTGCTAGGTTTGATGTCCTGCAAGCGATAATCACTGATCATGGACATCATTTTCGAAACGTTATGATGACCGAACTTATAGGCCAGCTTGGTTTACGTCACGATAGTTCAACCCCTTATTATCCACAAGCGAATGGTCTGGTTGAATCCATCAACAAAGTTTTAGTTATCATGATCCGACGAATCATTGGGATTCATCGGTCGAATTGGCACAACATGCTATTTTCAGCACTTTGGGCGTACCGAACTTCAGTAAAGATATCAACAGGGTTCACTCCTTTCCAACTAGTCTATGGTTTGGAAGCTGTCTTACCCATTGAATGCGAAATCCCGTCACTGCAAATGGCCATCAAGTTACTTCCAGCCACTTCCGAAGAGGAAAAGCGTTTGTTATACTTGGCTCAATTAGATGAGAATTGACGTGATGCTAAATTGGCGATCGAGACTCACGCAAAACGAATGAAAGCTCAGTATGATCAAAATGTGACCCCTCGAAAATTTTCGGAAGGAGATCTAGTCTTAGTTTATGATCAAGCTAATGATAAATTAGGCGTTGGAAAATTCGTTCCTATGTGGCATGGTCCCTATGTTGTCAAGCAAAAGCTAGCCAAAGGGGCCTATGAATTGGTAGACTTTGACGGGGACTCTTTGGGTAAACCCAGAAATGGCCTTTACTTGAAGAGGTATTATGCTTAAAAGAATGGGTATGGAGATTTTTAGTTAGGATAGTTTTTTCTTTCTAGCTGGTGTGTTTTAGTTTAAACAGTGTGCTTAGCTTAGAGAGTGTTTTTCGTCATTATTCCTGCTTATCTTTGTTTTACTCTTGATATTGCAGATGTCGATGCCTCTCCAAACATACATTGGTTTCGCTGATGGTGCTTGTCGTAATACACGGAACATCTCTTCCGCAGCTTGGGTTATCTATTCGCCCTCTGACGAGTTAGTATCTATGCATGGGGTAAGCCTCGGTCAAACAACGAACAACATTGTCGAGTATAGTGTAGTGATTGAGTTATTATCTGAATCTATTTCATTTGGGATTCGGAGTTTGATAGTGAGGTTAGATTCTGAACTCATTGTATTACAGCTTAATAGAGTGTATGCCATTAGAAATCCAGTGTTATTAAGATTATTTTTGAGAGTGCGTCTCTTGGAACGTGAATTTGATTATATTGAATATCAGCATATTCCAAGGTCTTTAAATACATTAGCAGATGCAATTGCTTCTCGAATGTTAAATAGACATTTGCAATAATCATACATGTAAATTTAAAACCATTCCATAACATGATTTACAAGATAAGCCGGTAATAGTAATATATATATAGGAGTGTGTCAAAAAATACATCGTCCTCGATCATAGGTTAAAAAACACCTTATGATCGGCAAAGATAAGTACAAAAAACAAAAATGTCACACGTGCCCACAATAGGCGATCATCCTATCACTGGTGATGATCTCTATAAAGAACCACTGCACGGGCCACCTTGCAAAGGAACTTCCTAAAAGGTCCTGGGACCCCAATCACATAGCGCTAAAGTCGACGAGGAATGTCGTCTATAGTGGTCTCAGGAATATCTCCTGTCAAGCGCTCGAGATGACCCTCCAACTCGGCCAAAACCTCTGCTGATTCGTCCTATGGGGCTGGCGCGGGTGCAACTGGTTGTTTCCTCTCAAAAGGTCGGAGAGCGGCTGGTCGCTGTGGACCCACATCTGCATTTGAAATTTTTACTATCATTTTTTAGACGATGAAAAAATAACAAAAAAAAATTAAAATAGAAAAAATGTTGAAAAGGATTTTACTTGACTCGTCCCACTGCTCTCCTGGTGGAAGAACCATGTCTGGGTCACCACTAAAATCTATCCCAGCGTACGGGAAGTCCTGAATAGAAAAGACCTGGTTTTCCAGCCATTGTAAATACTCAGTTTTGAATCGAGCAACCTCTGTCCTCTCGTCCGGGTGACGGGCCATGACTGCGACCCATCGCATCGGTTTGGGCTCTCGAGGAAGCCTAGCTCCAACAGTAAGGTGATGTGGGATCAGCATAGGAACCCTCTCCAGGCCAAAACTCATGAGCAAAGCCCCATAACCAAAGGTCTTTAGTCGTCCGTTCTTGGCCCTGGTCAGTTGGCCTTTCACATTGGCCAACACGGCATCGCACTAGTTGAAGATGGTGCCTCGAAAGAAATCAACTGCCATACGCATCTGGGATCTGGTGGCAATATGTAATGCGGCAGCTCCGCAAAGTCTGGTGACAGTGAACGCAATCACCATGAGCTCAGAACAGGATATGGTCTTTATGTCTATCCCTTTGTCTCTAGCCTGGCTGTTGCAGTACTCTAACTGGAGGCTATCGACAGACTGGCCACCTGGCCTAGTCCCGTGCAGAGTCAAGTCTTCGCCTCTCTTAGGCAAACCAGTCAAGAAATAAATATCCGCCAGCTCGATTTCGAGCTGGTGGCCGCCAATGAAAAAGCACTGGTCCTGTATGCTCCATCTGTCAACCAGCCACTGTAAGAAATCCACCTGAGCCCTCATGCCAGGAATGGCCCAGAATTTGTATAAGCCGCACGCCTTCAAAGCATCAAGTGAAGGTTGATGATTCCATGCAGCAGCATCCACGTCCTCATGCTCTCATTCAAGCCAATCTAGCATGATGTACACTCTGCATCAAGTATAAAGACAAATTAAATCGCTAGAAATTATTTTGTGTGGTCCATTTTTGAGAATTTTTGGGTTAAAACCCCTTGTGGCAGGGACCGCACCCTCCAGGTTAGACACAATGCGTGGGACCGCACTTTGTCTACATGGAAGGTGCGGACCCCGAGCTTTTTCCCAATGGAGAAAAAGTCGAGGTCCGCAAGCCCGCAGTGGAAAACCTGCGGGCCCCCGCGCGCGGGTTTTGTGTCTAAAAACCCTCCCAAAAATGAAATAAATGACTAAAACAAAAAATTAAATGGTTAAAAATGAAGAGTGGGATGATGTGGATTACCTGGAGAAGACGGCGTTCGATTCCGACGGTTGGATTTTCCGCAATCTTCACGGGAAGTTTTCTGAGAAAAAGCACTATTTTCTCACCCAAACTCAAACGGTAAAAATGAATTGACAAAGGCCCTTTTTATAAGTTTTTTGAGTAAATAAATTGCAAATTTGTTTATGTTTCACTTTGAAAAGGTATTTTGCGACATTTTTATCCATTTCAAACAGGTATGAGTAATGTTTGTGTTTTTGTGCAGAATAACGGATTATTCAGGTGAAATCTATCATTTTCGACAGAAAAACATGTAGAGTCATCTTTAAGCCCTTTTCTGACTCCTGAAACATGAAAAGATTGCCGAGTTTTTCTTTTAAACTCATTAAAACGGAATTAAAAGACGGTCCACTTATAGCTCTTTTCCGACCGTAAAAACATGAAAATATTGCCGGATTTTTGTCGTTTCAAATTCGATATTGGTTATAAAACGACGTGTCATTGATCACTTTTTTACTTTTTCGGGTCAAGGGCACTAATAACGAAAAGTACTCCCTGGTCGTAAAAGATCAAGTTGTTCTTTCAAGTATTATTTTATACTTTTTCGGGCTTGGGAGACACAAATTTACGAAAAAGGTCAACCCTGGAGTCTTCTTAAGTTTTTTCAGACTCTCTAAAATTGAAAAACACCGAGTTTCTCCTATACTGGACTCGTTAAAATTTCACAGTAAAGGACCTGTTCAATTACAAACAGGAATGAACCACTCCTTCTTAGGGTTCGAATTTAAACTAAGTTGGACTCATCCGAAGGATGAGCTTATAATCAAGCAAATGTTATCCTCCTCAAGCTTGTCAAAAATAAAGAGGTACTTGCCAGAAATGGTGGGGGAAAAGAGAGAAAAATGAGCCTGTTTGTCATACTTTGTAACCACTCTTGAACACGACACTTTCATTCACCTGGGTTGGGAAATCTTTTGCCTAACAGTTGATCAAACCACATTGAAAGTCTTCAGCCAGTTTCTGGGTATTCACTTTGGGTCAATTGTCACCAAGCCATCTGTCGTGTCGTTATGTGTTCAAGAGGTCACTGCCAATAAGCCATTCATCTGCAAAATATCTGTCATCCATCTTGACCATCCCTGAGTCAGTCTTTGCAACTAAACTTCTTCAACTTGATCTATGATTTCGTGTTGTGGGCTTGCCTACGACGGATCGCTTTCTATCGACATCAGCTCATTATCTATAAAGATGATGTAGAAATCGTCAATACCTTGAGATCTACATGCCTCAATGGCAGGTTTCTCGCCTTTGACGACAGTTTACATCATTGACTTTCGATCAAAGGATTCTGTGACATGTTCGACATCAATACATTTATTCGCATCTCATGGATTGTACTAGGTACTTTGAGAGCCATTGACATCACTGGTGGTTTCTCTCACACCTGTTAACAGTTTACATCATTGACTGGTAATCAAGTGGTTTCTACCATGTTCGACATCAACACATTCATTCGCATGGATAGAATCGTACTGTTTCGGGAAGTAGAAATAAAGACCCTGGATCTAGTTTCCACAATCCAGGCTGCGAGGAATTTTGTATTCATTATATAATGGATTATTCATAAACAGATGGTTGCGTCCACACTGTGTCCACATGAGTCTTTACTTGTGATGTTTTACAAGATCATTCCTATATCAGAGCAGTAGTTAGTTTTTCTAGTCAGTTTTAATCTGAGTATGGGAATGCCTACCTCAGCGATGATATGATCTCATATATATATCTTGCATTGAATGTTTTTACAGGTTCCAACCGGGATCTCCACAAGATGATCCTCGAAATGATAAATTACTTCACTCTTCCTAAATGATAAGAAATCCTCATCTACTACAGACTTCGCACTTTAGGGGGCAATCTGTTACACAAAAATATCGTCACCATGATTATTTGCAGTCAGTATGGGTCTATCATCACTTGTACTGTCCTCCTAAGCAAGTCTCAGACCTCAGCTCTTCAAATCAAGCTTTGGAAATGAGAGAAAGACATCAAAAATCAATGTAACTCTGGTTCCGCACTTTCTCTCATGATCACCTGCGGTCCCGCACCTTCTGTGTACAAAAACTGCGGACTTGTCGGCTCTGTCCCTAACGGTGTAGGTGCGGACCCCTGTGACAGTCAAAAGGCGCAAGTTTTATCTTAAAAAACTCACTTTGGGTTAATTCTAGAGGTTTCTAGAAGGAATTTTGACGTGGATTGTTCGCTCTGAGGTGGTTCATGCATCCCAAAAGAGAAGGAGCTAATCCCTTGATGAGAGGAGCTATCCCTTTGAAGGAGGACCTAGTAACCTCCCTCCATTGCACTATAAATACAGGCATTGGGCTGGTTGTTGGGGAGGTTAGAAGCTGAACATTTTTGAGGGTAAATGCAGGTGAAATCAAGACTTCCTAGTTGAGCTTAAGAGGAGAGATCACACATCTTTTTGGCTTCATTGGGGAGTGAGTGAAACTTGTCAAAGTAGAGGAGACTTCTTGCTAGACCCTGGGAGGAGCTTGTACAGCGTCAAGGCAGAGGTTGTAAAGTTCTTCTTCTTTTGAATTAATACAATCAAACTCATTTTTCTCAACAAGTATCTTATGTTATTTGTTTCATGGACTCCTTGACTTTCATGTTAAATATGTTTTATGCAATTGGCTTTTCAGGTGCTATTTAATTTGTTTGCCTTGTTTGTGTTTGCAGATTCGCGAAAAGGAGCTCATTTGGATCGAAGGAGCGAGGGCATCCACAAGCTTGCATTGGACCTAAGGTAGGCCCTAAAAACACTTGTTTGCTATTGTTTATCAAAGCATATTTAGAGAAAGATAGTGTCTGGTTGGTTTGCTTGTCATTAGGTCTTCTTTAGATTCTAGGAAGGTCTATCTTGTCCGCAAGATCGACTTATTCCGTGTGACACATCTCTTTACAGTTTTATGATTGTGCGCACTTGTTATGAATGTTGAATGATTAATAAGTATATTGGGCCCACATAGTTAAGTTAAGATCTATAATAATAGCACAGTAAGGATAAAGGTTCTAGACATCACCTCTCCACGATCTTTACAGAGCTGCGCGAAAGCAGTTGCACAAGCTGCAAAGGAAAAACAGTTGCGCGGAGCAACGCAAGTGCACAGGTTCGGTTCGCGAACTTCCTAGATTTCATCAAGACATCCCTAGGGTATGGAAACCTAGTTCCAGCACCCTCCCATACTACCTCAGGTGAGACCTCAGCCCGCACACCACAGATTGTTGTTGAAAGGGCCGGTAGTTTTTGGATTTGTTTGGCTAAATCACTTCTGAACCTAGGTCAGGCCCTAATAAGCCAACAAATGGTTCCATTGTCAGGACCGGGATATGCCTAAGGGATGTCTGATGTCGTGCCACTGGAACCCAACAAAGAAGGAAATTGAAGAGTGGTTGAACAAGAAGATTCACGAGTTCATGACACAGGAAAACAAGACTTCGCAGGTATCCGAGAAAATGTGGCTGGATCGCTATGTGTATACAAAAATCCACAAAATCTTCTTCGCGTCCTTTCCTTCTGAACTATATGAGTGGATCACAAGGCTAGCTGACAGCTAGGGAAGGTGTAAGCTCGACCAACCGATAGTGTGGACTTCAAAATTTGTGCACAGACTAGAGGCATCAGAAGGCTCAATTGTATAATAGGGGGATTTTTCACTGAGTTTGCGATAGACACAACGATGAGCTACAGCGAAGCAGAACGACGTTTTCTCAAGGGATCACGAGGTAAGTACATTAAATCTTTGAATACATGGATTAAGATGTTGTTATGTGAAAAGTGGGTTAAGCGAATACATTAATGTTTGGGACGACACAGGGTAGAAAGATCTACAAAGGTAGCGCAGAAGTAGGAAATAGCCCCTTAATCTCACCTTCGTGAGAGAGCAAGGAAGAGCTCGCTCGGGTTTCTCCAAGAAGTGTGGTTAGTTTGATAAGATAGCGCATTCCGTAGTTACCACCTCCACCCATGCCACCACCCGCTTCACCTCCTTCACCTCCATCTCCATCCACTCCACCCCCACCAACCCCATAGTTCAGCATGGCGAGCACGATCAAGCTACCCATATTCAAAGGAGTAGGGAATGAGGATCCGGACTAGTTCTGGTTTGTGGTAAGAGCGGTGTGGGAAGTGCAAGGGGTCACGGATGAAAACATTAAGAAGGCTACATTGGTGAGTGCACTGCAGGATCGCACATTGACATGGTATATCAAGCACTCTAATGATCACCCAAATGTAGGAATAGCAGAGATCCAAAATGCGTTGAATAGAGAATTTAGCAGGCCGAAATCATAGACACAGTCAATCGTTGGGCTCAAATATATCACAATGCTTCCAGGCGAGACCCCCTGGGATCTAGATCAGCAGCTGAAGAGTATGATCTGGGAGGCTAATATGATGCTCACGGACGCGCAGCATCGCCCATGGTTTGTGGCATCTCTAACACCGCACTTGAGGACAGCGCTATCGCAACAGAAACTTGCTACCCAGGCCAAAGCGTTGGAAATGGTGATGAGGTTGCTTGAGACACCGATACAGGATTTGGGGTTGGGAGTTCAACAAATCCACGCGCAACTACAGAATCTCTGCCTGGAAATGTAGAGCTTGAAGTAGGATAGGGCACCGGGGCTAGAGGCACACGAGGAAGTATGGTATGTAAAATGCAAAGGCCAGGGCCATGACAAATACCACTGTCCAGTATCCACGACCTACTTGGCAGGAGGGGGGCCAATGCTATTGAGACCCGAGGCATAGGTAGGGCCGAGTGCACAGGTAGGGCACGATCTGTCAGATAGGAGGAAAACACACAACGGATAACAGTCATTTGTTGCAGAAGTATACACAGACTCCCTAGCAGTTTTTTTGTAATTTTTGCAGGTCAGTAGGCCACGACAAGTGTACTTGTCATAGCTACGAGTTAATGATGGATCAGACCCAGCCTATAGGATGCAGACAAAAACACGAGGCCTTGACCTAGTTGCAAGGATGGCGCACACTGGATTTCAAGGGAGAGGTCGAGGACGAAGAGGAATGGGGCTGGGAAGGGGTCGCGGACAGTTAATTTATTACAATTGTGGAGGACCAGGGCACTATGCTCGTGATTGTACCAACCTGCCGAGAATATCCTATTCATGTTGTGCTCAATTTGATCATGAAATGATAGATTGTCCTATGTTGATTGCACAGATGTGTGAGAAAGGGGTACTCCAGCCTCCTCCGACTCAGAATATCCAAATGATGAGGTTTGAACCGCGTGAAGAAGACCCAAATGTGAACATGATGCTTAGAAGCGATGCGACCACAAGGGAGGATAAGGGGAAGTAGCCTGAGGAAGATGCATGGGTTCACAAGGCTCCTACAAAGGAACCTGAGTTTGACTTAGAACGCGCAAAGGAGACATTCATGGAAGCTAAGAAGAGCTTCACGGAAGCCTCTACTTCAAGTAGTAAGGATCAACCAGAGCCAGGGATGGATCCTTCTATTCTTATTACCTTTTTGGAGACATGCATGAAACTATTGCATGACAATAAGGTAATTAAGGGACTATAGGAGTTGATCACCAGGTGCGTAGTGTTAGGGGAAAGACGCCTAGTCCGGAAACTGGGAAAGCATGCATTGTGCACCAGGAGGGAAATGAGATTGATGGCATAGATTGGTGAGTATGAAATGGATCAGGTAATCCTAGACCTGGGTTCTGACGCGAATGTATTATCGAAGTAGACATCAGAGCGTATGGGTAGGCCCACGTTATAGTGGTCCCCTATTCAATTACGAATGGTGAACCAACATAAGAGTTTTCCCATGGGGAGGTTGCCAGGGGTAACAGTTGATATCAAAGGTACGAGCACAGAAACGGACTTTGAGGTAATAGAGATTGTCAATGACAACATTCCTTATCCCGCATTGCTACAAATAGACTGGGTCACTGATATGAATGGAGTCATTAACTTGAAGAAGCGGAAGATGATATTCGAGAAAAAGTCCCTACGCATAGTAGTTTTGCTAGACCCCGCCGAAGGAGCATGCTACATCGAACCAGTGCACGACGATGACAGCGAGGATGAGCTAGATTGCATTTACCAGATAACAACCCAAGACCAGGATCAGGTGAACCCGACTGCAGATGGGAGAATCTCATGGGAACGTGACATTTCCTATACTTCGGATTCAAATGAAGAAGTATAATGTTGGCAGAACCAGTTGCACAAAGTGACAACACTGAACTGCAACATGATGATTAGATCACTGCGGTGCCTGAAGACAAAAGAAAAGGAACTAGCAACATATGATGGGGTAAGAGCAATGGATGAATTCTTAAACAAATTTGAAAGTGCGGTACCGGAACTGTAGTGGTAAGGTGTGCTGGAATGGGCATTGCACGCGATACCCACACGATCGTGGAGTACACATTAGAAGACTATTGGAAACTGGCGCGAACGTAGAAGATGAATACGCTTACGGTTTGGAAGTCCCTAGCGTCGAACGAGAACTAGGCAGCCAGGACGAAGCAGCTTGCATGCCCACCTGTGTCGATGGGTGTAGATGTGTGCTGTGAAAGCACATCCCAGACTAAGGATTGAAAATTAGAACTAGAAACGGCAACAGGAAAAGCGACAACAATTCCACGTTGGGGCATTCAAAAATCTCTGCGGAATCATGAACAAAGTTCACCAGGTGAGACGAATTGACTGGGACCTGCGCATACCAACAGCTCGATGGGCCTATAGGGCGCCATGAGAAAAAACTGGAGTGCGTAAGCGATCCCAACACTAACAAGAGGAGATGAAACCATAAGAGTAGAGGAGAATCCCCATACCACAGCTCCCGTAGTTAGGATAGTACGCAAGGACCCGAGTAAAGGAATTTTGCAGTTACAGGAAGACATTCGACGAGGGAACTTGAAACTTCGTGAACTCGAAGAAGCTTGGGTACGATTGAAGCGGAAAAGCATGGTAATAGACACAGAAATCAGAAAACTGGAGACCAAAATCGCGCAACCATGTCATGTCAATAGAAGGGCAGGACAAGATACAGGCATCCATATCACCGCATTAAAAGATCGTCGTCGAGAATTTCTAGCTCTATTACCATGGCTACAACCGCACCTTATCAAACAAAGTAACCAAGGGAGCGCACCTTATAAGGAAGAACGCAAAGCATTGATTGGTGCAAGGGTAACTAAGGGAGGCCCGCGAACCGGGTTGAAAGGTGACTTGAAGCCTCGCACCATGGGTGCAACCACCTGACTATCTGTAGGAAGCACAATCTCAGTGCTCCAAGAAGTTGAAAGAGAGTGCGGGACTATAAACAAGTCTGTAGGATAGCTGCACAGCGAGGATACGCACAGGGTTCGTATGTCACAAGGGTCGCAGTCGTGCATAAGGGGCTACACTGCTATGCGGGTAGGCTGGAAGGTGATCGTTGATGTCACTATTCATGACAAGAGGTCCAACTTAAGGCAAAACAAAGCGGGCGACGGGCAATTAAGACAGGAATTAAGAGCTAGATTCGAGACGATCTGCCACCAAGAAGGTATTAATGACTCAGAAGTGGAGGGAATGGGCCAATTTAAATTAAAAAGATACTATAAAATCCCTTGGGTTAGCCTCGAGGCAACACTTGGTTGTTTAAGATTTGAGCTAGTATAGAGCATTGGGCACCAAGCACCTTTGCCACCCTTGAGTACACGACCGAACAGATCTAGTGTAGACACGATGACGGCTGCGAGAACCAAACTACGATTCATGGAAGTTACCCCAGAGCCCCGTATGATCCAGGAGGAGCCTAGAGAGGCAGCAGCTACACCAGAGGTTCCAAAGTCACCATGCACGCTGCGACCATAGAAAGACAAGCAGATAATGGGTCCAGTCCGAGTATCACCACGGAACCCATGGTTTAGTAAATTGTCAATGGCAAAGAAGGGCAAAGCCATCACCTCTCAAACAGAGGAGGAGGAGGAAGATTTGCAAGCCCTGATCGCTCAAATTGAAGCACAGGACGATGAGGTGGAGAATATCTCCCAAGTGCCTTCGGCAATAAAGTTACCCCCCTACATCCCCCCATGGAAGTGGAAAGCCAAGACACCGAAGGACCTAGAAGCCACGAAGAGTGCGCTCCAGACCCCACTCCTTCTAGATGAAATCAGGTTTGAAGGTCTTCTGATGGGATAGGTACCTAATATGAAGTTCGAAGACTGGGACCTCGCAGACAACGAGAAGTTCCCACAGTTGGGCGTGGAGAAATCACTGCAGCAAAAATGGTTACGCGGTGTGGAGAAGGTTGGGTTACTCCATCTGCGATGGATACCCCACTACCACTGCGTGTCCATCACAATTTTTTTCATCCGGCAGCTGCTGTGCCTAGTACATGATGGGCATCTCTATTTGGAGGAGCCGATACCCATCACGGCCGATTTAATTCACCATATTTCTCAACTACTCATCAAAGGAAACGACCCCACAACCATAGCAGGAAAGAGCGGCGACTTGGCCCTCGCAGAAGCTATGAAGGCCAAATATAAGCTAGAGAAGAGGAAGCGAGGGTACGTAATAGTGAGCATCAAGGAACAAGGGATGTGCGTAGCCACCGAGCTACTGGCTAGCAAGCTAATGAGGAAATGTCGCGCAGATGAAGTGCCAGTGTCTATAATTGTGTTGGTAGAGCAATGCGCAGAGGGGGTCTAATTCAACTGGGCGCAATTTCTCTGTGACGATTTTTTGACAAACTGTAGGGAGGACCAAGAGCAGGGTAAGACCTTCCACTATGCGTGGTTTCTCTTATCCATCTTGTTGGTTGTAGGAGAGCTACCAGAGGACAGCCAGTTTCCCACTGTTGAGGGTGACCTACCCAAAGCTGCGAGGTACACCTCACTCGGGGCAACGAAAGACGCGACAAGGATTCACAAGATAAAGGTGTTTTGGGTGTTCGTCAAGGCGAGCATATGAATATGGATCAACCATAGGCCGCACTTGTCCCCTACGGTATATAACAGCTTGCAAAGCACGGCAGAGTTCAAGGCGGATATGCATAACATATATATCCGAGCGTGCAAGGATCCAGCTTGAACATGGGTAAAGCTTCTGTTCATTGCAACGGATGATGCAATCTTCGATGTGATGGCGTCATGGTCTCCAGAGTGGTGCACTCCGAACTTGGTGGAACTAGAAAAGATCACAACACAGCAGTGAAAGAAGGAAACCAAGATGCGCATCGTGTAGCTGGCGGAGAGAAAGCGCTAGGAACAAGAAGCGGCCACGCAGCACAAGGCGGCTAAGGCAGTAGCGGCAGCGCAACTGCGCTCTAAGCACCCCCAACACAGTTGTCTGCTCCGTCATCAATTCTTCAAAAGAATCCTTGGTGGCATCGCAAAATGGTTCACCAATGTCAACAAGGTCTCCCTCAGAAGTCTTTGTTGCCTTTGTCTTTTTCCACGCGGTTGGCTTCTCATGGACACACGACCTCTTGAGTTGGGTCGATTTTGGTGCAGGGTCTATGTGTTCCTCTATCTCAACCTTCCCCAATGTACTCTCACATTTACTTGGGAGAAGACATGGTCCTCTCCAACTAATTATCAATATATATATTCATCTCACATTCCCAAATGTACTCTCACATTTACTTGGGAGAAGACATGGTCCTCTCCAACTAATTATCAATATATATTCATCTCACATTCCCCAATGTACTCTCATATTTTCTTGGGAAAAGACATGGTCCTCATCTCACATTCCCAAATGTACTCTCCCATTAATTACCCAATTTTATATTCATATCACATTTCCAAATGTACCCTCAGATTTACTTGGGAGAAGAGAAGTCAACTTGAAGGATGAAGGGGAAATTAATGACATTAATGAGAGGTGGTTGAGGTGGAGAAGGGAGGAAGGGCATAAAAGGGGAAGGAGGAAGGGAGAAAGGGGGATGTTGGGTCTTGCTTGGATCTTTGGGGTTGGTTGTGATTTCTAGTTGGTTGAGAGTGATTTTTGGAGACCTAGGGAACCTGTGGAGGTTTCTTGGGTTAGTTGAGAGGAGGGAAATATTTTTTACCTTGGTCTTGGACACACACAATACATCTGGTTGGATTTGGGCTTGGAGGGCTAGGGAACCTGTGGAGATTTCCTAGGCTAGTAATTATTTCCTAGTTGGCTGGGAGGTAAATCCAGTTGGGTTAGTCAAGAGGAGTGTTTCAGCAAGAGCAGAAGCTCAAAGGCATCTCCACCAGCCACCGGTACAGGTATTCCTCTATGCATAGATTTCTCATGTAAATCTTCAAAATGAAATGTTCACTATAAGTTATAGGGATTAGAATGTAAATGGTAAAATTTTCATTGTTTAAAAGTCTTGTAAGAAAATAAATTATTGCCTCTTATTGCATTAAATTCTAGAGAAAATAGATTTGTTAGAAGACCCTAGGATAGGGCTCTTACACATGGTATCAGAGCTTTGGTTCAAAATCTGGACCCAAAGCCCACTAAACCCCAAATACCGATAGAAGGGCTTGAACCTCCGACCTTGTGGTTGTTAAGTTGTTGTGGAACAGCCACACGCTCCTACGTGTGTTTGCCGGTTACTGCGTGTGTTTGCCGGTTACAGAACATGCTTTCCTCTGGGAAGGGTTTCAATGGCGTCCTAGGGTTTGAAAATGAACTCGCCTAACTTCTAAATTCCATGGCCCATGGACACCAACATGCAAAGAACAACGCTATGGAAAATGCTGTCAGACCATAGGGTTGTAAATTTGACGTTCAATCCCTATTCCTGTTTCCTTTCTGCGACTAGGATGCAACAGAGAGCGAGGATTTTCAGAATATGAATCAAGGTTCAAGTCGCAGGGAAGACCCACGATGTTCTCATCTTCTTGGTATGGCTTTGGAAGGGCTCCATGTTCCATCTCTGTCAAGTAGTCATCTCAATATAAGTGCAAAAACATTAGCAACAGTTGATTTTGTTGCATCGTGTAATGTTGGCAAGCATTTGGCATTTGGTCGAGAGAGATTTGGGTGTATACATTGCATCCATAGCTGACATGCATCTATGTCCTTGAACATCAAAAGAAAATGGAAGCACAAGCCTTTGGTTGTAAAGTGTAGGAAAGATAACGGAAGTTCTGATAAAAGTGAGATTCCACAAAGTGATGGGCCTTTTAGACAATCTAGTTTAGGAAGTACACGGCTCAATAGAATTGTTCAGGAGGTTCAAAACAAAACAACCAAGAAATTCAAAGAGCTACAAAAGAACATTCCGATGAAAGTATTTTATCTGCTTCTAGGATTTTACTATGCAGGTCTTATTGCTACAAATCTATGTTAGCCAAGGGATTGGGATATTTTGTCTACGAGTCTAGCAGTTGCTATAATAGAAGCAATTGGTGCATTAATGTATCGGGCATATCTATTAATAGAAAGGTTAATAAAAATATATTGTCATAATGATCAATTATTGGAAGCCAGGACTCTCTTTAGGTCTATTTTTGGATGCATTCAAGTATTAAATGGATATAATTTCAATGTTAAATGATTTATTTTATTTTGAAATAAATCTATTCTCAGTGCTTTGGTGGTAAGGCTGCCATCTAGAGTTTTCATGGCCTTTCTGTTGGGCTTTTCATCTCCTGGATGGAAGGAAAACAAGAAGTAAAAAGCAAATAATAGAGACATGAGAGAAAGTGCACCATAACTGTTAAATGTTTGTAAGTGAAAATGTTTTGACCATTCTCTCCTGCACAAATGCTCTGGCGGAGAGACATTCCTTTTTAATTAAATTTGGAAGACAGTTTGACATCCCTGTTGAAATTCTCCCCGTTACTGTCGTAGAGTTTGAATCCAGTTAAATAAATGAACTGTCAAATAATAACAGCAATCACGAACTGCATTTGAGTACTAGTTGCCTATAGTTAAGGGGGGAGAAATATGGAAACTGTTGTACATGTATTGCACTTGCATTTAACGATTGGTAGACAGTTATCTAACTCATATGTGAAATATTTGGAATGATTGATAACAATGTGCTATAATTTTTCCTTGTGTGTATTTGAGTCGTCTTTAGGTCTTTGATTACTGACCTGCCACGTTCTGGCATGTTTATCATAGTTCCACCCACATACCTGTGCTTTAGTTGAATGTCGAAGTTTTGAACTCTACTCTACTTTATCAAGTTTTGCAAATTTCTATTTTATTCATGGAATTCTATACATGTTATGTATTGGGTTTTGTGTAATACTATGTCTTCTCAAATCTACTGATGAGTTCATTCATGAAGTGCTTCTACTAGTTGGTTATTTTCCAAAGCACTCTTATAATATTGTCTCCCTTCTTCTTCTTTTTTCGTAATTTTGGGAACTCATAAATCAATGCTTTTTAAAGCATTAGGTTAACAGAGTCCATTGAAAAAAAAATGTATGTCATTAAAATGGAGTTGTGCCTCATTCCATCTGGATATAGTAGAGATGACCTTTCTCACTGCTAGAAATTTTGGAACCTCGCATAAAGATTCCTTTAATAATCTGAATTTTTGGCCCATATTCAGATGAGTCCAACTATGTCCAAAAAAATGACACGTCAATTCCATAAAATGCATATAAACACTCCGCTATAGTAGGTAAATAGCACAGAAGCTATGTAAAGTAATTTTCTAGTTATATTAAGCAATATAGCCTTTCCATTTAATAACAGATACAGATAATATGCTAGTAAACATTGCTTCCAATAGATAGCAGGTTACTTGGAAAATTAAAAGTATTGAACTGTTCTTTATCATATAGGATAGTTATACGTTATGCTTGCCCAAGCTCCGAAGCCATCCAATCCACAACCCTACATCGCTTGTTACAAACTTTAGTCGTAAGGTTAATTAAAAGAGGAGTAGAGAAGATGAAAGGAATTTTAATTTCTGCCATTCCCTAAAGAACAAATTACATTAAAGTAGAAGAGTGGATTAATCATCTCCCTATTCGATATCACTGTGTATTTGTACTCTTGGCAAGAATACTACAATTTGTATCTCAAGTTTTAGTGAAACGATGAAAACGATACCCAGATGTGCTGTGGTATGATATTAAACTCTTTGGCTATCATGTTTATCACCAAAAACTTTTGGATATTTGGGTAATAAGAATAGATTTTTAGGTATTATATCTGGGCACTTCATTACTGACTAAAACATTTTAACCATTTTCTTTTTGTATAGTAATAACCGTAAGAGAAATCAAGAGTATCATTAGTCTTACTGTGTTAAACTTATGTTTGCATCTTTGTTGCCTTTTGATGATATGTATGCTTTTGTCAATCTTTAGAATATACAGATGTAGCTTGGGATAGGTATGTTTTTGTCAATCTTTAGAATATAGGGATGTAGATTGCGATGTTTTTATCAAATAGAGGAGCATTTGGCAAGCTTATTTTCCCTTCATAGTTATAAAACATAATATCTATTATAATTTATAAGTGATGGCCAAAATAAAATCCCTATATGGTGCTCTCGTAGAGATATTCAAATTACTGGAAAGAACGGATAAACATTTTCCTGCAACTACTCACCCAGGACTCAAATTAGCCATGTTGATCCTCAATGTATATTAGTAAGAAGTATGATAGTAGTTCACGCCTGTAATACTCACAAAGGGAATTAAAACAAACCATCATCTCTCCAAAACAGTGACTAAGATTTTCACAGCTGGTTCCTTCAAATTTACTGATGCCACAATACCATGTCTTTTTCAGATTACTTCAAATTCACCGAATTTTTTCAAGAAATGGTCATTATGAATTAGTCACCACAGGTTCCGACATACGACAAGGATTTATATCCACTGGTTTTTGGATAGATCAACTACCACTTTGCACATTTCCAAGAGTTTATATGCCAAGAACTACTGCACTTTTAATCAGGCTGTTGAAAAAAAAAAAAAAAATGTTTCATATTTTAACATTATCAATGCCAACCCTAACTTGTGACTCTTCGAAATGAAGATTCAAATAGTTGAGTAATGTGGTTATTAAGGGACAAGAGTTAGATTATACATGTATCAAGGTAGGTTTGATCCATATGAACTCCACTACTTTAAGTTACAGAAATTGTTGGAAACCTCCTTCCAAGCCTGCAGATTACAGATGCCTATCAACACTTGTATCCTTCAATAGTCTAGTTTGCAATGCCGTCTCATTCAGTCTTTTGGTGTTCAAGGGTCAAGACCAATAAAAATGCATGAATCTTTCTATGACTGCTTATATTGTCAAATCACCAGCTCTAAACCTTTAAACACCAAGCAAACAAAATTGAGCACTAAGTCAATGAATTCGTGGGCACCAACCCACCGTAAACACCAATACCCTAGCTTGAGCACCAACTAAAAAAAATATCATGGGCACCAACCCATAGGATTCTCCAATCTCCAGTTAAGCCCCGACTCAGCTTCAGGTTGTACTTTGGATTTGTCGCCAATTACTTCTTCCTTCGATGATAGTCACTTTGCCATGCAATAAGTAGATTTCCACTCTCATTGCATCACCTGGCCTGAACATGGCAACTTCCTGACAAATCAGTGCACACCTTCCACTGCCCCTTTTCTATGCGGTTTTGTTCCTTTTAGGCTGCCTCTACACAGCTGTAAACACAACAATCTGTACTTTGCTTCACACAGCTGTCCACCATGAAACTGCAAAGTTTTTAGGTCAACACAACTTTCTATCATAGAGTCCAACACAATTGCTCAATTTTCACACTCGGTTGTTACTGCATGGATTTCACGCAGGCTTAAACATTGGTTTCACACAGGCTTGGTGATTAGCTTCTTACACAACTTTTCTTTATTTCTCACAACTTGAGCTTCTGTAGTCTCCACGCACTTGCAATGCCTCCTCAACAGTCCAGGTGCAAGCTTACACTATGTTTTCATTGACTATTTAATATACAGAGTTTTCACTTCAATTCAGATTCACATGGATTCGGCTCCACATGGGCTTGACTTGGCTTGTACGCTTCTAAACACTGCTTCAATGCTCAATTTCGACTTTACACTTCACTCTTTTACAACTTTAGGTATATTTCTCTCCACAACAACCCTCATAGCTTGATACAGGGGATCATATAGACTTATAAATCTCACTCTGCTTGACTCAGAATGACTCTATCTTTGCTTCAAGAAATTCTGATTTAACCTCAGTGCGATACAACCTTAGCATTTTTTTTTTCTCAACTAAATTAGAAGACTTATTATCTAGTCACGTTGAAATGGCATGGTCCAGACTCATATTTATACAAGTCCAGGCATCTATAATTTTTAAGAGCCGACCTGTAATTTGATTTGAGCGGACTTGTATTACTTTTATATTTTATGTAGGAGTCGATCTCAATCTAGGCAATTGTGGTGGTGTTTTTCTATTTGGATGGTTTTCTTTCAACTTCCCACTATTGCTAAAAATAAATAACAAGCACACAGGTGGATGACATGAATTCTAGTACAGAATTCTAACACCATTAACAATGTTATTCTAGTGTGAGATACATATTTTTAAAGCGTTTGCTAGTGATGGTTGTAAGGTGTGTTATGCAAATGACTTGAAGATTACCCAAACCAAACATCCTGCTTTTTTTTCTTTGGTTGTTCCCTATTCCACTCATTCACATTGAAAAACAGAAAATTGGAAGCAAGCAGAGATCTAAATTCCTGCATTTAATGTCAGCTTCTGATCCCATTCCGCAAAGTTTGTAGCAATGCTTGATTGTGACATCAAATCAAATGTTTGAAGCTTTTCTTGAAATTGTTTTTCTGCATATTGAGGTCAACTATGATACATAATCACAACTTAGAAATACCCATTCATTAATCTCTGCATATAGAACATCTGTGGAAAGAGTTCTCTCGTGGGCCTCTCTACTATCTAACTTTGACCATGGTTGTCTCTGTCCCTCTCTCCTACATCAATGACAACATCTCAACACTGTTCTAAGTGTGTATATGCAAACCTTACTAACATGATAAAGTCTAATCTAAGTTCCAAGACTGGGGTCTGCTTGAAAACCTTTTTGTTCTTGTTCCTCCTGTATTACTTGAAACTTGAAGGGTGACTGTTTTGTGTGCCTTATATTTTTTTCAAAATTTTTGTAGATTTAAGCATGTTATTTTAAGCTTGCAATTGATAAGAAAAAAAAAAACATTTTTTCTTTAAAAAAAAATGTTAATGTGCCTTTGTCTGTATCTCATCTCTTTTCTATGTAGATAGTTGGTTGATTACTTCTGCAAGCAGTAGTGAACTTAGAAAACCAAGTGAATGTTGGGGAGGTCCCCTGTCATTGTCTGGATTTAGAATGTCGTGGTGCTCTTGAGGATTTATTTGAAATTTGTACCATTGGTATTTTGTTACCATTTGTTGCATAGGGTCACAATTTGGATCAACATTGGATCCTTTTCTCTATGGCTGTCTTGCATATGAAAGGTTTATGGATATTAACGAATCAAAGAAGCTTTTAAGAACTACTTAGGGTTTGAGATGTGATCAGTTGAAAATGTTGGAGAAATTTAGACGAGATATAATCAGCAAAGGGTGATAAATCTCTATGTTGTTTTGAGGATTAAGTTCAGAATTAAGCTATGATGGTTGAATAGTTCAATCTGTCATGTCTTTACTTTCCAAAGACAATGTCATACAGTTGATGAATTGCAAATTCAAGTGTGGAATGACACTCCCAATAATGGGTGCATGTGGAAGCCATCAGTTTAACTGACAATGCCAGCCTAGGTATTGCATTCTACAAATGGTTTCAAGATAATAAGGTTCAGTTAATTTTCATCAGCCTAGGTCTTGCAAATCTTTTTTCATACCTTCCACTACTCAAGATAAAGGATTCACTCCTTGGAGCACTGGGAATTTGATAATTTTGCAAATTTGGCATCAATATTGAGGAGTTGATACCTTTATTGTGGACCAAAGGTAGAGAAAGATGAGAAAAGCTGAATAGATTTTCTAGCTGAGCTAAAGAAACCCAAAACTTGATCATGGAACATGAAGATTATTAACTTCTCAATCAATTTTAGTTAATTTTGCAATAAAAGTCCCCTTGAGTAAAAAAAAAAAAGGTAGCTTTTGAATTCAGTTGCATCTTATAAATTTAAATGAATAGAATAATAATTTTACACACACTCAATTACACATTAGAATTAACCATCGACTTTGTTCCTTCCTTAATTATAGGCATGATGTGTATATGCATACGCATTTTACATGATACAAACACATATAAAGAACACGTAAAAAAAAAAAAAAAAAAAAATTGTTAATTGTATTTAGTAATATGTATTACCTACTCATCATAAGGTCCAGTTTTAGCCGTTGTTTCCGTTCTTGCATAGTCAAGGCATTTCCCTTGAACCATGGATCTTTTGGAATAACCTACCTATTTTTTTTAATGACCTTCACTGTCTTGACTGAAGCCAATTGAAGACCCCGTTAACATTTTTAGGCTTTTTGGATGATTCTTAAAAGCTTACATTTGTCAGTTTGGAGAACATGCATTTTCTTCTTGCCAAACTTTGTTTAGGTCTATGGCGATGCCATGCAATGTTTTTAACTAGCCTATATGGAAAGCTTTGCTTTTTATCGTGGTTGGAAACAAAATGTGAAGTCAGGTAAGAGTTCCATTAGGAAATCTCAAGCCTTATCCAAGGGATACAACATGATGAAAATACAATGACGAACATACTTGTTTACAAGGGAGTCTTTGTGTAGGTTTCATACCTACCCTAGTGGTGTGATTCCTATATGATGGATTGTACAATCCTCCCTTATGTTCAACATGTCAAGTGCAAGATGTGACCACATTCTTCATAGGATTCTTTTTTTGAAATTGTTTCGAGAAGCATGCCCCAAGGTCAGTGTTGCAATGCATAACATGGACTTCCTTTAGCTTAGGTGATAGGTTGCAGAGTTATCTATCAAAATTTTCCCGAACTTTCACCTGATATGACCTGTTTTCCTCAACATGCATACCAAGAACCATTAGCATCCATATATAGCTTTACAATGGAGCTAGTAATTTATACCCAAAATGTGTCCCAATCAAAAAAAAAACGGAGTCCGTTCTATTTTACATACGACGGTGGCTTTTAATTCTGTTGATAGTAGATTATTATTATTCTTATTTAAGATATATTAGATATTCCATTCGGATAGTAGGATTATCTTTCAAATAGTATATTTGTCATTCTTCATGGAGGAAGTCATAATAACAAATCTCGAGTCTGAGAAGTAAACGACTATGAAGCACAGGAATTCAGATTAGGATGTGATGAAATATCCTACATGTCACGTTAATGATTATTCTATGGGTGGTGGAATTATCTAGTAAAAACATAGATTGAATGCCATGGACTTGTGTAAGGCTTACTGTGATAGTTGTTTTTAATGATCTTAAATTAAATGAGAAGATCAATTCGTAGAGAATTTGGGATTTTAGAATGGAAGCTTATTTAGGCAATAAAAAACCAATGAAAATATTAGGATACACTTTTACCCTTATTCTAGTGTTGAATAAAAATGCCATGAAAAATAATATGTCTCTAGTTTTGGATAAAAGGACCCTCAACTTTCTTCGCAACTTTTGTGGTCACTTGCCACTTGTGAAAGGAGTAGGCATCTTTAGAAATGCAGTGCCATTTAGAGGGGAAATATTAATAGCAATAGGGAAAAGGCAGTTATTCCATTCATTTATTCATTTCTCATTTGTCTGGCTACAATATATATCATGAAATTGTTTTAGTACTAGTAGAGAATGATTAAATATATAATAAATTTTAACCTTTGACATTTAAAGGACATTTCTCTCAATAATTATGAAAATCATGCTAGAAACAGTTTCTGAAGTTTGGAGTCTTTTATTTTTAAGTTAACTAATTGGTTTGGAAGACGAAAAACCAACAACTTGGAAGAGTGGGACTTTTATATTCACTGAGGTATTAAAGAAATTATATGCTTGAAACTTATACTAGCACCTTCTAGTGGAATTGATAGTGCACTAATACGTTGCTTGCCAATATTTTGGTTTTGGTACCACCTTATACCATATCCGGGTCCAAACGCTATTTTTCCATGGTGGACAGTTGAATCTGTTTCAACTCTAATTGTTATCAAGGGGTTTTACAAAGTTGTCACATGAGCATCTGTGATGCCCATTTTGACTTATATAGCTACCCATATTAAGGCTCTATTTTGCAGTTCCATGTTATTATTGTATGTAATATTGATGCATTTGGTTGGACATGTGAAACTACTTAGGTTTGATTTTGATGATGAAAATGTTGGATGTATGACCTAATGTATGACATACTTGGTGATGATTTATCTAGTGCATGAATTATCAGAGCTATAGTTTCTTCATGTATGGTTAAGTGGATATGATTTATCTAATAAGTAACGTAATGAAATTCTGATTTGTTTCCAATATGAACTACAAAATTGACACGTGGATACTAGACTTAATAATGTGATGATTATACGTCTTGTTGTTCTGCATGAATGAGAGCTAACCTGTAGGGGGGAAGAACTATATGATAGCTGAGATCTACTCTTCCATTGAGGGAAGGTCGAGACATCCCATGGGGAAGGTATAATGTACATTATTCTACTACATTTGGTATCTACTTGATATGCACTCTTATGACACGAGTAAAATGCAAATGACAGTTGGCAAGATGACCCAACTAGATTATTCGATGACAAGTCCAACCAGCTCTGTAGTGTGGTCCGTGTTAAGGCGTTGACCCTAGTTTTAAGAAGGGGTGGACGCATTTCCCACTGTGTATCCTCCGAAACCTGGAATCATGGGAGGGCAGTGATGGACACACTCCCCTAGACATTTGATGACGATTTCTAGTTTCCTGTTGGGGAAGTTAGGTCGATGTATTCGACACTTCCACCATGTCGGTTTTATCAGTGGTTAGTATGGTCATTGCCACTGATAAAGCAGCAAAGGACGGATAGGGTGGAAACGAAAGTAGGTCAAGATGGATAGGAGGATATAGATCAGTTGGAGACTCTTGATGGGAAGTAATGTCATTGACTGACTTATCAAATTGTACTGCTATAACACTCTCTATTTTTTTATGCCTTCGAACTCCTTATATCTTTTCATTCTAACTTCGGGACGAAGTTTTTTGAAGGAGGGGTGTATGTAATGCCCCACTTAATCTTATCATGCAAGTTTTATTAATGTTTACATTACCTGAAAATATTGAGGAATATTGGTGAAACCTTCATTTGGGAAACTATGAATTTACTTTCTAATATAAAATTTATTATTTCTATTATTCAAATTCCCAACTTATCTTCTCAGATTGAATCTTGGGTAGGATATGGTCTCCTTCCATTGTTCCAAATTTTATATATATTCATCGCACATTCCCCAATGTACTATCACATTTTCTTGGGAGAAGACATGGTCCTCTCCAACTATTATCAATATATATATTCATCTCACATTCCCCAGTGTACTCTCACATTTACCTGGGAGAAGACATGGTCCTCTCCAACTAATTATCAATATATATATTCACCTCACATTCCCCATGTACTCTCACATTTTCTTGGGAGAAGACATGGTCCTCATCTCACATTCTCAAATGCACTCTCCCATTAATTACCTAATTTTATATTCATATCACATTTCCAAATGTACCCTCAGATTTACTTAGGAGAAGAGAAGTCAACTGTAAGGATGAAGGGGAAATTAATGACATTAATGAGAGGTGGTTGATGTGGAGAAGAGAGGAAGGGCATAAAAGGGGAAGAGGAAGGGAGAAAGGGGGATGTTGGGTCTTGCTTGGGTCTTTGGGGTTGGCTGTGATTTCTAGTTGGTTGAGAGTGATTTTTGGAGACCTAGTGAACCTGTGGAGGTTTCTCGGATAGTTGAGAGGAGGGAAATATTGTTTACCTTGGTTTTGGACACACACACTACATCTGGTTGGACTTGGGCTCGGAGGGCTAGGGAACCTGTGGAGGTTTCCTAGGCTAGGAATTATTTTGTAGTTGGTTGGGAGGTAAATCCAGTTGGATTAGTCAAGAGGAGCATTTCAGCAGGAGCAGCAGCTCAAAGGCATCTCCACCAGCCACCAGTACAGGTATTCCTCTATGCGTAGATTACTCATGTAAATCTTCGAAATGAAATGTTCACTATAAGTTATAGGAATTAGAATGTAAATGGTAAAATTTTCATTGTTTAAAAGTCTTGTAAGAAAGTAAATTATTTCCTCTTATTGCATTAAATTCTAGAGAAAATATATCTATTAGAAGACCCTAGGATAGGGCTCTTACATGAAGGGAAGAGAGGCAAATGGATTGCCACTATTTTGGAATATGACATAGAAATAAAGCCTACAAAACTTATCAAAGGCCATGGTTTAGCCAAACTCATGGCTGAATCGAACTGTCAGGCCCTAGATATAAATTTCATTGGTTCCCTACATGATCAGGAAGAGATGGCGACTCTACAGATCAATGAACCTTTTACAGATTCACCTTGGTATGCAAATATCATATTTGTCTTACTAAACTTACAAGATCCTCCTAGTTTATCTAGAGCTAAATCTAGATTTTTGAAAATGAAATCAATGAGATATTGTATCATAGATAATGCTTTATTTTGGAAAGACAATGGTGGTAGTCTATTAAACTATTTACTAAAAGATTAAGTTGATAAAATTATGCAATAATTTCATGCAGGATATTGTGGAGGACACTTGTATTGGAAAACTACTGCTAACAAAATTGTGAGGGCTGGTTTTTACTACCCCACACTTTTTGCAGATGTTAAGAAACATGTGACCTCCTGTCACAAATGTCAGATATTTGAGGGAAAAAGAAAAAAATTACCTTTACCTCTCAAACACATCTCCACAGAAGTGTCATTTCAACAATGGGGTTTATACTTCATTGGAGAAATTCACCCAGCCTCCTCAACCCAGCATAAATGGATTTTGACAGCCACAGAATATTTTACCAAATGGATAGAAGCCATCCCTTCTAGACAAGCTACAGACTCTATCATTATATCATTCCTTGAAAACAATATCCTGTCAAGATTTGGATGCCCCCAAAATCTCATTACTGATAATGCAGCTACTTTTAAATCCAAGAAAATGGTAAACTTTTGTAACAAATACCACATCACCATTTTCCATTCCACTGCCTATTACCCTCAAGGTAAGGGACTTGCAGAATCCTCTAACAAAAGCCTTGTCAATATCATTAAGAAATTACTGGAAGACAACAAAAAGACATGGAACAAAAAGTTGGTTAATGCCTTATGGGAAGACAGACTAACTACCAAAAAGTCCATTGGTACATCTCCTTATCAGTTGGTATATGGGATGGATGTTGTTTTTCCATCCTCTTTAGGAGTGCCAGTGATGAAGATCATCCACGAGTTGTAGGTAGAACCAAATGATATCCATAGAAGGATAAATCAAACAATACACTTGCAGCAAACCAGAGAAGAAGTCTATGTCAAATCACAAGTAATCCAGGATAAAATCAAAAAGCTTTTTGATAAAAAGACTAAAGCTAATGATTTTTACATAGGTGACAAAGTACTTAAATGGGATTCTAGATGGGAAGACAAGGGAAAACATGGCAAATTTAACTTCCTATGGTAAGGCCCTTATGTCATTTATGGTTACAGAGGTAACAAAGCATTTTTCTTAAGAGAGATAGATGGATCAGATCTACCAGGAGGACCTGTCAATGGTAGAATGCTGAAGCATTACTTTTCCACAGATTAACAATAGTTCACTTTACTTTACTCATTCTATATAACAGTGCGGAGTTTATATTGGATTGGATGGTGATCTTTTGAAGTTGAATCCCGGAGAGAATGCCCTGAGCTTTGAAGGGTTCAGCATCATAAGTATGAATAAAGTAGAATTACATAAGAACAGTTTACAAGGTAACTTCAGTCACAGTTTCAAAGGCTACTGATCTTAAAGTTCTTGACATTTCACCAGGAAATGCCATCCCCATGTGGAGCCATTGTTAGGGTCCTATAATAATAGGATTCATAATTTTGAATTGGCTATGGTTAGTCTTGTAATATTGTACATACTTTTGCTTTCTGCAAAATATTTTCCATATTAAAAAAATTAAAAAATGTAAAGAGGTTATGTCCTAAAAGAATAATCAAAGGACAAAAAGAAAGAGAAAAAGATCAAAAAAGTGAAAAATATGAACCCTAAAAAAGAAATAAAACAAATCATGAAAGTGTGCAAATTTAAATGCCACTACCTTTTACTTTACTATGCAAAATAAGGTTGTGTGCAACTTGTTAGAAATGCCACAATCCATGATGGTCAAATAGTTTAATCTTGACTCATTCATGTTTTAAATTTTATGTTGATAGATAGAGAGTAAAGATATATCCAAACTGTTTAACCTTGGCAGATCAGTAGTTAGGTAGAGAATAAAAATGTGCTCACAAGCTTAATCTGAGCCATTGGAAGTTATAAGGTCAGAATTAGATAGTTTGCTTGTCAAAAGAAAAGGAAATAAAGGGTCTGCAAGCTCAAATGCACCCAATAAAGTGAAGAAAAATGTTAGGATAAATAAAGGGTAGGTAGAAGAAAGGTTGCAAATGTACAAGGTTGCTCAGTCAAAAGCACATTTATCATGCTTAATCCTATGTTTCATGTGCAGGAGAATTTATGAGAGTGAAAAGATATTCACAAGCTTGTTTGATTAATTTCCCCTCATTTCATTTCACCCCCACATACTTACTTACTAATTTCCCCATTCTCCCATTATTTATTATAAAATCCCCTTTTCCCCTCATTTTGACCCTTACCCCATGGTTTCACACATTTCCCTAGTAAATTACCTTGCAAAACTCACCCCCTTACCTAAAACCCCTTTTCCCTAGTATGAAAACCATACCCCATTGCAAATATTACCCTCCCCCCTTATTAATTTCCCTATTTCCCTTCAAAACCCATAAAAAACCCCTTATTCTAAGTTTTTATCCCCCCCGCATAATTTAACTAACTCCCTGTTTCATATTTCCTCGACAAAAACCTTTTAATCCACCAACCCTTGGTGCAGTTAAAAAACCTCTTCATGGTAACCCCTGGTCCCACTCCATTAAACTCGCGCTTATATTTAATCCCGAATTTATTTATTAATTAATTACAATTATTTGTAATTAACCCCCGGGCCCCGCAAATCTGAGTCCCAATTCCCTCCATGCATCTTGACCACGCGACAACCATCCAATCTCCCACCCCCAAATCCGACAGTGCGCATGCATATCGCGCACGATCACTGTCTGACCGTTACCAGCCCGAGAGCACACAAGATTCGCAGTTTTACCTGGGCATTGTTCTGCTACGTGGCAACCCCAAGCTAGATCGCATGCTCGCAAGGAAATACTGCCTGCCCTCCAAAAGCGGTGCAATGGCCCAAAAACTGCCTCCCCACCAAGACCAAAAACCATCCACTGTTCATTTGTAAATTCTGCACCAAATTGTAACCATTGCTAGTTAAAAGGCCGGAGAAGCCCCATTTCACCCTTTTCGCTCATTTTCACTATGAATGTCGCCCATTCTGCGAGACCCAGAACCTCTACAACCAAAATTGACCATCGTCTTCCACCCAAAGAAGCTCTAGACACCCAATTCGAGCATCCAGTTCACAACTGAAGCCATCGTACCCTCTGCATTCACCATTGAAACCAGTTTGCAACCCATACCACCAAATTCCAGGTATTCTTTGGAAAACCAGAACGACTCTTTAATTTGAAAGCGTATCAGTCCAATTAAAAGATTAATTAATTGAAATTAATTAATATTTGTTTAAATTGAAGAGTAATTCACTTATATACCCAAAACCCCTCTGTTGCAAACTGAGAATACCTTCTCACTGAACCAGAGCTCCAAAACCTTACTTCTGCAGCAATTACAAGCCTAATTCATACCTCTATTTCTAAATATGGCTTCCCAAACCTCTCTGGATGTGAGACCCCTGTCAACCCCTCACCTGGACATCGACCATTTGGCATTAGCAAACAGGGATTTTTAGATAAAGGACACTCCTTCACCAGCCTTCTTTCTAAAGCTCCACTGTTGGAGTAAGGATAGATTCCTAAACCAAAATGATGACATCTACCTTTGGGAATCCAATTTACCCAAGTATTTATTCCCAAAAGTGTACCCATTCCCTGATATCATACATTTCTATCACGCTTGCTATATTCCTAGCCAGAGAGCTATTGGTTCCCCCAACCAGTAGTTGTTATTCACCATCACTGCAGAATCCATCAACCAAATGTTGCATGTCCAACCGTGCCCAAATGAAACCCCACTATCTATTGGTGACCTGCTAGACCTTTATATAAAATTAGATCTAGCTAAAATAGCACAAATTTTTCTAGACCTTCATCATAGAAGACTGCTATACTCCCACAGATAGTTCACCTTATGATGCCACCATTTTTTCAGAGAGAGTCAGACAGATGATTACCACGCTCTCTTGCATCCTAGGATATACCTCAGATGAGCATGTGGATGAAGTCATCTTGGCCTTTCTCTCCATCTTCAGCCCAGGCAAGCCTCCTACTATCATGTAAAACTATGCTCAGTTCATTGCAGACACGATGCATGAACAGTTTACCAGACTACCAATTGAAAGAGTTTTCAAATACTCTTCAGTGTTATTTCACATGCTTTTGTATTATCAAACAGATAAATTCTCTGTTAGCATCCAGAAGTTGGATACCAAGGGAGAAGAGAGATCATTTATTTATTGGACACCCTTGATCTATAAATACTCCACTGCATTCACATATAAGGACTTCATCGACTTATTTTTCCATCCAGTCATGAACATGCTGACTAGTACCCCTCAGCGTAGAATCAGCCAAGAAATAAAAAGGGTGTTACAGTTAGCCAAGAACAACAAGGTGGGAGACTGGTATCTCTACCAGAACCACACTGAAATTAGATTCTATGGATGCCAACTTGCCCCTTATAAACTAACCAAATACCTCCCCATGAGGATATTTGCACTTGAGTATTTTAGGCAAATCATCAATTAAGATGAGGTCAACTTCCTAGCAGCTAGGAAGAAGACCCAATTTAAAATAAAGAACCAATTGGACCCCTTCATATGTAATAACAAAGAAGCTGGACCTGAGGCTGACAAAATGTTGCAAGACATGAAATTTAGGAACAACTTCATGTGGCAGTATGACCCTCATGGGGTCATAAACAAATTGAGAATCAAAGTCAAATTGGGACCTTTCATCCGCCATCCAAACTTGATATTGAGCAGTTTACCAACCAATCAGAATGGTTGGAAAACACAATGATTGACGTGGATAGCATAGTAGTGGATGTAGAGAACACACTCATTGTTGTTCAAAAGAAAATTGACAAGAGTTCTTTCCTGCAGGTTCCAGAACTAGGGGAAACAATGGATAATCCTCCTGTTTTACAAACCTCGGAAAAGGAGGAGAGGAATCCAAAAAAAAACAGGGAGGAGGGTTCTAGTTCTGCCATGGATACTACAGATGAGTATTTTGAACTTAGACAAAACCCAAGCTGAATCCTGTGTCTAAACAGGAAGAGAAAATTAAATCAGTGGAAATCACTGACACTGAAACAATGGGGCAAAGAATCAAAGACACAGTTGCTTCAAGAGAGACAAACAACCATCAACCTCCAACACTCAAATGATTGAGAGACAGCTAAGTGTTGAGGTTTCCTCCTTCACTAGGCCAGCTGATAAAGAAAGAGACATTAAGGACAGGTACAAGGAGATAAAGATGAGAAATGAGAAGTTGAAGGCTGAGACATATGCCCAATACTTCAAGCACACACCAGCCAACCAAAGCAGGTTGATGTCAGCTTTTGACATCAAATCAGGAAAGATGAATGTTTCATTCATGCAACCCACTGTTCAACAGCCAAAGACCTCAGCTGATTACAGAAAGACTGATTTTGAGGTGTTGGCCAGGGATGTTCATCCCATTGACCAGATAGAATTCCACAAGCAGGCTGGAGAAATGATCTACTCCACCCTCACAGGAAAGGCCATGGATGCACACAAGCTGCAGGGTTCCCTGGACAATATCACATCTCAATATAAATTGGAAAAGGCCTCCTCACAGGCCAAGGACAACAAGATCAAGTCATTGGATGACTTTGTCATTGAGCTAGGCCATGATCCTAATGACATTAAAGCTGTTGAAAAGTTGATCAAGAAGAAGAATGAGGATATAGCAGCTCTCAAGAAACAACTAAAGTTGCCTCATTCAGAACACCCACAAACAAAAGAGGTCCTAGAGAGCCAAACAAATCATGAGGAGATGATGGACCTGGTGCTTCAATTGAATGATCAGCTAAAGGAGATGGAAAAGGAATTGGATAGCTTGATACAGGTAAAACAAGCTAGTCTAGAGAATTCCCCTGTCACTGTTATCCCAACAGTAACTACTGCAATACCTTCCACTTTGGTAGCATCCTTAGCTCCTACAACTCCAACAGCTACAGCACTGCCAACTTCTACACCGTCTACATTAGAAACAGGGTCTACAGCAACAGGGTCAGCAAGTGATGAGGCAAGCAAATTGGTCAAGGCAATGGAAGACATGTCCATTCAGACCAATGAAATGAACAAGCTCAAGGAGAAGGTGACCAGTCTGGAGACTGATTACAAACTTGCCCAGATCATGCACAAAGAAGAAGTGCAAAAAGCCACTAGGATGAACGAAAGAATAAAAAGCCTAGAGAAGGAACTTACATTGAAGGAACCCCTTGGACAGGATAAAGAACACTTGTGGGCCAATATCATTGACTCTGTCAATGATATTTGGCCATCCACCCAAGTAATTTTTTAGCAGATTGATTCGATAAAACAGGCTACAGAAGCCATACAAAGAGTAAAAGTAGAATTTGGAGACATGCCAGAGGAAGCTACAAGGATTATTCACTTCCTCAACTCCAAAAACAAGTATGAGTTGCAAGAATTAGAGATACTTGACAGAATAGGTACAATTTTGGAAGTGAAAAGGGTCCTCACTAAGAGGAATTTAATGGTAAACCTGGAAGATAAGTGCCAAACCATGCAACTAGCCATTGACATATTCATGGTTAAATTTGAAATTTTGAGGCAAAAGGGTTTACTAAATCCCTTGGTAATAAATGATAAGTTGATGACACAAGAGGACTACAAAAGAAAAATCAAATAAGTAGCCAGAGATCAAGTAAATACTTCATCCATGAAGGGCATACCTATTGGCAAGGTCTTGTACCAAATTTCTGAAAATTTGTTTTACCTCCAGCATGAGGTAAAACACCTTTTTTGTGAATAAGCCTACTTTTACCAAGTATATAGAGGTAGATGAGATTTACAGGAAGATGTTGAATATCCAATTACCAGATTACGAAACATGGGAGAAATTAAATGACTTACTACAGACAGTTAAAAGGTAAAAATGTACAGTAAGAGTAAAAAGGCACAGTAAAAGGATAATGACAAGTCAGCCAGGTCAAAGTGTATCAGATGAAAGGTCAGAGTAAATATAACATCCAGCGTGAAGACCAAACAGCAAAGCAGAGAACCAGTGGAAAGGTCAGAGTAAATATAACATCCAGCGTGAAGACCAAACAACAAAGCAGAGATTAAAAGGCAAAATATCAAAGATTAAAGATAGCACAACCTAATCAACAGGGACAGCAAACAACAGTTCAATAGCTGTCTCTATCTTCTTGCATGAAGATATTTATTTCTCCTAGATTAGTTCTCAAGACAGTTTGGGATATTTTGTAAATTATTTTTGTATAAATACTTCATAATTCGAAGTATTGAGCGTGGATTTCTATACATTTGTAAAGTTATTTTAGTCATAAACCTAAGGGTTATTGTACCAATTTTTCAAGTCAGCATACTGGAGAAAGTAATAAAGAGATTGCATTACAGGATTCATGTGTAGAGCTATTACGGTGAATTATTTTCTTTGTCAATCTGTTATTTTCTTATGTTTTTCAGTAACTTAAATGTTATCTAAATTTGAATGAATTAATTGGAAGTTTAACTCATAATTTTTTTAAGTACACTCCTTTTTCAATAGTTAATCATTTACATGTTTTCTTCTGATATCCGGATCTGAGAATCCTTAATTTCTCTCCCATCCCGGTTGACCTCTTTCACTTTCTTCATAATCCGGCCTAAGGAACCCTTAATTTCTCTTTGGATCCGATTGAAAACCACTTCACCATCCAGCCTTGAGATCTAAAGTAACTCTGCTATCTTTCCATGTAGACATTGTTTTTAGAACTTGATCTAGTCCTGTTTGTCTAACATTTGACCCCATAGCCCAATGGTAAAAGACACCCCTCTTTTCATCTAAGTAAGTGATCCCACCACCAAATATAAATCAAAACCCAAGCACAATCATACCTAACCTAAAATCAAATAACTAAACAAAGGTAAATCAAAAAGAGAGATCCTTCTCTGAGAATCAGGAAGGCTAAATCTTAATCTCCAAAGTTGGTTTGTGGTTACCTCTAATCATTTTTTTCGCCAACACTTTAGATAAATATTGGAGTGATAACATATGGTGTTCATCAAACTCCTTGAATGATGATTCCAGTCGATTACTTCTTTTTCAAAGAACTTTAACTGGTCCTGTGGCTAAATGGTACATTGATTTACCACGTGCATCTTTCCATAACTTCAACTTCTTAGCAACAACCTTTTTGACACACTTTCAGTTACCTATCAAATATGAAACTAGTTTAACTTCTTTAAAGCAGCCAAACTCTACTCACATCTCTAATCATATACATGAATGGATACGACATCTTCATTTAATAAAATATTATATTCCAAACCATTATTTGTTGAATGTTTTGTCAAATCATTACTTCTCGATATAACTGAAGATGTTTCCAAAGGAGGTGTAGTTATAGAATGGTGCCTACTATTTAGACTTAATTTATTCCCAATATAGCACCTTGTAATGAAAAATTCTCAATGCTCCTGGGTCATCGAACATGATTCCATCAGTTTCTGCAGGATCTCATACCATTGATGATGTGATTGGTTATGTTATTTAACAGTCCCCAAGTAAACCTTCAGGTCATTCTAATTCGAAGTGTACTCGAGTTGTTGTTACAGAAAATTCACCCTTCGTAATATTTGCTCTTGTTAATACTTATAAGGTTAACTCAGTTCAGTCATTGAATGGTAAACAACCTCAACAACCTAGAAGTAAAAAAAATGGAATAGGTAAAGGAAAACAACAAAATTCCCCTCAATAGGGAAAAGCCAACCCAATCTCCTGAAGAGAAGAATAAAATGTGATATTGTTGTATTATTTGCAATGAATATCATAATACAAAGGAATTTCTGCATCATGTGGAGGTTAATCAATTTCTTAAAGGTTCCTCAACACCTGTTGCCTTAATGAATCCTTTTCCCTCTCAGGAAACTAAAATGGTAGCCCAAAATTTGTCTTCTTCTTCCTAGAACTCTGTGGATATCATAATGATGTTTTCTCAAACTACTCAAGTTATGGTAGCTACAATATCCAAGGGTTATGGTTCTCCCAATCCTTTAAATGGAAGTTCCACAAATCAACCTTCCACATTGATCCCACTTCCTTCTGATCCTATACGGATCGAGTGACCAGTTGTTGAAACAATGATTTGTCCTCTTGATGGTGTAATTCAAAGGTCATATCTTGTTATGCACGTAAGATTGGCTCAAAATTATAGCACTGTTGAACACTTGGCTCAAGCTCCTTCAATAATGTCAGCTCTTAAGGTGCTTTAAATTTTTCCAACACAATGAAAATCATTGTTATCAACCATTGGTGGAATAGCTCCATAATATTCAAACCTTATAGTCTTTGATCTTCAAAATCATGTACCTAGACTCCCACATAAACTTGCAGTCCAAATTCAAGTTGTTTTACGTGATAGAAAGGTTTTTTGCACCGTGATTGACAAGGGAGCTTCTACATGTATCATGTTTGTATCTTGTTGGAAACCCCTTGCCTCTCCATCAATTAATTAGTCACCTACCACTTTGAAAGCATTTAATGGAAGAGAATTCAAACCCTGTGGAATTTTAAATGCACTGCCCATATAATTAGAAGTAAAAATGGTTACATTCAAAGTAGAATTTGTTGAAGCAAAGCTAGACTATAACATTTTTCTAGGTCAAAGTTAGACTTATGCCTTGTCTGTAGTGGTCTCTTCACTTTTTCATGTGACAATTTTTCCTCGCCAGGGGAAATTAGTTGTAGTAGACCAACTACTGGTAGTGCACCTTTTGTAGGTAAAACCCCTTTTTCTTATGAGAATGTTGGTGTGGGTCTCCTTAAATATTCATCATTGATGGGAAATTTTCTGCTTCCTCCACCCAACGTTTCTCCTATAGTTTCCCAAATAAATATGATTTCATCAAGCACTGCAGAATTCACGAATCATATGATCCTTGAATAGTGCCTACATAGTCAGAATTGACAAATTACGATGAAAGAATGCCACTTATCCCAATTAAATTATCTTATGAAGTTATTCACTTGGCTTCTAAACCACTTTATTAATCAAATGACTGAGTGAATGCGGTCAATCATCTTGGTTGGTATCTATATCATCCCCTAATCCTTTTGATGATGTGTTTCCTACAGACAAGATCATCATGGAGGTTGTTACATTTAATGAAATGCCTTGGGATGATCATCATCATCATTCCTCCTTTCTTCCCAACCTTGAAACGATTGATAATAACTTTACTACCATGTTTTCACCTGATATTACTGAAAATATTGAATTCCTTATATCAATTTATGAATCTAGGTCTAAAAATAATTTAGGGAAGATATCTTTGACTATTCCAATCAATATCTCAGTGAAACCTGGAATCACAAAAAACGTTCATATAGGTGCCTCATGTTCTGTGGAATAAATTCGAACTTACAAGGCCTTATTCCAAGAATTTAGGGACATATTTTCCTGGTCGTACAAAGAAATGCTCGGAATTTATCCAAGTATTGTTGTTCATGAAATTAAGACTTAACCTGATGTTAAGCCTATTAGGTAGAGACTACATCCAGTGCATCCTAGGAAATTTATCACCATCAAAGTTGAAGTTGAAAAAAAATTAAGGTTGGTTTTATCTATCATGTTCCTTTAACTGATTGGATTTCTAAAATCGTTCCAGTTACCAAGAAGCAAGGAACTATTAGAGTATGCACCGATTACAGGGATATTAAGAGGGCTTGCCTAAAAGATAACTATCCAACCCCCTATATCAACCAAATAGTTGATGATTGTGCTGAGAATGAAATATTTTCATTCATGGATGGACTCTTTGGCTATAATCAAATTAAAATACTCCCTACAAATCAACATAAAACCGCTTTCATTTGTCCATGGGAAACTTTATCCCATCGAAAGCTTCTATTTGGACTTAAGAATGTTGGTGCCACCTTTCAAAGAGAAATATCTTATGCTTTTCATGGCATCAAGCATATTGTACAGCCATATCTTGACGATCTACATGCACATTCAATGAAACATCAAGATCATCTTATACATCTACAAGCCATGTTTCTTTGATGTTGGCACTGCAATATCCATTTGAATCCACATAAATGTGTGTTTTATGTGGAATCTAGTCATTTACTAGGATTCATTGTTTTCAAATATGGCATTTGTGTTGATCCTCTTAAGGTAGATGTCATTCGGAATTTTTCTCCTCCTTCTACTTATGCCAACTCCAGAATTTATGGGGGGAAGAAAACTTCTTACATTGTTTCATTCCAAATTACACCGAACTTACCAAGGGTTTTAACCAACATTTGAAAAAGGGGATCCCTTTCATTTGGGATGAAGTTGCAAAATATCCTTCGATGCACTAAAACATGTGTTGACTCATACACCATTATTGCATCCCCCTGATTATCATTGGGATTACTACTTGTATTTAACTACGTCGAACGGTACCATTGCTGTGGTATTGCTTCAAGAGGATGATTCAAACAATGAGCATCTGATATACTATTTGAGTAATAACCTTACCACCTCTAAAATTAAGTACTCGCATGTGGGAAATTTGACCTTGGAAGTTGTTCAAGTTGTCCAAAGATTTTGTCATTATATTTTGTTGTGAAAAACTACAATTGTTTCTTATTGTAACCCCATGATCTATATTCTCACACGACAATTTCTTGGGGGAAAATATTCCAAATGGATTTTCATCCTATAGGAATTTGACTTGGAATTCATTAAATCCAAGTCCAAGAAATCGCTTGTATTTGGTGTTACCTCCATTGTACTAAGACAAAAATTGTGGCAGAGGATTTTCTTCTAGATGAATCACTCTTTCTTATCAGTTCACTAGATCCCTGACATGGATACATTATCATTTATCTCCAAACTCAAAATTTTAGGCTTGAGTTATCTCGTAGTGAACTTCATCATATTCGGTACCAATCCCAACAATATAACATTGTTGGTGATACACTTTATCATCGTGGTGCCAATTCAATTTTTCATCGATGTTTAACGCAAGAGGAAGCCAAAAAAAATTTGAATTACAGTCACTCTGAAGCATGTGGTGGTCATATGTCAGGGTATGCCACTACCCAAAAGATCTTGTGTGTTGGATATTTATAGCCTTCTATGTTTAAATATTGTATTCTTGTAGTTCATAAATGTCATGCTTTCCAAATTAACTATCAAAAGATGTGTGCCCCTCATGCTCCTCTCCATCTAATATTCATCGTCAGTCCTTTGTAAAATGGGGCATCTATTTCATGACATGTAACTCTCACTCAGTCGAGGGAAAGGGGTATGTATATTATCCTTTGCAGTGGGTTGCTTTTCAAAATGGGTAGAGGTGATGCCTACATATAAGAGTGATGGTGAAATTGTTTCCCTATTTGTATTCAATCATGTGATTGCTTGAATCAATGTCCTGCAAGTTATTGTCACTGACCATGGCACCCACTTTCAAAATTTTATGATGTCAAAGATGACTGCCAAGTTGGGTCTATGTCGCGGTAGCTTAACTCCCTATTATCCACAGGCCAATGGCCAAGTCGAAGTTGTGAACAAAGTGTTAACTACTATGCTTCAACAGATTATAGGAATTCATAATAGGACTTCGCATCTAATGTTTTTCTCGTAATTATGGGCATATCGTACTTCAGTAAAAATAGCGACCAGGTTTACATTTTTTCAATTGGTATATGGTCTGGAAGTTGTGTTGTCGATTGGGTGTGAAATTTCATCACTTAAACTAGCTATCAAATTTCTCCATGCTATTTTTGTAAAGGAAGTGTGTATTTTATACTTAGCTTGTCTAGATGAAACTCGCTAAGATGCTACTCTGGTTAGAGAGGCTCATAAGAAACAAATATTAAGTACAATTTGACAAAAATGTTATTAAACCCTCGTGCCTTTTCAAAAGGTGACTTGGTCTTACTATATGATCACGAACACAATAAGTTAGGATTTAGAAAATTCGAGCCCATGTGGCATGGTCCTTATATTGTAAAATGTGCACTTACAAAATGTGCCTATGAGTTGGTTGAATATGATGGGATTCCTTTATCTAAGCCCAAAAATGGCCTTTATTTGAAAAATTACTATGCTTAGATTCCTACATGGGTACTATGTACATTTTGGATTTCAGGCATCTGTGGTTCATTTCTTTTAAGTTGAATCTCGGAGTATCCACAATAATGATCATACTTGTCAACATTTCAAATCCCAACATGGATCCATGATCAGGACAATCACTGAATGATGATAGAAGAAGAGCTTAGTGAGAGGATAAATAGTAATAAGGTAATTTGATTTTAAGGAGATGAGGTCGGCTTAAATTTTTATTTATTTTTTTAATTAATTAAACTTTTTTTTATAATAATTATTAACCATGTTTAAAGTTTTGTTATAATCTTTATAATAAATTGTATTTTATTTTTATTTTTATTTTTATTATTATTAAAATGTCTTTTAATGAATAGTTTTTTAATTTTAATATTATTAATAGATTTTTTATAATGTGACTAATTTTGTAATGATTAATTAGTTTAATTAGTTGAATGGATTCTATTAAAATTTTAAAGTTATTATTACATCTTAATTCTAATTAGTTAATTAAGTAATTGATTAATAAATATTATAATAATAATTAAATTCATATTTAATAATGATAATTAATTCTTTCTAATTTTATTATAATTAATAAAAAGATAAATTTATTTTAATTTATTATTATAATAATATAACTAATTTTATTAGATTTAATTAATTAGTTAGTTAATAGATATTATAATTAGATAGTAATTATTATTGTAAATGCTTAATAATTAATATTGATACTTAATTATTTTATTTTTAATATAAGATAAATTGAAATTATTTTATTATAAATAATATAACTAATTTCATTAGATTAATAATACTCTTTTATCTAATTAGAATAATTAATTGATTGATTAATTAATTAATAGATATTATAATGACTAATTATTATTATATGTTAATTCTAAAATGATTAGTTAATAAACTAAATGATTAATACATATTATAATAATTCATTATTATTATAAATAATTAATGATACTAATAATAATTATTGTTATTATAAATGAATTATTCTTATTATTATTATAAATAATCTTTAATTAATTATTATTATAAATACTTAATAATAATAATGATAATTATTATTAAGAATCATAATAATAATTATTTTTATTTTTAATATAAGCTCATAAAGTTATAATAGGAGATGAGTAATTACCTGATTACCTGAGATGTACTGGTGGTCCTAATCCATTTGATTAAAGGAAGCCAACTTCCACTAATCTCGATACCCTTGTCCCTCTTGAGATTCTGTGGATGTTTTATAATTTCAAGAGCCTCCCTAATCTTCCGTCTTTGATATTGTTCTTCTCTTGTGATAATTGAGGCGCTCTCCAAACAAACCTGGTGTTTCATTTTTTACGAATGTTCCATAAGGGCCGACGTACGAGACCTTCCATTCTTAATATCTGCTCCATGTTCTTTTAGTCTTTTCTGCAGATAACACCCTATTTCACCAATGTAACTTTTGCCACAAGAACAACCAATTTTATAAACTGTTAGGTCCCTATACTACTAGTGTAACCCCTTATTGTTATTAGTACAACCCCCTTATTATATTGTTGTGCCCATGTAGTCCCCATATTATTATTATTGTGCCCCATAGAAGCCCACTATTGTTATTATTGTGCCCTTACATTATTATTGTTATGTCAGCTCTGATTATATTATGACCCCTTAGACTCCTATATATAGAAAGGAGGTCTTGTCATTGGTATCATTGAATAATTGTTCATTTGTGTAATGTAAAGGAGGTTTCCCCCTCGAAAAGGCTTATTTCTAAGGTGTTATCTATCTTTTCTATCTTTTTGTGAGTTGGTTTCATAACATTTGGTATCAGAGCTTTGGATTCTAGGGTTTTTCTGCTCCAAATAGGTCATCGTGGAATTTTCGCTATAACTTTTTTTCTGCGACATTTCAGAAGCCAAAAAAAAACCCATTTGAGAAGAACACACACTAAACCTTGGATCCGACTTTCAGAGCTTGTCTCACTATATTTGTGGAGATATGATCTGCGGAATTTAGGGTTTTTGCAAGCTCGAGAATTTCAACTAAAATATTTCATCGTGGGATTTTCGCTATAACTCTTTCACTACAAAGTTTCAAAAGCTAAAACAAAAAACCCATCTGAGAAGAAATCGGTCTAAACCTCAGCTCCGAATTTCAGATCCTGTCTCGCTATGGTTTCGAAGATATAGTCTGAGGAGGTTAGTGTTTTTGCAGACCCCCAAATTACATTCCAAACAGGTCAACTTGGGAAAATCGTCATAACTGTCACTCTAAGCATCAGATTGAAATTTCGCAAGAAGTTACAAAAAGAGAACAGACTGTAGTTTCTTGTATATATTTTTCAGATCTAGGGGTCAAAACAGTGACATGTGGCACTTCATACAAGTACGCTCTTCTGAAAATGTATATAATCAGGCCTTCTTGGGAGATTGTGCATAACTCTTTCTTGGAGAATCCAATGTTGATCAGACTAGTGGCATTGGAAAGAGGACACAAAAGGCTACTACAGATCGCGATTTCAGAACTAGAAGATCTGAAATTACAGATTTATAGTCGTTTCAAGATCGAGCTCCTAAAATCAAGAAAAAGCGAGATGAGGAAGTTTGATGGCAAGGATCCGGTAAATTGGATACTACAGATGGAAAATTATTTTGATCTACATGGTGCACCACTGTTACAAAAGGTACGTATTGCATCTAATTATTTAGAACCGAATCAATTTTTATGGTATAAAGGGATTTGTTCTCGTAAACCACTTGTCACATGGTCAATTTTCATGGAGGAAATGATAACACATTATGAGGATATGAAGAGAAACACCTTCTTTAGCCAATTGATAAATCTCAAACAAAAGTGTTCAATGCAAAAGCACATTGAGGACTTTCAAAAATTGAATATAAGGGTAAATGATATTCCAGAGAAGAAAAGGATTGATTTCTTCATAAGTACTTTGAAGGATAACATTCAACATGAGGTTCGTCTTTGGGAACCTGATTCATTGGAGAAGGCATTCAGGTGGGCAAGAAAAATTGAAAGCGAAATTATGGAAACAATGAATCCCACCACTCACAACTATAATTATGAAAGTGTTTCTTCTCCTAGCCTTCCACAACCTACAAGGCTTACACCACAACAATTGGAAGAAAAAAGAGAAAAAGGGCTTTGTTACAATTGTGATAGCAAATGTACTAAAGGTCATAAGTGTGCTGAGAAGAAAAAGGTTCAAGAAGTGAAAGATCACATCGAGAAAGAAGAAATGAATCTGACCATATCTTGTAATGCATTTGCCGGAATTACCAATCCTCAAACTATCAAGATAGAATGACATATCAAGAAGAAAAATGTTCAAGAAGTGAAAGATCACATCGAGCATCAAGAAATGAATCCGACCATATCTTGTAATGCATTGGAAGAAATTACCACTCCTCAAACTCTCAATATAGAAGGACATATCAAGAAGAAAAAGATTCAAGCAGTGAAATATCACATCGAGCATCAAGAAATGAATCTGACCATATCTTGTAATGCATTGGCAGAGATTACCATTCCTCAAACTCTCAAGATAGAAGGACATATCAAGAAGAAAAAGGTTCAAGAAGTGAAAGGTCACATCAAACTTCAAGAAATGAATCTGAAAATATCTTGTAATGCATTGTCCGGAATTACCACTCCTCAAACTATCAAGATAGAAGGACATATAAAGAAGAAAAAGGTAATAGTGTTGATTGATTCAGGCAGTGCCCATAATTTTATTCGTTGTAAGATAGCCAAGGAATTGAATTGCTTCCTATATCCAGCACCAGAGTATCAAGTAATGGTTGCAAATGGAGGAACCATAAATTTCTCTGGAAAGTGCCATAATATCAAGCTATCCATGGGAGAATATGTATTGAATAGCCCAATGCTTTCCATTCCAATGGGTGGTGCTGATGTTGTACTAGGAGTCTGTTGACACGGCGAATTTTTGTGTGCCAACAAAGGGAACCAACCCGATCGCAGACCCCAATTAGATCTACTTTCGTCTGGAATGGCTAGTTCTGACAGGTTTTAAAGACCCCGTAAACTATTATAGGTGTTGAAAGATTGCTCCTGGAGGAAGACTTCCATTAAATCAACAAAATAAACAGGTAACCTATATGTATTAGATCCTATCTATACTGATTCTAAATACTTATGTTAGTCCTAACTATTCTAATCTATCTTGCAAGAGCATAACAAAAGAGATTAAACATCATATATAGATTCCAAGTCCAAATGAATCAATTATTGGTTCACAGATGAACAAGGTTGTATTAAATCTTAATTGCAATCTAATTACTTATACAGGAATACACATTCCTTTCCATACAAATAAAACTTGCAACTGATGTTTAACAAGGTTTTGAATCAACAACCGCTCATGAATTAACCATGGTAACAAATCATATTTGAATAACCAAGACTAGTCACGAACTTTCTGTTATCAATATGCACAAAACAAAACACATTTATATTTATGCCAGCAACAACACCCTGATTCTAAACACATAAAAGAAGATGAAAATAAATATGAAAAAGGCTTCTTCTTGACCCAAACAGTTTTCTTTATTAGCACAATAAATCAAAAGTTGTTCTTCCCAAAAAAAAAGTCATCCTCCCATCTCTGGAGGTAATATTTATGCAGAACATGGCTGACCCTCCGTCTCCCCTTGACTTTCCACCTTCCTCGCCTTTTCAATATACAAACATAGAACGGTCGGTGAAACTGCTGACACGTCGAGGTCACATTTGTTGGAGCGTTCTATTTCCTGGGGGGAATGAATGGATGTTGATGGAAAGGAGAATGACTGTGTGTCATCTCCTCATGATGAAACCCGGGACAACATCACTTTCGGGATACACAGGTAACGCATGGAAACCCGACCGTGAACGCCTAAGGCTAGATCTTAAATGGAGTACACCTGCATATATATATTCTTCGGATCCGCTCATGCATCTTTTACCCGGAGCCATTCTTGATGCTTACGCATCCGCTCTTTGACCTCGCTTTCCTTCTCTTGGTCCTTGCCTATAGAAATAATCAACATCAGCTATGCTTATGAAAATATAATAGAAATGCCTAAAAACAAAAATCTTGCCCTCAATAAAACTCTTATAATATCAAAAGGAACAAGTGTGAAAGAATCGGCCTTTGGTTCAGCCAAGGTTGTGATGTGATCAAGTCGCAATCGCACATCGCAGCAGGTAGTGACATGCAACACCACCCCTGGTCCCGCCGATTGCAATTTGCGATTGGGGAGCGGACTTGAAATTATATGTGTTATGCTTAATAGTCTCGTCAGGTCCGCTGTATCGCATCACACCTTATGTATAAGTTTTGAATTCCGCCAATTGCAATTTGCGATGGACTTCGTACCAAAAATCATATGTTCTGCGCTTAATAATCTCGGCGGGCCCGCTGTATCGCATTGCGCCTTATGTATGCACCTTGGGTTCCACCGATTGCGATTTGTGATAGGCCGGACCCGAAAAATATATGTGTTGCGGTTAATAATTCCAGCGGGTCCACCATATCGCATCGCGCTTTATGTATAAACACTGAACTCTACCGATTGTGATTTTCGATTGGAGAAGCGGGCTTGAAAAATATATGTGTTATGTTTAATATCCCGACGGGTCTGGTGTATCGCATCACGCCTTATGTATAAGCCTTGAAAGCGCCGATTGTGATATCCGATGTGATCGGAGACTTGATAGCATCGTAGTAACTCATGGGAGATAGACCTTAGCCCTTTGCTAATGCGAAAAGCGATATGCGATGGAGGAGTGGTCAAGTAATTGCGATAAGCGATGAAGGCATGCATCGAGAGATGTGTAAAGACTGAGGAAGTGCGCAAGAGGGTAAGTTATGCATATTTGTATAGTATTTCTATTATCAAAGAATTGATATAGAAATAAGGACACGATAGAAGGTTTTGAGAGTCCTGATGAAGGATATGAATGAAGGGCTAGACTAGTTTATAAATGAATCATGCTGCAAAGATTTATTCAGGGGGTCTTAACCATTAAGAATTGAAGATTTGACTCGGCAGAGAATTAAAATCCTTGGGATAAAAATAGATCATTCGGAGAGTTATCATTTGGACAAATGAAATATCAAACTTCTAGGGGACCCATTCAAATTTGCTACCAGAGCAGGTTTTAATAGGGTGGTGGTTGTCACCACAACAAATGGCAAACCGCTGGGTGAACCAGTTATCTCTGTTACCAAATAAACTTTGGATCAATAGAACATTAGGGTATTAAGATAAACTTGAAATGCAAATTGTATAGACGGATAGGCATGGGTTCCACTTCAGCATTAATAGCTATAGGCGAGATAAAGACAAATAGATTCTACTTACTGATAGGGTTTTGACAGGCATTCTCCAACGGTCGTATTATGGGATTTATTGACCTTCCTTTACCTATTTTCTACTTTCAAAATCCTTTCAGGGCCATCACCGGTCTGTCAATACTTGTTTAGGTGTGTACCTTAGCTCTTTATTGCTCATCAAACTTGATGTAGATATGTTTATCTGCACTTTATGTAAGAATTTTTGTGTTATAATTTCGTATGATTGAATGGGGCGTAGTCATGGATCATGCCATATTTTTAAACTGGTTAAGCAAGGTTGGGCTTGCTGTGTCAACCGGTACTTTGAGTCCAGCAACAGTCCCTACTCCAACCAGCTTCCCAAACAACCTGTCCTTCCAGATTGGCACATGGACTCAACATTTAAGTTTCTTTTACATAATTCCCTCCAGTTTCAAGCAGAAGGACTAGAGCACAATTAAATTTTCCACAGGATATACAACAGCGAGCTTAGCCCATGAGAGGAGGTTTACTTGTAGATGACAGATATTGGAAATTTTAGTGTGGTGGACGGAACCAATGGAGAATGACTGCAAACCTCATAGACAAGTATATGCTAGGTTTGGATGGGATTTTAAAAATGCAGCGATTCGCCATGCCAGTCCAGCTATGGTTACACATTTTTCATTTTATAAAGATGCCCCTACATGCTTCGGGTATCCAGGTTATCAACAAATCCTACCTAGTTCCCAACAGATGCCAATGAGTGGCTTTGATTTGAATTTCACTTCTGATTTTCTAGTTCTCATAGGCTCATTGAAAGTTTGCTTGATTTGCAAGGTAACGATGAATTTAGGATTGGTAGACTCATCAGCAGGTTACTGAGGGAGGCAAAAAGTTGAAGGTGGGGAATGAGGGCAATCTGAAGATAGTTATAAAGGTGAAAATGAGACTAAAGGACCAGACTCAATTGGCTAAAAAGGACTGAAATTCAAAACAGAAGGAAAATAAACTTTGTGAAAAAAAAGAACGGACGGGACGAAATATAACTTAAGCTAACAGCAAAAATAAAATGAATACTAACCTACTCAGGAAGTAACCACCATGTGGTGGCTACTGGAATTATCTCTTAAGATGTTGGCCATTAATAGGGAGTTTTTCAATTTCTCCCTATAAATTTTTCAATCTGTAAGTTCCCCAGCCAATTTTTTCCTCAACTTGGAACGGGCCCAGCCATAAGTGTTGGAATTTCATGTGCTTACCTTTTGGCTCACTCAACTTGTCCCTTTTCAAGACTAGCTCTCCTACTTGGTAATCTTTATCTCCTGCCAGATGGCAATAAAACCATCTCTTCACAATCATTTTGTGATTTCTAAATTTATTTCTAGCTTTATCTCTCAATTCCTCCAACCTCACCAGTTGATTGATCCTTTTTTGAAGTAAGGTTGAAGGGGTCCCTCTTGAAGCTTGGGAGAGCTGTAAATAGGGAAGGGTAACCTTAGGAGGCAAGATGGCTTCCTGTCCATAGATGAGAAGGTATGGGGAGTTTCCTAATGCTACTTTTGGGGTGACCCTATCGGCCCAAAGAGCATTTGTTAGAGCGTTGTGCCAATTCCTCTGGTTGTCGGCGACAGATTTTTGGATTATACGGATGAGGTTTTTATTTGAGCACTTTGCAACTACATTTTCATGGGGGTAATAGTTTGATGCATAGCTTATGCAAATTGATTTATCGATAGAAAATTCAGTCAATTTCAGTGATGAAAAGTAAGAAGCATTAGCAAATATGAGAGCGTCGGGGATGCCAAACCTGTTGATAATAAATTTCTCAATAAAAGATATTACCTCGTCTTCGTTAACCTTCCGAAGCGGGATGGCTTCGGTCCATCTGGTGAAGTATTCGGTTGCCGTGAGTATATATTTATGCTGTTGTGAAGAGTTCGGAGTGATCTCACCTATGAAATCTAGGCCCCATTGCTGGAACGGGCGATAAATCATAACAGGCCTGAGGGGAATGGCTGGCTTTCTTTCTCGTCCTGCAACAGTTTGACATACCTTGCATTTCTGAGCATAGGCATGCGAGTCTCTGAACACTGTGGGCCAATAATATCTAGCTCTTAATATTTTGTGAGCTGTGGTCTCTCCTCCATAGTGACCACCTGTTGGGTCATCGTGCATTTCTTTCAAGACATGATCGGCATCATCCTTTTCCAAAAACCTCAGCCAAACTCCATTATAATTTTTTCTATATAATGTGTCATTGGCCAAGTGATACTAATTACATTTCAATCTGATCGCTCTCCTTCATGATGCATCCATGTGCTCAAGACATGATCCCTATGTTAAATAAAAGCATATGTCATAATACCACGACTCAGGGTCCAAAGGGACTTCCAAAATTTTGCACTCACACATCAGCGTCTCATTAATCCATAGGGGCTCCTTTCTGAATTCTACTCGTGCATTATGTATGCTCTGTGCTTCTGGTTCTTCGAACGCCCCTTCTTTATCCGCCAAGGCTTCTGCCATGAGCTCACACAATCCCTACCCTCGAACTATCTTTGCCGACTTAATCTCGAGGTCGTATTCTTGAAGGGCGGTTATCCAATTCCCTCTCCGTTCACCCATTTCTTTCTGCACGAAGAGGGCTCTTACAGCAGGGTGGGGAACGATTACTTTAGTCCTGGCCTTTAATAAATAAGGGCAGAAATTTTTTACGACTTTAAAAACCGCAAAACCTTATTTCTCCACGTCTGGGTAGTTTAGTTCTGCTCCCTAAAGATTAGAGCTCATATAAGAAATAGGGACTTCGTTGCCATCATCATTTTTTTGAGTGAGGATTGCGGCATATGAAACATTAGAAGCGAAAGTGTACAAGAAAAATTCCTTATCGAAATTGGGGCTGACCAACGCAGGAGCTTCTGCGATGGCCTCCTTAATTCACTGAAACGATTTCTTAGCTTCCTCACTCCACCTATACACAACGTCTTTCTTCATAATTAGCTGCATGGGACACACTATTTCTGTGAAACCTGAAAGAAACTTCCTAACGAAATTAATTTTCCCGAAGAAAGATTGCATTGCCCTTTTATTTGTAGGGGGTTGTATTCTCATGATGGTCTCTATTCTTTCAGGATCAATAACAATCCCTTCTTTAGAGAGGATATGACCCAGTAGTTTCCCTTCTGTAACTGCGAAGACGCTCTTCTTGGGATTCAACGATATTCTGTATCTTTGGCATCTTTCGAAAATCTATTTCAGGTGATAAATATGATCCCTTTTGTGATACGAATACACAGTAATGTCATCCATGTACACTACTACTGATCTGTTAATCAATCCTTGAAAAGCTATGTCCATAGCTCTCTGAAATGTGGTGCCCGCATTAATAAGTCCAAATGGCATTTTACGGTATGCATAAGTGCCCCATTTAGTGTTGAAGGTTGTCTTAAGCTTATCTCCATTCAATACCAACACTTGATTATATCCCAAAAAACCATCCAATAGGGACAACATTTCAGACCCATAAATGCACTGAAGAATGTGTTCCATAGAAGGGACAGGATAGTTATCTTTCTGCGATGCTTTGTTCAGGTTTCTGAAATCGATACATAACCTAATGTCTCCATTTTTATTTCTTACTAGCACGAGATTGGCTACCCAGCGGCTGTGCCTGACGGGAAAAATGATTTTGGCATCCAGCATTTTGTTTAATTCTTTCTTCACCAACGGTTACAGGCTTGGATGCATCTTGCAAAGCTTTTGTTGGTATGGCCTAACATCCTTCTCCAATGGAATCACATGTTGCATAACGCTAGTATCGAAGGTTTTTAAGTCGCCATATGTCCATGCAAAGACATCCTTGTACTCTTTAAATAGCTTAACAAATGCAACCCTTTCTCGTGGAGAGCATCGCAAGCCCAAATTAACAATTTTTGGGTCTTCTTTGGTTCCAAGGTTGACCGATTCATACTTCATGGATGAGCTATGTGTTTTGCAGTTAGTCGGCTTCTTAAATTTATCATGCAGGTCATACAAGTGCTCCATCTTGACAACTGACTTGAGAATTATATTGAGCTACTCCTTTTCCTCATCTTCACTCCTATTCATAAGCTTGTCATGCTCTTTTTCATCAATGACTGCGTTTTTGAATGTTTTTTCGCCATGCAAGAACTCAAGGATTTGCTCATCACCTTCGAACACCTGCCAATTTGAGATGTTATCAGGCATGGATGGTCTGAGAATCAATTCAACGTAACATTTATTCTTGTTTAGTCTAACATCAAGCAAAAGTTTCACAGCCATACCAGCCATCAGATCGACATCTTGGTTTTGCCCTCGAGGTATGTATGTGATATTAAAAGAATCAAAATTGTCAATTAAGCTCCATACCTCATGTTGGTATCTTACCAGGTGTGGCGAATTACAGTGTATCCTTTTCCTTACCTGGTCCACAATTATCTGTGAGTCACCAAAAACATTAATATTTTTTACCTTCATATCAATGGCTTTTTTCAGGCCCTATATCAAGCCTTCATATTCTGCCGTGTTATTGGTGCACACGAACTCCAACCGCCTGGCCATCAGATGTTGGTTCCCTTGTGGGTCAATGATAATTCTCCCAGTGCCTGCACCTTCAAGGAAGTTAGAGCCATCAAAGTAGAGTGTCCAGAAAAAACAATCTAATGTTACATTAAATGAATTGCTTCCTACGAAATTAGTTCTATCATCTACTATATTACAGGGTGGCTCATCAATCGGACTATGGGGGAGAGCTTCCAACTGTGTGTTTATTGCAGTTTCTTCGACTATTTCTGCATGGAATTCTCCAAAACAAGTTTCCAAGGCACAAACGTCGAAACTATAATTCCCGAGGATATAGTTGGTAAACATTACAAGTTCATTGGGGTCGTTTAGTTCTGTCACTACATACTTCATGTATCTTTCTCGATCAACTCTTAGTATATCACGTTTTCCCTTCTGAGGCAACAAGAGATGGGACCAATCAGTTGAGAAATACCCATTCAAATTTGCTAACCAATCCCTACTAAGCAGCATTCCATATGCCTCGGGTATGTCGACTACCACTATGTCAATGACTTGTGTGTACTGTGGTTTGGCAGCCATCTAAATCAACACATCTTTTAATTCTCTAATTACTTTCACATTCATTCTGTCCAGTTGCATAATTCGAGTTCCAGTTTTCTCGGGTATTGCATGAAGTCTTTTAGCAATAGCGTAAGGCATAACAATGGACGAGGCACTGGAATCTACCAAGCAATTGTATACATTCATGTTGAAGATTTAAAATGTGATAAGGAAAGGTGGAGTCATGGATTTTGATTTCCTTCCTATCATGGCTACACTGACATCTTGGGGGCTTCGATTCATTTTTGACAGAGCGGCCTCCATGGCTGATGGCGTGTGGGCTGTACTGGGGTACTAGAGGTCTCGATGCTGACTTCTTGGTTTGGCTACTCGGATTGGTGGGAGATTTGCAATTTCGTTCATTCATAGCTTGCAAGAGGAGATCTCTTTGCTGCGTTAAGTTTAACAAATCTAAGTATGTGATATTAGCTCGAGATTTCTTAAGATCATCCACAATGTCATAATCAATGTTATAAACAGGGTAGGTCAGAGTAAACATACCTGTTTTGCCATTCTTAGGTGGGAGTTTACCATTTTGAGTCACCTTCATTACATTTGGAGCTGTATTATCTTTCTTTGGACAGTTCACAACTGGAGTACTCTTGGAATCACCATTAGGTCTACCCTTCTCAACAGGAACTTTGGGAGCATATGCCTTCAAAGGGCGAACATCTTTCTTTGCCTAGTCTATAGGCTTCATCACGCCCGCAAGTGGCCCTTTACTTCGTGTGTGGATTTCATTAGTGTGGATTTCTGCCGTACTATCTCCTTCGTCATCATCGTTCTCATTTGTAGAGAAATCCCACAGTACATTGATTTGAGATTCCTCGTCCAAGGGCTCTTCCACTTGGTATTCTTCCTCCTTTTCTTGTTCTGGCTCCAGCTCCACTGTAGGTTCTTCTTTGGTAAGGAGCGATCTGATAAGAGCCAGCTCTTACATATTTAAATTCCCTTTGTTAGGTGGAGCAGGAAATGCAAGTTGACCATGACCACCTTTTGTCTTCTTATGATAGAAAGGTTTGAAGGGTTTTCTGTTGTTATAATCTCCTCCATTCCCACTTGTACTCTCTCCAGAATTCCTTTTCATATCAATGACTGTGTTCATCAATTTCTTAATGATCCAATGCAAACCTTACACATCTGTGGTATCCTTTTCTTTGATCTCAGCTGCTTTGTTATCACTCCCATTATTCTTCTTGGATGACTAAGAGGCTTTCTTTTCTTCGGTTGTATGATGACATGCAGTGAGACTAATCATTTCATTCTCGACCTTTACTGCTTCATCGATAGCACCTTGTAAGGTTTTTGCATTACTCTTCTTGACCCACATCGCAGTAGGGATAGGGAGAGCATTGATGTAGAATTCCATGAGCACCTCATCAGTAGGTCTAGCGTTAGCCAAGATTCTGTTGAGAAAAGTGTTGAACCGGATGTTAAAATCCTTGACCTTTTCTTTGGCTTGCATTTTTAAATGGGATGGTTCTAAAACTAAGGCCGCATGTGTTTTTTCATCACCAAACTTGTCTAAAAAGGCCTATTGAAAGGCACCCCATGAGGTGATCGATCCTATTCTCAAGCTAAAGTACCATGTGGGGGCTGCACCAATCAGAGTAAAAGGGAATAATCGACACACCACATCTTCATCGGCTACCCCCAACATGCGCATGGCTAGGAAAAAAGAGTGAATATGGTTATCAGCAGTGTCTCCCCGCTCAGGGTCGAATTTAGGCAATACTCTTTCTACATTCTTAGGTAAGGCATGCTGCTACCCAGGTACCACTACAGCATCCTGAGTGAGCCAAGGAGGGAGTGTTCCCAGAGGAGGTGGGGGTTGATTCCCACCCGGAGGAGGCGGTACAGGCAGATTCCCACCTGGAGGGGGTGGTAGAGTTAGATTCCTACCTGGAGGGAGAATGTTAGCCATATTATGGATAGGAAGGTTCTGGTTGAAGGTTTCTTCGAGGTGTTCTTTGTTAGGATTTTCCAAATCAAGCCAGGGATTACCTTTAGAGGGGGAATCCTCAGGAATTTCTTCCCAAGGATTATCGATACTTTGCAAGGACTCTAGCACAATATCTTCAAGAGAAGGGGTTGCAGATGTCTCTTCGCGTATGGGAAAGACCCTTGGCTTTCTTTTAGTTGTCGGAGGTAAAGAGTGAAAGATGGGGAGCTAAGAGAGGGAACGAGTGTAAGCCTGAGTAAGTACTCTGACTGGTTGTTCCTGAGTGACAGGATACTCCCACAATCTCTCTTCTTTGGGTGACCCAAACACGAGACTTAGAGTAATCTCTGCTTCTTCAAAATGAAGCTCTTCCAAATGGGTGGAATGATATTTTTTACCTTTACGATCGATACGCTAATCTTTTTGAATCCATGCATGACATTTATAGATGAAATCATGAAAAGTTGTGGACGGCGATTCAGGCCCTCCTTCTAGCGCCAATTTGTTGACACGGCTAATTTTCGTGTGCCAACAAAGGGGAACCAACCCAATCACAGACCCCGATTAGATTTGCTTTTGTTTGGAATGGCTAGTTCTGACAGGTTTTAAAGGACCCCGTAAACTATTATAGGTGTTGAAAGATTGCTCCCCAAGGAAGACTTCAATTAAATCAACAAAAGAAACACCTAACCTATATGTATCAAATCCTATCTATATTGATTCTAACTACTTATGCTAGTCCTAACTATTCTAATCTATCTTGCAGCAGCATAACGAAAGAGATTAAACATCATATATAGATTCCAAGTACAAATGAATCAATTATTGGTTCACAGATGAACAAGGTTGTATTAAATCTTAATTGCAATCTAATTACTTATACAGGAATACACATTCCTTTCCATACAAATAAAACTTGCAACTGATGCTTAACAAGGTTTCAAATCAGCAACTACTCATGAATTAACCATGGTAACAAATCATATTTGAATAACCAAGACTAGTCACGAAATGTCTGTTATTAATATGCACAAAACAAAACACATTTATATTTATGCCAGCAACAACACCCTCATTCTAAACACATGAAAGAAGAGGAAAATAAATATGAAAAAGGCTCCTTCTTGACCCAAACAGTCTTCTTTATTAGCACAATAAATCAAAAGTTGTTCTACCCAAAAAAAAGTCCTCCTCCCATCTCTGGAGGTAATATTTATGCAGAACAAGGTTGACCCTCTATCTCCCCCCAACTTTCCACCTTCCTCACCTTTTCAATATAAAAATTAAAATATACAGACGTAGAATGGTCGGTGAAACCACTGACACGTCGAGGTCACATTTGCTGGAGCATTCTATTTCTTGGGGGGAATGAATGGATGCTGATGGAAAGGAGAATGACTGCGTGTCATCTCCTCATGATGAAACCTGGGACAACATCACTTTCGGAATACATAGGTAATGCATGGAAACCCGACTGTGAACGCCTAAGGCTGGATCTTAAATGGAGTACACCTGCATATATATATTCTTCGGATCCGCTCATGCATCTTTTACCTGGAGCCATTCTTGATGCTTATGCATCCAATCTTCGACCTCGCTTGCCTTCTCTTGGTCCTCGCCTATAGAAATAACCAACATCATCTATGCTTATGAAAATATGATAGAAATGCCTAAAAACACAAATATTTCCCTCAATAAAACTCTTATAAAATCAAAAGGAACAAGTGTGAAAGAATTAGCCCTTGGTTCAGCCAAGGTTGTGATGTAATCAAGTCACAATCGCACATCGCAACGGGCAGTTGTTATCGGGAAATCTAGTTTCCACTCAGATCTACTAGTCCAACTAAGACTGGTAGCTATCTTAGAAACAAACAAACTAAAACCACTTTCGTTTTCCTTTATGAAAAGTAGATAAGAGTAGAATGAAGGACACCAACCTCAGTCTTGCTCTTGGTTCCTTGCTTGATTCCTCTCCTTTCTGACAAATCCTTGCCGCTTCTCCTTCATCTACCCAGCTTCAAAGAGCACCTGTGGAATCAAAGCAGCATAATACTATCAAAGAACAGAGATCTACAATCATAAACAATATAGGACCAAATATATATTGACCACACAAATGCATATATCATAAAACATACAAGAATGTGGAGGAAAACTTGAATAGCTTTATTAATAATCAAGAATAGCAAAGAGGATTACAACCAATTGTTCTGACCCAGCGTCATCCTCCAGCATGAAAGCCCTTCTTTCACCTCATGAAAAGCTTAGATCACCCAACACTATGATATTCCAACAGGAAACCAACAGCACTTCCTTACAAGATACAAAATTCCAGCCCCTAGATCTCTGGGATGAGGGATCCATATATAGATGATTGCAGGGGGGTGAGTCAGCTTCTGGGATTTGATTAGTTTCCTCTCTCTAATATTTCTTGATTCCACTTGGAGATTGATGATCTCTTACTCATCCCTAGGCGAATTCAGAGAGGCAAGTGTCACAGGAGAAGTTTCTGTAAGATTCCATGATCATCCACCTCGCAAATTGACTCTGCCATTTGTCCACTCTCGCCCATTGCACCCCATAGAAGGGCTTTTCAGTATGCATCACACCTCCCATGTGCATTTAGGTGGGATGCATCGCACTTTGACCATGGAGCAGGTGAGATGGTCCCGTTTTGACCAGTTCTGAGTAGTTTTTCATGGAGAACTTCTGGGAGATGATGTAATCAGCTGACCTTGTTCCTTTAGGGGATGGAACAACACTTTTAGGGACTTAGGAGCCCTTGGTTTATGGACATGTTTTATTGGGGTTGCAGTGCCAAAAAATGTCTATAACAGTTGCCCCCTAAAGCATGAGGTCGTTAATCTTTTGATGTCGGGTGAAATGCTTTATCATGAGAATCTGAAGTTTTTTCGAACTGGAAGGTGACCTGTAATAAGATACAATACAATACATTATCTCCATAATATTTTTCATGATCTAGCTGAGGCGGGCATTCCCATGCTCAGCTTTATAAATTCATTCTCATGTACATAAGACAGACAACCGTCTGTGCGGGAGACTGATGTTTCTGGTAGAGTCATCATCCTTTGATTTGGATGATCATCTGTGCAGCAACAATGTACATTTGATGTCTTTATTTTTCCTAAATATATCGCAGCCCAGATGGATGAAACTAGATCCGGGGTCTTCAAACTCACTCAATCTTCACTCGGAGTACAAGTCGATCCATGTGAAAGATGTTCTGGAGTCGAACATGGAAAGACATCTCCTGATTACTAGCCAATGATGTAAGCTGTTAACAGGCACGAGAGGAATCACCGATAATGATGATGACCCTCAAGGTACTACAGTACAATTCACATGGTGTGAATAAGGGACTTGGCGTCAAACACCACGCAAAATATTTTGGTCAAAGGCCATTGATGTAAACCTATCGCCGGAAGTGAGAAACTTGCCATTGAGGCATGCAAGCTTCAAAGTACTGAAAGGGTTGTTCCTCAGTCAACTTCTTGGATAATGAGCTGATGTCGACAAGAAGTGACCCACCGTAGGAGGGCCTTAATGAATCCCACATCTACGACACAGAACGGAGTAAATGATTTTGGAGGTGAAAACGGTCTGATGATACAGGGTTCAGGGTGGCAGTCATGAAAGAATGGAGCGTGAATGTATTGCAGCGGATGAGACACAGGTGAATTATCTGAGCAACTTCTCTTGAACATACTGGCAACACTGACATGATGGATTGGTAGAGTTAACCCAAAATGTGGATGGTGTGATGGACCAATGGTGATATGACCAGTGAACGGAACAACCCAACCCAACTCGGATGCGGAGTGAAAGTGTCATGTTCAAGAGCGACTTGCTACCAATAAAGTTTCTTCAAGTTTTCTTCGCAATTTTTCCCCAGTCATTGCTGACCAGTACCTCTTTATTTTTTTCAAGCTTGAGGAGGACAACATATGCTTGTTCTATAATTTGTCCTTTGGGCAAACCCGTCGCTATATTTTAACGAGCCTAGCGACAGTGAAACTCGTTCTTGTCTGTATGGACAAGTTTGTCGCTATTCGGTTTTAACGAGCTTAATGACAAAGATAACTCAGTCCTTTTCAATTTTAAAGAGTCTGAAAAGGGACGTAAAGGAAAATCTAATGATCCTTTTTTGTCATGTAATCCCTTAAGTCCAAAAAAGTATAAAATAATACAAAAGGGATGAATTTTCAGTAATTTTAACGAGCCGAACAAGACAAGTGCTCGATCTTTTTGTGTAATAATCCCTCAGGTCAAAAAAGATTAAAATCTATTGGAGGGATAGCACTTTCGGTCGCTTTAGCGAGCTGGAAAGGCCAATCGCTCAGCAATATTTTCATATTTTACGAGTCAGTTGAAAAGATCTTAAAGGAGACTCGTTTTTTGAGGAACGAGTGATAATTTTGGGTAGCAGCTGATTCCAGGTAAGGTTTGGAATTTTCCAGTCACGGCAGTGTCACAAGGATGGCTAACAGGATCACTCTTCACAGTTGTTCCTCAAAAGGGGTAAACAATCAAATGGAGGTGAATGATCGGCTAAAACAGAGTGGAGGTGATGATGAGAACACGACCAAGGCTCAAAAGCTGATGATAATGCATTCACAATGGTTATTTACCAGAAATTGGTTCATTTTTTAATGAGCTTAAACTCTGGGGAAACGTTTTCTCATTGCTTATGTTTATTTTTTAACGAGCTTGAATTCCACATAAAAACTACTCATGGCGGGTTTATTTTTTAACGAGCTTGAACCCTGCGGTAACACTGCTCGTGGCAGGTTTATTTTTTAACGAGATTGAACCCTGCGGTAACACTGCTCATGATAAGTTTGCATGCCCCCAGCATAATAACGCAAATCGAGGTGCATGCCCCCCAAGCTTCATTGCATTCAGCTCATTGGTTGGAATGAAGGTTTACCTCAGAGATCTTTGAAAGACTCGATTTGGATTTTACGAGATCGCAATCAAAGACTCGATTTGGAAAGGGAGTTGTTTCATTTTTTAATGAGGTTGACACAGGAAAAGAACTATCCTCAGAATCCACTGTATTTACAGTATTTGATAGAAAATCAAAAACTGAAGGATGATTAAGGTCACTGGAATAATCTTTGTGGTAATCCGGAAGATGGGAACGATGGTGGTAATCTTCCCATGGTGCCTCTCCTAACATCAGTGACTCAATGATTCCTTTGTCTGTAGAATGTACATGCGACCAATGATTTGAAGAGGTACCATATTCCTTAGACCTATCTATCCAAACACTTGATGAGTGTTTATTTGGGTTTGCCCCCCAGGCCAAGAAAATTGATTGCTACAATATTTCTAAAATGGCGATGATCCATGCTATCAAAATGTTCAGGAATCTTCTGAATCTAGAAGATATCATATTGCAGGTTCCCACCATGGCCACTTCCACCAGATTGTTTGGAGGTGGTAGGGCAAAAGTACCCATTAATGTAGGGTTTTTTAGTAGGCCTACTCCGATATTCTGAAGCGAATTAGCGCTCTCATGGATCAACGGAATGCTTCCTGTAACTTGTGAACTATTGGGGAGAAATGTTTGTTGGTCGACGATTGTAATTCCTCCTTGGAAGGGAAATGCAATCTTCCTAAAATAGGTCGACACAACGGCGACCATGGCATATATCCAAGGCCTTCCCAGTAGGATGTTATAATCGAGGTTTCCATCGATAACTTCAACATCAATTTCAACTGTTTTGCCCCCCAGTTCGACTTGCAAGTTACTTAAAATCCCATATGGGGTGTATGTTCATCCATCAAATGCTTTTAATGTTGTCGAAGATCACGACAAGGGTGGAGATCCTAAAGTTTTCCAGCAACTCATCGACATAATACATGTAGATGCCCCCTCATCAATAATTGTTCAATGAATAGTTTTGTTGAGGGCTTTCACTTGAATGAGGAAAGCTAGTTGAGCTGGTAACTGAGGGTCATATCCTTTGTGATTAAAGGACACAAGATTGGAATCCGTTGGGTTAATCCCACCTATTGCTGATAATAAAGCCTGCTTTTGTGAGGGGCAATTTTGTAGTACCTCAAGTGTCGACATAGCGGATGGTGATTGGGCCAGATCCTCCACTATATTATAATGTTGTGTTGCTCTGGCACAAGGATTAAATGTCGATTTGTGTACCCTTTGGTGGCTTTATCGTTAGTTCAGGAATGATGGGTGACACAACTTCGATCGAAGTTGTTGTCGAACTACTAGGTTGATCACTGGCCTTGTTGTCCGACAGCTGTGGATTCTCGTAATCTTTATTCCTTGTCGATATCAAAGCATCATTTTGTTGCTTCGAAACCGAAAACATTAGCACTTGGGATAGGGAAGCATTGTCACTAGCAACCAGATTTGTTCCTGGATTTGGAAACGGATTAGTTAATATTGCAGAGGTTTTTGAATTCTTGAAGAATTTTCTAAGCTCAGCTTTATACGGACATTCTCTTGTCCAATGATCCTCATCACATATTAGCATGGACTTTTTGGTTTCCTATCTCCAGAAGGGTTTGCAGAAGATTTTTCAGGGGATGACTCCTCCTGTTTATTCTTCTTACCTTTCTTTTTCTTCTTGCCTCCTGGTTGCTTGGTTTCTTTTCCTTTGTCAGTCGATACGGCATTTACTTTCGAGGCGAGAAGTTCTTCATTTTCATTTTGACCTGAAACCGTACGGGCATTTTTCGACTTAGCCTTTGCAGTTTTTGTGTAGGTCGTTCCTATCACACCGTCCCCGGCATGAGAGTCTTTGTTTGATCTAGGAGATGGAGGAACGGAAAATTTCGGTCTAGGAGCTTCGAGGATTTTATCGTAGAGCGTGCCAGACTGAGTATAGATCAAGTCTAGATATTGCGCACGAGCAATTACTTGCTCTTTAGTGATGACTCCTCCCTTTGCCACATCTTCCGTAATAGAAGGTAACAATGACCTAATAAACCATTCAGCCAATAGCTGATCAGGAACATATGTTTTTACCATTCTACGACGACGTCGCCACTCATGAATATGATCGGATATGTGAGTGGCAGTTGTTTGCTTGAAATTGGTAAGAAGTTATGTTCCCGTTTCGTACCTTATGGGTAACTGAAAATGGGTTAAAAAAGTTGTGGCTAGGGTGCTGAAGTTATCAAACGAAGCTCTAGGCAATTCGATATACCATTTTTCCGTCGGACCAGTTAACGTTCGCTGAAAGAGGCGAAGCCTGATCGAATCATCATTTAGAGTGTTAGACGAACACCACAAGTGAAAGGTCATCACATGGTTCGACAGGTCTTCACCCAGATTTCCATTAAATTTAGGAATATCTGATGGAAGTTTGTGAGGAATCATTGGCCACCAAGGGGCGTAAGCGATTGGATCGTTTGTTAGCCGATTTAGATCTGGTAACTCTAAATTCGCCACGAAGGGCAACTGTTGATTCAAGTTCGGCGAAGCATACCCAGGATAAGATGGGATTGCCTGAGAAGTGGGTCTTTGCGTACTAGCATAGTGCATTTGATTTTGATAACTTTAATAAGGTTGATGGGCATAACCATTATGAAATGGTTGATGTTCACCGTTTTGAATATACGGCTGCCCATTACTTGCAAAGACTTGGTGCTCAAATCCTTGGTAAACTTGTTGGAATTTTGGTTGTTGATATTGCACCAGCCATGGTTGTGGGACCATGTGTTGTTGTCCAATATTGGCTATTTGACCAAGATGAGGGGTAATGGTACCTGTTTGAGCCTGGGTCATTCCAATTAAGGAGCCACTAACTGATGATTGTGGTGGTGTCGTAGGGACAAGGGGTTGTTGGATTGCGACTTGAGAGACTTGAGGTTGGCATACAACAGGTAATGCTTGTACTTGTGACAATGTCACAATAGCCGGTGTAGTGGGGATATTTGGCATAGGCAAACTTTGTTGCATTGAGTATACAACTCCTGGTTGTTGAGGCAGTATTGGCATCCAACCACTGGATGTAATTCCAGCATAACCTGAATTCTGTTGGGAATTCACGTATGTTTGACCTCCTTGAGGAGACAATGAAAGGGCATATTGCCCCCCATACAGCGGTAATCCGGTGCTTAAGGGAATTATTTGCCTTTGAGGACCGGACTGCCAAATTGACATTGCGAAGGATCAATTTGTTGAGACTCAACATAAGAGATTCCAAATATTATTCCAGACGAACAAATGGGAACAAACCATACCGTCGAAATAGCCCCTGGATGGATCCCATCTAGTGATTGTGAGCTAGTTACGACAGAAGGTACGCTGGCGAACATTTTCAGAGTAGTAGCAGGAAGTTTTGCCACTATTGTGTCAGATGACACAGTCCTAGATGTCGACGGTTGTTCAGACATATCTAGTCTATCCAAAAGGTTTCCTAGCGATTCTATAGGAACTTTCAATAATGGTAGACTAATTTCTGATGAAGAAGGATATAGAGTGACCCCTACTCCAAATTGTGATGGAGTATTAGGTGGTGGATCCTCCACAATCTCTTCTATAGCAATCAAACCGGGTGGAAGAGGTAGACCGTCAGGTCTGTAAAATATTTTCGGTGCCAAAGAAGGTATAGATTCTGCAGCGACTGATGTTTGGGGAACAACACCTTCCGAATCAGCTATGGATGGAACCGGTTCAGATGTCGAAGTGTTTACCCTCACACTAGGATCAGTTCTACTATCCTCTTGTTGCTGCGGAACTTCTTCTGTAAAGGCAGGCGTACTAGAAATGTTTGGAGTAACCGGAGTCTCCGAGGGTGTCGGAACACTTGTTCCAACCCGGCCAGGGGACTTCGAACCGGTTAAACGAGTTCACTTTGTCCGGAAAAGTTTTGATTTTGGGGACAAACACGGTTGACTCATAAGCCTCCGCGAATGACGGGGTTTCAATTGACTTTCTTCCACGATTGCGGATTACTCGATCAACTAAAAATAAAGGGGAAAATGTTTCCAAGTTAAATGAATTTTAGACGCTTTGACACAACTTATTTTTTCAATTTTTAAGAGTCGAGAAAAAACAAAAGATGACTCTAGTCGCCTTCGATTTTTAATGAGCCTGAAGTGACAAGTGCTCAGATGGACCTTTTCCTTTAAGGAGTCTAAAAAGGAATGAAAGAGATTGCTCTGGAAATCTAGACAGAGGGATTAACAAACCAATCACAAAACTGCAGAATGTTTTTTTACGGTACGGCAGTCAATCTTCCCGAATGTTGTGTTCAGTGCATTGTGATCGATAGGGTGGCAGACACGGCTTCCTATGGATAAAGGATATAGCCTATTGTGGTCTCCCAATATATACTCGACGATACGTGGGAGCACAAGTCCGTACTGGCACTTGTCGTCTCAAAGAGGAGGAATCACCCAACCAACAGTGAAAGCGACAGTTACCAGGCTTTACGACGCCAGAATACGTCTCTAGCCTAGACTTCTAGATGTTGTGCGTTAGGTTCCAAAGTGTTTTTAGGTTCATTAAATTTATTTTACAATTGATATTTCTTAAGAAATTTGCCTTTCAGGTTCACCGCATGTAGATGTACAATTCCTAAAATGCAATCTAAGATGATAAACAATCGTTTAATCTTCTTTTGCCAATGAAAATCCTAGCTACTAAAGAAAGAGAGACGGTATTCTTTCAACATAGAGCACAGAGCACACACTAGATGCACTATCCTAAATCAAACCAACAAGCAGTCTAAATTCAAATTCACATGCATGTATTTGTTTTCAGCTTTCTTAATGTGTGAATGACAAGAAGAAGGCTAAGTACAAATCTGAATTATCTTTTGTAAGTGACAGTACTAACAGATTTCTCTTCAAAAAACGAAAGGAAGAATGACAACACTTTACTATTTCGAATTGAAAACTGCTTTCGACACTTGAAAAACTACTAATTCAAATCAAATACAAGAGTAACTGTGTAATCGACCATCAAGAACAATAGGATTCTTTTCTTTGATTGAAAACGACACTTGCGACACTTTCAAATCAAAAGACGACAATACGACTATGCTACTACTTTGCAACAGAGAACCGAAAATGGTGAAAAATACATTAAAACATTCATAGTTATTTGCACAATGGAGGCAGAATGATGGAAAGGAAGGGAGTTTCCACAGTGGTATACTGATCACAGACAGCAAAATTCCATAATAGAGCTGAAAAGAGTGAAGAAAAACCAAAACCTGGAGGCAAAATTAGCCTTTTCTGATCATCGCACCTGTAACATAGGGAAACAGGGATGCATCCCACCTACTGCACACGGGAGGTGCGATGCATCCAGATTTCCTTGAAGAGAGGGTGCGATGGTACCAAGACGAGACTTTACTTGGCTCTTGGTCACAGTTTGCAACTCAGTTCAGGGATTTAGGCCGAGCAAATGATGTACAGTAAATAGAAATCACAGGGGCTGATCTAATGAGGTTACTAGAGCCACCACTAGGGCAATTAGAAAGTTTGTAAATCGATTGTTCAGTTTATAAACAAAACCTGGAGATAGACTGAAGTAGCATTGATCTACTTTGCACTTGCATAGAAAATGCAGTTCGAAGGCTAGCTGGCTTGACTTCAGGCTCCGTCTGTAAGTTTATAAAACAAACAAATATAGACAAACAAACAATCTATTCACTCCCCAGTGGAGTCGCCATTTTGTTATCGGGAAATCTAGTGTCCACTCGGATCTGCTAGTCCCACTAAGACTGGTAGCTATCTTAGAAACAAACAAACTAAAACCACTTTCGTTTTCCTTTATGAAAAGTAGATAAGAGTAGAATGAAGGGCACCAACCTCAGTCTTGCGCTTGGTTCCTTGCTTGATTCCTCTCCTTTCTGACAGATCCTTGCCACTTCTCCTTCGTCTACCCAGCTTCAAAGAGAACCTGTGGAATCAAAGCAGCATAATACTATCGAAGAACAGAGATCTACAATCATAAACAATATAGGACCAGATATATATTGACCACACAAATGCATATATCATAAAACATACAAGAATGTGGAGGAAAACTTGAATAGCTTTATTAATAATCAAGAATAGAAAAGAGGATTACAACCAATTGTTCTGACCCAGCGTCATCCTCCAGCATGAAAGCCCTTCTTTCACCTCATGAAAAGCTTAGATCACCCAACACTATGATATTCCAATAGGAAACCAACAACACTTTCTTACAAGATACAAAATTCCAGCCCCTGGATCTCTGGGATGAGGGATCCATATATAGATGATTACAGGGGGGTGGTTCAACTTCTGGGATTTGATTAGTGTCCTCTCTCTGATAGTTCTTGATTCCACTTGGAGATTGATGATCTCTTACTCATCCCTGGGCGAGTTCAGAGAGGCAAGTGTCACAAGAGAAGTTTCTGGAAGATTCCATGATCATCCACCTCGCAAATTGACTCTGCCATTGTCCACTCTCGCCCATCGCACCCCATAGAAGGGCTTTTCAGTATGCATCGCACCTCCCATGTGCATTTAGGTGGGATGCATCACACTTTGACCATGGAGCAGGTGAGATGGTCCAGTTTTGACCAGTTCTGAGTAGTTTTTCATGGAGAACTTCTGGGAGATGATGTAATCAGCTGACCTTGTTCCTTTAGGGGATGGAACAACACTTTTAGGGACTTAGGAGCCCTTGGTTTATGGACATGTTTGATTGGGGTTGCAGTGCCCAAAAATGTCTATAACAGTAGTCACATGCAACATCACCCCTAGTCCCGTCGATTGTGATTTGCGATTGGGGAGCGGACCTGAAATCATATGTTTTATGCTTAATAGTCCCGTCGAGTCTGTTGTATCGCATCGCGCCTTGTGTATAAGCTTTGAATTCCACCAATTGCGATTTGCAATGGACTTCGTACCCGAAATCATATGTGTTGCGCTTAATAATCTCGGCGGGTCCGCTGTATCGCATCGCGCCTTATGTATGGACCTTGGGTTCTGCTGATTGCGATTTGCGATAGGCCAGACCCGAAAAATATATGCGTTTTGGTTAATAATTCTGGAGGGTCCGCCATATCACATCATGCTTTATGTATAAACATTGAACTTTTCCAATTGTGATTTGCGATTAGAGAAGCGGACCCGAAAAATATATGTGTTATGTTTAATAATCCCGGCAGGTCCGGTGTATCGCATCGTGCCTTATGTATAAGCCTTGGAAGCGCCAATTGCGATATCCGATGCGATCGGAGACTTGATAGCATTGCAGTAACTCATGGGAGATAGACCTTAGCCCTTTACCAATGCAAAAAGTGATATGTGATGGAGGAGTGGTCAAGCGATTGCGATAAGCGATGAAGGCATGCATCGAGAGATGTGTAAATATTGAGGAAGCACGCAAAAGGGTAAGTTATGCATATTTGTATAGTATTTCTATTATCAAAGCATTGATATAGAAATAAGGACGCGATAGAAGGTTTTGAGGGTTGAAAAAGTCCTGATGAAGGATATGAATGAAGGGCTAGACTGGGTTATAATTGAATCATGCCGCAGAGATTTATTCAAGGGGGTCTTAACCATTAAGAATTGAAGATTTGACTCGACAGAGAATTAAAATCCCTGGGATAAAAATAGATCATTTGGAGAGTTATCATTCAGAGAAATGAATGATCAAACTTGTAGGGGACCCATTCAAGTTTGCTACCAGAGCAGGTTTTAATAGGGTGGTGGTTGTGGCCACAACAGAGTCCAATGGGGTACAATAGCTTTTAAGTTTTAAGAACTTTTCATGAAATTTTCTTCGAAAGGAAATGAAGTTTAATTAAGGGGTATCACAGGGAAACAGGGAAAGATAATCATCTCTAACGGAATGACAAAGCTCCTAAAGAAAGAACAAAGAGGCATAATTGCACAATTAGGTTCGCTAGATGTTCCCACATCGAAATCATATATTTCTCCAAATCTCTAAAAAGTCATGGATAATCATTCCAAGGTATTTGAGACTCCCAAAGGCCTCCCACCTATTCGTGATCATGATCATGATGTTCATTTGATTCCAGGAAGTTTTCCTCCAAACATCAAGCCTTATAGATATACATATTCCCAAAGAAGTAAAATTGAATGTATGGTTACCGAAATTCTAGAGGTTGGTAGAATTATCCAACCAAATTCAATAAATGAAGCAAGGGATGAATGGAAGAAGGACGAAGAAGTATGGCCACTCATTCAAAAGTTGAAGAAGATCCCAATTCAAACAATATTATCAAAACTTGACAAGGAAGGAAAAATCATATTGGAGCCTGGAGTAGTCACAGAAACAAGAACCTGACAGCTACAAAATCGATCAATTTCAGAGTATCTCATCAAGTGGAAGAACTTACCCGCTGAAGATTCCACATGGGAGGACAAGAATTTTATACAGAAGCATCAAGAACTACTCAAGCATTGAGGACAACACTTTTTGAAGGAGAGGGGCATGTTAGGTCCCTATACTACTAGTGTAACCCCTTATTGTTATTAGTACAACCCCCTTATTATATTGTTGTGGCCATGTAGCCCCCGTATTGTTATTATTGTGCCCCATAGAAGCCCACTATTATTATTATTGTGCCCTTACATTATTATTGTTATGTCGGCTCTGATTATATTATGACCCCTTAGACTCCTATATATAGAAAGGAGGTCTTGTAATTTGTATCATCGAAGAATTGTTCATTTGTGTAATGTAAAGGAGGTTTCCCCCTCGAAGAGGCTTATTTCTAAGTCGTTTATCTATTTTTTCTATATTTTTATGAGTTGGTTCCATAACATAAACTCCCTTGAGTTGATGTCTATCAATATCATCCTTGACAGACCTCATACCTTGTTTAATTGTTCCAGGTGTTGAGAACTGTGTGACTATGCCTTTCCTTTTCAAGATTTTGGCAATCTTATATGTCACCCCTTGAATATATGGTAGGAAAACTGTACCACACTGAGGTAGGTATTGGGCCTTAGGTTCCTGAGATAATTCCATCCTTTCCACTCTTTCTATAGCTTTCCTACTTTCTTTTTCTTTATAGCCTATACCCTTAAATACCGAAGATAAATGCTTTGTCTCTTCCTCGAGATGCTCAGAGTCAGAAATTCAAAGGGATCTAATGGAAAGAGTGTTAAGGACACCAAGCTTCTGGGACGAGTGATGGTAGGATTCAGTGTGGAGGTAGCTTTCTGTGTGAGTTGACTTCCTAAAAACTTTATGTCCTAAAGAGCCATCCTCCTTCCTGATGATAAGAACGTCTAAGAATGGGATACTATTATTTTCCTCCAACTCCATAGTAAATTTTATTTTGGGAGAGATAGAGTTAAGGTGCATAAAGAACTTATCAAGCTCTGTCCTACCATGAGTCCATTTTAGGTTGGTGTCATCGACGAATTGTTTCCAGCAAGCTGGCTTCAAAGGGTATGTTTCAAGGGATTTATTTTCAAAGTATTCCATGTATAAGTTGGCCACAATTGGCGAGAGGGGTGATCCCATTACCACCCCAAATGTCTGCTCATAATAACCTCTTTGGAATGTGAAAACCGTTGACCGCAAACATTGTTGCACAATTTTTTTTGTGTTGGGATTTTATTTTTTCTTACAAAGTCCTTTTGTTTCTCCTACTTATATTGTGTTACACATGGTTTACAGATGTTGAAATTCCTTCAACCTTATGGTTGTTATGCTGATGGCACTGATTGTAGTAATTGGAATCTTTCCTCTATTACATGGGAAATTTACATGCCTACCAATGAGTTAGTGAGTCTACATGGGATATGCCTTGGTCACATGAATAATAATATTGCAGAGTATAGTGCAGCCATTGAACTATTATCTGATGCCATTTCACTTGGTATTCGTTGTTTAGTCATTAGATTGGATTCTCAACTTGTAGTATCACATTTGAGTAATGTTTATTTAGTGAGAAGTCCATCAATGTTAAGGATGTTTTTATGGGTTCATCTCTTGGAAAGGGAATTTTATTACATTGAATATCAACACATTCCAAGACATTTAAACACATTAATCAATGCATTGGAAAACTATGTATTAAATTGACATTTGCAACATTTGTAAAAAACAACAAACATCCACATGATTGTACAAAATAGACAAAGTAAATAAAAGTAGTCTTCATAGATAAAAGTCTGTAAAAAAAAATATTTTACAAAACTGGTGTCCAAGACACATAGGTCTCATGGCCTTTATTATCGGAATACGTTTTGATAAAACAAAAAGACAAAATCTAGCTCAAAAATCCTAGAATCTAGATATGTTGATGATAGAAATGATGGCATGAGCCACTTTTCGTAGCAGATGACCAATCCATCCAAGTACCCTTGTTGTATGCCTCTAAAAATGAAGCTCGAGATCATCAATCCCTATATTAGGAATGTCCTGGGTTAGTCCCTCAAGATTCTACTCGATCCAAATCAATGTCTCTTTTGTCTCGATCTGGAGCATCGATGTGGAATGGTGGTTGTCCATGCCTCTGCAATGGTAACATCCCTACTTGTTTAATTGGTCTAACATCTACATAGTAAAGAGATAATTAGTTTCGACATAAGAAAAAAATACATAAAAAAATCAAAGATTTGAAAAACCAAAATGAAAGGGTATTTTTACTTGAATTGTCCCACTACATGTCGTCGGGAAGGGCGAGGTTTGGATCACCTATGAAATATACACCAACATATGGGTAATCCTTGATCATATTCATTTTCTATCTCAACCATTTCAAAAATTTGGGATTAAACCTCATCATCGAGCCACCTTTGTGGCGGGCCATCAAATCTACACATTGCCTCCTGCAAGGATCTCTGGGACCTAGCATATCCATCGAAATCCTTTGCAGATGTAGTAAAGGAATCCTCTCCAATGAAAAGGATAGCACAATGGAACCATGTAAAAAGTTTCTTAACCATCTTGTCTTTTCCCTCGTAAGATTCTCTTTCAAGTTATCCAGGAATCCTTCGCACTAAATATGGTTGGTTCTAAACATACTAATGCATACAACATCTAAGATTTGGTATCCAAGTGTAGAGTTGCACTGCTAGATAGACATGTTATGGTAAAGAGTATGGTATTCAAAGGAAGATCTCGAACATCTTTTATTTTTGATCTTCTTGTCAAAACTTGGTTGGCCATCATCAACACAGTATTTGGATATATAATACTTGGTTGAATCTCCACCTCTTCGATAACCGGATAACGAAACATGAGCTCCTATGTGTGAAAGCCCAGTCAAAAAATATATGTCTTCAATATTGATTTTCAGTGTATGCTCACTGAGATGAAAATATCATTCATTAACATCCCAAGTTATCACCAGATACTACGGTAGATCAATCTAAGCCCTCACGCTCAAATTCAGAAAGAATTTTTTGAGACCATAATCTCATAGTTTCTACATTATTCCTGGATCATTTATTGCAATGACATCTTAAAGTTCATTTTCTTGTTCTCTCCACTGTAAAACCATTTTCTTAGATCAAAATCCTACAGGTAACAAGGGAGTAACATGTTAGATTATAAGCATGAAAAGTTTGAAGAAATGCTAGCTAAAAATTTTAAAATTTTCAAAACCCTTTGCGCTCATCGCACTTTTTCTTCGAAGACTGAGCCATTCAACGCAATTTTCCTTTGGGGAAAGTGTACTGAATCACACTTTTCTGTTTTAACTAAATTTACCCATGCACCTTCTAATATAGGAAAAGTGTGATGGGTCAAGAGCATAATTCCTTTCCTTTAATAGCTTGAAAAAAATGAAAATAATGCATGAAATGAGAAAATGAAACCGTGAATATGAAGAATTAAGGACGAACTCTTTCCTGGAACAAGAAACACTCAAATCTGTCCACTGGAATGATTAAAATTGATTCCTGAATATTTGGGGAAAATGCACTATCAGAGCTCTCAAATGGTGAAAAAACAAAAATGGTAAAAATGATTTTTTTTTTTATTTTATAACCAAAAAGGTCTATTTTAATAATATTTTTACCTAGTTGTTTAAAATTTCAATATTTTGGTTATTTTATGCTATTTTTTAGCAGATATAATGAGTTTGAGTTTGCATGTGCAAATTACAGGATAGATTTTCTTTTTCTTAAAAAAATGAATCGTTTTAGTGATGAGTGTACTTTTAACACTTTTTCAGACTTATTAAACTAATTATGAAAAAGTGACCCCCTGGAGTCCTTGTTAAGCTCTTTTTACTCTCAAAATATGAAAAGATTGTTGAGTAAACTTGTTTCTTTCGAACTCATTAAATTATATGAAGAAACATCTACCTAGTATAAGTTTAACCCTTTTATGGACTACATAGACTATTTACAAAATATGTTTACTTTGATCAACCATTGTCAAAAGAGTTCTCCCTTGTATTACTTTACACTTTTTCAGGGATGGGGGACTAAATTTACGAAAAATAACACTATGGATTATTTTGTTTATCTCTTTTTCAAACTCTCTAAATATGAAAAAGAAGTCGAGTTACCTGTTCACTGGACTCGTAAAATGTAAACAGTGTAGGACTCGTCAATCATGATGAGACCGAACCACTCCTTCCCAGGGTTCATTAAAAATACTTCGAAGTACTTATCCAAAGGATAAGCTTATATTAGAAGAATATGGTATCCTCCTCAATCTTGTGTAAAAATAAAGAGGTACTTGCCATAAATGGTGGGGAAAATTGGGAAAACAGTGTATAGAATCTGTATCTAGAAACAAGTCACTCTTAAACATGACACTTTGTCACTTTTGTGTCTAATTAATTTGGGAAATCTACTTACCTATCTTTTAATCACACCTCCTTAAAAGTCTTCATACTGGTTTTTGATCCCATATTGAGTCAATATTTACAACTCCGTATAGTGTCGCCAACATGTCTAAGAGAAGTTCAACCTCAGTGAAAATATTTTGCAGTACTTATAGCCCCCTTTCATGTTAGCCATCCCTAAGTCAATCCTGAATTACTTTGTTTTTCCTACTCAAAATATTGATACATGTTTTGTGTCGTTGATGGGAGATACATCAAGGCCCTCCTACGGTTGGTCACTTCCTATCAACTTCAACACATTCTCTAGGAATATGACTTAGAAACTCCCTTTACTGCCTTGGGACTTGCATGCCTCAATAGTAGGTCTCCTTGCTTTAGATGACAGGTTCACATCATTGACCTTCGTTTGGAAGATTTTATGAGTGTTTGACTTCAGATCATTCATTCACACTATATAGATTGTACTGGTGTACCTTGAGGGTACTTGAAATTATTGGTGGTTCCTCTCACATTTGTTAACATTCCTCATCATTGACCGGTAATCAGATGGTGTCTGTCATGTTCAACTTTGACACATTCATTCACATGGTTAGAATCGTACTAGCAAGTGGTAGTGACAAAGACCCTGGATCTAGTTTCGTCCATCCAAGTTGTGTGGAGTTTTCATGGTTGATGTATAGATCCAAACTATATGATGATGGTTATGTTCATATTGAGTATATTTGAGTATGGATCGACAATGTATGTCTGATGACCATGACTTTGATTTGTTCGGATGGATTTTTGCATATTTGCATACTTAGATCTAAAATTGTTGATATGTTATACTGAATATGGGAATGCCTACCTCAGAGATGATTCATGATTATATTTTATTATAACCCTTGATTGTTTATTTTAAGGTCTCCAACCAATTGGCCTTTGATCTGAACTTTCGCATGATAAAGCACTACAGTCCTCATACACAGTTTTTGACTTTTTACTTTAGGGGGAAATATATTACACATCATTTTGTCACACCAAGGAAAAAGACCCTAAATATGGATCTCTAACTATTTGATGAAACCTTTTCAGTATTCACCTACAAAGATGGAAGAAAAATCATTCTGAGAATTACAAGAATCATGGATTGCATTGCTAAAAACCCTAATTTCAGTCCTCGTCGCACCTTTCATAATTTCAAAGTGTGATGTCACACCTATATCTATTGAAAACATGCAATGATCATTGTAGTTTGCTAGACCAAAAATTCTGATCATAATTCTACATGGGTAAAAATAAAAAGTAAAATATAGAAGCCTTGTTGTGGAATCTTATCTTGAAAACATGGACTTGAGCCCCTACCTATCTAGACCATGTCCTAAGATTGATGGATCCAATCCCACTTGTTATGGAACTTATTCCCCATTTTTGTGGATCTCATCACATGGAAAATAGATCTCCAACCTCTTCTCCTCTCTTATAAATACAATGCAAATCAAAGGAGGGGTTGGCTTTTGAATTACTTGGTGTATTCCCTTATGCTATCCAAATTGAGATTGAAGGCTTGTCATACTAAAGGAAGGATTGGAGACCATTGAGTGGAGGCTTATGGCATCAAGGCCTAGGTTGTAATCTCTCCCTTTTATTTGTTAATACAATATATATTGTTTTCTCACATGATGTATTTATTATTTGCATTCATTGTATCAAATCTCCTTGATCTTCCGATTAGTATTTGTTTGAACTTATTCACCCATAGTATCATTTAATCCTTTTTCTATCTTTGTTATTGTAGGTTCCAGTCGTTAGAGATTGAAGTGGAGCAAGAAATCAAGCAGGAAGAGACCTATTTTGTTAAACAAGTCTTGATCAAAATTTACCAGAGAAAGACAGTATGCATTTTCATGTTTTTTCTAGATTTGATCATTGAGTCTAGGGAGATCGCTAGACTTGTCGACAAGAGGGATTTTTCCAATAACAACAATGTTCATGAGGGATGAAGAAGTGTTTTTTTTTCTTTAGTGATGGGAGATCATAGACAGAAAAAGAGACCTGAACTGGGAGTGTGAACCCAGAGCCATTATGATCCAATGTCCTATAAACCTATTTTTGGAAGCTGGACCATAGAGTCCATACTTGACCTAAATTTGTCAAGAGAACGAGTTAGAAATCGCTCAGTTTGAGGCAAGTAGACTGGGAGAAGCTTGTTTGTTTGGTTTTTTGGTATTTTTATGCACATGAAGCACTAAAAGAAGGAGAATAATTGAGGGATCATAGGAAGCAATGAATTTATTTATTTTTATGTTGTGTGATATGTCTAGACTCGGTGCTTCAAAGGAAATCATTAGGGGAATTTTGAGGTCTCAAATGGGCTTTCTAATAAAAATGTACAACCAAAATAAACTTTATAAGAACCAATACGATTCAAGATGATGATGTCAACCATGGGGGATGATTCGCCATTTTTGGAGTTAAAAAGTAAAAAGATTAAAAAATAATAAAACTACTTTTTCAACTTGTATTTTCAACTTATCTCCCTAAGGTTTTACTCAAAATTCGAGTGGGAGTATTTGTTGGATGAAAATTTTTATTCTTCACCCAAGGAGTACCCATGTTGCATACTTTTGATGGACACTGCTACACGAAAAATGAGAAATACATGAAAAAATATGATTGCAATCATGCTTTTCATGCATTTCTCATTTTTCTTGTAGTAGGGTCCATCAAAAGTATGCAACATGGGTACTCCTTCGATGAGGAATCAAATTTTTCATCCAACGAGTGGTGTCGCTCAAAATTTCAGTAAACCCATAGGGAGATAAGTTGAAAATACAATTGAAAAATGGTTTTTCCTTTTTTCTCTCTAAAATTTGATGATGTAATCTAATTTTATTTTCTTATTTCCACTATTATTTTATAATTTCCTTAGGAGGCCCATTTTAAACCTCAAAATTCCCCTAATGGTTCCTATTTCCTACCAGTGAAGGAGAATGGCCTTCATACTCCATACCCTCAGTTAAATCCCTATTGTATTTCTCTGAGTAAAGTGTCCTTCAAACATTAGATCTAGCTCAGGGGTGTCCAGCTGCAAGAAATTGTAGCATAGATGTGCCTATGGTTGGGTGGAGAGTGGTTGTCCCTTCTTTAGTTTCTAGTAGGCTATTTTGAACCAAATAAGTGTGAAATTTTCTTTATGTTAATGAAATGATATTGTTGTGCAGTGTTTTATAACTAGTGTTAAGTCTATAAGCTTGTTGTAAAGTTAATTTAGGACTTGTAAAGGTGTTTAAATAAATGTTGGTGAGTAATTGTAACAGCCCTGGTGAAAATTCCATGTAATAAAAGTTAATAAAGGCAAAATAAGACCACAGTTAAGGTACACTTATTCCAAGCTTAATGTTGGGCAAAGATATTGTAGTGGGCATCACTGGATGTGTTTATGGCTAAAGGAAATTGGCAAAGGCAAAGGAATTAAAAGGGAAAAAGGCATTTTTGGCACATTTACTTATGAAAATAAAGGAAAATAGGAGAAAAGGAAGGTGAAAGGTCACAGGTGAGGAGGAAACTGAAGGAAAATAATGGAAAATGAAGAAAATGGAGGCCTAATTGATAAAAAGGCTTCTGAGGATCAGTTGGAAAACTTGGTTAGTGTAGGCTCGGTTAGTATAAGTTTGGTCAATGTAACCTTTTCTCAGCTCAATTTTGGAGCTCTCTCATTATTATCTCACTCTCTCTCACTCTTGGACACTTAGAATTTTCTTGGAGCACTCTAGCTTTGGAGCAAGGAAGGAAAAGAAAGAAAAGGGGAAGGAAGGAAAGCAAGGATCAAGCAAGGAAGAGTAGGATCAAGCAGCTTTAGCAGGAATTCTTGCAGGTAACATATCGCATGTGTGATTTCCTAGTTGGTTTTGACATGCATGGCTTTGTATGTTGGTGTATGGTTCTCTTGTTGTTGGTGGCATGGCTTTATAGAGTTATGATGATGGTTTTCAGCCTAGCCTTGCCTTTTTCTGAATGCCATGGTGTGTTGGGATGTTGATCTTGGTTTTGAGCTTTGGAATTGCCGGATGGATTTTGGAATCCAGGGCAGAGGTGGTCTCAAGGTTCATTCCCAAAGGCCTAGGAATCCATTGACCGGTTTTGGTAGGATACACGGTAAACGTTGAGGGAGGTGTCTCGGTTTAGGGCCTAGTGATTTGGGATTGGATTGTGGTAAAGCCTAAGAGACAAGCAGAGGGAAAAATCCTCAAGGATAGTGATGGATTCTGGATGGCATTCCAAGTTCAGTTCAATTTTGTGATCGGAGCATCGATTGGTGTGATCACAGATTGGTGAGAGTGGAGGTGGTTTAACCGCTAGATTTTCCATTGGTTGTTTTTGGATTGTTTTTTCCATGATATCCCACATTAATGCTTGGAATATGGCACGGGGGTGACTAGCTAAAAGAAAGATTTGGTTCAGCCATGTCTACGGTCGGGTGGTACGTGGAAGTGCACAACCTAGTCGGATTTTCCTATGTTTAATAAAATCTAAGTTCACTTGCTTTTGTACTTGTTTATATGTAGATTTAATTATTGTTATCTCATTGTTATTTCATGGTTTAATGTTGGTTATAAACATGGTTATATGACTGGTTATTGTCATGGTTATTTAATGTATTTACTTGCAACTGAAAGGATAATGGATGCAAGACCTAATTGATGTCATAATAGTTCAAGGGAGAAGATGGTGATCCTTCTCGTCATGTCTCATAAGAGTTTTTAGTCATTCATGATTTGTCTTGTATCTTAGACCTATAGATTGCATTGATGCCAAGTGTTTAATAGAATGTTTGTCCCATTTGGGGATGGTCATGCATAATCCTGGAGTTAGTTTTTGGTTTATTAGTCTTTTCATCATTTGTTTAATGGATTCCGGAAGCTATAGCAAGTTCTGGGCAGTGACCGGAATTCTGGGCTTGAAAAGTGCCTTAAATATCACGGACTCTAGCACAGGTCTGCTGGAAATAGTCCCTGGACACAGGCATGTAGGCTTATGGGAGAGTCTAGAGCCCTCTAAATGCGGGCATGCCCATAGCATGGGAGCTTCTAGAGGTTTAATAGCTTAAAAACTCAATGGGACTCAGGGGTTGATACCTGTGTTGTTGGGATGGCTCCTGGGAGTGTTGTTGCTGATGTGGAAGGTATGGTTGATGTGTTTCCATCGATTCCACTTCCTTAAGGACACCTAGGAGGTTGAATCATATCATAGTAGCCTCTCGTCACATGTTTACACCGGTTGGTCAATTTATTTGGTAGATCTGGGAGGAGGGTGTTACAGTAATTGTTGGCACAACCATGGTGCATAACACATGTTCCAACTAGGAAGATTAAAGAGCCTTTGAGTTGTCATAAATTTGAAGATTTGTATGAACTATTTTGACTTTTTGAATGATTATCTGTATTTAATTCCATCGTATCTAGTGATATTTACTTTTGTACAAGCACAAGCATGGATATGGTCATAAATGACCTTATAGTCTAGATGATTTATTTTGTATTCTCTTCATTGGAGTTAAATCCAAATTACTTCTGGGTTGAAATGTTTTAAGTTCAACAAAATATTGGGAGAATTTAAGGCATAATATAGCTATGTTAAGGAATTAATAAATATCAGGGTCACTTGATTTTTCTAGCCGTGAATTCCTTTCTGGGTAGTTAATGGAGAGAAATAAAATTACTTTGAAGCATGAAAGACAAATTTAGAGCCTAAAGTAGACAATTAGGTTTAAATTCACATTAATTTTATAATCATAAGAATTTATTAAATTTTATGTATGTCACATGTGGAAAAAAATTTAAAGGTATTTATGTCAAGTTGGTAAAGACACTGTCCCTATTTTGGTGGAAGACTTTCCCATTTCCCCTATATTTTTGGTGCTTTAGGGTTATTTAATTGTGAAGGGAGGAAATATGTCTAGACATAAATTTATTATAATTACATGGTAGGAATTGGTGAGGAGTTGATATTTATGAGGTAAAATATTAATTTCTCTTTTCCTGGAAATAAGATTTATTAATTCCATCAATGGAGTATGTACATATTAATTTTCATAGTCCTGTGTGATATGTCTTCTCTGCTTGGAAATATCACTAAGTCTAAAACTTGTGGGAGTAAATCTTCATGGGAAAACAGATTGTGTAGGAAATGGGTTGGAAAGTCTTCTAGGGGTGATTTTAGGGGCGAATATTCGCCCTTTGGCGAAATTAAGGGGTTTTAAATTTTTAGTGGGGGAATATTTTGTATCATAGTACATTTTTACAAATCACCTCAAATAGCCCACCTTATTTTAAGGGAGAGGGTAAAAAAGGTAAATTTAGCCCTTGAAATTAGGAGTTACAACCTTCCATTCGCCCATTTTCAAGAATAGGTTTTATTTAAGTGAATCCATTCGCCCATTTTCAAGAATAGGTTTTATTTAAGTGAATCCTATGGGCCAAAGGCCCAAATACCATATTTATAAAAGAGGTATGGTAAATTAATAAAAATATAAATAAATGAGAGGTATCGTAAATAAATAAAGCATTTTTTATATTTACTCCATAAGTCACCTTATATACATGCAAGGGTGTAAACAAATAAAAATATAAGTAAAGTGGAGGTATGGTAAATAAATAAAACGTCTTTTTATACTTACTCAAAAGGTATGGTAAATAAATAAAAATATAAATAAACTAGACGCATGGTAAATAAATAAAACCTCTTTTTATATTTAGTCCATAACCCTCGTTCTATTTATGAAGGCTCAAGAAAGAGGTTTTATTTAAGTGAATCCTATGGGCCAAATACCATATTTGTAAAAGAGGTATGGTAAATTAATAAAAATATAAATAAGCGAGAGGTATGGTAAACAAATAAAACATTTTTTTATATTTACTCCATAAGTCACCTTGTATTTATGAATGGTATGGTAAATTAATAAAAATATAAATAAACGAGAGGTATGGTAAACGAATAAAACATTTTTTTATATTTACTCCATAAGTCACCTTATATTTATACTATGGGACAAATACCATGGACTAGATTGTTATTAATACCATGCAAAAAAACATTATTAACCCTAATATTAGTATTAATAAAAATAAAAATGGCACATGGCATTGACCCATGGTATTCACCAAAATGGCACATGGTATTGACCCATGGTATTCACTTGGAATGTAGCCTATTTAAATGGGGGAATTAAACCAGCATAGATCCATCTTTACTCTGGATCTACTAACCCCCGAGAGGTATCAAATATCGTGATATGCAAACTAGCATAGAGTAAAAAAATATTTGATCTGATCAAGAGTAAAAATGGATGTTGTAATTTAATGTATGTTAAACATTTTAGCTTGGTTAAAATAAAAATCAACTATTAATTTTTATAAATTACTAATAGTAATTTTTAAGCTCCAGGTTTATGATAACCCATGGTATTGACCCATGGTATTCATGTGATCATAGACTATTTAAAAGGGAAATTCTATCTTAGATCCATCTTAATTCTGGGTCTACCAAGTGCTCAGAGGGATAAATAGATTTCATCCCCCTAAGAGTGGTAGATGTGGAGTTAAGATGGATATAGGTTGGTTTTTATGATAATGAAGATATTAAATAAACTTAGGAAATTATATTGTAAAAACATTTTAAGGTGAATGGTTAAAGCATAGACATTGGACAAGTATATTTGTATACTTTTGTTTTAAACTGAAACAAATCCAGGGCTAAAAGGAATGGATTGATTGCACTAGTCATCCTTCTATAACTTTCCAACATATGCTGGAGTAAACAAATTGTCATTTGGGTAATTTTTCTAATTGCAAACGGGAACATACTTGTGTATTGGCAGGGTGGTTACGAGGTCCCTAGAAGTGGAGTAAATAGATTGTAATTTGGGTAATTTTTCTAATTGCAAATAGGAACATACTTGTGTATTGGTAGGGTGGATACGAGGTCCCTAGAAGTGATGAATTTGAATTTTTCTTGGTTTTATATATAGTATTAGGTTTTTTCTCATGCTTTCTGTGAATGGCACAGGTGAATTTTATCCTACACCCACTAGGTTATCGATATGTAATTTCGGTAATTTTGATTTCAAAAGATATTTTAAAGAAATGCAATGATTTCATTTGTGTATTCAATAAACACAAGATTTTATAATTGAGTAAAATATTCGCCATGCCTTGTGAGAGATTCGCCAAAAAATTATATATACATATCATATTATTGATAAAATCGCCTTCCATTTTTCTTATATACCATGGAGATTCGCCCATTTATTATACATGTAAATTTAGGGGGGGTTCTTAAAATTTTCCTTGAAGTCTTCCACATAAGAATGGAAAAATAAATTAAGTAAAGAAGTAGCATGGAAGAGTATGGTGTGCAGAGCACAAGTTGTGAGGAAGGTTGTTTCAAAAGGAGGGATTTAAGTATGAGTAGTGAAATTTGGAGGGTGCAGAACTTTGAGTGTAATTTAAATGATGTGGAAGTGCGGAGGTAAAACCTATGAAGAGGTAAAGTCTATGTGGAGGTAAGGGAAAGTTCCACCACTCCGCACAATGTGGGGATGTGGCATAAAAACTATGGTTGAAGCAAGAAAATTGATAGCTTGTAGGCTTGAATGTAAAAATACACACAGGTATTTAATAATAATAATATATATATATATATATATATATATATATATAGATATAAATATATAATTGTGTAAGATGATTTGAACGTTACAATGATGCCTTGCTTTTATACCTCAGCAGGTGACCTTTCGTGAATGGGCATGTCTTTTAGACATGCCTTTTCACCTAAATTAATGACTATTTAGCCTAATTAATATTTAATTATTTAATATTTATATTTATTTTATTTATTTAATTGTTATGAATTATAGTCATAACGTAGCCTCTTCCTTCGGAAGCTTTGTCCTCAAAGCTTTAATGTTGTGGATTTTCTTCACTTAGTGTATGTCTTCTCGATGTATGTAACGTGACCATCCTCTCGTTTTATAGCTAATGAGTGATATTCCTTTGGATTTATTTATTTTATTTATTTATTTTTTAATAATAATAATAATATTTTTTTTAACTATATATATATTATAAAGTTATAATATATATTTATTATATATATATATATATATATATATATATATATATATATATTATATTTATATAACTTTATATGTATAATAACTTAATATGTATTACCGAATCGACAACCGTCACGACGCTTCATCCACCATTTGACGGATTCGTGACAGGCTATCCGCTCAGAACCAGAGTCAGGCAGGGAGCCAAAATCAGTGGAAGCAACGTTTGTAGAAGATGGATTCGAAACTTAAGGGCTATTTCGCAGAGGAGGAGGAACATATACCGTTCTAGAAGGACGAGCAGTCGACGGAGCATTGCCAGGCGCTACATTCTCGGCCACATATATCGTTCTAGAAGGACGAGCAGTCGACAGACATAACAGGGAAGGATTTGTCGGCTACCTGAACAGAAACACTAGTTTTTTTTTCTTGCAACATACAACTGAAGTTTTCAGTTACGTAACTCAGAATCGTTCAATGCCAAAGCTCTTGGAACGGCCTTTGGTTCCAAAAATTCAACGTAAGCAAACCCTTTTGGATGCCCATATTTGTCGGACTTGATTGTAATTCTATTAACTGTTCCACAAGCCAAAAAATGGAGTCGCAGATCTTCAAGGGTGCAAGAGTAATCAACATTGCTAACAAATACCGAGCACGAATCGGCATCCTCCCTGGTTGGCTCACTTTGGGTAGAGCTTGAATTTAAACCCATCTCGCTCTCAACTTTAGCTTGCATTTCCTTGATGGCATTCGCCTCTTCTTCTAATTCAGTTATCCGTTTTTTCATTTCTTCTATCGTTGTTGCAACATTGTTTTGATGTTGTTGGGAGTCATTATCTTGTTCCTCATAGAGATCATGGTCCATTGACTCACCTTCAACATATTCCTTCGAAATGTCTCCACCATAAACAACATGATCATCGTCCATTTTTGAATCAACCTGATTTGAAGAAAGCAATGTATTTTCACTTTCCACTTGCGACGTGACAACAAAACCTCTTCATTTCTTATCATCCTCCAATATAGATTTTGTGCACTTGCCATTGGAATTAGCAGATCTCTTGCTCTCTTTGCCTAGAAAATGTTTTGGAAAAAGTTCAATGAGCACACTTGCCAGTGCAACACCTAGAGTAAAAGTTGAACCTTCATCTTTTGGAATTTCTATAGCCTTGTTGATATAAGTTATCTCATCCCAACAGTCCACTGACAATGCATCAGCAAGATCATCTCGAACTTCTTTTAGATGACGTAAATACAACCGAAGTGGGATCTTTCCAGTTCTACTTGTTTCAACACTGTCACTTTCACCATGGTTCCGCCGATTTGATAACCCTTTACCAAAATTTGTTCCAGAAGCACCATCCTCAACAACAGGTCCTGACCTAAGTCGTGCAAAAAATCGATTATACCCATCCATGTCACCTTTTGCAACGCATCGCCATAGCTCTATTTGATCTGGTTTTGACATGTTCATTATATTCCTTGTGCTTCCGTTCATTATGAAGGATGCCTCTTTTAGTGAATTAATAAAACTCCATTTCACGTTGTCTTCACCCTCACATGGGCTTAATATATCTGCTAGATACCCTCTAAAGTAAACTTCTATATTCCATGGCCTTTCCGGCTCTACACAAAGAAGATCAAACAAGACTCCAGTTGGAATGTACCATTTCAAAGGTAAGCCTTTGTAGTGAAACCATACTATGTATGTTCTAGGAGGCAAGGAACTTTGAAAATGAGGTTTTATGACAGAATTAAGAAGAGGACAGTATCCATTATGAGGAACCCAGACCAGAAGAGGTGGGGGGACAGGAACTGTTGTAACTTTGGAATCATGCAAATGAACTTGCAGTGGAATGTTGCCCATCCACACATATTTGCAAGCAGACGATTCCCTTGATGAAAGCACAAAATTATGGTCACTTACAGTAGCAAGCTTTGAACATGTCACACGTGCAGAAATTTGAGAGGAAAAACAAGTCATAAAACCATCTTCCACTACTTCATAAGGCACGTTAAGATCAATACCTAACTGTGGATGACTCCGAATGTCACTTACACCAACAATCACACTAGTTGCAGTAATAATTGAACTGCCTTTACCCACCATCCCTTTTTTATCGATGGTATTCATATTCTCCACATCTTCAAGAGCCTGATTTTTCTCAAGAGCCATCGATGGCAGTTCCTCATTGACATCTTCTTCATTTGAATCATCATCTTGATTGATATCGTTTTCATTTTCATCATTATCTATCACATCTTCTTGTTTGATATCCTTTTCATTTTCATCATTATCTATCACATCTTCTTGTTCATTATCATCATTCTAATCAAAATCTTCTTCTTTTGCTTCCCCTTGTCCCATTTCTCCATGGTCGCTATCATCTTCCCTATTATCGATTTCCTTTCGACATGCTTTAACTTCTGCATATGATTTTTCTAAACGCTGAAATGCTTCTTGAATTTTACTAAACTTCTCAACGCATTCAGGACGTGAACGTAATGGCACATTGTGTGGCAAACAACGTTCAAAGACCCGCATGATTATATTGTGTGCCATGGTTCTGATACCACTGTAGCATAAAAACTATGGCTGAAGCAAGAAAATTGATAGCTTGTAGGCTTAAATGTAAAAATACACAAGAGGTATTTTATAATAATAATTTATTATATATAAAAATGTACAAGTGATCAATGTTACAATGATGCCCTGCTTTTATACCTCAGCAGGTGACCTTTCGTGAATGGGCATGTCTTTTAGACATACCTTTTCACCTAACTTAATGACTATTTAACCTAATTAATATTTAATTATTTAATATTTATATTTATTTTATTTATTTTATTGTTATGAATTATATTCATAACAGGGGATGAAAGGAAATATTAAATTAATATTTATTTTCAAAAACTGGTCCAAATATTTTTCACTTTGGCATAAATAATAAAGCTTAGGGTAAATGAACCAAGAAGAGGGTGGTAAATTATTACATATCTTAATCTAGATCAACTCAAAGCATTGATAGAGCTTGAAGCCACCAATATTAACACCTCTTAATTTTGCAAACCACTTACCACTTGAGGGACACATGGCACCTTGATAGAAATTGTGGAGGTTGAGCCTATTGAATATTAACACAACCTCTTATTTCCACAAACCACATATTTTCTATGGAACACACATCACCCTAACAACAATTTTGAATATTGAACTTGGATTTCCAAAACCACATCGTATGCTTCAACAAACTACTTATCATTGTTTGTTGACTAGTCTATCACCATAGGCCAAGACATCATGTTGTTGATGTCATCTATGCACCTATACTACACTTGGCAACATTTGACACCTCCGCATCACCCTGCCAATCCACATCACTAGTATGAGTCTACGTCAAATGTATGGGTCCACTCATATACACACACATATCCCCAATAAACTCAAGGTTTCCATTGATTTCAAACTTGAATCCTCTAATTCAATCCCCAATTAAATCATTTGATTCTATGAGGGAAATTGATCCCAATACATTGAATACTAGTGCACCAATTAAACCTTTATATTTCATCTAGAATTAGGTATTTTCTCCACTTTTCAATTCAATTTTTTTTGAATAATTTTTTCTTTTACAATATTTAATATATGACCGAAATTAAAATTTCATTAAATTTCCTTGCCAATGCTTCCATATTAACATATAACTCTACCACGCATCATTTAGGCATTTCACATCATGAAATTCTCCATAAAAATGGACTCTGTAATAGTGAATTGCATAAATTGTTCCCCTGTGTACTCTAACAAGAATCCAACTTAGGAATTTGAACCATCATTCCAACAATCATTGGATTTAGAAAACTTCCCCACTTATTCTCCTTAAGACATTTTGTCAAACATGTAACAAGAAAACTCTAATTTCCTCAACAAACTGGTTTATGGCCCATACATCTCAAGTGTTATAACTTGTAGCCATGGTACCTATTTGTAACATACCCAATACCCTATATGCTCTATTGAGGCTACAAGGTACTCCATAACCACCAATTTCATTCCAAATTTCATATAATTCCTTTTATCACTATCATGTTATTAATTAATTAATGCATGTAGACATGAAAATGCAAATTTATGCAAACATAATTAAATAAATCATTCATTAGACAATGACACCATAGCTAAGATGCAACCTTAAACATGAAAATATAATTAAACAAACTAAAAAATAATTCAATTCATTACATAAACAACATTGATTTAACATATTCATAAATAAATCATGAACACTTATCTTTATGGAAATTACCATCAATTCACTATAAAAAAAAAAAGGTTGATCCACTGAACTGTAGACTCTCTATTGCATTTAATCTATATACAACTTAATCTAAGGTTGTGAATCCACAAGGATGAATTTACCTATGGTTGGCTCTCTTCTCACAACCAAATTCAATAGAATTCATGGTTGTTAATTCCTACAGTTATCCCAATCCACTAGATGCATTTCACCTCAACTTGTACAATCCAAGAAATGGAATCCCTTTCTTTGCTATGAATTCCCCAAGTATATTCCAATTCCATTAGGGGCTTTAGCATAGATTGAGTAGGAAATCTCACTACTAGGGTTCTAGTAATTATCAACTATAATTAATTTTCCTCAATGGAAACAATTCCCTTACATAGTCATGATTCCAATGTGGTTTCATTGCAACCATTTTTCGATAAATTTATTGCATTCATAATATGGAAACTTAAGCTTATATACAAAAGCTCCAAAAAGAATGAATTAGAATCTCTTACATGCCCAAAAATCATAGAATGTATTTACATGCTTGGGAGAGACCACATGCCTTCTTGGAAAGTACATGTATCTCTCTTTGACTACTAATCCTTCCAAAAGGTTACTCATTGGCTTATTTTTTGCACCTCTTTTAGGGTTCCCCCCAACCAAAACTCCTATAAAAGTATACTAGTAGTACCATCTATCACTTGGAAGGTACTTGTGATATCATTGAATGCCCCCCATGTTGAAGGAAATGTAATTAGGTTCGGTCTTCATAAATGTACTTTTGATATTTATATTTATTCAAGAAAATAAATATTATTTTTATAATATATGTCAATGAGTTTCTTGCTCATTGAAATAGGTCTATCACAAGTTAAAGTGTTATAAGTGAGTCAAATAGTCAAAAGAAAATATTGAAGAACTTAAGGGCATGTTGCATCATGTATATGTTTGTATATAAGTCAAAGAAATCTCCTCCAAACAAAGTCAAGTCTCCTCCTGTTATGCTCCTATATCAATAGGTATCATATTTCATGATTGACTTGATTAGCTCTGCAATATGTTCATACCTTTTGATTGCTGCAAAGGTTTTCCATATCGTGAAAAAATCAAAAAATTAAAAAATGTAAAGAGGGTATACCCTAAAAGAAAAATCAAAGGGTAAAAAGGAATAAGATGTTCAAAAGAAAAAATGAAAAGAAATGAACCCCAAAGAAAAAGGACCAGGAAAGTGTGCAAGTCAACATGCCACCATTATCTCACTTTCTGTAAATGAAGCAACATGTACAGCTTGTTAAACTTTTTTCACAATTGATGAATGGCCAAATACCTTAATCTTGGCCAGTTCATGTTTGAAATTTCATGTTTTAGAGACAGAGAATAAAATCTGTCCAAACTGTTTAATCTTGGCAGATAAGTAGATAGGTAGAGAAGCAAAGGAGTTCAACTGTTTAATCTAAGCCCTTGGAAGAAATAAGGGCAGATTTAGATAGGTTTATCATGTAAAGAAAAGAAAATTGATGAGGGTTTGCTAGTCTAAATGCACTCGAGTAAAAGAAGAAAAAATGTTAGGTACAGTAGGCTGGGTAGGCAGTTTTGGTGTTGCAGAAACATACTTATGATTAAATTTGTCTCTCAAGATGTTCATCTTATTATTATCATTAGTACCATGGCAGATATTTGAATACAGGTCAAGCAAAGTATGACTAATTCCCCCTCATCCCTTTCCCATATCATTTACTAATTTCCCCAGAGATATTAAGATCTGCTTGATATCCCCAAAAGGCCACTCATCCCATTTCATAAAAAGCACTAAGTAAAACCCTTTTAACTTAGGAGATTGTACAAAATCACATACAAACTGTTTTTCCTTAAGCCTAAGTTGTTAAACTTTATAACTAGGTGCTTATTTTCATATCATTTCTTATATTAACTATTAACATTATTGTATAAACCCCCTATACTTATTCCCAATTCCCGTAATATGTATATATATTAAAACCCCAAAACTCTATTATTCCCGCTCCCGGCTAAACTATAGCCATATATCGTTGTTTTAATGGAATTATAGGTTTATTTGAAACCTTATAAGAACCATTCCCTGCGCATATGATGGATTAATTAACCCCACGTTAATTAATAACCTAATCTCAACCCCGATAACCAATGAAAATTACCCCGGTACTGTTATAAACCATTATTTAATACTGGGCCCCCCACGCATTAACCCTCCACCACCCCCAACGAGCGCCCACCGTCCGATCGGCACCCTCCCATCGGATGGCCAATATACATATCGCGACCCCCTCCGCCGCTGCACTTTAACAACCGGGAGACTAGCGGTATCGCGCCCGTATAGTGGACACGTGTCGACTGCCCGCGCTGCTCGCGGCCCTCCCCACCGAAACCACTTTAGCCCATAAGCGGTGTGGGGTAAACCACTTACCACCCTCCCATTGACCATCCGCCACGTCACTGCCTCGTCACCGTCCCGTACCCTCCGCTACGCGACAAGATATCCCGTCATGCTGATGTCATCCGCGCAATAAATGATAAAAATACCCGCCCAACCCATTTTCGTTAAATAAAGGGTAAAATGTCATTTTCACTTCGATTTTCTGCAAACTTTTCTCCATGCAAAGCATGTCCAGTCGACTGTTCGAGCAGTTAGCCCGTCACCCGGCCAAGAAACTCCAGCGTCATGCTCAGCAGTCTGCCATTCGACCTGCAAATTCGCAGTTTTAACTCTGCAATCCAGGTATTTATCTGTTTTTAACCTGCCAATCTACAAATTCACTTTTCCACAGAGAATTCTACCTGAAAAAGCCAACTTTAAGTTGAAATCGGTATGTTTAGTCCATAAGAGACCCTGAAACCTGCTGTTTAGTCCAATTCTCCACAAAAATCCCAGGTTCCTGTTTGAGTACACAAGAACCAAACATGGAAGCCCCCATAGCCCTGAATGTCGCACCCATCAATGCACCTCATAAAGACTTGAATTATCTACCCTTGGCCGACAGAGATTTCCAAATAAAAGACTTAACTGGTGACAGGAATCATCTGTAGACCTTCTGCCAAATCAGAGATAGTCATCTAAGCAACTCTGACATTTTTGGACTATGGGAATCAAACCTTCCCATGTACTTTCTTCCCTCAGTCCATGTTTTCCCGGATATCATTCACCAATGTTGTGCCAGCTCTGACCCTGTCCACAGAGCAGCTATGTCATCTTCCCAAACTGTCCTTTTTTCCATAACTGCTGAATCCATCAATGAGATGATACATTTCCATTCCACTGAGCCCCTTGCTCGTCTTTCCATGGGATTTTTGCTTGAAAAAGCTTCTCAATTGCCCAACTCAGATATAACTTGCATTGCCCAGATGTTCATGATACCAACACATCAACCTAAAGGCCCTCCTCCTTATTTGCGCGCCTTTTTCACTGAGACTGGAAAACTCATTCTTGACAAGATATCCTTGATTTTGGGATTTAGATCCAGTGAATTTGTGGATGATATCACCCTGGTTCTATTATCTATCTTTACTCCAGGACAGCCCCCTATTGTCAAGTATGACTATGCTACTTTTATAGCCAACAAAATCCATGACCAATTCCTAAATTTGGATAGAGAAGGAGTTTTCAAATACACTTATTATATATACCATCTGTTGTTATATTATCAGCGAGACAGCTTTCCATTTCCCATCGGGAAATTAGACTCAAAAGGAAATCGGAGGTCTGTGATCTTTTGGAGCTCAATCTTCCATGACTGTGACTCCCCTTATACCTATAGTGAATTCATTGACTTATTTGTACACCCAGCCTCCACTCTGTTGATAGGAGCTCCTCCTCCTAGAATTACTGGTGATATGAAGAAGATTTTGTAGCTTTCCAAAAACTACAGAATAGGTGACTGGTACCTCTACCAGAATCACACAGAAATCAGAATATATGGATGTGAACTTTGCCCCTTCAAGTTGCCTAGATATGTGCCCATGAGGTTATTTGCATTAGAATATTTTAGGCAGATCATCAATGCAGATTTAACCCACTTTTGTAATGTAAAGAAGAAGGCTCAACTGAGAATCAAAAACCAGTTAGGCCCTTATGTTATCCATGATAGGGATGCGTGGAAAGATGCTGAACAGATCTTAGAAGACCACCTCAAATTGAAGAAGAGTTTTGGGTGGGTGCCATATGACCCATGTAGTTTCATAAGTGACAGAAGGGTAAGGTACAGGCTATCAGTGTATGTACATCATAGGATCCCAGAAATTGAACAATATGCAAATCAGGAAGAATGGGTAGAAGGGACCTTAATAGAAGAAATTACTGAACAAGAAAAGATGGAAAAAGCTATGAAAGATCTTGAAAAAACCCTTGACCTGGACTCTTTTGGACAGGTATCTTTCAAGTGGCTCCAGCAAACAGGAGTTGGGACGTCCTCTGCTGGAACTTCTCAGCAGCCTACACAGAGAACCAGCACATCAGTCACAGGGACTTCAAAGGGCAAAGAGGTGGAAACAACAGAACAGCCAATAATGACTGACCAGCCAGGGGGGTCCAAATAACAGGAACAGGTACAAATTCCTCCAGCCTAATCTAAAGCAGCAGAAATCCCAGTGCTACAGACTCCTCTAAATGAGGAAAAAAGCAAGGAAAGAGACAGAGAAGAGGCCACACCTATCAGTGGACCTGCTGAGCAACCGGGAGCAAAGAGACAAAGGCTACATCCTCTGTCAGAAGAGGAAATCATTGAAGAAACAACAGACATTCTAAGAGGTGAGAGGGTAGTCAGCCAGTAGACTTCCCCAGTGGTGGATACAACAACTATCTCACATAGACAGGAGCTAGAAAGGCAGCACAGTGTAGAGGTATCGTCTACCAGGCCACAAAGCAAACAGTCCTCTGACATCAAACGGACTTTTACAGAAATTAAGGCAAAAAATGATCCTATGAGAATTCAAATGTACAATCAATACTTGAAGATGGCCCCCTCAAACCAGCAAAGGTTAATGTTTGCCTATGACATTAAAGAAGGCAAAATGATTATGAGTTATTTTAAGCCAAAGGTACAGCAACCCTGGTCTGCAGCAGATTATATCAGAACAAACTTAGAGGTCTTAGCCAAAGACATTCATCCAATGGACCAGATTGAACTCCACAAGCAGGCTGGAGAATGGTTTATTCTACATTGGCTGACAAAGCAATGTTGGCCCACCAGTTACAAAGTTCCTTAGACAACACAATAGCTCAGTTAGATTGGGAAAAAGCTTCTTCTCTGGCCAAAGATAATAGAATCAAATCATTGGAAGAGATCATCATGGAACTGGGACATGACCCCAAAGATGCTAAAGGCATAAAGGCACTAATCAAGAAGAAGGAAGAGGACATTGCTGCCCTGAGGAAACAGTTGAAGCTACCTCCTTCAAGGCACCCTCAGACTACAGAAATTATAGAGAAGAAATCAGAAGAAGACATGACGGACCTACTCATGAAACTCAATGACAGATTAACGGAGACAGAGCAGGCACTTGAAAAATCATTAAAGGAGAAGCAGGGAGAGTCGACCTCCCAGCCACCTGAGGTAATTCCTACAGTCACAACTGCAGCCCCTTCAACAATTGCATCAGCATCAACTCCAAATATCCCAGCACCTACAGCAGAAGTAATTACAGGTACAGAAACAGCAGCAACAGCACCAGGCAGTAGTACAAGTATGAGAACAGAGGAATTAATAAAGGCCATGGAAGAATTGAGACTCCAAGTGTCAGAGCTGAAACAAGTAAAGGAAAAATTGGCAAAAGTGGAGAAGAGTTATGATAAATCCAAAATAAGTGTGGCAGAGAAAATAAGAGAGGTTAAAGCATTAGAAAACAAAGTCAGAACGTTAGAAAAGGATCTTACTATGGACAAGCCTCTAGCAGAAATTAAAGGAATTCTTTGGACCAACATCACTCAATCCCTAAGTAATGTTTGGCCATCTATCCAAACTATTTATGAGCAGATTGATTTGGTGAATGCAGCACATGGTGAAATCCAAAAAGCAAGAGCTTTACTAGGACAAATGCCTGATCAGGCCAATCGGCTCATACATTTTTTGAATTACAGAAATAGAGAACAGTTGGAACAACTTGGCATCCTAGACGGGACAGGCACTATTTTGGATATCAAAAGAGTTCTAACCAAGAGAACTTTAATGCAAAATTTGGAAAAAAGATGCCAGGATATGTAAGTAGAAATTAATTCTTTCATGCAAAGGTTTACAGTTTTGCAGGATAAAGGGCTACCAAGCCTTTTAGGAAATAATGACCAGCTTATGAAACACGCGGATTACGTGCATAAGTTGAATACATATGCTATTGACCAAGTTAATTCATCAACAAGTGCTTCACGAGTAAAAGCACTCCCCACAGGCCAAACTCTTTATGATAAATTAGAAAATTTATTTTATATTGAGCATGAGGTAAAACATCTGTTTCAACTCCAGCCTAATTTTGTCAGATATACAGAAGCTGATGAAACCTTAAGGAAACTTCAGAGACATAAGTTTCCAGATCAACAATGGTGGGAAGACATGCTGGGGATTTTGTAAGTTTCTCTTGGACAAAGCAGAGATTTTGGGTTATTGTTCCGCGATAAGATAAACAGAGATGAACGAGGATCAAACGGGTCAAAGTGTATTGAAACAGGATTGAAAAACATCTGACCAAAGACGCAGCAGCCAGCACAGAGTATCAGTGGAAGACAGCTGTGAACCGACTCGCAAAACCTACCTCTGGTACATCCAATAAAGAAGGAGCGGCCAACACAGCATCAATTTATTGTTTCCCTGTTTCCGAGACTGTTTGTCTCTATCTTTTGTAAAAGAGGCATTAATCATCACTAGATATTATCTCTAGGAGATATTTTGTAATATATTTTGATATTTTTGTATAAATACCCCCCCAGACAAAGTATTTGTGGTTGGTTGGAGAGGATTCTCAGACTTTGCTGTAACTCTGAATTTTGGAATAAAAGAGGTTGTTGGAACCATTTGTTGTCTGGCCTACTGGATGAGGAATTGATACTGAGGACCTGTTATAGAATTCTTGAATCAGCTTATGGATCAATAAGTTCCTTCTAACTTGTGTTTTACAGTTTCTATGTTTACTATATCATCTATGTTTCATGATCTGAATAATAAAGAGAAAGAATAACTCAGAATTTGCTTGACTGCACTCTGTTTTCAGTCTTTATTATTCTCTATGTTTTCTTCAGAATTAGAATAAACAGTGAATTCTTAATTGCTCCTGTTTCCCCTGATTCTTTCCTCTGGACTATTTGCTAAGGAATTCTTAATTGCTCCTTAACAGTAGTCAACCATTTTCCCTCTGTCAATATGATGAAGGATTCTTAATTGCCCTTCATCCATCTGACTCCATTCCATCTGATTCCAACCTTTAAATTGTTCCATATTTGAGTACCTTGCTCTGTGATGCCATCCTCAGTTAGAAACCGAATCCAGGAAGCTATCCTTCTTTGACTCCATCATGCCCAATGGACTGAACTCTTCATGTTTTGCCTCACTGTTCTATTGAATCTCTCCACCCAAACACAAAACAAAACCCTTGTACTTCATAACTAGCCTAACACCTTTCAAAACAAAGCTAAATCTTAAAGAGAGAGCCCTCTCTGGATATAGGTTGGCTAGAATCTGTGTCTAAAAGATTGGTCTGTGGTTACCTCGGCCGTATTCCCTTTCTTACAATTTTGGGGAACAACCTGAGTGATAACACCTCCAAAGCAAAGGCACCATCAAAGAATATCCTACAAGTATGTGACACCACCAAAGAAGCCCTCTGAAGTAAGACAGCAAGTCAGCCTACAAACAGTGCTCAAGTCGACCTTCAAGTCAGCCTTCTAGTCAGCCTAAAGGGAGGGATAGACCTCTATATATAGAGGTTTTCCACTCCACTATAACACACTCATATATCTCCCTTTCTTACAACTTTGGGGAACAACCTGAGTGATAACACCTCCAAAGCAAAGGCACCATCAAAGAATATCCTACAAGTATGTGACACCACCAAAGAAGCCCTCTGAAGTAAGACAGCAAGTCGGCCTACAAACAGTGCTCAAGTCGACCTTCAAGTCAGCCTTCTAGTCAGCCTAAAGGGAGGGACATACCTCTATATATAGAGGTTTTCCACTCCAATATAACACACTCATATATCTCTGAAATCAGTGAAGTGAAGTAGCCAAAAAATACAAGGGAAAGCCTAGTCTAAAGGGTCTCCAAGATAAGGGATGGAAGGAGGAAGACGGCTGAAGTGAAGAGGATTGTTTCTAGGGCTAGAAATAGTCACACATGTGAGGAAGAAGAAGGTTGCATGTGTCATAACAGCAGAGACTCACAGCCAAACATATCTCATCATTTGGGCTAGAGACATAGGCCTAAAGGGTCTCCCACTCAAGCGAAGCAGAAATGAAGAAAAGTGAAGGTAATAGGGTTGTTCTAAAGCCTATTACAGTCACACGTGTGAGGAGAAGGAGGCTATCTCTATTGTCATAACATCCCTCCCATTACAGTCACGCAAGTTCGTTGGTTGGTGAAGAGAAGGGATCATCATAAGGAAAGAGTGTCATCTAAGGTGTCTCTTCTAGAGAAATTGCAACAAGATATAACAATAGTTGGAAGCTAGAAACGAAGTGCCGGAAAAAGGAATATTAAGTTCCGGGCAACAAAGTGCAGAAAGGAGGAAGGAATTGACTTGTGCTTGGAGGAAATTCTAGTCAAGGATCTAGGGTTTGGCATTGATCAATAAGAAGCTTCAATAAGAGAAACTTACTAAAGGATTTTCCTCTCAAGAGAAGAGAGGTTTTGGCTCTGGCAGAGAGCCAACATCATTTGTTTTTATTCTTATGTTTTTTATAGCAGTTTGATGAAGTACACACACATGCATTAATAATAAGAAGAAGATTAAGCTAACAAGAAAAGTGAAAAGACTCCACAAATTGTTATCAAGTCAAAGAAGAATAATACTAAACCTAATTGCCCTAGATTCTTCAACATGGTATCAGAGCTAAGGTGACACATCAAGGAAAGGGCAACTCGAGAAAAATCATCAAGGAAATGCATCTACAAGGTTGAAGCATCAATCCAAATCTACTTAAAGAAAAGAAGGCCTACCATCTATAATTCATCAAGGAAGACTGCATAGAAAAAAGAAGATCCTTACACAAAGGCACATACAAAGAAGACCATATAAAAAAAGGGACATACATCATCTACAAGTTACCAAGCAAATCTCTTCATCAAGCAAATCCACTTGGACAACGAAACTTGAAGAACATCAAGATCCTAGGAAGGCAAGCATCAAGTCTTCAAGGAGTAAGCAAATACATTACATATCAAAATCTATCAAGTAAGTATATGTCCCCTTTTGAATATACATCAATGTCTTCTTGCAATGAAAGCAACAAATTTGTAGGTTCCAATAACTTTCTTGCATGGCAGAAGAGGATTGATTTACTTCTCAAGGAGAATGAACTCCTAGAACATGTCAAATGGAATATCACTATCCCTGTTAAGGAACAAACAAAAGCCTTAGACAATTACAATAAGGATGAGACAATAGCTCAAAGGATTATAATAGAATATATCAAGGACTGTCTCATCCCTTATGTCTCCAAATTTGAAACATCAAAAGAAATTTATGATAAACTAGTAGATCTATTCTCGGTATCCATAGCCGGAGAAGTGATATCTCTAAGAAATGAATTGTACAAGATGAATATATCAAAGGAAGAAATAGCTCCCTACTTCATGAAGATCTCTGAGATGAGGGATCAACTTCAAGAGCTTGGGGAAGTCATGTGTGACAGAGAAATGACAAGTGTAGTACTCAATGCTCTACCTGAGGATTGGGGAAACTTCACATCAAGCATATATGCCAAGAAGGAAGCAACCACACTTAGTGAAATGTGGTCTCTATGCAAGACAGAGGAAACCAGACTTAAAGCAAAGGAAGATGTGGGATCAAAGGAGCAAGCATTTGCTACAATGGCCAAGATAAAGCGAAAAAAATGGAAAATTTGGTCCACGAAGAACAAACAACAAAGACATGTCCAAAATCCAATTCTATGGATGCCAAGAATATGGACACTACAAAAGGAATTGTCCTAAGCTTAAGAAGGAAAACAAAAAAAATAAATAAAGAGGGAAGAATCTCACATGACTCAAGAGGTGAAAGAAGAAGAAAATAAGCAAAAGAAGGAAGATCCTCCGGATCTCTACTATGACTAAGTCAAACTCTTTACTTCAAGTCTTCTTTCAAAGTTTTGAGTAGGATAGGAGCATGTAGGAATAAAATAAAATTGCATGGCTAGAAACATCTTCTAGAATCTAGAAGCATGAAGTACATAGAGTTCTAGATACTCATGAAGAAGTAGCATTTATAATGACAATAAAATGCATGGTTAGAAATATATTCTAGAATATAGGAGCATGGTAGATATAGATCAAGATATTCATGTAGAAAGAGCATACCTAGTATAGGACCTCATCCACGATGAAATAAAAATTGATCATGATTAAGAATCTTAGAAGACCTCCACCATCAAAAGGAAAGAAACGTTTGCAAGGCAAGGCTCTTTAAGATCCTATGATGGAATCTTCAAAAGAAGGTTCATGAACCAAAGCAAATGTCTCATTGGGAATCCCATTCATGGGATTCAAGAAAAGGATGATATGCAGGAAATCTAAGATGAAGCAAGAAGGGCCACACCAAGGACAACCAAATGAAGCTGAGATGATCAAAGGAGAATCAAGATGAGGTATGTATGCATTAAAGTTTATTAATGTTATCATTTGTATATTATTGAGTCATGGGGATAGTTCTATAACATGATCAAATATGAAAGAATCTCTTTCACCAAGGACATGCTCGAAGGAATGTACTACATCACAACAAAGGTCAACAAAAGGATATGCTCACATAAGAAGTATAAGATTGTTGACTAAGAAGCAAGAAGAAATGTTGATTAGTCTAGGAAGAAAGCAATGAAAAAGTGCTCTCACAAGGAGCATAAGGTGGTTGACCAATCTATCTAAGAAGAAGCAAATGAAGAAAGAGATTAAGCATGTGAAGAACACCATGATCACCGAGAATCACTATCTGACAAGATACTTTGAAGATATCTCCCGAAAGAAGGCAGGATGACTCTGACAAAGAAAGGAAGGACCCTTGACACCTATGAAGGCCTTGGAGATATAAAAGATGCAGATAATTAATTCTAATCTACGAAGATGTCGTGATGAAGAAGCCATCCAGCAAAAGAAAAACAATGTTGAAGCAATAGCGGGATGAAGTCATGATGGGCTATTAGGTCGAAGCATGTAAACAAGCAAGTACAATGAAGAATCCATGAGAAGAGTATTCTAAAGCATGAATAGATGACAAAGGATTAGCCAGATGACAAGAAAACCTGATGTAAGGCAAGAAAGCCACTTTCCACGAAGGAAGCAATGACATGACAAACCAGGAAGGATGGATGGTGCCCTACCTAGAAGAAGTTTGAACAAAGACTTCATGACATCAAAGAGAGGAAAGAGATTAAGCAACTGAAGGACCCACGAAGAAAAAGTTGTCGATGAATGAAAGAGTCCCTAGTTAATAAGGAGCTCTGATAGGTCCATGATCAAGAGGTAGTTTTGGATCACCCTTGATTAAAAAGGAGTGACAATTGTGTTTTTCCATTTCATGGGTCATGCACTAGACCAGGACTAACAGTCGTAAGTCTAGATGAAGGCCATGAATGGAAATGTAGACACAATATAGACACAACAATATTGTCTTCACTTGGGAAGAAATAATGGGAGGATTGGGTAATCATCTGGCATATGATACTCTTTGAGGGTGTGTAGGGAATCCAAGAAAAGAGTGGGCAAGAGGACCAATATCCTTTGAGGGCTGGGAACCCAAGATAAGAATAGTCCTAGAAGGTCATACTCAGAGAACACTCGGGTGGGTATGTACCTTGAGAGACAATAATGAAGGTGTCTATAAATCATTGGTCTCACCATCATTGTAGCTCATGATCTCATGAAGAGATGGAGATGTTAGTCAAGGCCTTGCATTATGACAATGCTGATTGATATGATGCTATAACAGATGGATTGCAAATCTGGTTTCTCTTATGTGAATTCTTCAAGATAGAAACATAGTCAAACACCTTGTAATATTGTATGAATACCTCCCGAGTTAAGAGGGAGTGTTGAAGGAAATGTCACTAGGTTTGGTCTTCATAAATGTACTTTTGATATTTATATTTATTAAAGAAAAGAAATATTATTTTTATAATATATGTCAATGAGTTTCTTGCTCATTGAAACAGGTCTAGCACAAGTTAAAGTGTTATAGGTGATTCAAATAGTCAAAATAAAATATTGAAGACCTTAAGGGCATGTTGCATGTTTGTATAGAAGTCAAAAAACTCTCCTCCAAGCAAATTCAAGTCTCCTCCAAAGCAAAGGCACCATCAAGGAATCTCCTCCAAGCATGTGACACCACTAAAGAAGCCATCTGAAGTAAGACAGCAAGTCAGCCTATAAACAGTCCTCAAGTCGGCCTTCTAGTCGTCCTAAATGGAGGGACAGTCCTCTATATATAGAGGTTGTCCACTCCACTATAACGCACTCATATATCTCTGAAACCAATGAAATGAAGTAGTCGAAAAAGACAAGGGAAAGCCTAGTCTAAAGGGTCTCCAAGACAAGCGAAGGAAGGAGGAAGAAGGCCGAAGTGAAGAGGATTGTTTCTAGGGCTAGAATCAGTCACACGTGTGAGGAAGAAGGTGGTTTCGTGTGGTCATAATAGCAGAGACTCACAGCCAAACATATCTCATCATTTGGGCTAGATACATAGGCCTAAAGGGTCTCCCACTCAAGCGAAGTAGCAAGGAAGAAAAGTGAAGGTAATAGGGTTGTTCTAAAGCCTATTACAGTCACACGTGTGAGGAGAAGGAGGCTATCTTTATTGTCATAATAGCCCTCCCATTACAGTCACGCAAGTTCGTTGGTTGGTGAAGAGAAGGAAGGGATCATCATAAGAAAATGGTTTCATCTAAGGTGTCTCTTCTAAGCAAGTGCAACAAGATCTAACAACAGTTGGAAGCACGAAATGAAGTGCCAGAAGTAGGAAGACTATGTTTCGAGGAACAAAGTGCAAAAAGGAGGAAGGACTTGACTTGTGCTTGGAGGACATTCTAGTCAAGGGTCTAGGGTTTGGCATTGATCAATAAGAAGCTTCAATAAGAAAAACTTACCAAAGGGTTTTCCTCTCAAGAGAAGAGAGGTTTTGGCCCTGGTAGAGAGCCAACATCTTGTGTTCTTGTTCTTATGTTTTTGATACCATTTTGATGAAGTACACACACATGCATTAATAAGAAGAAGAAGATTAAGCTAACAAGAAAACTGAAAAGACTCCTTACATTGTTATCAAGTCAAAGAAGAATCATACTAAACCTAATTTCCCTAGATTATTCAACACCCCAACTATTGGGTCTAATATAGTCATAGAGCAATAAATAACCAAAAAACACCCAAACAACCCTTTGCCTAAGTGAGTTCAACATAAAATACTTCTACACTCTATTACTAATACTGAGGCATCATAATAAAATGCTTAAACATATGATTGATCAATCTTCAACATTATGATTAATCTTCATCATTAATACTTGAAAACTATGATCATTGAATGCAAAAAAAGAAAAATGATAACCCATGCATGCACATATAAAGGATAGCAATTTAAAGAAATGCACAATAACTTGTGCAGTAAGACTTACCCAAAGTATAAGAAAGGACTCAAATCTAATATGACAACATCATTTAAATTATTTAATGAAACATCCAACAACATGTTCATGTAAGATACACTTCACCAACCATAAGCACTAGTTCTACATATTAAAATACATAAGAGAACAACGGACATGGTATTTAAGTGTGGAACCAAACTATTGGGAAGAAACTCATAGCAAAAAGGTATAACAAAAATTAACCCACATAATTGAGTACAAAATCCAACCTTGGAATGTCAAGCATTGTAGTAGTCCTCTAGTCCTCACAACTTTGCATAGTAAAGGCAAAAAGTGTGAACACATCTTTTAATGATATTCTCTAGTTACAATTAGGGTGTTTCTTGACATGGTTAACTTTGATCCCTAGGTTAAGCACCCCCTTTAGTCAAATAGGTTTTCTCAAATTGGTTATACCTTCTACCTAATACTTGTGGGAATCTACAAAAAAGAAGGGTGTTCATAACCAATACTCTTATTGTAGAATACAAATCTCGAAATCCAACAAAGGAAAACTAAGATTGTACTTATCAAAAGGATGATTCATTTAAGTCACAATTTGAAACTAGAAATAATCTAATATGGATCATTTTAGATTAAGTCCTAGAAAAACAAGAATCTCTTCAAAAATACTAACTTGCTTAGGGATTCCTCTATTATTCAATGTGGGCATGCCCATGTTCTTTAATCCAATGACATAAAGGAAGATGATGGTAGTTGAATCATCATCATGGTTTGTTTGAAAAATAAACCAACAATTTGAAAATAAACCAACTACACAACGAGTTAATTCTGCCAACTTGAACAATAAAGAAACCAACTTGAACTAGCAAATATTTGACCAGAGACCAACTTTAAAAGCAACTTCCTCATTTGGTGGGTTATATGATAGAAACTATTCATCCTCAAAAAGAGGCCTAATCTATCTTGGTTTTATGAGATGAAATTTTGACTTTGACAACAAGTCAACAAATAGGATTTTATAATGACAAGGTATTTTTTCAACTAAAAATATGATAAATCATTGTGACACTTGTTAATACTGAAAGGATAGTTTCCTATATAATTCCAAAAGCATATTTCTTATTTGACCAATTAGATTATAGAAGGGCATCATCCTAGAAAGGAGGCATATTCTCTCTTGGCTTGACAATGAGATGAAAGCTTTACTTTGACAATGAGATGAAAGCTTTACTTTGACAACAGGTCAACGTCATTTCTAACATTGACAAGGTATTACTTCAATTTATAAGAAAACAAGTTATTATGACACTATTGATTATGAAAGTAATAGTTACTTGTAACTCATAATCATCAAGTTATGGTGCCTCAACTTTAGAAATGGCGAGGCATTACCTATTAACAAGAAGATGAGCCATTGTGAAACCTACCAATTATGAAAGGTATAATTACTTGTGGTGTAAAACTAAAAGAAACTTTTCTTTTGAGAAGTAAAAAGAACAAATATATATTACTTGATAAATTTACCATCATGCACAATAAGAAGATTAACTTTCAACCTTTTTCTAGGATTCTAGATGGAAAGCATTGACCTTAAAGACATAAAGTAAGTTAAACCTGTAGAAGAAATATGGCTAGCAAAAATGGTCCATCATGCTAAAACTTTCATGCATTTGGCCTAGTCAACCATAGTGTGCACAAATATTATGATTGTCCTTTCTACTAGAGGGATAATATGGAAAATAGGATTCGTGTTACGAATGAACAAAATTCATTTGTGCAAAAGGCAAACCTATGCAATGTGGACATCACAACAAAATGGATCTTCTAGTTATCTTTTCTTTCATTTGCATCATCTAGGAAAGGTCAACCATGCTTGGGGTCTTCTTGAATAAGTAGCAATGAGTTGTATGACAACAAAATCTATCTCACTCCTTTGTCCATAATAAGTCGGTTAGACAATTGTGAATATCCATTTTTTATCATATTGAATATGTATCTTTCAATTAACCATATTGATCATGTTGTAATTGGGAACTTACTACCTGCCAAATTGTCCCTTTGTTGCTCCAATTTCATATATCAATTTAAATGCTTAGGGATCTAATTGTTTTAGGTCTCTCTCTATGCCATTCCACTTCTTGCTCCTAATTAGCCAACCCAGTTACCACTTTCTCACTCCGCCCCCACCCTTGAGCATGTAGTCTTTGAATTTTTGAAAAAGATGGTTCTAATTACGATATTTCTTTCAGAAAATGGGCTAGATGACAATCAATTAGCAGATTTCATCCCTTATTACTTGTCAAAGTTATCTGACTTTCTCAGTGATAGCTTAGGAATATCCTTTTATTATTAGGAAATGTATTGATTCTTTAGCTAAGGCTAAATATTTTTATATGGCCATTATTACTACAAAGTTAATGATAGACTCCTTAATGTATTGCTTCTCCAATGTTATCTTGGATACTTCCTCTCATCCTTGTTTAAAATAATTAACTTTGAATAAAAAAATTCCAACTGTGTAAACACACAAAAAATTTAAAATAATAAACATGATTCTCACTCTTAAAAATTTATATAATTATAATTAACATAATTAATTATATATATTTTATATAATATTTATTTACTATATATAAACAATCTACTTTATTAAATGATGTAAATGTTAAAATATATCTTAAACTAAAAACTAATTCAATCACAAACCCAATCACATGCAAATAATTAATCCAAAAAACAAACAAAAAAGATTTTTTTAATGAAAATTCACTACAATGATGTTGCTTAATTTTAGACTTTTGTGATCCAAACTGATTTTGGAGAATGAACCACATTAGATGATTCGAAACGACCAAAAACTCATGATGTGATTAATTTCAAAGAATTTATCAAAATACACTAATGTTATGAGAACACGATATTTATTCATTTTATATCATTTTATTATGATTTTATTTTTATTTCACATTATAATTAAATTTTGACAAAATCAAAATATTAATATATAAATACTATACAACACAATAAAAATATTAATATCACAAGTTTATATATTCCATTAAGGCTCTCAATTTATTATTTATATGTATAATTTTTATATACTCCATCTTTATTTTTTGTAACCTAAAATTGTGAATACACATAAATATAAAATATTACCAATATGTTATGTTCAGAGTCCTGCATTTATAGTTCTGATTATTATTGATGTTACATAACAGAGTCCTGCATTTATAGTTCTGATTATTATTGATGTTACATAACAGAGTCCTGCATTTATAGTTCTGATTATTATTGTTGTTCCTGTATGAGGCCTTAGCTTTCTAATTACCTCCAATGTAATAAGAACAAAAACTTATTAATGTTACATAACAGAGTCCTGCATTTATAGTTCTGATTATTATTGATGTCCCTGTATGAGGCATTAGGTTTCTAATTACCTCCAATGTAATAAGAACAAAAACATTTAGATAGTTACCTTAAAAAAAATGAATACATTTACATATTTATAACATTAAAAAAAATGTTCACTAGAATTAATAAAAGCTATTGCTCAAATTTTTCATTAAGTATACAAAGGATTACAATGGGCGAACCATCCCATTAAAGGGGACTAAGCTACATGAAATTGAATACAATTACATATTTATAAAAAAAAAAAAAAAAAAATGTTCACTCGAATTAATAAAAGCTATTGCTCAAATTTGTCATTAAGGATACAAAGGACTACAATGGGCTAACCATCCCATTAAAGGGGACTAAGCTACATGTTGTGTGCAGCGGCAGGCAATCCAATGGAGGAAATTAATGAATCAAATGAAGAAATTATAATTAAATTTTATTTCACATTATAATTAAATTTTGACAAAATCAAAATATTAATATATAAATACTATACAACACAATAAAAATATTAATATCACAAATATATATATTCCATTAAGATTCTCAATTTATTATTTATATGTATAATTTTTATATACTCCATCTTTATTTCTTTTAACCTAAAATGGTGAATACACATAAATATAAAATATTACCAATATGTTATGTTCAAAGTCTTGCATTTATAGTTCTGATTATTATTGATGTTACATAACAAAGTCCTGCATTTATAGTTCTGATTATTATTGATGTTCCTGTATGAGGCCTTAGCTTTCTAATTACTTCCAATGTAATAAGAACAAAAACATTTAGATCATTACCTTAAAAAATTGAATACATTTACATATTTATAGCATAAAAAAATGTTCACTGGAATTAATAAAAGCTATTGCTCAAATTTATCATTAAGGATACAAAGGACTACAATGGACTAACCATCCCATAAAGGGGAATAAGCTGCATGTTGTGTGCAGCAGCAGGCAATCCAATGGAGGAAATTAATGAATCAAATGAAGAAATTATAATTAAATTTTATTTCACATTATAATTAAATTTTGACAAAATAAAACTATTAATATATAAATACCATACCACACAATAAAAATATTAATATCACAAATTTATATATTCCATTAAGATTCTCAATTTATTATTTATATGTATAATTTTTATATACTCCATTTTTTTTTTTTTAACCTAAAATTGTGAATACATATAAATATAGCATATTACGAATATGTTATGTTCAGAGTCCTACATTTACAATTCTGATTATTATTGATGTTCCTGTACGAGGCCTTAGCTTTCTAATTACTTCCAATGTAATAAGAACAAAAACATTTAGATCGTTACCTTAAAATTGAATACACTTACATATTTAAAAAAAAAAATGTTCACTGGAATTAATAAAAGCTATTGCTCAAATTTGTCATTAAGGATACAAAGGACTACAATGGGCTAACCATCCCATTAAAGGGGACTAAGCTACATGTTGTGTGCAGCAGCAGGCAATCCAATGGAGGAAATTAATGAATCAAATGAAGAAATTATAATTAAATTTTATTTCACATTATAATTAAATTTTGACAAAATCAAAATATATAAATACTATACAAAATAAAAATATTAATATCACAAATTTATATATTCCATTAAGATTCTCAATTTATTATTTATATGTATAATTTTTATATACTCCATCTTTATTTCTTTTAACCTAAAATTGTGAATACACATAAATATAACATATTACCAATATGTTATGTTCAGAGTCCTGCATTTATAGTTCTGATTATTATTGGTGTTCCTAAATGAGGCCTTAGCTTTCTAATTACTTCCAATGTAATAAGAACAAAAACATTTAGATCATTACCTTAAAAAAATTGAATACATTTACATATAAAAAAAAAAAAAAAATGTTCACTGGAATTAATAAAAGCTATTGCTCAAATTTGTCATTAAGGATACAAAGGACTATAATGGGCTAACCATCCGATTAAAGGGGACTAAGCTACATGTTGTGTGCAGCAGCAGGCAATCCAATGGAGGAAATTAATGAATCAAATGAAAAAATTATAATTAAATTTTATTTCACATCATAATTAAATTTTGACAAAATCGTAATATTAATATATAAATACTATACAACACAATAAAAATATTAATATCACAAATTTATATATTTCATTAAGATTCTCAATTTATTATTTATATGTATAATTTTTATATACTCCATCTTTATTTTTTTAACCTAAAATTGTGAAAACACATAAATATAACATATTACCAATATGTTATGTTCAGAGTTCTGCATTTATAGTTCTGATTATTATTGATGTTCCTGTATGAGGCCTTAGCTTTCTAATTACTTCCAATGTAATAAGAACCATAACATTTAGATCGTTACCTTAAAAAAATATTGAATACATTTACATATTTATAACATAAAAAAATAAATAAATAAATAAATGTTCACTGGAATTAATAAAAGCTATTGCTCAAATTTGTCATTAAAGATACAAAGGGCTACAATGGGCTAACCATCCCATTAAAGGGGACAAAGCTACATGTTGTGTGCAGGAGCAGGCAATCCAATAGAAGAAATTAATGAATCAAATGAAGAAATTATAATTAAATTTTATTTCACATTATAATTAAATTTTGACAAAATCAAAATATTAATGTATAAATACTATACAACACAATAAAAATATTAATATCACAAATTTATATATTCCATTAAGATTCTCAATTTATTGTTTATATATATAATTTTTATGTACTCCATCTTTATTTTTTTTAACCTAAAATTGTGAATACACATAAATATAAAATATTACCAATATGTTAGGTTCAGAGTCCTGCATTTATAGTTCTAATTATTATTGATGTTACATAACAAAGTCCTGCATTTATAGTTTTGTTTATTATTGATGTTCCTATATGAGGCCTTGGCTTTCTAATTACTTCCAATGTAATAAGAACAAAAACATTTAGACCGTTACCTTAAAAAAATTGAATACATTTACATATTTATAACATAAAAAAAAATGTTCACTGGAATTAATAAAATTGAATACATTTACATATTTATAACATAAAAAAAATATTCACTGGAATTAATAAAAGCTATTGCTCAAATTTGTCATTAAAGATACAAACGAGACTAAGCTACATGTTGTGTGCAGCAGCAGGCAATCCAATTGAGGAAATTAATGAATCAAATGAAGAAAAATTGGAATCTGTTTCTCAGATGCTTTTCTATTTCCATGTGACCATAGCAATGGCATTGCCAGTCTAGTTGTACCAATGATTTCCAGCCCCCATTGCTAATAAAAATCAGAAAGACCGCTACATGGAACCACAGCCTAACAGATAGATGGTACTCGCTGTTGTGTCAGAACAGAACTTAGACTAAGTTGAGACAGATTTAGTAGCATTAGCTTCTGCATTCCAGTAACAAATTATAGCAATCAGCTGTAAAGATTACAATATACAATGGGCTGTTGTCAACATCAATCAACAATCTTAGTAATAAGAAGATTATTAAGGCCGAAGTAAATAGTCAAACTCTGCAACTGTGAAGCCTCTGCTAGCCTCTGCTAAGAGCATTTATAATATATTGAATCCCATGTTAGACTGAACTGAAGCTCTCGACTGGGTTTGACTGTTGCAGTATATATGCGGCTTGAAAGGAATCTGCAGCTTCCTGCAAATTCCCTGTCAACTTGTGAACCATTCCCAGATTGAACCATGCCTTGTCATTATTTCGGTCCAACTTTAGAGCATCTGTCAGAAAGCTTCTGGCAACCGGTAATAACTTCTGGCCTTCTTGTCTCAGAATCTCTGCTATGGAAACCATACTTGGTACATTCTCAGTATCGATTGCTATGGCACTTAAGAAGGCATTTAAAGCCTGATTGTGTAGGCCCTGAGCTTGGTATAGCACCCCTGTCGAACAAGCAATTCAAAGTCAATACAAGAGACTAATTTAATAGCTACCTAAACAAAAGAGTTCAATTAGAAAATCTAATAACACCATCCTGGATCAAAGAGAAACTGTGAAGAAATTATCATTTAACAATGTCTAGTAGGCAAACATATTTGGCGTGGGTAGGTAAAAATGAAGGGATAAGGCTGACCTCTGGCATGCCAAGTTTGGGCACAATGAGGTTTGAGAGCATTGGCTTTGTCCAAACAAATTCCTGCATCGGGCCACTGTTCAAGGTTTATATAAACATATGCCAAATCATGCCATGCTTCCAATTCTAGGTCTCTATCATCCCCACGCTGTGCAACCATTCATGAAAGAACACCCTGGTTAGATTTTGTTATTGTACATATTGTTTAATGCTGTGTACATAGAACTGCTTGATGTTGGGTGAGATGCCTATTTTGTAAGTGACACGTTTGAAACCACCGTGTATCAAGATACACAGTTTCTCCAGAAGAAAAAAACAGATTTACAACATGAGTTCTAACTGTGAAAATCTGCACACTCAAATTGACATGAGTTTTCATTCTCGAGTGATAATCCAATCCAGCTACTAAATTGTACCAGTGGGTGTTAGAAATAGTTAGGCAAGATAATCAATGTAATTAGAACAATCTAGACTGAAAGGAACATTGGGCACAGTGGCCTAAACAAACATCTGGACAGAAATAAGAACTGTGTCAAAGAAATAGGAGGTATAGAATCTAGATACAGACCCTATGCTTCCGATCACCAGCCCCAAAACTCTTTTTTTGAGCTTGAACTAGAGCAAGCAACTGGCCATATGTTTTGATGGCATCCTTGGATTTACCCCGAGAAATCTGAAGCTTTGCCTTCGTCCGAAGTAGCGCCCCCTGCTCCCATTTTCCTGTCTGATCCAAAGCGGTATCAATGACTGTTTCAGCCTCGGAAAATTGCTGTTGTGCTGACAGTATAAGGGCTAGGAGTCTCCAACCTCTTATTGAAGACCCTGCCTCCATATCGAATGATTTCCTTGCATAGTCCAATGCAACATTTAGATTCCGCTGCTCAGCATTCTCCAAACTAAGACGCAGAAGCATCTTGGGATCTTCTTTCTCTATCGATACAGCCTTTTTCAATGCAGTAAGAGCCTTCGTTTGTTTCTGAGCCCTTTCTGTGTCAGAAATTGCAGATTTAGATTGCTTCCCTAAGGCAACCCCAAGCAAGTAGTTAGCAACACCTTTCATACAGTCATCCTCTCTTTTAGAGATCTCTAATGCTCTTTTTGCAAAAAGAACACCTTCATCCACATGCTTGGAACTTTGCCCACATATTTTTGATGCTAAAAGAAGGGCTGGGATGAAATCAGGCTTCTCACTGTGCCCTAAAGACTTTTTAAATAGATTCAAGGCCATTTCATCCTGACCTCCACCACTGTAACAAAGAGCAAGGGTATACCACCTATCAGCTCTGTTGTAAATCCTAGGAAGTAACTCTTCTACTTGATTAGCTAATGTTCCAAGTTGTCCTGACGTTGATAATGCAAAGGTAAGGTGGTCCATTATTGTGGGATCCCAAGGAATTTTTTTCAGTGATATCTTTCTCAAGAGAATTAACAGCAGTAGTATCGCCTCCTCTAGATTGCTCTTGGGTATATATGAACCTTCCACTTGTGATCCTAGGCTTGGTGGACCTACTTCAACGCCACTATAAAGAAGCATTATAGAAAACTCTTTCTGTATTCGACCCGAGCATTCTGAATCCAGTGCCCAAGGATTGAGTAAAGCTCTTCTGTAAGCAGCCATAGCTTCAGGGAGAGCACCTGCCTGCTTCCAAATCTCTGGAAGTAATTCTACTGCCTTGCTTACTGTCTCATGCAGTTTGCAATCACGGGTAATTGCTTCAGGCGTGCATTGGAGTAGTGCAGCCTCAACTGTGTCTAATACTATCTTGCATTCTTGAGCAGCTTCTGTAAATTTTTCCAATGGCAAGGTAAAATTAGTAGTACTTCTTACCATGTGTTTGATAAGAGGAAAAGAGATTTTACTGAGAAATTATAAAAATCGTGGACAATAGAAGCCTTTCTACAATGATGAGCTCAGCTTAACAGACTAGCATTCTTCTCTGCCCTAATACTATTGGCTCAGCATGCGTCAACAAGTCCAGTCAATATCTTATTTTTTGCAAGCCCAGTAATGAACCACAGTCTAGAATAGATTTCGAATAGCTTTAAATACAAGTCTAGATTTGGAATAGTACCTCTTGGCTTGCCCAGATCCTGCAGGGATTTTGCTTTAAGATATATAGCTTCAAGCAGCAGATTGACAGCATGCATTGACATACCCTGAGTGTTTTCTCCACGGGAGCGCCCCTTTCGATGTTGCGCATTTTTGGCAATTGCGCACCTCATCTTGGGTATTATTGCAGTGATGTCTATTCCTTCAAATACATGAAGCGCTGCTTCGACATTTCCTCGCTGATATTCGAGTCGCCCCAGCAATGCTCTGGCTTCCTGCGTTAAAACAGTCTCAACATAAATTGACTATCAAACTAAGTGGGGTTATAGTCAGAAAAAAAAAGATAAGCCACAGAAGAATTCTTAGGGTTGTGTAAATCACAATTTTCAATTTAGCTGACAAAATCACTGTGAGAAGAACTACAGAACAAGAAAACAGAATCTGCCGATAAGCCCACAGTGAGAACAAATGTTAATCAATTTGACAACGGCAATCAATATTTAGAAAGGGTTTTGTTTTCTGATCTTCCAGGAATTTCACACTCATTACAGAATAGACTAATAATAGGAAAACCTACTTTGATCACAAAATCTTCCTTTGTAGGCATTTTGCCATTACGAAAAGGCACCTTTAAGAGAGAACAAGATCTACTCTGAATCATCTAAAAACTGCTCAATTTAGCTATGGCTTTCCATTAAGAGAAGCATTGAGAAGGCCATTAAATTGCTAAGCAGAGATTATATCATACACAGATAGCTAAACTTTCAGGTAACATTTCTGCTCCTTGAGAGATTGATTTTCCACATGCCCAACTTGAATATGGTGTGCACGCACATTCAAAGTAGGGCACCTATAAACTTATTGTCCTTTTCTCTAAAGATTAAGATACCATTCTGTTGGATGTTCGGAATCCGTGACATTCCTGCCAGATGCCGTTGCTCTAGATCATTTCAACATCTTTTCTACGCAGGTGTAATGGAAATACTTCATATTACTGTTTTCAACCGGCATCGCAACTTGACCCATTTTGCACAAAATTCCAAGTAGCCATGACTCTCCATTCCAGATATTCAGAAAAAAACTCCTATGAGCCAAAGGGATCTTATGTCAAGCCAAGAGTTCTCAGAGACTGCGCGATAATCACGACCGGATTGGAGTAAAGAATTGCCTGCTAACTCTTACTAATCCCAAGGGGCTTCTCTTAGGGGCAGGGACCAGATTTCACAGGTGGGGATTCATAGGGATCCCTCGGATTGTAACCCGCCATTGTAAAATGGAGAACATTGGATTCTACTAAAACAAAACATGAAAGTCATGGCAGATGCCCTTGGTACTTTTCATTCCAAGGGCAACATACTTGGAACCATTCTGTGAAGAGTAAGATGCTCCCATGTCAACGTATTAAACACTTGAAAATCCATCCCCATGGATAAAACTGTAAACATTACCTCTACATAGGAGACTTAGTAATTTGAAAACCCAAAGACAGAAAACAACTTCAAACTTGCAATGAGAACTCTTTATCTCCATTAAAGCAGAGAGGTTAAAGAACACAATCCTGCATATTGAAGAACGCATTGACCAGTAAGAAAGAGTCCAGACTCTAACTAAATTGACTGGTATAATCATCTCATATGGCATCATTCCTTCAAAATTTCAAAACACGGTTGACCTAGACCATCCAAAACAGGAATCCACAGTTATTTTCTCAAATTGAATCAATCAGATGCCATGTAGATAGACCAACCTCATAGTTAAGAGAAAGTCCTTCTCGAAGTGATGACTCTGCCTCCTCAATATTACCATGATCTGGCCTACAGTCTGCTTCCCCGGTCCTTGAAGAGAACCCACTAGCAGAAAATTCCCGGGTAGCAAGGGAGTCCGGGGACTGAGGCATTTCCCCCAAATTGAGCTGCTCTCTTGAGCAAGTGCACATCATCATCTTGTCTTTGTCTGCTGATAAAACCCAGCTCCAAGGCCCAGGCATTGATTGGCTCCACCTATCTTCAGTAGGTCTTTTATTTTCTAACTTGACCAAACACTCTCAACCAAAAGTATGGTTTACTGCAATGTAACTGCAAGAATTACAGCTCCCCTGCCCCCTACAGCTGATACGAAATTAAACTATGATAAAGAACTCACATGGCACCCTCAGAAATGAAACTATCCAATTAGCAACCAATCAATCTAATGTCCCAATTCAAAATCTTCAGTTCAGATCATGGCAGTGACTTGGAACAAATTGGATCACAGAAATTCTAACTTAGAGCCAGCAGAACGTTGAATGCGATATGGACTATCCTTTAACACAGCTGGATGGGAGCAATCAATATGACATGATACAGCCATATTTGACCATTAACCCACCTACCAAAATCTAATGTGCACACCAATATAATAAATATCGGCATCCACAGCACAACCATACAATACCCACCACAGTCCTGTCAAAATAAATAGCATTAGCTCGCCAGATCTCAACCCAAACTTCGCCCAAATATTGCAGAACTTTGTAAATAGCTGCAATCCTGTAAAATTAGCGCGCATTTGAATTCAATGTTGGCTTGGAGGTTTTATCCCACTAACTTGAACACATGATTACAGTGTGAATGGGTGTAACATATTCAACGCGCTGTCGCTGTTTTTTTAGTATTGCGAGCCTGATGTGCCGAGGCATCTTCTATAAATCGTGTGGGGTCAGAAGGATAACCAAGTTTCAAAACCAATTTAGAAATATCAGTATAATAACAAAATGTACATTGAGAGTACAGGGCTGTTTGAAGCCTTCCTAGATAAAGGGCTGTTATGCAATTTCATGATATGTTTTTAAATACAGATCAGGAGACTTCTGTGACAAAAGTTCACGAGGACTGTGATCTTGATATGATATAACACAAGAATCTACACAGACCCAATTCACCCAAATGCGAAAAGAATTGCACTGTGGCTTCCCTACATTGAATTGGGCTGTATGGAGGCAAATTTATGAAATGATATGATAGCTCTCACATGGGAATGAAGGGCATGAAGATTTTGGGCATGAGGGAGTATTGATTGAATTGATTGATTGATGATTATGGTCTCAACTGTAGTGACTGTTCACATGCAGAATTGCAGTATTATTCTGTAACCGTCTAGTCTTGACATCTCTGTTGTTTCTGTTACCTCCTGGTTCATATTTGCCATATTGGTGATACCGCTCTTTGTCTGTCTCTGTGAGAATTCTGAATTTGCCTTCTGCAACTCCTCTGTTGGACTCAAAAGATTCCTTTCCTTGTGTTTCCTGTACCAGTGCTCTTTGAACGAATTATTTGCTCTCTAGTTGTGTGCGTTTTGTTCTGATATTTGGGTAACCGATGGAATGTTGTAGGAACCTGTCTTGGGCATTGCCATAACAAGATGATTGATGGTGGAACAGCGTCCTATGTATTTGAAGGTGAGGGTGACCCATTGGTGGTGATGAACTTAGTTAAATGATGAAAATATGATGGGTGGGAATAATTTTAATTTTGAATTTTATTAAATATAATTTTAATATTGAATTTTATTAAATATATAAAATAATATTAAATACATTAATATAGATTTAGTTCATGGGTGGGGTTCCTTTAATTGCTGATGATGATGGTGATGGCGATGGTGATGGCGATGACGACGATGGCTGAGTTATCAAGTATTATGTAAATAGCATGTATAATTAATAGATGGAATGGTCATTTTTCCAAGTTTTTTTGGGTCATGAATCTATTTATTCATTAAGTGCATTTTAAATAAGAAGAAATCATAATCTTGCTAGAAATTGTATTCAAAAAATCATTAGAAATTGTTTTCAAAAAATCATTAGTTAAATTAATCCTTATGTAAATTATGAGATTTCAACACGAAAGGGGTAGATATAGGGAAATATAGTCACCTAGTTCCCATTGTTGAATCAATCCATTACCCTAGTTTCCAATTATTATACAATATATATATATATATTAAATCATAAATTTATAAAAAAATTCAATTTAAATTACACAATTATAAGTCATTAAAATTTACAAATAATTTTAATTCAGTGTTTTTTCCTTCAAAGAAAAAAAACTGTAACTTTTATTATGTTAACAAGGAATAAAAATTATGTAATTTTTATTATGTTAACAAAGAATAAAAATTACATTATGTAGACACACCATGTGCATGTGCAATTATGAGTGAGAGCAAGTATGTTACAAGGGGCAAGCATATGTCAAATAGGGTTCAAGGAATGAAACCCTAGGGTCAAAAATCCCTAGACCACAAAGCAATGAGATTCAAAATATATGCCCATGTAGGCTCCACCAAAAGAAATACGGGCACGCAGGCCCACAGAAACCCAGTAAGGAGCATATTAAATGGCATAGAAAGGCTAAAAAAGGAGCAGAAAACTCCAGCAAAATTCCTAGGGTAAAAAAACCCCAAAGACAACATTACCCTGCCGATGACCCACGCAGACATGGCTAAACGTCGACCAAATGCCAAGAACCCTGGGTACAAGCCGCCCAGGTAGCTCGAAGAACCCTGAGAGGGCAACAGAAAGAGTAGGGCCAAAGAGCCCCTAAAAACACTTATGTCGGTCGTTAAGCAAACCGAAGAAAACGTCGCAGAAACAAAACAACGACACAATGAGGACACGGCTTCTGAATGCCTCCACAACGAGCACCAAAGGGGCAGCAATGATAGTGAGACAGAGAGCCACTGGCACCAAAAACCTGGGCAGAAGCTGCCCAGAAAACCCCAAAGGTACCACAACCCCTGCAACAAAACTACAAGTGGTTGACGACATCCACGACAATGACAAACATCTGCAAATGAATAAAGGGATGCATGAAACGATGCAAAAAGAAGCAAGAGAGTCGCCTCGCTCCCTCAACTCCCGAAAGGCCCAACAACAACTATAGAAAAGAGAGGCACGAACCAAAGTGGCAAAGGAGCCACCACAACCCCGCTCCCTCAACTCCCTTCTCAAAAACAGTTAAGGTGGCAGAATGTACACCACTAAAGGAGACATCAGCCGACAAAGGAGAAGCAGCAAAGGTTGTAGTCTGTCCCATAGAAGGGCAGTAGGGTGCCTAAGACACCCCAAAAACCTGAGCCACAATAGCCACACCAAGAATTAACATTTGTGGTAAATTGAAGGGTCAACAACAAGGAGAGTGACTTCGAACCAGAGGAATAAGAACAATGTCAAGGAGGGAAGTGACGATAAGGGCTCCTACCACCGAGCCCTCCCTGCCAAGTGATGAACTTCTCAATACAAATCTTTTTTTCTTTTTTTCTTTTCTTCTTTTTTTCATGTGGAAATTATCTTTATATTCTATATAAGAAATATGCGTGTTTTGGTCCTCAAGGAACTTCATTCTCTCATTTTCAAAAACAAAGCTCAAAGGCCATTACATCAAATCTCTTCATGTCATTTGTGAGAACTAAACCTGGGTGGAGAGGATCCCAATGACCCAAAATAAACCTGCTTAACAAAAAAATTCAATTTATAATATAATAGTATTAAAAATAATAAAGCCCCAAAGGTACAATTTAATTGGCAATAGTTGTGTTATGAAGACATGCAAATTTGAGGTTTGAATTCTTTGATATACCATTTGGGTCATGTGTGGGGGAGGTTATAGTGATAGGTATCAAAAACAACTTAACCCAATGAAGAGAAGTCGTGATGAATAAATATAATGTTATATCAAAATATTATAAAAGTACTAATCAATTATATCTTGCACAGCCTAAAAATAAATTAAATATAAAATAAATAACTATCTATACATTTATATAACAACATTAAAAAAAAAAAAAATTGATCTTAAATTTAGTCTAAATTCAGATCTATCAAGCATCAATAATGATCATATTTATTAATTTGTAAAAATATATATATATATGAAAGGAATTAATACATCACTTAAAACAAACATAGACCCATTTTAATTGTAGAACTACCAAGTGCTGAGAGGGATCAAATCTCTTAAGTTGTGAATCTCTTTTTGAGCGCAAAATTTGAGGAAAGTTTTGCACCTCAAAAGACTTGATCCGATGGGCACTAGGTAGATTCGGAGTTAAGATGGATCTATGTTGGTTTTGAGAAATGCTAATAAAATGTTTTAACCATAAGAAAAAAAAATTAGCGTAGTCTAACTTATACAAGAAATAAAAAAATTTCACTGGTATCTGAGGATACAATTTTAAGCATGATTGTGATTTTTTGTTGTTTAGAATACATTTTTGAATGCATAAATGGATTCAACACCTTGAAAACCCCATGGGGCACTTGAATTTTATAAATTAAACAACTTAAACTCAGGTTTTTAAAAATCTCTGCCAAATTTTGGCTAAAATTAACCAGAAAAATGTAGGTTTTAACCCCGTACAGAAGTTACCTGCATACGAATTCTAAAACACAAAAAATAAACAATGCGAGAGCATAACACATAAAACACATACACAGATATTTTCCCCTGGATCCCAAAACCGGGACTACCAGCTTGATTTTTCATTATGTTCCTTTCAATGTTACAATACATATTTATACATGCCGAAGCACCCAATACCATGGACCAAAAAACCATCACGTCCAAAACCATAGGTAGGTCCGCCCAACCTAACATAGGGTCCAAAACCAAAATTTCCCGGGGTGCTGCCCCAGACCCCATAGAGTGGGGTTACCTGCACCCCTCAAACCCCCTGTGACTTCCCCCGCTACGCAATCAGCGCAACGAAGGGGGGGCTCCGCCCCCCTTCTAATCCCTCGGTTAACTACGTGGGCTAATCGTGGAATGAATATAATACAATCCAACATTCTCCCACTTGTTGTTTTCTTTCCACAGGAGGCCACAAGAGAGCTTAGTCATTTATCGAGCCCTGCAATGCCCATTGTTTCTCTGCACCAAGAGAACTTCTCAGAGCTCACAGATTTTGTCAATGCATCTGCAGTATTCTTCAAAGTGTCCACCTTTACCAGCGACACCTTTTTGTCTTCTATCATAACCCTCACAAAGTGATACTGAACATCAATGTGCTTTGTCTTTGAATGATATGCAGGGTTCTTGTTACACTAAAAAATGTCACCATGACTATTTGCAGTTAGTATGGCTCCATCAACTGTCATACTATCCTCCTTGGCAAGCCTCATACCTCTGCTCTCCATGTCAAACTCCAAAAAAGAGAGAAAGTCATTAAAAATCTATATATCTCTGGGTACGCAGTTTCTCTTAGCCTTACCTGCGTGTACGCACCCCAAGTTCACAATACCTGCGTAGTTGTACGCTCTGTCTGTAAAGCAATGGGTGCATACTCCTGTAAAGGTCAAAAGGCGCAAGTTTCACTCCAAAAACGTTACTTGTGGTCATTTCTAAAGCATTCTAGAAGCTTGTTTGACGTGTATGAAGCGCCTCCAGATGGTTCATGTATCCCTACCAAAGAGGAACTTATCCCATCAAGAGGGGAGCTATCCCATCCAAAGAGGGGATTATCCCATTGATGGTGGACCTGATTGACTTCCTCTTGAGCACTATAAATACAGGCATTGGGCCAGAAGGAGGGGAGGTTGAAAGCTAAACATTTCTAAGGGTAGATGCTGCTGGAATTAGGACTCCCATTTAGAAGCTTGTGAGGAGAGATTCCCATCCTTTCTTGTTTCATTTGGAAGTGGGTGAGCTTTGTCAAAGTAAAGGAGAACTCTTGATGGACCCTGGGAGGGACTTGCACAACACCAAGGCTCAGGTTGTAATTGTTCCTTTTGTTTCCTATTAATGCAAATGAGTCCATTCTTCTCAATAACTTGTTATTTATGAGTTGTTTCATGTACTCCTTGGTCTATATGTTAAATATGTTTTATTTTATGAGATTATCAAGTGCTATTTAATCGTTTGATTGTTAGTGAATGCAGGTTTCGAAGTGAAGGAGGAGCTCATCCGGATCGGCGAGGCTGGACTACTACAACAGCGTTGAACTACAGGTAGGATCTAAACACTTGATTTCTTGTATGGTAAATGCATGTTTAGAGAAGGATTGCTCTTGTTTGTCTTGTTTGTCACTAGAGAGTCTTAGGCTCCTAGGGAGGTTGGTTGTGTCCGCACTATCGACTCTTTCCGCCTGACAAAATGGCGACTCCGCTGGGGAATCCATTGATGTGAATGATTTTTCCTTTGTGTGAAACTTTGATCTGAGAAAAGTCGTTTGTTTTCTGGTTTTTGGCTGTTTGACTGTGTATTTGGCTGGGATAGCTTAGGGTTAAATTAGATTTTAATTTTTCTTAGTTTTGCTAGAAGTACGCAGCCTCTGCGTTGAGCACAGTGCATACCTGTACGCACTTTTGCTGTGTACACAGAGCGTGGCTGCACCTGTGCAAACAGGCTGCCTGCGTACCCCTATCAAAAACCTAGAAAATTTCAATTTTTTCTTTTTTATTTTTTAGATTTTGTTTTTAGCTTGTTTTTGCTGCCCAGATCCACTGTTCACCTGTCAAAAGCTTTCATCTTGGCTAATTTCATTGGCATTCCTACTTTAAGCTTTCATCAATTGGGTGTTTTGAGTCTCTTTCTTGAGAAATTCTTAATTTGATTTCCTTTGGTCATTACTTGGAGGTTTGTCTCAGTCTTTTCACAATTTTGCATCTTTTTGCTTTTGTTTTTGCAAAAAAATTCCCCCCTCATTCGCTGGGGGGGGGCTAAATTGTGTATGAGTGTTAATCGCCTTTGAGTGTTTTTATGTTTTGATCTTTGGAACTCTCACCCAATTTTCTCGACTTGCACTTGATTGGTTCTTAGATTACATTAGAATCGTCTTGTGTTTGAGAATTCTCTTGTATAGATCACATTTGCGTAATTAGAATTCTCATTTTCAGAATATGAATGAAAAATGTGCATAGATTACATTTGCATACTTTTCAAGTGAATTGTGCATAGATTACAATTGCATAGTTTACGTTCTGAAAAATCAATCGTAGATTTAGATCAATTTTCTTTGATTTGAATTTACACAAAAATAAAAATAAAAAATATTTTGGAATTGATTTGCATTAGTTTTTCTTGATAAAATTAGTGCATTAGAGAATTTGTTATATTTTCTCTTAGTGATCAATTTTTTGCATTGTTGGAAGTGAATGGAAACTCTCTCCTTACTTTAGTTAGGATTCATCGAATTGAAAGGATTACATTATCATATTCGATTGCATTCAGTTGAGTCGGGTCATAACACCATTGGTTTCATATCCATTTACCCATTTGAGTAATAATAGCCTTAATAACACAGCGCTTAATTAAAATTCATTTAGTAATTTTTACATTTCTAGGGCTCTGATACACCAACATAGATCAGGCTAGTGTCTTGGAGTAGGAGAGTAATTAACTCTCCAAGACAGCAAAACCAAACAAGTAGCTCATCTTGTGGTAGGATAAATCCAACTGTTACATTTATACTCTGGGAAAGCTCCTCTTAAAGGAGAAGCACGAGACCGTGTCCGAACCAGTGAGGGGATCAATCCTCCTTCATTGGGAAAGACGCCAGATACGCACGTACTACAAACGGTAAACCTCGGATTATTGTCGACGAGCCTGGGGTCACTTGTCGGTAAACCTTGGATTATTTTCAAGGAGCCGGCAAGGGGATTGAGCTTGTTACTCTGCCCTTGCGTGCTATCGGGTCGTAGACTGTTCCCCCAGGTGTATTTGTTGTTGGTGGTGACCTTAGTGACCATTATCTTTAGGGTTCTACCCAAGGTGACGGTGGAGGGAAGATCCCACTGTACCTGGAGCAGACGTCGGCTAGACTCACTTGGATTTTCTGGGGGGTTCACTTCACTCGAGACGGTTAAAGTGGAGGAACTTGGTCCAGTCTATTCATTAAGCAGGTTGTCGGGGTAACTGTTCCACCCGCCACTTCTGTACTGAATTCTGCGATGTTGGATTTCATCACCAACTAGTGTTTTCGGTCCGAAAGGTTACTGTTTGTGTGTGGTTTGACTCCTAGATTTGATAGCGCGTGTTAATTTGTTTGTTTTTACTTTTAGAGACCATCGATGTGAATTGTGAATTTTAATTGTTAAGTGTGAATTGTGAATTGTTAATTTTAGTTTTAAATTGTTAATAAAATTCACTGAAGTTGAATATAATGGCAAATGTTCCGGAATTTACCAACCTAGGAACCCCTCCTAATGAGAATCCTAGTACTTTTCCTTACTTTGGAAATGTTGGTCCTCCTTATATGGCTACTTTGTCATTACCTGGATTTACAATAGGTTTACCGATATGGTTATTTTCAACTTCGTTGGCCCAAAGTACTCCAATTGTTCCACCTCAACCGAATGCTTCACCTCAACAGAGTTCACCATTTCAACATCACCAACCTTCTGTTGACCCTTTACCTTCTTCGCCTAATTTTTCTTCCTCCATTTCTTCCTCTTTGCCTGGTAAAAGCCTTGATGCTAGTAACCAGGAGGCTAAGAAGAAGAGGAAGAAGAAGAAGCAAGATAAGAAAGAAGTCAACCAACCAACCACGACTGTAAGTGTTAGTTGTGTTGAGGAAAACTCCGACATGCATCGTAAACCCAAATACCCTTGCAGGCTTTGTAAGGGTGACCACTTCCTTGTCAATTGTCCTGGTATTCCAAAGGTCCTGGAAGTATGGTCAGAAAAATCTCATCAACTTTCCGTTGATCCATCAACCAGTGATAGTCAGGTTCCTGGGAAAAAGGGTAAAGTTAGGTTTCCTTGTAAGTTATGCAAAGGGAGTCATCAAACTCACATTTGCCCTCACATGGATGAAGCCTCAAAATTGTTGGAAAACCTTACTGTTCCACAGCAAGAATTTCCAACTGGTTACCGTAAACTTTCTCCCAACCTACCGTCAACTGACGGAGTGGTCGATTCAATTTCACATTCGGTCGATCACACTCTTCCATTGGAGAGTGAAACTCATGTCACTCAGGTTGATGATCCGTTAGTTGATCAAGTGGTCGATTCAATATCACAAAGCGTCGATCCCACTTTTTCTTTAGAGAGTGAACTTCATACCGCTCAGGTTCTTCTTGTTACATCAGATTCTTCTATGCCGGGGGGCATTTCACCTGTTTCTACAGAACCCCCTCCAAGCACTGAGGTCTTTTCCTTTGATTGGAATAGACTGACAGAACCTCGTCTTCCTTCCTCTATCCCTTTCCAAATCATTGTCAAGGCTGGTAGTAGGGACATACATCGTACTCAGGTAGATGAAGGTGCTTCTGTTAGTATTTTATCCTCAACTGTTTGGAAAGCTTTGGGTTCCCCTCAGCTTGCGCCTATTACGCAGAATCTGAAAGCTTTTAACAAAACCATTAGTGAACCTTTAGGGATCCTTCCTAAGTTTTCTATTACCTTGGAAGGTAAAACTGTCTGTATTGATCTTATGGTAGTTCGAGGTCCCTTGGATTTCAATTTACTCCTTGGGCGAGACTATGTTTATGCAATGAAAGCTGTCGTATCGACACTCTTTCGCGTGATGTCTTTCCCTCACAATGGCAGTATTGTGACTGTAGACCAGCTTTCGTTCCCTAGTCTTGTTTCAACTACCAATAATATGACACCCCTAAATGTTCCTGATTCTAAAGTGGTATCTACCCTGCCACGGGTTAATTATGTGGCAACTGGTCCCATGTTTTCAGTTACCGATGTAAGTGAGCCTCTCACTGTTTGCTCATCTTCCTTTGATTTAGATCCGGTAATTGACATGGAAAACTCTATGGGATTACTTGAACACGATGTTCTTATCCCTTTTGAGTCCCTTGACATGTGTTCCTTCCAGAGAACTATTCTTCCTTCTGATGAAGACCTCTTGGAAGCCATGATCAAGGTGTGTCCATTGACATGTCTTTCTTCCAGTTGGAAGCCATGATCAGTCAGCGAGGATAGTTTTTTCTTGTATCAACCTCGTTAAAAAATGAAACAAGGAGTGCGAGGATAGTTTTTTCCTGTATCAACCTCGTTAAAAAATGAAACAGGCTAGTCCGAGGATAGTTCCTTTTCCTGTGCCAACCTCGTTAAAAAATGAAACAGGTGTCAACGAGGATAGTTTTTTCCTGTATCAACCTCATTAAAAAATGAAACAGGCTAGCATGAGGATAGTTCTTTTACTGAGTCAACCTCATTAAAAAATGAATCAGGTAGATTTTAGGATATATAGGTAGATTGTAGAAAGTAGGGTTTTGAGGATAGTTCCTGTTCCTGAGTCAACCTCGTTAAAAAATGAATCAGGTATGAGGATAGTTCCTGTTACTGAGTCAACCTCGTTAAAAAATGAATCAGGTATGAGGATAGTTCTTTTCTTGTGTCAACCTCCTTAAAAATGAAACAACTCCCTTTTCAAGTTAAATGTTGAAAGTAAACCTTCATTCCATCCATCTGGTTGAATGCAATGAAGCCTGGGGGGCATGTACCTCGCTTTGCATCGTTATGCTGGGGGCATGCGGACTTCTGGAGCATAGTTCCTTGTCTTGTGTCAAGCTCGTTAAAAAATGAAACAAGGAGTCATGAGCATAGTTCCTTGTCTTGTGTCAAGCTCTTTAAAAAATGAAACAAGGGTAGGTTAAGTAGGTAAATTGTAGAGAGTAGTCATGAGCATAGTTCCTTGTCTTATGTCAAGCTCATTAAAAAATGAATCAAGGATTTTAGAGCATACTTCCTTGTCTTGTGTCAAGCTCGTTAAAAAATGAATCAAGGTTTTTAGAGTAGAGTTTTTTGTTAGGTAGATTGTAGAGAGTAGTTATGAGCATAGTTCCTTATCTTGTGTCAAGCTCGTTTAAAAAATGAAACAAGGGTTTTGAGGATAGTTCTTTTCCTGTGTCAACCTCACTAAAAAATGAAACAACTCCCTCAAGTCTTTCCAAGATTTCGAAAGTAAACCTTCATTTCATCCACCTGGTTGAATGAAATGAAGCTTGGGGGGCATGTACCTTGATTTGCGTCATTATGCTGGGGGCATGCGAACTTATAACAAGCATAGTTTTTCGTTTCAAGCTTGCGTAAACATGAAACCGAATCTGAGCATAGTTCTTTTCCTGTGTCAAGCTTGTTAAAAAATGAAACAAATGCTCCTCTACTTGAGTCGAGAGTTTGACTAGATCTCATAAATGTTAAGTTGTATATTTAGGTTAGTTATTTTAGTTTTTCCATAATTTTCTTACAGTTTTAGGTCGGATCTTTCAAATGATCTCATACATGAACCTTCATTCTATCCAGCTTGTACTTAGTTGAATAAAATGAAGCTAGGGGGGCATGCACTCTAGCCATTATGCTTAGGGGGCATCAAGCACAGTTTTATCTCTGTTTCAAGCTTGTGTAAAAATGAAACTACTTTGAAGCATAGTTTTTCTCTGTTTCAAGCTTTTGTAAAAATGAAACCTATCTCGAGTCAATTTCAGTTATTTTCAAGACTCGTTAAACTCATGAAAATCCCGAGATTATTTTGTTATTTTTCATTCTCGTAAAACAAATGAAAATGCCGAGTTCTTTCCGTCTTTTCCTGCTCGTAAATTAAATTGAAAGTCGGCCATATGAGTACATTTTTATCATTTTTTCGAACTCATTAAAACTTACGGAAAAGTGAAAACCATGAGTACATTTTTATCATTTTTTCGAACTCGTTAAAACTTACGAAAAAGTGAAACCTCAGAGTCATCTTTAAGCTCTTTTCTGACTCCTAAAATGAGAAAAGATTGCCGAGTTTTCTTTTTAGCTCATTAAAACGGAATTAAAAAGACGGTCCCCTTATAGCCCTTTTCTGACCGTAAAAACAGGAAAAGATTGCCGGATTTTTGTCGTTTCAAATTCGATACTGGAAATAAAACGACGTGTCCTTGATCGCTTTTTACTTTTCAGGTCAAAGACACTAATTATGAAAGTACTCCTTGGTCGCAAGATCAAGCGGTTCTCTCAAGTATTATTTTATACTTTTTTCGGGCTTGGGAGACACAAATTTACGAAAAAGTTCAACCCTGGAGTCTTCTTAAGTTTTTTCAGACTCTCTAAAAATGAAAAACGTCGAGTTTCTCCTATACTGGACTCGTTAAAATTTCACAGTAAAGGACCTGTTCGATTACAAATAGGGACGGACCACTCCTTCTTAGGGTTCGAATCAAAACTAAGTTGGACTCATCCGAAGGATGAGCTTATAATCAAGCATATGTTATCCTCCTCAAGCTTGTAAAAAATAAAGAGGTACTTGCCAAAAATGGTGGGGGAAAAGAGGGAAGAATGAGCCTATTTGTTATCCTTTGTCACAGAAAAAACCTTATTACCACTCTTGAACACGACACTTTTCATTCACCTGGGTTGGGAAATCCTTTGTCTTAAAGTTGATTAAACCGCTTTGAAAGTCTTCAACCGTTTCGGGGTATTAACTTTGGGTCAATCGTCGCCAATCCATCTGTCGTGTCGTTATGTGTTCAAGAGGTCTCTGCAAATAAACCATTCATATGCAAAATACTTGTCATCCATTTTGACCATCCCTGAGTCAGTCCTTACAGCAACATTTCTTCAACTTGAACTATGATTTCGTGTTGTGGGCTTGCCTGCAACGGGTCGCTTTCTATCGACATCAGCACATTATCTAGAAAGATGACTTAGAAATCGTCAGTACCTTGAAGCCTGCATGCATCAATGGCAGGTTTCTCGCCTTCGACGACAGTTTACATCATTGACTTTCGATCGAAGGATTCCGTGACATGTTCGACATCAACCCATTCATTCGCATCTCATGGATTGTACTGGGTACTTTGAGAACCATTGACATCACTGGTGGTCTCTCTCACGCTTGTTAACAGTTTACATCATTGACTGGTAATCAAGTGGTTTCTATCATGTTCGACATCAACTCATTTATTCACATGGATAGAATCGTACCATTTCGGGAAGTAGAAATGAAGACCCTGGATCTAGTTTCCACCATCCAGGCTACGAGGAGTTTTGTATTCATTATACAGTAGACTAATCATAAACAGATGGTTGTGTCCATACTGTGTCTACAAAAAGTCTATGATTATGATGTACTGCGAAATCATTCCTGTATCAGAGCAGTAGTTAGTTTCTTAGTTAAAGTTTTCAATCTGAGTATGGGAATGCCTACCTCAGCGATGATATGATCTTATATATGTATTTTGTGTTGAATACTTGCAGGTTCCGACTGGGCTCTCCACAAGATGATCCTTCAAATGATAAAGTACTTCACCCTTCCTAGATGATATAAAACCCTAATCTACTACAGGCTTCGCACTTTAGGGGGCAATCTTTTACACTAAAAAATGTCACCATGACTATTTGCAGTTAGTATGGCTCCATCAACTGTCATACTATCCTCCTTGGCAAGCCTCATACCTCTGCTCTCCATGTCAAACTCCAAAAAAGAGAGAAAGTCATTAAAAATCTATATATCTCTGGGTACGCAGTTTCTCTTAGCCTTACCTGCGTGTACGCACCCCAAGTTCACAATACCTGCGTAGTTGTACGCTCTGTCTGTAAAGCAATGGGTGCGTACTCCTGTAAAGGTCAAAAGGCGCAAGTTTCACTCCAAAAAAGTTACTTGTGGTCATTTCTAGAGCATTCTAGAAGCTTGTTTGACGTGTATGAAGCGCCTCCAGATGGTTCATGTATCCCTACCAAAGAGGAACTTATCCCATGAAGAGGGGAGCTATCCCATCCAAAGAGGGGATTATCCCATTGATGGTGGACCTGATTAACTTCCTCTTGAGCACTATAAATACAGGCATTGGGCCAGAAGGAGGGGAGGTTGAAAGCTAAACATTTCTAAGGGTAGATGCTGCTGGAATTAGGACTCCCATTTAGAAGCTTGTGAGGAGAGATTCCCATCCTTTCTTGTTTCATTTGGAAGTGGGTGAGCTTTGTCAAAGTAAAGGAGAACTCTTGATGGACCCTGGGAGGGACTTGTACAACACCAAGGCTCAGGTTGTAATTGTTCCTTTTGTTTCCTATTAATGCAAATGAGTCCATTCTTCTCAATAACTTGTTATTTATGAGTTGTTTCATGTACTCCTTGGTCTATATGTTAAATATGTTTTATTTTATGAGATTATCAAGTGCTATTTAATCGTTTGATTGTTAGTGAATGCAGGTTTCGAAGTGAAGGAGGAGCTCATCCGGATCGGCGAGGCTGGACTACTACAACAACGTTGGACTACAGGTAGGATCTAAACACTTGATTTCTTGTATGGTAAATGCATGTTTAGAGAAGGATTGCTCTTGTTTGTCTTGTTTGTCACTAGAGAGTCTTAGGCTCCTAGGGAGGTTGGTTGTGTCCGCACTATCGACTCTTTCCGCCTGACAGTTCTTTGCCAAGAAAATTGCACTTTGGTTGTCACAGTCTATCCTTATAACTCCCTATACTGACCCCATCCTTGAACACAATCTCTGGAACCAAACTGCTTCCTTGCTTGCATGAGTGGCTGCAATGTATTCTGCCTCTATAGTTGATAGTGCCACTACAGATTGTTTCTTACTCATCCAATTGACTGCACCTCCAAATAGGTTAAACACATACCCACTTGTAGATCTTCATTGATCTAGATCTCCAACCTAGTCTGCATCAACAAAGCCACAAATATCCAACACTCTGTCCAATCTCGGTCTACCTTTGTAGCACAAACCATAATCACTAGTGCCACGCAAATACTTGAAAACCCACTTCACCACTGTCCAGTGCTCCTTCCCTGGTTTTGACATAAACCTGCTTAATACTCCCACATCCTGTGCAATGTCTAGTCTAGTACAGACCATCGCATACATCAGGCTGCCGACTGCACTTGCATATGGAACACGGGACATGTCCTCTTTCTCTTCTTGTGTCTTGGACACTGTTCAGCAGATAACTTTCCACCTATAGGAATAGGAACCTTCACCGGTTTACTATCCTGCATATTAAACCTCTGCAATATTGTCTCGACATACTTCCTTTGGTTTAACTAGAGCTTCCTCTTTGTCTGATCTCTTTTAATTTTCGCCCAAAATATAGTTTACAGCACCAAGATCTTTCATGTCGAATTTGGAGGACAAAAGGGTCTTCAAATCCTGGATAATTTCTTTGTCATTTCCAACCAACAACATATCATCCACATACAAGACCAGATAAATGACACGGTCATCAATTAATTTAAAATACACACAGTGATCTGCTTTGGTTTGGTGAAGCCAAGTCCCCATATAAATGTATCAAATTTCTGATACCACATCCTTAGTGACTGTTTTAACCCATACAGAGACTTCTTTAACTTGCATACCAGTTCTTGCTTACCCTTCACTGCAAAAGCTTCAGGTTGCTTCATGTAGATCTCCTCTTCCAGATCCCCATGAAGAAATGTTGTCTTCACATCCATCTGTTCTACCTCAAAATCAAAAGCAGCAGCAACAGATAAAAGTAATCTAATAGAAGTTACCTTGGCAACAAGAGAAAAAATATCACCAAAATCAATTCCCGACACCTGGGAATAACCTTTTGCTACCAACCGAGCTTTGTATTTCTCCACCTTTCCTTCTACATTTGTCTTCTTCTTGAATACCCATTTGCTGCCAATGGGTTTCCTTCCAGCCGGCAACTCCACCAGATCCCAAGCCTCATTTTTGTGCAAAGATCGCATTTCATCAACCATGGCCTCTTTCCAGAGTTTTCCATCCTCTGAATCTACTGCTTCCTTCACATTTGTGGGATCATCATCAGTAATAGATAAAGAAAAATTTGAACAGAAAGAAGATGGACTATATCTTTCTGGCTGCCTTCTTTCTCGAACTAATCTTCTCACACCCGGAGTTTGTGGCTCTTCATCTTCTGATTCCTCCTCTGCTGTAGAGTATGATTCTTCCTCCTTTAGCTCAAACTTTATCTTCTCAGGTTCCTTTGGTTGGACTTCATGTTTAATAACATCTTTTACCTCTTTGAACACCACATCTCGATTGTACACAACCTTCCTTGTTACTGGGTTCCAAAGCTTATAACCCTTTAAACCATCCTTATTCCCAATAGATATGCACTTTTTAGATTTACTATCCAACTTGGTTCGTTTCTCCTTTGGAACATGTACATATGCATCACATCCAAATACCCTCAGATGTGAAAGAGAGGCTTTCTTACTAATCCATACCTCTTATGGAGTCTTATCCTCCAACGCTGATGAAGGTGATCTGTTGACCAGGTAACATGCTGTCTCCACCGCCTCTGCCCAAAATTCCTGTCCGAACCCGACACCACTGAGCATGCTTCTTGCCCTTTCCATAAATGTCTTTTTCATTATTTCTGTAACCCCATTTTGCTCCGGTGTGTATGGAATGGCTTTCTGTCGTGTTATACCACACTTCTTACAGAATTCTTCAAATTCCTTACTGCAAAACTCTCCACCGTTATCTGTCCTCAGCACCTTTATCTTCTTCTCTGTCTGGTTTTTGACTAGAGCCTTAAATTCTTTAAACCTGTTAAAGACTTCAGATTTCTTCTTAAGGAAATATAGCAATGTATTCCTTGAGAAGTCATCTATAAAGGATACATAGTACACAAACTTACCTAGTGATGGAACCTTCACAGGTCCAAACACATCACTGTGCACAAGCTCTAATATCTATTTCGTCATCTTATCACCATAGGGGAAACTCACCCGATTCTACTTCCCATATACACAATTTTCACAGAAATCAAAATCCAGAGTGCTATTACTCATACCTTCTACCATACCTTTACCATGAAGTATTCGAAGGCCCTTCTCTCCAATATGTCCAAGCCTTTGATGCCACAGCATGGTCTTCTCTCCAGAGACCACTAGATTTTTTGCTCCACTTTCACGAACCACGGAACTATTGCACCCATCAACAACAGTGCTACCTTGCATCTTGTACAGAGTTCCAATTCGAACTCCCCGCATCAATACCAGTGCCCCACAAACCATCTTGCAAGTATCCTTCTCGAACATTGTTTTTACACTTGCATCATCCAACTTGCTTACAGAAATCAGATTTTTGGCTAACGCATGAATATGCTGAACACCCGGAAGTGTTCTAACCCTTCCACCTTGCAACTTCAACTTTACTTTTCCGCGACCAACGATTCTAGCCTTCCTGTCATCCCCCAAAAATACATCACCACCATCATATTTCTCATACTCGCAGAACCATTCTCTATGGGGAGTGAAGTGAAAGGATGCACCTGAGTCAATCAACCATGCCTCATGATCTACATGTGTACTTGAAGAAGCTAAGTACACATCCCCACCTTCATCTGAGGTGGTTTTCGCCTCTGTATAAGGAGCATCATCAGATCCCTTTCCTTTATCAGGAGCTTTAGATTTATAGTCCCTTTTGTAGTGCCCTTCCTTTCTGCATTTCCAGCACACCACCTTTACAGGTTTTCTTGGAGATTTAGATCTCCCTCTAAATTTAGATCTCCCACTCAATGACTTATTTTTGTTTTTTTTTCTGGGACCGTCCTCGTATAGACAAGCATCACCATTTTGGCTCTCCATATTTTTCCGTCTCATCTCCTCCGTCAGCAAGGATGAGACTATCTCATCAAACTGCAAGGCAGTTGCATTGCTACCTACTGCAAAAACCAGACTATCCCACGAATCTAGTAGAGAACACAACAAACTAATGCACTTATCTTCATCTGAAATTTTGATATCAACAGATGATAACTGACTTAACACAGTATTAAATGCGTTCAGATTCTCTGTCACCGAGTCTCCATCTTTCATCCTCAAGTTATACAGTTTTTTCCGTAGGAACAATTTATTCACCAGAGACTTAGATTGGTACAAAGCCCCTAACTTGTCCCACAAAGCCTTCGCTATAGCTTCCCCCGATACATTTAGCAATACTGAATCTAAGACACACAATCATATTGTGCTCTTTGCCTTCTGATCCAACTTCTTCCATTCTTCATCAGACACTCTCGTTGGTTTAGTACTCGGATCTACCGCGATCCACTGATCTTTACCCACCGACAGATCCTCCATCTTGATTTTCCACAACTCAAAAATATGACCATTAAATTTCTTGATCTATATCTTTCCACTGCTCGCCATCTTCTTTCACCACCAGAATCGATCTCACAGATCTTCCACTGAACAGGGTCTACCACAGGCCCGAGCGAAACCCCTCAGCAACAAAGGCATCCCCTTAAAGCCAAAAATAACTCTGATACCAAATGTAGGCTTTAACCTCGTACAGAAATTACCTGCATACAAATTCTAAAACACAGAAAATAAACAATGCGAGAGCATAACACATACACAAATATTTTCGCCTGGATCCCAAAACCGGGACTACTAGCTTGATTTTTCATTATGTTCATTTCAATGTTACAATACATATTTATACATGCCGAAGCATCCAATACCATGGACCGAAAAACCATCGCGTCCAAAACCATGGACCGAAAACCATCGCGTCCAAAACCAAAATTTTCCAAGGCATTGCCCTGGACCCCATAGAGTGGGGTTACCTGCACCCTTCAAACCCCCTATGACTCCCCCTGCTACGCAATCGGCGCAACGAAGGGGGGGCTTCACCCCCCTTCTAACCCCCCAGTTAACTACCTGGGCTAATCATGGAATGAATATAACACAACCCAACAAACAAAATACCCTAAAAAAGGTCATTTCCTCTATAAGTATACCAAAAAATATTATTTGTTAGGTAATGTACGGTTAATGTGAGTCTTGAGATGATTGGAATGCCTAACCTATGGCTTAAGTAGCCATTACCCAAGGGCGTCTAAGCTATCAAAATCACTCAGGGATCGCACTCGATCTGGGCCACACTAGTGCTTAGCATGGCTGGATTTTTATCCACAGGGTTTCAAACTGGTGACATTTTCACCACAGAATGTATTAACAGAACACCCCGTCACTGTCTATTCTACATCGGGTGGGCTAACCATAACATTTTTTTTATTTTCACTTTCTTTATATAATATATACATGCTTGACCTTGAAATATTTTATTTACAATTTACCCTCTCCACATTAAAATGTTAATACATACTCGTCATATTTGGAAATAGAAAACATATATCCACAAGACTCTCTCTCTCTCTCTCTCTCTCTCTCTCTCTATATATATATATATATATATATATGTATATATATGTATGTTAATGTTATTAATAATTTTTAGAAAGCACATATTAATGGTAAGGTGTGTGTGTGCGCGTGTGTGTATTACTCAACAAGAAAGAAATTTTTTTATTTAAATTACTTTATTTTCTGTATATAAGTTGATGTAAAACTATGTTATTTAATATGGACATTCACTAAATATTACATGTCAACTTAACATAGAATGAATTACACATAATTGCGCGAAGAGGTGCTCTCCAACCAGTAAGAGATGTTGTAAGGTTATGTTATGCAAACATTTTTACTCAATAAAATTACATAAAAATAAAAATAAATAAAATAAAATTATTAATTAAAATATTATGACTCTGTCAAATAAAAAAATAATAATTATGATTATTAATTATTAATAATTAAATAATCAAGTGTCAAAAGTATCAAATCTATCAATGTGCAAACCTTTCCTCAAGTTTTGCACTAAAAAAAAAGGTTTCCACCTTGAGAGATTTGATCCCTCTCGAGGCTTGAGAGATCCATACTTAAGATGGATCTGAGCTAATGTAATTTCAATTATATTATTTTTACATGTCATTGTTAATGAAGTACATCTTTCCCTCATACTAAAAAGTCTCTTGTCTTTTTAACTTTCACTTACTTTTTTTCTTGGTCGAGTTGTCTAAGTTCTCCAGAGATTACATCAAGGTTGACCTATGGCTTGAGAAACCACAACCCAGGGGCATCTAAGCCATCAGAATCACCCGAGGATTGCACCAGGCTGCACCAGCCCTTAACATGGCTAGATTTTTGCCCATAGAGTTTTGAAATGGCAACGTTCACATCATGGAGTGACTTAACAGTACACCCCATCATCGTCTATTCTACACCCCATGGGTTACTTTCACTTACTTTGTCTCTCCATATAAAGTTGATTTAAAATTAAGTGGAAATTGAAGATTTTATTTATGACCACATTGATATTTTTTGCTATTACTATTTTTTAAATCTATAGAGCGCCTTTCGGTGCAAAAATTATAAAATGTTGACATCTTAAGAATTTGATCCCTCTCAATGCTTGATAAAAACAAATTTAAATGGCTCTCTGCTAATAATTTACATTTATAAAATTTATAGTTTTAATATAAATTAGTTATCATTTCACAAGCTTTATATAATTCAAAACTCGCAAATCATAAAATATAACTTTAATTATGGTTTTTATATATAATATTTTATATAAATATTATATTTATAATATTTTTATTTATGTGTAAATTTTATATATAGTAGATTTAATGATGTTGGTGGTTAATATCTAGTAAAATTGATATATAAATTAGACTTTAAAAAGGTAAGAGATTATTAGAAATTTTTTACATTTTATTTCTATGCTAAAAAAACATTAAAAGAAGTGTTTTAATATCACCATGGTTTTGGTGACTTAAAAGGTCAAGAAAGTTGGTAATGTGACAAATATTTTGAAAATTAGATTGGATGTGAATATAAGATGGAAAATCTAAGAGAAATTAATTTTCATCTTCAACCCTCTTAGTGTCACAAAGATGATAAAATATTTCATTCCATGGTGTTTTGAGAATTGACCAATGCCCCAATGCCTAGTTTTGATCTGAAGCTCATGGAAATTTGTTCTTATTTTAGCAATGCTTGTTTTCTTCTTAACATTAGTCAAGATAGAGAGATTTTTTTTTTTTAGAACAGGGTTGATCACCTCCTTATAATATCTTTGTTTCATTTTTCTCTCTAACGCTTATCACCCCATAATCTCTCCTTAAATTTTGATGTAATAATATTTTTAATATTATCCGTATTTTGTAAAATAATCTTTTTTTTTTTTTTTTTTTTTTAATGGTCTAGCCAAGATTAGGCATCCTTATGACATCTTCGCTTAAGCCAAAGGTGCAGGGTTTTACAAAAGTTATAAGCAATTTTATGAAACCTCTTGGCTTCCATGTTGTTTAACTTCTTCTTATACATAAGATAGTTAGCCATAACCATGCATTTAATGGAATGAAGGCTTGCTTCAATCAGGGAAATAGGATAGGAAGTATTTCCTTTATTCTTGAGATAGTAAGTCATAAACTACTTTTGAATTTGTTGTTCGTCCTCCATGACTCTCCAAAAATAGTATGATAATGATAATTATAATTAATGTTTATTGAAATTATAATTGGTTTATAAGATCTTAAAAATAGAAAATACAATTTTTTTAAAATTCATTTCTATACTAGAAAACCATTAAAAAAATTAGTATCATAATAAATATTTTTAAATTGAGTTTTAATTTAAATATATATAAGATACTTTAAAACAAAATATATTTTAATTTCCATCCGCTTAATTTCACAATAATATCATATATCAAATTACATTTTTTATATATTTAAAAATAAATATATCAAATTACATTGTTTTATATATTTATATGTATTAAATTTCACTAACATATTTTATTATAATAATAATATTATTATTTGTTAAGCAATATCTATCTACATTTTTTTACTACATTGAGTAGCAAAAGTTTTTTTTAATTAAAATAAATTTATATTATTATATTAATTTTATTATTTTCATGGTTGTTTTAATTTATTATTATCTTCTTAAGATTTGTTTTCATTTTATTAATTTTATATTACATTACACATATCAACTAAATTATGTAAATTGGACAAGTACATGATGTTAAGAGATAGTAGGTGTCATTTCAGGGGATGCCTATCTCTCGAGCCACATCACAACGGGCCAATATTAATTTATCAACATGTACAAACTCTACCCCCTTTTGGTTTTGAACCTGTGACCTCTTATCAGGAAGCACATGTTCTTAACCATTATACCCATTGAAGTTGTATGCTTGAAAAACATATCTTAAATGATGGGGTGGTAGGTGTAGATGGGTTTCTCTTAGACCCAAGTGGTACAATCAAAAGAACCTATGCTTGGAGCCTAGGAACTCTCTCTTACAACCTAGTAGAAGCCCACACCTACACTCTTTCAAGGAGCTCAAATTGCAACCTCTATCCAAATCTCTAAGTTGATCTGTAGGTTTTAACCGCGTACAGAAATTACCTGCATACAAATTCTAAAACACAAAAAATAAACAATGCGAGAGCATAACACATAAAACACATATACACAAAGATTTTCCCATGGATCCAAAAAATGGGACTAACAGCGTGATTTTTCATTATTTTCCTTTCAATGTTACAATACATATATATACATGTTGAAGCATCCAATACCATGGATCGAAAACCATCGCGCCCAAAACCATGTGCGAAAACCATGCACAAAACCATAGGTCGGTCCGCCCACTTAATATAGGGTCAAAAAAAAAATTCCCCGGGGCGCTTCCCCTGACCTCGTAGAGGGCGGCTAACCGCCCCCCTCAAACCCCCTGTGACCCCTCCGCTGTGCAGTCGATGCAACAAAGGGGGGGCTCCGCCCCCCCTCTAACCCTCTGATTAACTAGCGGAGCTAGTCGTGGAAACAATATAACACAACCCAACATTCTCCCACTTGTTGTTTTCTTTCCACGAGGGCCCACAAGAGAGCTTAGTCATTTATCTAGCCCAACAATGCCCATTGTTTCTCTACACCAAGAGAACTTCTCAAAGCTCACACATTTTGTCAATGCATCTGTAGTATTCTTCAAAGTGTCCACCTTTACCAGCAACACCTTTTTGTCTTCTATCATATCCCTCACGAAGTGATACTGAACATCAATGTGTTTTGTCTTTGATGGTAAGCAGGGTTATTTGCCAAGAAAATTGCACATGGCTATCACAGTCTATTCTTATAGCTCCATGTACTAACCCCATACTTGAACACGATCTCTGCAGCCAAATTGCTTCCTTGATTGCATGAGTGGTTGCCATGTATTCTGCCTCTATAGATGATAGTGCCACTACAGATTGTTTCTTACTCATCCAACTGACTGCACCTCCAAATAGGTTAAACACATACCCACTTGTAGATCTTCTCTGATCTAGATCTCCAGCCTAGTCTGCATCAACAAAGCCACGAATATCCAAAACTATGTCTAATCCTGATCTTCCTTGGTAGCACAAACCATAATCACTAGTGCCACACAAATACCTGAAAACCCGCTTCACTGCTATCCAATGTTCCTTCCCTAGTTTTGACATAAACCTGCTCAATACTCCCACTGCATGTGCAATATTTGGTCTAGTACAGACCATCGCATACATCAGGCTACCAGTGGCACTAGCTTATGGAACACGGGACATGTCCTCTTCCTCTTCTTGTGTCTTGGGACACTATTCAGCAAATAAATTTACACCTATAGGAATAGGAACCGTCACCGGTTTACTATCCTGCATATTAAACCTCTGCAGTATTGTCTTGACATACTTCCTCTAGTTTAACTAGAGCTTCCTCTTTGCCCAATCTCTTTTAATTTCCATGCCCAAAATATAGTTTGCTGCACTAAGATCTTTCATGTCAAATTTGGAGGACAACTGGGTCTTCAAATCCTGGATAATTTCTTTGTCATTTCCAACCAGCAACATATCATCCACATACAAGACTAGATAAATAACATGGTCACCAATTAATTTAAAATACACACAGTGACCTGCTTTGCTTCTAGTGAAGCCAAGTCCCTGTATAAATGTATCAAATTTCTGATACCACATCCTTGGTGATTATTTTAACCCATGCAAAGACTTGTTTAACTTGCATACCAATTATTTCTTACCCTTCACTGCAAAGCCTTCAGGTTGCTTCATGTAGATCTCCTCTTCCAAATCCCCGTGAAGAAATGTTGTCTTCACATCCATCTGTTCTACCTCAAAATCAAAAGTAGCAGCAACAAATAAAAGTAATCTAATTGAATCTACCTTGGCAACAGGAGAAAAAATATCACCAAAATCAATTCCCAACACCTGGGAATAACCTTTTTCTACCAACCGAGCTTTGTATTTCTCCACCTTTCCTTCTACATTTATCTTCTTCTTAAACACCCATTTGTTGCCAATGGGTTTCCTTCCAGTTGGAAACTCCACCAGATCCCAAGCATCATTTTTGTGTAAAGATGCCATTTCATCAACCATGGCCTCTTTCCAGAGTTTACCATCCTCTGAATCTACTGCTTCATTCACAGTTCTCGGATCATCATCAGTATAGATAAAGCAAAATTTGAGCAAAAAGCAGATGGACTATACCTTTCTAGCTGCCTTCTTTCTCGAACTGATCTTCTCACAACTGAAGTTTATGGATGTTCATCTTCTGATTCCTCTTCTGTTGTAGAGTCTGGTTGTTCCTCCTTTAGCTCAGACTCTATCTTCTTTCATTCTCTTTTTGTGGCTTCATAGGGATGCTCCATCCAAGAAATATCACAAGTGGTATCTAAATTTCCCCATGTTCTCACTAAACATATAATTATTTTTTTATTGGAAGAGGTCTCAGAATTGGTGGTGTTGGCTACTCTACACTCCATATGAAAGTCTAAAATCCCAGGGCATGATGGGTTCCCAGTGGAATTTTACTTGGGATTCTATGACTTGATAAAGGAGGACCTGTTAGAAACATCAAAGAATCCCAAGAATCTAGAAAAGTCATGTGATTCTTCAATGCCAATTTTGTTTTTCTTATTTTGAAATCACTAGACGGGTCCTCCTTTGTTGACTACCAATAAATATCATGTTGCAACATTATCTACAAGATGATCTCAAATAGTATTTCCTGGAGGCTAAAGTTGGTTCTTATCTCTTTCATTGTAGAGGAACAATTTGGGTTCCTTTGTACTAGGAACATTCATGACATGGTCATTGTTGTTCAAGAAGTGTTATACTTGTTCAAGGAATCTAATCTAAGCATTGATATTCTTCAATTGGACCTCTCCAGGGAATTTGACAAGGTGGATTTGACTTTTCTTAGGCTAACACTCATTGATATTGGATTAGAAATCAATATGGTCAAACGGATAATGAAGTGCATTTAATTAGTCTTGTTTGCAGTGACTATTAATGGGACTCCCTTGAAATTATTCCAAGCATATATTAGGCTTCATAAAGGATTCCCCCTACCTCCTCTCCTTTTCCTTACTGTTGTTGATGCTATGAGAAAATTTATTGTAGACTTCAAATCAAGGGGTCTACTCCAAGGTATTAATTTTTTTTATTCTATATCTATCTCTCACCTACTATTTATGGATGATGTTCTATGTAGTGTCCTCAGTGATCAAAGAGACCTTACAACTCTCAAGAGCTCACTAGACTTATTTTTTGGCTATTGGGATGGTAATTAATGGACACATAATCATTCTTGATTTGCAATGGTATTTTCGAGGACCTATATATTTAGTTGAGACTATTTTTCCCCTTTCCTCAAAAGTAGTTGGATGAAGGATTAATATATCTGAGATTTTTTCTCAAGCCAAATAAATACAAGAACACTTAATTGTGGATGGTGAAAAAAGTAGAATCTAGATTATCCAATTGGGATACTCACTTATTATCTTAAGGTGGTCATCTTGTCCTATTGAAGTTGGTACTAAAAAGTATTCCAATTTATTGGAAATCTATTATTATTGTCCCCAAAGGGATTCTTACATTGATCAAACAAGTGAGTTTTCACATTATGTAGTATGGTGCTAGAAGTTTAAGAAGTATGGTGCTGGTCAAATGACCTAGACTAGCAGCCCCGAAGGAACTTGGAGTATGGGGGATAAAAGATATACATTTGTTAACAATTTCTCTTGTAGGTAAGAACCTATGGAGGCTCTCTCAAGAAGGATCTCTCTAGTTCTACGTCTTTCAAGAAAAGTACTTCCCAATTTTTTCTATAGCTAAATGGCTTAGACTCCATAGAAAATCCTCCAAAGGATCAATCATTTGGAAGGCATTGTTTAAGGTATTTTCTTTGGTCGAAAAATGGGTCGTGTGGTGAGTTGGGAATGGCGATGAAATCAGGATTAGAATTGATCCTTGGTATAGAGAATTAATGATTACAAACTCTCGGATCCACTTATTCAAGCACTTAGCTAAAGAAACATTCACCATTTAGCAAATGATAAGGCTCAATCCTCTTAATTCAAAAGCAGAAACGGATGAAAGTTGGCCTCCTCTCTAGGACTCATAGGTTATTTAATGGATGAATGGGACAAGTTTATTAACCTACTTTGCTCCAAATTCATCTCTCTGAGAGACAATATCTCAAATTCTCTCTATTAGACTCAAAATCCTAAGTATGGTATGTTTATGGCCAGATTGGGATATAAAACCTAGGTAGAAGATAACTTCAATGTCCAAAAACTCTCGTGGTGGAAGTAAATTTGGAAAGTGAGTTCCCCTCTAAAGGCAAAACTCACTTCATTACTAGCGCTTAGTAGAAAGTTACTTGCTTGGGATTCACTTATCAAGCGAATATAGATTAGGATGCATAGATTCCCTCTTTTTATGTCTTAGGATGAAACACATCTTTACTTATTTATTCATTGCATCCATGTGTCTCGAGTCATCTCCCTCATCTAGCAAGAATTTAAGCCCAAATCTTATTGGGTGGGGCCGAGCCTAAGGGACTTCTTTAGGTCATGGATATCTAATAAAAAGGTTAGGTCCTTTGGTGGGTTCCCTTGTTTATTGACAACCTATATCTAGAGAGCCAAAAACCTCATTATTTTTTAGGATAAACTTCTCTCTGCTAAATCTTGTGCAGCTAAAATCATTTCTCTGGCTCTAGAATATAAATTTGATCTAAAATAGCAAACCTGATGAATCAAATTCTTCCCTAATTGGATTTTGACTCCCCTTGGGAATATTTTGATGGTGTCAACCACTTTCCTATCATCCTCATTGTGGGGTTGGAGTTGTTCTCTTTTTACAGTCATACTCATTTCATGTATTGTAGGTATGCCCCTAGTAGGGGATCAAATAACATGGCAAAGTTCATTGTGCTTTGGTTTTTGTTAGAGATGGCTCATAAAAAAGTTTTGAATAGACTTCAAGTTATGGGTAACTCTAAGTTAGTCATTGAATGGGCCAATTGCAAGGAAATAGTTAATAACATAGGCCTTGAGCCTCTTCTCAGAGACATTTGTCAGACTACAGATTCCTTCGAATGAATATCCTTTTGCCACATCCCTTAGGAATTAAATGTTGAGGTTGATGCCTTGTCAAAGGAATCTCTCTCCTATCTATATTGTTAAATTGGTCGCTATGAATTTAGTGATGGAGCAGAGGTGGAATTAATAGAAAAAATCTATCCTTATATCTTGTTCATATGTATTCTTTTTTGTTGTTATAAAGTTTTGTTGTGAGTGGAACATAAAATGTTGATAGAAATGGAGAGGAGTTTATCCTAATTTTGTTGATTACGAAATATTGTAAAGATTAATTGACAAAAATGTGGAGAAATGGCTCCTAATTTTGTTAATTATAATTTTTGTAAAGACTGTCAAATAAACAATAAAAACATCTATATATATATTTTTAAATATATATAAATTTTTCCTTTAAATTTTTGTTTTTATTAATATACTTTAATTTTTTTAATATTTATATGTTCTTAAATTATATAATCTTTTATTTTAATTTATTAATGCTTTACTTTTATATTCATTTTTACAAAATATACTAATACATTTTTACCAAATCTACTAATACAATTCCAAACGAGATTCCTTGTATACTCATATCACCTGATCAAGAGATATAGATTTATTTGAATGTAAGAATAATTGTTTTTATTTGCTTTTAAAACAAGATTCCTTGTACACTCATATGACTTAATAAAACCATATCCCTTGTGCACTCATGTGAGTTACTAAAACCTTTGGGAAATGTGGATTGTACAACTCTAGGGTTTTAATAACAAAAAGGGGAGGGAAGTTGGGTTTAACCACATTCAAAACATTATTATTATAGATAAGCATTCATTTGAATGCCGGACTAATTTTTTTTATTTGATTTTAAAACAAGATTCATTGTACACTCATATGACTTAATAAAACCTTTGTGAAAATGAGATTCCTTGTGCACTCATGTGAGTTACCAAAACCTTTGTGAAAATGGGGATGGTACAATTCTAGGGTTTTAATAACAAAAGGGGAGGGAAGTTGGGTTTAACCACATGCAAAACATTATTAGAGATATAAATTCATTTGAATGTATAAGTAATTGTTTTTTTTGTTTTTACAATTGTTTGTTGGGTAATATTTTTTTATTTATGATTTATGGATTTTTTTTGGTGATATTAATGTTTTTTTTTTAATTTAAGATTGTATTATTTCAATATATTTTATTAAAAATATCATTGTTCATGCAATGCTCAGTCTTAATCTACTTCTAGGGTAACCATATATATTGATCATTAACTGGAGCTCAAGTAATAAAAAATAAAACACTGTGATACTTATAAACTACTAAAAACTACCATATACTAGATTACAAAAAGGAATAAAATAGCTGCGAGAAGGCATAGTATGACATCAAGAGTCTAAATAGGTAACCAAAGTTGGGTCTTGAGTGCTTGTACTAGCTGGAGTAGGAGGTTTTAGGTCACACTGAAGATGACTTTCAAGGTGAGCTAATCAGACATGCAAACTAGTAATACATTAGCACTAATATCGTTGCACTCACTTGATTTCTTTCAAAGAGGAAATGATATCATTGCGGTCTTCATGCTTCTCTTTCAAGACCCTACCCAAAAGAGTTTTCATCTACCGATTGAGTGTGATGGAGTTCAAGTATTGGCTCCCTCTTCCCCTGGTATGGCCAATGTTAGGAACCCAATTGGCTACCTTCTCTTGTATTTCTACATTTGAATAAGCTTATCGGTCTTTAGTGGTGAGAGCTTCGAGTTGATGGATTTCTTCTCAAATTTCAGGAGGGTGCTAGAAGGAAAGATGGATGCGGATTCTTGGCATGAGATTGGGCTCACAACTTTCCTTGAGAGCCTATGCCCCTATCCCCTCAACAATTGTGCATTCATTCCCAGGGCATATTGCACCAATAGATAAATATCCAAGCAAGATAGCTTGCCCACAACAACCTGACACTAAGGAATAATGCTAAGGAAGAATAAAGGAAGAAAAAAACAAAGTGTTATGGGAATTTAGGGTAGAAAAATCCAACAGATTGAGGAGGACAAATGAAAAGGAATGACAGATGAAAAAATCATGGCAGGGACTAGTGCTCACTAAGAGGCACCGTAATTCAAACCATGACCCAACCCAATTAAAACTGAAACAAAGAAAACAAGCATCCACCAACGAGAAACAAAACCAAGGAATGAAATTATTGAACCAGAGGAGTATAGCAATACCTTGAATTTTCCAGCCCACTAAACTTGGGTCGACAAGGTTGTGAGCACTAAAAAAGGTTAACTCCACTAGCTCATACAACATCCAGCTCCAATGTAGTCATCAGAGTCCTAAGATTTGTAACCCTAGTATGCCCAAAGCCTATCTCTTGACCATTACTCAGCTACTAGTGCCTGTGTCAAGGACCACCAAACCCAGAAACCAAGATGTCTTGCATGTAGGTACAAGTCAATCCAAATTCATCACAGAAGACCAACATCTAAGCCTAGTAAAAAGCTCATTGATTATGCCATATCTTTGTAAGTTTTTTGCTGCACACAAACCTTCCTATGTCAGACTCCCAAAGGAATTGTCCCACATAGGGAGGGGGAGAAGCCTAGGCATACTAGAAAAGCCAGAGAGCAAGGTCTCCCCTCACATAACAGATGGTCGAAGTAATGTTTGTAATGAGAATGAAGATAGTGTATGTAAACCACATGTGTGTTGCATGTGGAGGGTTGGCTACATCACTCCCCCGAAATGATAAAGGAGGCAACATGGTGGCAGGCTCCCTCCCCGACCTCCAACATCCCATCAACGAACACCTCGATTAAGAGTTGTGATATATTGATATTGAATTAATTTTTGATGTTAAATTAATTGTTAGATAATTACTGATATAAATAAACAAATTTCATATACTAATTTGTAAACTAACTTAGCCATGACCTTAAAATTAAATTATTTAATAATAATTAATACCTTAAAATTAAATTATTTAATAATAATTAGTATATATCAACTTTTACCAACAAAAAAACACAACAAAAACAAACCAAAACACTTATAATTATAAAATAAATTCAATTTACTACCTATACACTTTGACACGATAACATATAGAGAAGTATGAATCAACATTAGCATGCATCTTGTAATTGTGACATGTAGCCCATTCAATGCAAGAGCACTTAACATAATTAAACATGAAAATATACATGACTAGAATTTGTTATATAACTTGTAGCTATGATATGGACCCAACTTAATACAAGAACACATCAACATAAAGTTTAAAATTAAAATGGTGAATCAAGAACACATCAACATAAAATTTAAAATTAAAATGGTTAAACATAACTTTGATATAGGTTAAATTTACTTATTTAATTATAATTATAATTTATTAAAAATATTATTATTTTATTTTTTTAAATAGATAAATTTAATTAATTTTAAATTTTTGTAAATATATATTTATTTTGTTTATTTGAAATTTTATAAATATATACTCATTTTATTCATTTAAAATTTGTTATCATATAAAGATTAAGTGAATTTACATTTTGTCAAATTTTATTAGCACAATTGGTTGAGGATGGGCCTTGTTAGCAAGGCGACCGAGAATCAAATTTCATTGGGGAAGTTGTGCCCTGTGCTAGGGGAAGAGACATGTTAAAAAATCCAATCGACATAGGACTGCTGTGGCCCAGGCCGAGTAAGAAGTAACTTTGATGGCTTAAATACCCTTGAGTTGTAGCTCCTCAAACCACAAGTCAAACTTGAAAAATCACAAACAACTTGACAAATAAAAAAATAAATCTACATTTTTAAAATATAATGATCTCAAATAAATATATCCAGCATTATGAATATTATGTGAACTCCAAATTTATTGAATTAAAAATAGACTCAATGTAGAAGTCATTCATGACGAATTGTACTCTATTGTACATTGCAAATTCTAATAACCTGAATTAACTTTTGTATAATCATTAAAGTTGTACATGCTATATTGTATGTAAATTAATAATTTTAAAATAACAGGGTAATAAATTGTTGTATTATTATTGAAATCTTGTTTCTCGAAAAGAAAAATGTGATGTTGCAATAGCTAATGTGTGTGAAGTGTTTACTAAGTATAATTTATATAACTTGATAGAATTGTATTATCACTAAAGTTTGATAAATGTGAGGGAATATACAAAATTTAAATATATTTATATTATATATATATATATATATATATATATATATATATTAACATTTTATAAATTTGTTTGGTATATAATTTTATGGTTATTAATAATTATGTTGTAGGAGGATACAGTTAATATGAAAGCAAGTTTCATCATTAATTCTTTTTGAGTTTTGGTGTTAGGAATTGATTTCCAGTAGTCTCACCTGTGTTGGTAGTTTAGTTTTAAGTGTTATGTGTGTCCTATATACATAGTTAGTTAGATAGATATTATTTATTTTACATCTAATTAAAACATATATGAATTGATGTTTATGATGTGGTTATTGATCATTATTTTTTATATTGATTAAATTTTTAAAAATATGTAAAGTATGATATGATAGAGTGATGAACAAAATAATATAATTAAATGTAAATTAATAATTAAAGGTATAAATGAAATGGTCTTTTTCATGACATTTTTTCCTGGTTAATTTAACCAAAATCCCACAGAGATTTTTAAAACTTGAGTTTAAGTTGTTTAATCTATAGAATTTGAGTGCCCCAGGGGCTTTTCAAGGTCTGAATCCATTTATGCATTAAAAAATGTATTTGAAGCAACAAAGATTCAAATTCTTGCTTGAAATTGTATTGTTGAATTCCAGTGAAAAGACTATTTTGTCTATAAATTAGAGTACACCACAAATAGATATGTTATACTTTAACTATTTTATGTTTTGGTATATTTTCTAGCTACTTTTTTTCAAAAATTAATATATATTTGTTAAAATTATAAGTTTGAGTTATGTAATCTATAGAGTTTAGGTGCTTTAGGGGTTATTTATGGTGTTGAATGCACTTATATATTCAAAAACACATTTTAAACAACCAAAAATCGCAATATCATAGTCGGATTCTGTCAAAAAAACCCAAAACATAAATATCAATGATAAATATACTTAATTAGACAACACTAATAAATATCAATACTATCTCTATTCATATACTTAGTCATTTATAGCCAAGTATAACGGTAGCTACACACACATATAAGTAGTCTTTATGTGTGACTTTTTGGAAAGTTTTTCAGTTTATTGTTTGATCTAATTTGTCTAGAATCCAACAGGTATTCATTGAAATAACAACTTTGACAGGTGAACACTTCACAATCGAAGTTTCTTAGGGGTTTTTGAGGGTATTGAATCCATATATGTAGTAAAAAAACCAATTTAAACAACAAAAAACAAGATTTGGCCACAAATTTTTTCACCATATTCTGGACAAAAATAAGCTAGAAACTCCAAAAATTCGCATTTAAAGACTATATATATATATATATATATATATATATATATATATATATATATATAAATATAAGAATATTGCTTTTAGCTATGCTATGTTAATAATTAGGGCATCTTCAAGTTTCTTGTTCACATGGACGCTCCTCTTCACAAAGGAAAAATGTAAATAACCTACTTTGAAAAGATGGTAAGAATGTGAGCAATCATATTCAGAGAATGTAGAAATCAAAATGATGTTAATTAATAATCTACTATTTCATATATGGATAACATTGTTTTCCAAATAGTGATGAATAAGGAGGGAGTAGATGTCATGAGTCCAATGGAGATGGTAATTACAATTAAATATCCATCTAGAGGGATGAAGAGAATACATGAATCTAACAACTTTGATTTCAATAAGGAATTGGTTCAATTTTTGAATAATGTGTTAGGATCACAAAGTACTGAGAGAAGTGGTGGAGTCTAAAGGCCCCATTGTTGAGTTCCCAATGGCCATTAGGATGAATTAACATAGAGCTTTTTTTACTTTTAAATAGGCTACATTAATGATAAATACTATGGGAAAAACCATGGGTGCTCATAAACCTAGAGCCTAAAAATCACTAGTGACTTGACCGAGTCAAGTTTACATGAATCACCCTAACAATACCCCCCTTCAACTTGATTCGAGGAGAATTACCTAGTATTGATCATTCATCAACCATATCACGCAGGAGATCTCACATTCTCCCTTCAAGCCAAATTCCAGTACACTTGCTACCCTGGTACCTCTACAATTAGTCCATTTCACAACTTGATGGTTCCATGTTCCATTGCATTTCATGTATTCTTGAACAAAATCATAAGGCCTTACAACAATATGTGCTCCTATGCAACATGTATGCCTAAACATCATGTCTTACAACTTCCTAGGGGAATACACCTACCTATGACAAGATTTCACAACTTGTACCAAAACCCTTAGGGTGTTCAACACATCAAACACTAGCCCCTTCACTCTATACCACTACATTTACATTCTTTCTCATCCATATGACCACTCTCTCGACTTCTATATCTGCTTGATCCATACCTTGACTTGGCTTTTCAACATGACTTGCACTCACCTAGTCCTCATAATATCTTATTAGAATAACTTCTATTAATTATCATTCTCTTTTATCACGACTACCATATCATTCACAACACACAAAATCTTGTCCTGATAGCTTCTCTATAACCTCCAACTAATCCACTGGTATATATGCATGATTCACTCTTATGGCTTAGAAATCTGAGCACTCATGGATCTCCTCCTCTTAATCCAATACCTACAATTTTCCTTAAAAAAACTCATTTTTTGTCAAAGCGATACAATTGATAACAATGTAAACATTTTACATGGCCTTAGAATGTCATCATTGAGTAGAGCATAGCGTCCGTGTTCGTGGTGCCAAATCACCGCGGTGACAGGGTGGTTAGATAGAAAGATTCACGAGTTCGTGGTGCCAAATCACCGCGAACGCCAAGGCCAAAGAAGGATAAGCAGGGAATGGGACCAGTACGCATGTCCCCGAGGAATCCGCGGCACAACAAGTTATCAATGGAAGAAAAAGGGAAGGCAGTCACGATTGAAACAGATGAGGAGGAAGAAGATTTGAAGGCCCTGATTACCGCTACAGAAGAAGAAGAAGACGTGGAGGAGGACATCCAACTGTTGCGCTCTGCAGTGAAACTGCCCGCGTATGTCCCTCGGAAAGGGAAAGCTAAAGTATCGAAGGATCTGGATGCAACAAAGAGTTCACTCCAAACCCCGCTCCTCCCCAATGGCATTGTATTTGAGGGCTCACACCTAGGCTGCGTGCCCACCATGAAATTTGAAGACTGGGATCTCACAGACAGTGAAAAGTTCCCACACCTAGAAACGGCAAATCTGATGAAGCAGAATACTGAGGGGTCGGTGATGACGTTAGAGCCGCGAAAATGGCTACGTGGTGTGGAAAAGGCCAGGTTGCTGCATTTGTTATGGATACCACATTTCCACCGCGCCCATCACCATTTTTGTCATCAGGCAGCTGCTCTGCCTGGTGCATGATGGGTATCTATGGCTGGAGGAGCCTATTCCCATCACGGTAGACCTCATCCATTGAATTTCTCAGCTTCCCTGTAAGGGAAAGGACCCTGTGACGATAGCAAGAAATAATAGCGATTTGGCTCTCGTAGAGGCCATGAAGGCAAAGTATAAGCTGGAGAAGAAAAAGAGGGGCTATGCTATCACCATCATCAAGGAAAAATGAGTGCACATAGCCACCCAACTCCTGGCCTATAAAGTGATGAGAAAATGCCACGCTGATGAGGTACCAGTGCCGGTGGTCGCGTTGGACGAACAGTGCACGGAAGGGGTCCAGTTCAACTAGGTTGAGTTCCTTTGCTAGGAGTTTTTGTTAAACTGTCGCAAGGTCCAGGAGCAGGGCAAGACCTTCCACTAAGCGTGGTTGCTCTTATCCATATTGCCGGTAGCAGGAGAACTGTCGGAGGATAGTCAATTCCGACCATCGACCGAGACTTACTAGAGGCCACAAAGTATGCTTCACTTTGGGCCACCAAGGACGCGAAACAGATTCGCGATACAAAAATTTTCTGGGTGCTCATGGAGGCGAGCATTCGAATGTGGATCGACAGGAGGCCGCGTCTATCACCTACAGTGCACAATAGTCTGCAGAGTTTTGCAGACTTCAAGGTGGATATGCACAACATATACATCGGGGTGCAAAAGGATCTGGTGCAGCAGTGGACAAAGCTACCATTTATAGCCACTGACGACACGATCTTTACTGTATTGGAGACATGGCCTCCTGAGTGGCGTGCCCCAGATTTGGCGAAACTAGAGAAGGCGACATCACAGAAAAAGAAGGATGATGCCAAGCTACGCGTCACCCAACTGGCCAAGAGAAGGAGGAACGAAAAAGCGGCAACCAAGGTAAGGGAAGTCTGCGAAGTGCACAGAAAGCCATGGAGTAGAAGAAGGCCGCAGAAGTAGCAGCAGCAGTGCAGATAGCAGAGGCAACAATAGTACAGGTAGAGGAGGGCCAAGCAACGTCCTTAGGGCAAGAGGCAAAGGGCACAGACATAGCAGAAGGGAGCGCGGACACAGGGATTGCGTCCACACAGCTCAAACGGTCGTGCATCATAGAGAGATTGGGTCTAAGGAAGAAGGTCAAGGATTCGAAGCTGGCCATTGACCCGATCACCTTAACCGAAGGTGATCTCCATGACATCGAAGAGACGGTCCGCGATGTCACCAGTGAAGCGCTCTAAGAGTTTATGATGGAGAACCAGAGTGTGTTGGGGGCCCTCAGGGCGCAACTGTAGGAGTTACTGGTGCGGCCCCCTCAAGAAGGTACCCTATCTACCCACGTCGCAACAGCAGAGCAGATGCTGCGCACGAGGATGGCCAACACAATAGTGTTGCCAGAGGGAGCGTTAGTATCATCAGATGTGATGAACCAAATGACGGTTAGCATGATGAAAGGCCTTGGCCTTAATCTAGCTTCCCTTCCCTGGGAAACGCTCTATCAGCTCGAGGATGGAATAACAGCAGAGCTGCGCGCTAGGGAGAACCGCGCGATCCAAGTTCTTAGTGAACAGAAAATCAATATGAAGCAGCTCAGCTTACAACGCGACGAGTTGGTGTCGCAGAACCAAAGGTTGGTATAGATGGTAGATGACGCTTGCTGACGCGTCCTAGAGCTGGCTATCGCAGCAGATCTACTGGTAGAAGTGTGGATTCACAGTTTGGCAAGTGGAGTCTGCGATGCGAGAGAAGAGACAACAAAGGTTTAGCTAGAGCTGAACCTTCAGATTGCCGAGCTGCGGTTGAAGGCGCAGCCTTCCACTCCCCTAGAGATCAGAGAACAGCGCGCCAACACTATTACAGCAGGGTTGGAAGAGATTGGAGGTGCAGTGTACGATTGTAACAACATGTTGGAACAGGCACTTGAGGTCCTCACGACGTTGCAGGAGGACCCCAACATCCAGCGGCTGGAGACAGAGGCACACGAACTCTAGCAACAGTATGACATCATCAAAGGGACTGTGCATATCGTATTCCTTACTCAGCGGCTTGCAAGGATGCAGTAGTCCAAGGCATTAAAGGAGTAGGTGGATGCAACGCACCATAAGGAAGCAGTTCTCAAAGTGCGCGTCCATTCATGGATCGATGAAACCTTCACAATCATGGCAGATATTGAAGGAAATCTCATGCAGATTCAGGGAATGCATGCACAGATGCAGTACAGCATGCCGGAAACAGAGGTCTCAGAAGAGAGAATGCAACAGGTACAACAAGCAGCAGCTCAGTGCGCTGCAGACATCACGACCGTTTGGGACCAGCTGGAGGGACTCTGCGCCAAGATCACTACACCAACAGAGTGACTCGAGGGCGAGTCATGATGTTTGTGTTGGGGGCCTGTTGGGCATGGAATCCCCCCCCAACATGTTTTGGGGCTCAAAACCCAAGTTTTTGAGTAATATTATTGTAAAGCCCTGCGAATTGCGGGCGCGGAGCGCGAATTGTATGTTAGAGTCATAAGGTTGTCCGCCCTAAGTTTTGAATGTAGTGTCAGCCTACCCATGGTCCATGGACCATGGGATTGTATAAATAGAGCGAGGCTCTAAGTTGTAAAGTAACGAACGAATAAAGGAATGGAATCTTATAGATAGAAGAAGATGACGAGCATAGAGCAAGAGTTTAAGTATCTTGGGTCGTAGTAGTAGGAAGAGGCTCTGTAGCTGAGTGCGCAGAGGCCTAGTAGAGTCTGCAGCTGAGTGCGCAGACCCCTGCAGCTGAGTGCGCAGGGTGGAGTCGAGTCTGTAACCAAGGAAGAAGAATAATAAACAGAAGTTTTATCTAAATTCCGTGTATATGTTCTTGTGTTATTACCTGTTTGATATCATTTGCAATTATATTGTTTATTTACTGCGCGGATTTGTATGAATGGTGACTATTATTAAGAAAACATACAGATAAGCTAAGTTAATCAACTAATATCGGGTTACTAGTAAGTATTTGGGTAATAACACTGTTCGGCCCCCGAGTAGGGTTGCGCGAGGGCAGCGTCACAGGATGCGAGCTACTAATAAGTGCGTGTAGCGACGTGCATGCAGGATCAAACTGCGGACCACTGGAACCCATCAGACATCTCCAGGGTGCGGAAACCTAGTTCTAGCACCGTCCCATACTACTTCAGGTGAGACCTCAATCTGCGCTCCGCAGACTGTTGCCGAAAGGGCCAGTAGTACTGGGATTTGTTTGGCTAAATCATCTCCAAACCTGGGTCAGGCCCCAACAAGCCAACAATGAAGTAAGATACCTTGCTCAACCTGTCAACCACGACCATAATAGAGTCATGTTGCCTCGTTGTCCTCGGAAGACCTGTAATGAAATCCATAGAAATGACCTCCCATTTCCATTCTAGAATCGCTATAGGATGTAGTAAACCACTTGGATGCTTACATTCTGCCTTGACTTGCTAAAAATGTAAACATCTAGCCACGAACTTTGCCACTTCCTTCTTTAGATTTTGCCAATATTAGAACTTCTTCACTGTCGTCAATGTCTTCTGATATCACGGATGACCTGAGTATGGCTTGGCATGGAACTCCCTCAAGATAAGCTTCTTGAGCTCACTACAATTTGACACATATATAATGTCTCTAAATCTCACCAAACCATCTATCGTGAGACGATAATCTGCATCCTGATCACCTATACCTATACTTGTAGTTGTTCTCTGTTGTAACTTGTGCATGATATCCATGTAGTTATCATCCCACTGTCCTGCCTGCAAGATCCTATCCTGTAAATCTATCTCATAGGAGATCATAGATGCTATGTGATTTACATGTACCTTCTTGCTAAGAGCATCCAAAACCCGGTTCTCCTTTCCTTTGATGTATCTGATCTCAAAGTCGAACTCACTAAGGGTTATCCAACCATCTAGCTTTCCTGGCATTTAGATTCAGCTGGTCAAACAAATACCTCAACCCACTGTGATTGCTCATTAATGTAAACCTCCTGCCCAAAAGGTAGTGCCTTCACATCTTCACTGCATGTATAATTGTTGTTAGCTCAAGATCATGCATCAGATAGTTCTACTCATGCTCATTCAATTTCCGTGACTCAAAGCACACTACCTGTCCTTCTTGCATGAGAACTCCACCAAGTCCTCTCTTGCAAGCATCTGTACACACTACAAACTCCTTGTCCTTATCCACAATATTTATCACTACTGCATGTGTCTGTTAGTGTCAGTCCTTGAAAGCCTTCCACCAACAATCAAACATGCTCTTACAAAGTGGTTTTAGGATGTCAAAGTCAAATTTTGTCATTTCAGTGAGTCTTCAAGTAATATTTGGTCATTAGGTATTAGGTCTAGGGTTTGTTTTCGCTCCTTTCAAAGTTGTCCAAATGTCAGTCCATGTCACCATTCAGATGAGTGTACCATCATTTAGAGGGCTTTCATCATCATGTTAGGTTCCAATGGGTCATTTTAAACCTTGTTCATGCTTCAGTTGTGCCTAGGTAAGGTTCATTTCCCTCTCTTAGGGTTTTGAAGGTAATTTCTCTTGGATAGTCAAATCATCAACAAAACTTGTATCCTGATGTTCATACACTTTCCCCTATCCTTAATGTACCTTATTAAACACTTCCCATCACTGATATCCCTCAAATTCCTCATTTTTCCACAAACCCTAGTTTCTTGCTACAATTTGACAATTTTCTAGGGTAGGCCTGTGTTTTTCCCTTTTGGACCCCTTCCCCTCACTCAATATTTGAAATTCCACTTTCCCCTATTTCTTAACATCCCTCCCTACTTCCCAAAATTTTCTCAAGAATTTAGAAGCCCCTCATCCCCTTCATTTCACTTCATTTCGACAAAACCCCTGTTCCACACATCGGGATAGGTTTTACTCAAATGTTGCTTATGAGAAAGGAACAATAAATTTGGAAAATGTGAGAGAGGTTTTTGTCAAAATTTGGCCAAGGAATAAAAATATCCTTCACTTTTTACACAGGTGTCATGGTTTTAGAGAAATGTCAAAAATACAGTTGCCTCAGGAGAATTGATGCACCTCTAAAGTGACCTTGGGAAAATCAAGATTTCTCCTAGCTTGGTTGGCCAAATGACTTGCTTGATGAGTCAAATAATAACTAGACACAAAGATATTTCCAATGAGCTATCATGAGCTCAATTTTGAGTTGAGGAAGACCTTCAAAAGTTGACTGCAATAGCACTTTGCCTTTAGGCAGCCTCATTTTGCACATTTTGACTAGTCTTGGGCGATTTGAATTTTGACAGGGAAAATGAACTCCAAATTGAAAAATTCAAGCTATGTTGGAAATTAGACTCAATAATATTTCCAACGAGATATCCCACACCCAATTTGGACATCAGGAAGGCCTCCAAAAATGGTATGCAAAAAGGCGATACGCACCTGTTCCAAAAGCCAGAAACACTTCAAAACTCTTCCAAACTTCCTAAAAATCAAATTAAATCTTGTTCCAGGTAAGTAAAACATTCCTCCTTGTTCAGGGAAGTTGTGTTTGGTGCCTTGGATGTTTGTGGTTTCCTTTAAGAAAAACCCTAGCTAAATTGCTAACATAAACCCTAGCTAATTCTTAAATCCTCTTTTGCAAGTTTTTAAAGGGCATTGCTCTTATTTTTCACTTCATCCATTTTCAGCTTGGCACATCCCATGCCCTTTCCCTAACATCATCAACATTCACTCCCTAAACCCCACTCCCATTTACCAAACCTTAGCCCTATACTTTATTCCCAAACCCTAACTCCCACTTCCTATTCCTTCACTACATCCACTTCATTATCAAATCCCTCATTCCACATTCATAATGCCATCCACTACCCTCATTCCCAAAAGAAACCCTTCCTCCTAGCATTCACTTCCTTATACACACCACTCACCTCATATTTCAAAATCTCTTCATGCTCATCTGCTTTCACTTCAAATTCATAAGCATGGAGACAGATTCAAACTATGAGAGGGAAGAGGAAACTCTCAGTGATTCTTCCAGAGAAAATCATGTACCAAAAAAGCCACACAAAGGGGGAAAATATCATTCGGGAGGACACTATCAGTTTCAAGAGTTGCTTGCTGGTCCTCTTGTTATATCTTGTTTTAGACATCATTCTTGCTATGAGCTTGCCTAGTTGTTTGTCACTCATCTACATAATGGCCAAGTGAACCTTGCTGGTGTCTCCTTCACCTTGTCACCTACCACTATCTCAGAAACAACAGGCATTCCAAATGTTGGTGAACAGTGGAATAAAGGACACTATATTGACAGTAAAATGAAAAGGCTTAAGCCTAAGTTGAAAAAGGGCCTTAAGAAAGCAAAAAGAGCATGATAAACTCAAATATATTGGCTGAAGCTTCATTGGCCTAGCATAACACCGGACATAGATCACTCATGCCAAATTTCAAGAAATTTGGTGAACTTTTTGGTGTTTTTGAAATTTTCAGGGAAAAAACAGGTTTTTCCAGCAGGTGCGTAGCGCCACCTGGCGCTCACTTTTGATTGGGACCTCCATTTGAAGAAAACTTGGCATTTTTGGATTCCTTATGAAAAGTTATGCATGCTAAAAAATTAGTAGGAAATTTTGACAAGTTTTGGACCTCCAAAAGGGCCAAAAACACCCAAAAATGCCCTCTCTGCCACTTTTTGGCCAAATAGGAAGCAGTCTTGGGAGATTGCAATTTTAGAGGGGCAAATGGACTCCAAATCAAAAAATTCAAGTTGTTCTAGAAAGTAGACTCACAGGGCTTTCGACCGAGCTATCCTGCATCCAAGGATAATTTTAGGGGCGAATGTTCACCCTTTGGCGAAATTAAGGGGTTTTAAATTTTTAGTGGGCGAATATTTTGTATCATAGTACATTTTTACAAATCACCTCAAATAGCCCACCTTATTTTAAGGGAGAGGGTAAAAAAGGTAAATTTAGCCCTTGAAATTAGGACTTACAACCGTCCATTCGCCCATTTTCAAGAATAGGTTTTATTTAAGTGAATCCATTCACCCATTTTCAAGAATAGGTTTTATTTAAGTGAATCATATGGGCCAAATACCATATTTATAAAAGAGGTATTGTAAATTAATAAAAATATAAATAAATGAGAGGTATGGTAAATAAATAAAACATTTTTTATATTTACTCCATAAGTCACCTTATATACATGTAAGGGTGTAAATAAATAAAAATATAAGTAAAGTGGAGGTATGGTAAATAAATAAAAATATAAATAAACTAGACGTATCGTAAATAAATAAAACCTCTTTTTATATTTAGTCTATAACTCTTGTTCTATTTATGAAGGCTCAAGAAAGAGGTTTTATTTAAGTGAATCCTATGGGCCAAATACCATATTTGTAAAAGAGGTATGGTAAAATTAATAAAAATATATGGTAAACAAATAAAACATTACAAATAAAACATTTTTTTATATTTACTCCATAAGTCACCTTATATTTACGAACACTCAAAAAATGGGTTATATTTAGGTGAAACCTATGGCCAAAATACTATGGGACAAATACCATGGACTAGATTGTTATTAATACCATGCAAAAAACCATTATTAACCCTAATATTAGAATTAATGAAAATAAAAATGGCACATGGTATTGACCCATGGTATTCACCAAAATGGCACATGGTATTGACCCATGGTATTCACCTCGAATGTAGCCTATTTAAATGGGGGAATTAAACCAGCATGTAGCCTATGCTAAGATTCACTAGGACTTTACAAAGTTTTATTATTTAGTGAAAGACTCGCCAAGGTCTTACAAGATTTTATAATTGAGTAAAATATTCGCCATGCCTGGTGAGAGATTCGCCAAAAAATTATATATACATATTATATTACTGATAAAATCGCCTTCCATTTTTCCTATATAACATGGAGATTCGCCCATTTATTATATTTATAAATTTAGGGGGGGTTCTTAAAATTTTCCCTGCCTGCATCTGATTTGTACCTTGGGAAGCCCTCCAAAAGCAGCTTGGAAAAAGTGTTACGCACAGGAAAAATGGCGCTACGCACAGGGTGAAAAAGTGCTAATTTTGCTCAAAAACTCAGTTTTTCGCCTAGTTTTCTTCTAGTTTGACTTTTTCTCTCTTATGGTTAAATTCATGATGTGACATGATGTAAATTGATTTACTATGATGTAAAAATTATAAAAATTGACTTGATAAGGTAGATACATTAGTTGTAGGTGGTTTAGAGTTGAATGAATCAGTTTCCTAGGTTTTAGAGGCAAGTTGTTCCACTGCCTATTTTTGTGTTCCTAGTTTAGATATGGTTGGAACCACCCCTCTTCTCATGGATTCGACCCCTAAAGGCTAGCATGGATGGTTTATTGCCTATATCTAGTACTTTTTCAGTCATTTGTAAAGGTTGGACTCTTGTGAATGCTTTGAGTATTATTGTACATTCATCTCTGCAGTTTGGCAAGGAAATAGACTAGGGTTTGCAGCATTTTGTGGGATTCTTGTGGCAAGGTGATTTAGTATTAATTTTCCTTCTGTGATTCAATTTATCATGTGTTTATGTGTGCCATCATCTCTCTCTTTTCTGCTTAACTAAATGAATGAAGTATAAAGGTGGAAATCATTGGTGTTGCAATGCTCTACCTTAGGGTTTGTTTAGCTTTACATGTTTTCTACTGTTTGAAGAGGACTCATGACACTTCCATGCCCTCTCCAATTCCTCACCAGTATTAAGACTCTCCATTTCATTTAATTCAAAGTACTAAAGCATTTGCCTACCTCGCCCCACAGAAACCTCTGCAAGACTGAGTCCATTCCCCGAACCCAAAACTGCCTTTCACATTTGATCCAACAATCAACCATAAAACTCAATCAAACTCCTCTGAACATATACCTAGCCTAAAATTAGTCTTTACATTAGTCATCTCAAGCCTCACTTGCTATATTCTCCTGAGATTGACAAGGAGAGAGCCCTCTCCCGACCTAGTAGGGCTAGCTACCAGGTTAAGTGTGGTTTGATGTTACCCTAGACCTGCCTTTCTCAGCCTGAGGTAGATTTAGGCTATAACATATTGGCGACTATATTGTGGAAGAAAAGTTTGTTTGTTTGTTATTGTTGTTTGCTTTATAAACTATAGATGGAGCCTGAAGTTAGCCAGGTAGCCTTCGAACTGCTCTTGCTCTGCAAGTGCATAGTAGATGAACGTTGCTTTAGTCAATCTCCGGTTTAGTTTATGAACTGAACATCTAGTTTCCTCAGCAAAATGTAATCAAATTCAGATCTGATTGTTGATGGTGAACAACGATCAGACACAACAAGGCTGAAATCATTCACCTGGCGACTCTAAATCAGTCTCGAGATCAGATCCAAGGATTCCACTGGAGGATGAACCTAACCAGTAGAAACATGAAAGGACAATATGGAAATATCAGGTATTCAAGTTGGAATTTCATCCAAGACATTTTGTTCTTTGTTCTAAATTATTTCTTCTCTTTTCTCGAGAATTTCAAGAAGGCTTTGCAAAGTATATTGTATTTGAGAAAATATCCTCAGCCTGCATTTGATTCCTTCCCTTTGAAGATTGTGAATACCAAAGATTTGCATGCCTTTGAGCTTGATCAAGACCCTTTTTCTGAAGCTTGTGATGACTGTCTTCAAACTGATGAGCCTCAAGAGACCAAGACTGATTCTACACCTTCTGTACATACCCCTATACCTTGTAAAATTCCAGATCGATACAAGCCTCTGATTTTACCTCCTATATCCCATGCTTTCCCTAAAAATCATGACCTATATCTACCAAGATTTGATGGTGAACGCGACAACATCACTGTTGAGAGACATGTATTGAATTTTGAGTCTTTTCTTGACCTTTTTGAAGTTGATGAAGAAGATGTCAGTATTAGGCTTTTTTCTCTTTCTTTGCAAGGCAAAGTCAAGAGTTGGTTCAAAACCCTGCCTGATGCGAGCATCTCAGATTTCCAATAGTTCGTCAAAGTTTTCCTCGATAGGTGGGTGTTTAGACAAAACCATTTCTTGATTATAGAAGAGTATAACTAGCTGAAAATATTGCCAGGGGAGACAGTACAACAATTTTTTTCCAGGTTTAACCAAGTCTATTTTTCGATGCTAATTAATATAAGACCTCCTCCTAGATCTGCTCTCTTGCACTACCCGGATGCGTTTGATCCGGAAATGGAGTTTTAGCTAAGAGAAAGGAACCTTGCAACACTTGAAGAGATGCAGAACAGTGCAGTAGATGTAGAGGCTAATTTGTTGATCAGAAGGGCCAAGTTGAAGGAAGAAGAGATGAAGAACATAGATCCAGAGGAATTGACATCTTTAGAGGTAAAGCTCGACATTTTGGTAAGTGCAGTGGATGAGATGATGCAAAATATCACCACAAGGAATGAGTATGATATTCAAGATCATGGCTCGCAGATTGAAGAAGAACAAGTTGCTGATCCAAAACATCTTCTTTCTTATCCCAGTTGTCATAGATCTGATAATGATTGTTTTGTAGATCATATTGGAGAAGAGAGATTTGTTGACATGACATGTATGCTTGATGATGTCTTTTATACTGATGATTTGCCTCAGTTTGATCAGTATGATGATGATTATGTTCTCCAAACAGAATCTAGTCTTGTAGACAAATCAACGGCTAGTTTGTGGAAGGAGGAAGTTCACTTTCAGCAGCTCGAATACAGTGATCAACCGATGCATATCAGCTATGGAAATGATGAGGAAAGTGCAATAAATTTTGAAGTAAGTGAAGGATATTTTCCTTTTTGTTTTGCTTTATTTTAGTTCATCAGAGACAACTTTCATGCAATCAGAAATCAACTGTCGACAAGTCTTGATCCGAACCATTTTGAGGGCAATGAAAACCTTGTTCAAGACTTTTCATATCCAGAGTTGCAACCTCCAAATGCCATTGATTGTCAAGTTGCAAATGAAGACTTGGAAGCTGAACCATATGATCAAATGATGCAAGATGATTCCATACCATTTTGTTTTGAATCATTTCAGTTTTTGAAGGAAAATTTGCATAGTATATCTTCAAATGAGCAGCCTGTAGAAAATCATGCAATCTCATTAGAACCAATAGAAAATGGGTTGCAGCAGTCTTTTCAAGTTTTTCACGATCCAATAGCTGATGCATTGGATGATGTTTGCAGTCAAAGTGCTTCTCATATTTGTGAGCTTGACAAAAGTATTGATACAAACTTGATCTGGCAGTCGGTTTCTTTGTCATTTTCAACAGGAGTCTCATCACAAAGCTCAGATCAAAGTTTGCATTCATGGTATGAGGAGAAGAGAAGTAATCCATTGGATGAGCTAAGTCCCAGTGTGCATGAATTTCAAGATCCTTATGCAGTGTTTTTGGAGGCGAATAGAGAATCCATAGTATTCAATGGATTTGTTCACAAGTTTTCATGGGAGTTGCCTTTCAGTAGTTCTCTCTTGTTGTTCATAAGAAAGCACTTGCAGAGAATTCAAACAGTAGCCGGAATACTTACTTGGTTGCATTGGTTGTTTCATTTCACTTGATCAGGTGATGAATGGAACAGCTAGAGTAGGTTTTATTGAATAAGCTCCATGTTGAGCATATTTTCTAGTTTGTTAGTTGTGTTTTAGTATTGACTCAGTTTCAAGTCAGTTTTTGTCAACAAGTCATCAATTTTCAGTCATGTATTTCAGTTTGAGTTTTTGACTCCATGCCCAATAAATAAGGCACTGGTCTGCTCTCACAAAGATCTGGTGTTCTTGGCACCTCCAAGGAGCTACCATCCCCATTGGAGCCAATGTTAGCACCAGTCCTTGAAAGCCTTCCACCAGCGATCAAACATGCCTTACAAAGAGGTTTTAGGATGTCAAAGTCATATTTTGTCATTTCAGTGAGTCTTCAAGTAAAAATTGGTCATTAGGTATTAGGTCTAGGGTTTTTTTTCACTCCTTTCAAAGTTGTCCAAATGTCGGTCCATGTCACCATTTAGATGAGTGTACCATCATTCAAAGGGTTTTCATCACCATGTCAGGTTCCAATGGGTCATTTTACACATGTTCATGCTTCAGTTGTGCCTAGGTAAGGTTCATTTCCCTCTCCTAGGGTTTTGAAGGTAATTTCTCTTGGATGGTCAAATCATCAACAAAACTTGTATCCTGGTGTTCATACACCTTCCCCTATCCTTAATGTATCTTATTAAACACTTCCCATCACTGATATCCCTCAAATTCCTCATTTTTCCACAAACCCTAGTTTCTTGCTACAATTTGACAATTTTTTAGGGTAGGCCTGTGTTTTTCCCTTTTGGACCCCTTCCCCTCACTAAATATTTGAAATTCCACTTTCCCCTGTTTCCTAACATCACTCCCTACTTACCAAATTTTTCTCAAGAATTTAGAAGCCCCTTATCCCCTTCATTTCACTTCATTTCAACAAAACCCCTGTTCCACACATCGGGATAAGTTTTACTCAAATGTTGTTTATGAGCAAGGAAAAATGAATTTGGAAAATGTGAGAGAGGATTTTTTCAAAATTAGGCCAAGGAAGAAAAATCTCCTTCACTTTTTACACAGGTGTCATGGTTTTAGAGAAATGTCAAAAACACAGTTGCCTTAGGAGAATTGATGCACCTCTGAAGTGACTTTGGGAAAATCAATAATTCTCCTAGCTTGCTTGGCCAAATGACTTACGTGATGAGTCAAATAATAACTAGACACAAAGATATTTCCAATGAGCTATCATGAGCTCAATTTGGAGTTGAGGAAGACCTTCAAACGTTGACTACAACAACACTCTGTCTTTAGGCAGCCTCATTTTGCACATTTTGACCAGTCTTGGGAGATTTGACTTTTGACAGGGAAAATGAACTCCAAATTGAAACATTAAAGTTGTGTTGGAAATTAGACTCAATAATAGTTCCAATGAGCTATCCTGTACCCAATTTGGACACCGGGAAGGCCTCCAAAGTTGGTTTTCAAAAAGGCGCTATGCACTTGTTCCTTGGCGCTACGCACCTGTTCCTTGGCGCTACGCACCTGTTCCTTAGCGCTACGCACCTATTCCAAAAGCCATAAACACTTCAAAACTCTTCCAAACTTCCTAAAAATCAAATTAAATCTTGTTCCAAGTAAGTAAAACATTCCTCCTTTTTCAGGGAAGTTGTGTTTGGTGCCTTGCATGTTTGTGGTTTTCTTTAAGAAAAACCCTAGCTAAATTGCTAACATAAACCCTAGCTAATTCTTAAATCCTCTTTGCAAATTTTTAAAGGGCATTGCTCTTCTTTTTCACTTCATTCATTTTCAGCTTGGCACATCCCATGCCCTTTCCCTAACATCATCAACATTCACTCCCTAAACCCCACTCCCATTTACCAAACCCTAGCCCTATACTTTATTCCCAAACCCTAACTCCCACTTCCTATTCCTTCACTACATCCACTTCATTATCAAATCCCTCATTCCACATTCATAATACCATCCACTACCCTCATTCCCAAAAGAAACCCTTCCTCCTAGCATTCACTTCCTTATACACACCACTCACCTCATATTTCAAAATCTCTTCATACTCATCTGCTTTCACTTCAAATTCATAAGCATGGAGACAGATTCAGACTATGAGAGGGAAGAGGAAACTCTCAGTGATTCTTCCAAAGAATCTCATGTACCAAAAAAGCCACACAAAGGGGGAAAGATCATCTGGGAGGAAACTATCAGTTTCAAGAGTTGCTTGCTTGTCCTCTTGCTATATCTTGTTTTAGACATCATTCTTGCTATGAGCTTGCCCGGTTGTTTGTCACTCATCTACATAATGGCCAAGTGAACCTTGCTAGTGTCTCCTTCACCTTGTCACCTACCACTATCTCAGAAACAACAGGCATTCCAAATGTTGGTGAACAGTGGAATAAAGGATAGTATAATGAAGAGGCTTAAGCCTAAGTTGAAAAAGGGCCTTAAGAAAACAAAAAGAGCATGATAAGCTCAAATATCTTGGCTGAAGCTTCATTGGCCTAGCATAGCACTTGACATAGATCACTCATGCCAAATTTCAAGAAATTTGGTGAACTTTTTGGCATTTTTGAATTTTTTAGGGAAAAAACAGGTTTTTCCGGCAGGTGCGTAGCGCCACCTGGCGCTCGCTTTTGATAGGGACCTCCATTTGAAGAAAAATTGGCATTTTTGGATTCCTTATGAAAAGTTATGCATGCTCAAAAATTAGTAGGAAATTTTGACAAGTTTTGGACCTCTAAAAGGGCCAAAAACACCCAAAAAATGCCCTCTCTACCACTTTTTGGCCACACAGGAAGCAGTCTTGGGAGATTGCAATGTTGGAGGGGCAAATGGACTCCAAATCAAAAAATTCAAGTTTTTCCAGAAAGTATACTCATAGGGATTTCCAACGAGCTATCCTACACCTGATTTGGACCTTGGGAAGCCCTCCAAAAGCAGCTTGGAAAAAGCGCTACGCACAAAAAAAATGGCGCTATGCACAGGATGAAAAAGTGCCAATTTTTCTCAAAAACTCCGTTTTTCGCTTAGTTTTCTTCTAGTTTGACTTTTTTTTATCTTAAGGTTAAATTGATGATGTGACATGATGTACTATGATGTAAAAATGATAAAAATTGACTTGATAAGGTAGATACATCAGTTGTAGGTGGTTTAGAGTTGAATGAATCAGTTTCCTAGGTTTTAGAGGCAAGCTGTTCCACTGCATATTTTTGTGTTCCTAGTTTAGATATGGTTGAAACCACCCGTCTTCTCACGGATTCGACCCCTAAAGGCTAGCATGGGTGGTATGTTGCCTATATCTAGTACTTTTTTCAGTCATTTGTAAAGGTTGGATTCTTGTGAATGCTTTGAGCATTATTGTACATTCATCTATGCAGTTTGGCAAGGAAATAGACCAGGGTTTGCAGCATTTTGTGGGATTCTTGTGGCAAGGTGATTTAGTATTGTTTTTCCTTCTGTGATTCAATTTATCATGTGTTTATGTGTGCCATCATCTCTCTCTTTTCTGCTTAACTAAATGAATCAAGTATAAAGGTGGAAATCATTGATGTTGCAGTGCTCTACCTTAGGGTTTGTTTAGCTTTACATGTTTTCTACTGTTTGAAGAGGACTCATGACACTTCCATGCCCTCTCCAATTCCTCACCAGTCTTAAGACTCTCCATTTCATTTAATTCAAAGTACTAAAGCATTTGCCTACCTCGCCCTACAGAAACCTCTGCAAGACTGAGTCCATTCCCTGGACCCAAAACTGCCTTTCACATTTGATCCAGCAATCAACCATAAAACTCAATCAAACTCCTCTGAACATATACCTAGCCTAAAATTAGTTCTTACATCATTCATCTCAAGCCTCATTTGCTATATTCTCCTGAGATTGACAAGGAGAGAACCCTCTCCCGACCTGGTAGGGCTAGCTACCAGGTTAAGCGTGGTTTGATGTTACCCTAGACCTGCCTTTCTTAGCCTGAGGTAGATTTAGGCTATAACAGTGTCAAAAACTGCTTAAGTAGCTCAAAATTAGCCTCACATTCTTCTATCCATTCGAACTTCTTACCTTTCTGCTGCAATGATGTGATAGGATATGCAATGCATGAGAAGTTCCTGATGAACCTCCTGTAGTAACCTACCAATCCCATAAATTATCTCACCTCATCCACATTCTTAGGTGCTTCCCACTCCATGACGGACTTTATCTTTTCTGGATCCACTTCTATGCCATCCTTGGAGACAACATGCCCCAGATAATATACCTTGGTCACAAAGAAGTTTCACTTGCTAAGTTTAGCATACAACTAATGCTCTCTTAGCAATCTCAACACTGCTGCTAAATGCTCGGCATGTTCTTCCTCATTTTTAGAATATACCAGTATGTCATCAATGAATACAATAACAAACTTTTCCAGATAAGGATGCAACACACTATTCATCAAACACATAAATGTAGCTAGAGCATTAGTCAACCTGAATGGAACAACAAAAAAATCATAATGCCCATACCTAGTCCTGAACACAGTCTTGAAGATATCCTCTTCCTTGATGTGTACTTGATGGTATCTTGATCTCAAGTCAATCTTAGAGAACACTACTGCTCCCTTCAACTGATAAAACAAATAATCAATCATCAGCAAAGGGTACTTGTTCTTGATCGCTACTTTGTTCAATTGCCTGTAGTCAATGCACAATCTAAGAGTACCATATTTCTTCTTCACGAAAAACACTGGTGTACCCCAAGGTGATACACTCAGCCTAATGTATCCCTTGTCAAGCATCTCCTTTAATTGCAACTTTGAATCTACCAACTCAGGTGTGCTCATCCTGTAAGGTACTTTTGATGCTGGAGTTTCCCCTGGCACCAACTCAATAGAAACATCTACCTCCCTGTGAGGTGGAAACTCTATAATGTCCTCAGGAAATACATCCTAAAACTGCTACAAAATTGGGTACCTACTCAACACATCAACATCCTCAACCTCCTTACCTCTATCACTAGAAATGTGCACTGCAAACATCACACAACCGTTTCTATAACTATGCTTAACCTACATAGCGGTAACCATTCTCATTGATGTAGGCTTCTTTTCCCCCTGCAAAGTCCTCTTTTCCCCACTATCATCCACACACTCAATGGCCTTGTCGAAGCAATCCAATTTGGTTCTACGCAGGTATAGTCAATCCATACCCAAAAGTATACTATACGATCCCAATGACAATACATTCAATTGTGTTGTTGTAGGCATACCATTTAACTCAAATGCATAAGATCTTACCCAATGGTGAACTCACTTCTTTGTACCTGTAGCCAACTATACCAACAAAGATTTTGCATGCACTTCTTTTCTCAAACCACACTTATCCACCAGGTCAGGATTAATATAACTATAGTTAGATCTAGGATCAATCAAAATAGAAACAACTTGATCACAAAGCTTACTGTCCATCTCAATAATTGATGCTTGATGATTCACTCATCTTTTGTCCACAACTGCATAGATCTGAGGAATGATATGACCAACATCACCAAATGTATGTGCCTCCTGAGCACTATAGATCTAGCGTCTACTACCACTCTGATACTACGGACAATCCCTCCTACAATGATCCTTACCACATATCCAACATTGAAATGGTTCCCTCCACCGCCTCTATCTTGCTACTCTCCATGTCCCTTCTCAACTATATTGAATCTCTTGTAAGGAACTTCATTTTCTTTCTCACCCGCATCTTGAGGTCTTCCTCTCTTTGGTGGCCATTTTCCTTTAGCTTTCTCATTTCTTTACAATTCATGCTTAGGCTCAACTTTGTGATTTTACTGCTCATAACAATGCTTCAACTTTCGGATGGCCTCCTCCAACTATCTAGGCTCATCGAACTCAATCCGATCTATATATGCTACTGGTAGTCCACTAATAAATCTCTGAACCTTAGCCTTCTTCTCCCCGAGGTAAGGCACATACCTCAATAGCTCCAAGAATCTGCTAGTATACTCATCATCTATCATAGAACCCATCCACAACTCATAAAAATCCTTAGCCATGTCATCATAGTACGTCTCTGACAAGTACTTATTATTTTAGAGTCTTTCAAATGCATCCCAAGTCAAATATTACTCATGTATACCTTTGACATTCTTCACGTCTTCTCACCATATGTCTGCTTTACCTTTGAGACAAAAAGTGGCTATCTTTGCTTTCATGTTTTCTGAGTAATCATGCAATCGAAAGAATTTCTTCATACCAAGCAACCATGCCTCTGCGTCTTGTGATTTCTTCATTTATCCATCAAAGGTAGGTGGCTTCGCTTTGTTAAAATCATCTGGAAAGTATCCCCTATCACTCCTCCTGTAAGGATGATAATGATGATGATCATGATGCATGTCAGAACCAAAACTAGAATAGTACCTGTGTCTATCACCTCTCCTATTTGGAGTGTCCAACAACCTGCCATCTTTGATCGTGTCAAATCTATCCGACTTTTGTCTACTAGGATACCTACTTCCATATGCCCCATTAGTTCTGTCCTCATGTCCATGGTTGATCCGAATTGGTCCTTGTCGCTGCAATTTTGAAAAACTCTGAAGAAGTCTCGCATTCACCTCTGCTTGTTTCTGTTGTTCTTGCATGATTTTTTCATTGTCTACTTTTTAACTCCTTATTTCTTCCTTCAGGCTTCTTAATGTATCTACCAAATCAGAAGAGTGCCCCACACCACGCTGCCCATCTGATGCATAGGGATATTCTATGTAGTCTACCACCTTGCTAGCCATTCGATCTCTTTCCTACAAGGCATACTGTGTCAACTAAACCAAATCACAATAAACCAATGTACATTAGCATAATTAAGGGAGGATACCTTGTCTGCAAGATCATCAAATCAACATGATATGTGTATAACATAATCATAACATCATATAGACATAAAAATCATTCTACTCAAGGTCCAGTCACCAATGCAAGGCCATATCAACAATGCATGCTATGACCTCATGCATGACAACAACCATTACTCCAATGTACACATTACCACATGCAACTATTAACATGCATAAGAAATGCCTAATCAACTACACATACGCATGACCTCATGTAGTCGAGCATAAGCGATCAATTCTTGTAACCAACCTACAAGACTAATACATGTAATCAAACAACCAAGAATGCAACTTAACATACAAGGATGTAATCAAGATGCATATAATCATATAACCAGTCATATACTTCTGACGATGCATTCCACAAAATCAACATCAAGTTCCTCATGACAACCCTACTATAATCATGATCAACATGATGCAATGTAACACACACGTGGAATGCAAGTGTAAGAGACACACATGAAACTGACAATATGCATGCATGACCAACACATTCACCCAAGGAGAGGACAACCATGTGCTGATACCAAGTTGTAACACCCACTCCTCCCAGGTCTACCCAAGCAACTGACTAGCTGGAGTAAAAATGTGACGAGAGAGATCACTATAAGGGATTCAACCTCCTTGGTGACCTTAAGGAGATGGAATTGACAGAACATATCAAACAAACCCATCCACATCAGCAAAAACACCCTTAGGAGACATGTCAGCCACTCAGACATCCTATCCCTGAGCCCCACTGATGTTTTAAGCCTTTTAACCCATGGTTGCTCTCATACTATAGGCATGACAACGTCCATAACCCAAATTCACTCTCACTAGCCTATGTGCCAACGTCCCTGGACTCTTTTCAGTAGACCTGTGCCAATGTCCCCGAGATTTGAGCCACTTTTCTAGCCTAAAATACCAGCCTCTCCCCAGAACTTGTTACAACCTTCAAAATCCATCAAATACATTATAACAGTATTAATAAATCAAAAATCAACCTCAGGATTAGGCCTGAGCATCCCCAACCAAGACTGACATTATGTCAAACACTTGGCATCAATGCAACCTATAGGTATAGGACACAAGACAAATCATGAATGAATGAAAGCACTTATGAAACATAACCAGAAGGATTTCCACCTTCTCCATTGAACTATTATAACTTCAATTAGGTCTTGCATCCATCATTTTAACAATTACAAGTAAATACATGAAGTGATCATGACATGAACCAATCATATAACCATGCTTATAACTAGCATAAAACCATATAAATATCAGAGATATGAAAACCATCAAATCCACATATAAACAAGTGCAAGAGTAAGAGAAATGATCTTTTATTAATCATAGGAAAATTCGACTAGGTTTGGGACTTCCACGTACCACCTGACCATAGACATGGCTGAACCAAATATCTCTTTCAGCCAGTCACCCTGGTGCCATATTCCAAGCATGAATGTGGGATCTCATAGAAAAACCAAGGCAATCTAGAGGTTAAATTACCTCCACCCTCACCAATCATGATTACACCAAACTTGGTGCTCCGTTCAAAACCAAACCGAACTTGGAATGCCATCCGAAATCCATCACTATCCATGCGTAATTTTCCATCTCCTTGTCTCTCAATCTTTACCATAATCCAATCCCAGATCACTAGGCCCTAAACTGAGACCAGTCTCTTAGGATTTACGACAATCCAAACCCATATCACTAGGCCTTAAACCAAAACTTCTTCCTCAGGCTTTACTGTGTATCCCACCAAAATTGGTCAAGGGATTCCTAGGCCTTTGGGAATGAAACTTGAGACCACCTCCGCTCCGAATTTTGAAATACATCTAGTAAACCAAATCTAAAAAAAAAAAAATAAACATCCCAACACCATGGCATACAGAAAATAGCAAGGCTGGAATGAAAACCACTATGGTAACTCGACAAAACCATGCCACTGACAACAAGAGAACCATACACCAACATGCAAAGCCATGCATGTCCAAATTTGCTAGGAAATCACACATGCAAAATGTTACCTTCAATTATTCCTGCTGAAGCTGCTTGATCCTCCTTTTCCTTACTTTATCCTTGCTTTCCTTCCTTTCCCTTTGCTTTCTTTTCCTTCCTTGCTCCAAAGCTAGAGTGCTCCAAGGAAAATCTAAGTTTCCAAGAGTGAGAGAGAGAGAAAGAGAATAATGAGAGAGCTCCAAAATTGAACAGACAAAAGGTTAGCAAAATCTTGCCCACTAATTCTCAGAAGCCTTTTTTATTAATGAGGCCTCTATTTTCTTCATTTTCCATTATTTTCCTTCATTTTCCACCTCACATGCAACCTGTGACCTTTCACCTTACTTTTCTTCTAATTTCCTTTATTTTCATAAATAAATGTGCCAAAAATGCCTTTTTTCCTTTTAATGCCTTTACCAATTTTCCTTAGCCAAAACACACATGCAGTGATGCCAACTAGGATATCTTTGCCCAACATTTAGCTTGGAATAAGTGTCCCTTAACCGTGGTCTTGTTTTTCCTTTATTAACTTTTATTACATGAACTTTTCACCATGGTTGTTACACACCACTGTTTCATGGCTACAACCAATCTTAAAATAAAAAATATTCTCGGTGTGTGTAGCACCCATAGATCTGAACTTGCATATTCCTTGCCATGAGTTTGCAATATGAACAACCCTCTCATGCTCATTTCCACATGCAGACATCAACCTGTCCACAAATTATGTCCTTTCAAAATTAATAAACCCAATTCCTCGATGAACGACTAGATCACCAACATTGCAACTTAGGGCTTTGTTAACTTAGCAACATCTTTATGGAAACACCCACATGTCTCTTTGGAACCATTTCCAAAAAAACATCTGCACCATCAACCTTTAACACCATAAGATATCACATTTTTTCATGTAATTTGGACAACCTTCCCTTTGCACACTTGCATAGCGACTTCTAGAGGAAAATACACAACCTGTATGTTTTTGTGTCTTGTTTGATGAGAGTATCTACTAGTCCCTTGATGCCCCCAACCTCTTGTTGTTGTTGCTGCAGGGTTAGAATCACCTTGCTAAGGATTTTGATCCCCTCGAGCATCCAACTTGGGCACATGCCCACTCAGATCACAACTCCTTTGAATGAATTTCCCTAAACTCAATGTTGGACTCACTAGTAGAGGAAATTTCACGCTTCCATCAACAATCTCATTTCTTGTTTTCTACTTCTGTAAAATCTGAATGAGGTTTATAGTTTCCAAAGAAACTCGCGAGACAAGCCACAAGTAAACGACCACATCATAATTGAGATAACTTTCCCTACCTATAGAGTGACTTCAACTTTGCTTCAATTTTTTTGTTGGGCTATTTTGCATCTACCCACTTGAATTTTGTCTCATCTCCAGGTAGTCATCTAATGGCCTCCATCTTCAGCCAATGTGTTCTAGATCAAGACACCTCACACTTCATGGTGACTTCTTGTTTCTTCAATGGTTTGTAGATTACCATTCCATAATTTTGTCAATGCAAATTTTCTTTGAAACACCTCTTGCTCCTTCTAAGTTGCACACTGCACTTTGATCTTCGAAACACATTAGGGAGATCATTGGGATTCATGGTAGTGGAAATCATCCACAACCAAATTTTGCATCACATATCAGGGCCCACATAGTAGGGCCCAAACTCCACGCCTCTTTCATGCAACCCATTAAACCACACTACTAGTGCCATAACTAGAACTATTGCCTACACTAAAACTAACTCTGAAATTGCCTTGGCATCTTTGCTCAATTTCTCCATGCACCTTTGGCTCTGATACCAATTCTTAGGATCATAATTGGCCTTTAAATAGGCTAAATTAATGATAAATACCATGAGAAAAACCATGGGTTCTCATAAACCTGGAGCTTTAAAATCACCAATAACTTGACTGAGTCAAGTTAACCTAAACCACCCTAACATAATCGAAATCTAATTTTTTCTTCAAGTATCAACTTTCTAAATTCCATTGTGCCTTTAGTCATCATGACACCTTCTGAACCACCCTAACATAATGGACATCTAATTTTTTCTTCAAGTATTAACTTTATAAATTCCATTGTGCCTTCAGTTATCATGACACCTTCTTAGAAGGAACAGTAAAAGGTTAAGAGAAAAAAAAGGATAAAAAAGTAGGATGAAAATCTATTTTTCATTAACACTAGAAAAAATGCAAGTATTATCAAATATAGAGGAGCATCTTCCTAACTTTTATTGTCGAAGACTTCTTATTTCAACTTAAGGTGGATGAGGATCTGTTGATTTTTTTTTTCCTTTAGTCGTCGTGACACCTTCTTCGAAGGAACGGTAAAAAGTTAAGAGAAAAAAAGGATAAAAAAGTAGGATGAAAATCTATTTTTCATTAACATTGGAAAAAATGCAAATATTATCAAATATGGAGGAGCATCTTCTTAACTTTTATTGTTGGAGACTTCTTATTTCAATAAGGTGGATGAAGATCTGTTGATTTTTATTTTTTTTATTTGACAACCTAGATTGATTCTCGAGGGAATATGCTTAGCATATGCTTAGTTTGGATGGTTGTAGTGTGTTATAGGTTTTGTTAGGTTGCATTGACTTTTAATAAATTTAAAAAATTATATTTGTGCCACGTGGCTCCCTCCCCACCAATTCCCTTTGGATTTGAGATTATTCCAATTCTAATAAGTTCATATTCTAATTAGATGGGGAAGTTAATATATAAACAAATTTTATTTAGAAAAATGGTCCATTGTACAATAAGATGTGTAATTCCTTTTTTTAATCAAATTAAATTAGATTCATGCCACATGGCTCCTGGCCCACCAATTTCCTAGGGATTTGAGTTATTCCATTTATAATAAGTTCATATTCTAATTAGACGGGGAATCTAATATATAAGCAAATTTTATTTAGCGAAATGGTCCATTTTACAATAAGATGTGTAATTCATTTTTTTTCTCAAGTTAAATTTGACCCATAACCTTTTTATACATGGTTAATTAGGTAAATGTGTACATTGGTAAGGCATTCTTCATGTTGTAATAATTTTTTTTTGTTATATTTATAAATCATTTGGCTATATTAACCACATTAATATTTTTAATGTGGTTGTACTAGTAATACATTCTTATAACAGTTGCACTAGCATAGATCCATATTAACTCTTAATTTACCAAGCCTTGAGAGAGATCACATCTCTCAAGATGCAAATCTCTTTTGAGTGAAAAACATGAGGAAAATTTTTCACTTCGAGCAATTTGATTCCTCTTGTTGTTTTCGTTGTAGGGTTAGAATCACCTTGCTAAGGTTTTTTATCCCCGCGAGCATTCCAACTTGGGCACATGCCCACTAAGATCACAACTACTTTGAATGAATTTCCCTGAACTCAATGTTGGACTAGCTAGTAGAGGAACTTTCACCCTTCCATCAACAATCTCATTTCTTGTTTTCTACTTCTGGAAAATCTGAATGAGGTTTATAATTTCCAAAGGAACCTGTGAGACGAGCCACAAGTAAATGACCACATCATAATTCAGATAGCTTTCCTTACCTACAGATTGACTTCAACTTTGCTTCAATTTCTTTGTTGAGCTCTTCTGCATCTACCCACTTGACTTTTGTCTCATCTCCAGGTAGTCATCTAATGGCCTCCATCTTCTGCCAATGTGTTCTAGATCAAGACACCTCACACTTCATGGTGACTTCTCGTTTCTTCAACGGTTTGTAGATTACCATTCCACAATTTTGTCAATGGAAATTTTCTTTGAAACACCTCTTGCTCCTTCTAAGTTGCGCATTGCACTTTGATCTTCGAAACACATTAGGGAGATCATTGGGATTCATGGTAGTGGACATCATCCACAACCAACTTTTGCATCACATATCAGGGCCCACATAGTAGGGCCCAAACTCCACGCCTCTTTCATACAACCCATTAAACCACACTACTAGTGCCATAACTAGAATTGTTGCCTACACTAAAACTAACTCTGAAATTTCCTTGGCATCTTTGCTCAATTTCTCCATCCACCTTTGGCTCTGATACCAATTCTTAGGATCATAATTGGCCTTTAAATAGGCTACATTAATGATAAATACCATGAGAAAAACCATGGGTTCTCATAAACCTAGAGCTAGAAAACCACCAGTAACTTGACCGAGTCAAGTTAACCTAAACCATCCTAACATAATGGACATCTAATTTTTTCTTCAAGTATTAACTTTCTAAATTCCATTGTGCCTTTAGTCATCATGACACCTTCTGAACCACCCTAACATAATGGACATCTAATTTTTTCTTCAAGTATTAACTTTCTAAATTCCATTGTGCCTTTAGTCATCATGACACCTTCTTAGAAGGAACGGTAAAAGGTTAAGAGAAAAAAAAGGATAAAAATCTATTTTTCATTAACACTGGAAAAAATGCAAGTATTATCAAATATAGAGGAGCATCTTCCTAAATTTTATTGTCGAAGACTTCTTATTTCAACTTAAGGTGGATGAGGATCTGCTGATTTTTTTTTGCCTTTGGTCATCGTGACACCTTCTTCGAAGGAACGGTAAAATGTTAAGAGAAAAAAAAAAGGATAAAAAAGTAGGATGAAAATCTATTTTTCATTAACACTAGAAAAAATGCAAATGAAAAATAGGATTTGTTGAAAAATAAGAATGAAAATCTATTTTTCAACTTAAGGTGGATGAGGATTTGTTGATTTTTATTTTTTTTAATTGACAACCTAGATTGATTCTCGAGGGAATATGCTCAGCATATGCTTAGTTTGGATGGTTGTAGTGTGTTATAGGTTTTGTTAGGTTGCATTGACTTTTAATAAATTTAAAAAATTATATTCGTGCCATATGGCTCCCTCCCCACCAATTTCCTAGGGATTTGAGATTATTCCAATTCTAATAAGTTCATATTATAATTAGATGGGGAAATTAATATATAAACAAATTTTATTTAGCAAAATGGTCCATTTTACAATAAGATGTGTAATTCCTTTTTTTCATCTAATTAAATTAGATTCATGCCACATGGCTCCTTGCCCACCAATTTCCTAGGGATTTGAGATTATTCCAATTATAATAAGTTCATATTCTTATTAGATGGGGAAACTAATATATAAGCAAATTTTATTTAGCAAAATGGTCCATTTTACAATAAGATGTGTAATTCATTTTTTTTCTCAAGTTAAATTTGACCCATAACTTTTTTATACATGGTTAATTAGGTAAATGAGTACATTGGTGTAGGTTTTAACCCCGTACAGAAATTGCCTGCATACGAATTGTAAAACACAGAAAATAAACAATGTGAGAGCATAACACATAAAGCACATATATACAGAGATTTTCCCCTGGATCCCAAAACCGAGACTACTAGCTTGATTTTTCATTATGTTCCTTTCAATGTTATAATACATATTTATACATGCCGAAGCATCCAATACCATGGATAAAAAACCATCGCGTCCAAAACCATGGATTGAAAACCATTGCATCCAAAAACATGTGCGAAAAGCATGCACAAAACCATAGGTGGGTCCACCCAACCTAAAATAGGTTCCAAAACCAAAATTTTCCGGGGCGCTGCCCTGGACCCCATAGAGTGGGGTTACTTGCACCCCTCAAACCCCTTGTGACCCCCTCGCTACGCAATCAGCGCAACGAAGGGGGGGCTCCTCCCCCCCTCTGACCCCCCGGTTAACTACATGGGCTAGTCGCAGAAAGAATATAACACAACCCAACATTCTCCCACTTGTTGTTTTCTTTCCACAGGGGGCCACAAGAGAGCTTAGTCATTTATCCAGCCCTACAACGCCCATTGTTTCTCTACACCAAGAGAACTTCTCAGAGCTCACATATTTTGTCAATGCATCTGTAGTATTCTTCAAAGTGTCCACCTTTACCAGCAACACCTTTTTGTCTTCTATCATATCCCTCACAAAGTGATACTGAACATTAATGTGCTTTATCTTTGAATGATATGTAGGGTTCTTTGCCAATAAAATCGCACTTTGGTGTCACAGTCTGTCCTTATAGCTACTTGTACTAACCCCATACTTGAACACAATCTCTGCAACCAAACTGATTCCTTTCTTACATGAGTGGCTGCCATGTATTCTGCCTCTATAGTTGATAGTGCCACTACAGATTGTTTCTTACTCATCCAACTCACTGCACCTCCAAATAGGTTAAACACATACCCACTTGTAGATCTTCTCTGATCCAGATCTCCAGCGCAGTCTGCATCAACAAAGCCATGGATATCCAACACTCTGTCCAATCCTAGTCTTCCTTGGTAGCACAAACCATAATCACTAGTGCCACGTAAATACCTGAAAACCCGCTTCACTACTATCCAATGCTCCTTTCCTGGTTTTGACATAAACCTGCTCAATACTCCCACTGCATGTGCAATGTCTAGTCTAGTACATACCATTGCATACATCAGGCTACCGACTGCACTTGCATATGGAACATGTGACATGTCCTCTTCCCCTTCTTGTGTCTTGGGACACTGTTCAATAGATAACTTTACACCTATAGGAATAGGAACCTTCACCGGTTTACTATCCTGCATATTAAATCTCTGCAATATTGTCTCGACATACTTCCTCTAGTTTAACCAGAGCTTCCTCTTTGCCCGATCTCTTTTAATTTCCATGCCCAAAATATAGTTTGCAGCACCAAGATCTTTCATGTCGAATTTGGAGGATAATTGGGTCTTCAAATCTTGGATAATTTGTTTGTCATTTCCAACCAGCAACATATCCTCCACATACAAGACCAAATAAATAACACGGTCACCAATTAATTTAAAATACACACAGTGATCTACTTTGCTTCTGGTGAAGCCAAGTCCCCATATAAATGTATCAAATTTCTGATACCACATCCTTGGTGATTGTTTTAACCCATACAGAGACTTCTTTAACTTGCATACCAGTTCTTTCTTACCCTTCACTGCAAAGCCTTCAGGTTGCTTCATGTAGATTTCCTCTTCCAGATCCACGTGAAGAAATGATGTCTTCACATCCATCTGTTCTACCTCAAAATCAAAAGAAGCAGCAACGAATAAAATTAATCTAATAGAAGTTACCTTGGCAACATGAGAAAAAATATCACCAAAATCAATTCCCGGCACCTGGGAATAACCTTTTTTGAGCAACCGAGCTTAGTATTTCTCCAACTTTCCTTCTGCATTTGTCTTCTTCTTGAACACCCATTTGCTGCCAATGGGTTTCCTTCCAGCTGGCAACTCCACCAGATCCCAAGCCTCACTTTTGCGCAAAGATGCCATTTCATCAACCATGGCCTCTTTCCAGAGTTTTCCATCCTTTGAATCTACTGCTTCCTTCACAGTTCTGGGATCATCATCAGTAATAGATAAAGCAAAATTTGAACAGAAAACAGATGGACTATACCTTTCTGGCTGCCTTCTTTCTCGAACTAATATTCTCACACTTGGAGTTTGTGGCTCTTCATCTTCTGATTCCTCCTCTGCTGTAGAGTCTGATTCTTCCTCCTTTAGCTCAAACTCTATCTTCTCAGGTTCCTTTGGTTGGATTTTCATGTTTAATAGCATCTTTCACCTCTTTGAACACCACATCTCGGCTGTACACAACCTTCCTTATTACTGGGTTCCAAAGCTTATAACCCTTTAAACCAATCTTATAGCTAATAAAAATGCACTTTTCAGATTTACTATCCAACTTGGTTCGTTTCTCCTTTGGAACATGTACATATGCATCACATCCAAATATCCTCAGATGTGAAAGAGAGGGTTTTTTACCAGTCCATACCTCTTGTGGAGTTTTATCCTCCAAAGCTGATGAAGGTGATCTGTTGACCAGGTAACATGCTGTCTCCACCGCCTCTGCCTAGAATTCCTGTCCTATCTCGACACCACTAAGCATGCTTCTTTCCCTTTCCATCAACGTCTTGTTCATTCTTTCTGCAACTCCATTTTGCTAAGGCGTATATGGAGTAGTCTTCTGTCATGCTATACCACACTTCTTATAGAATTCTTCAAATTCCTTACTGCAAAACTCTCCACCGTTATCTATCCTCAACACCTTTATCTTCTTCTCTATCTGGTTTTCCACCAGAGCCTTGAATTATTTAAACCTATCAAAGACTTCAGATTTCTTCTTAAAGAAATATATCCATGTATTCCTTGAGAATTCATCTATAAATGATACATAGTACATAGACTTACCCAGTGATGGAACCTTCATAGGTCCAAACACATCACTATGCACAAGCTCTAATATATGTTTCGCCCTCTTACCACTAGAGGGGAAACTCACCTGATTCTACTTCCCATATACACAATTTTCACAGAAATCAAAATCCAGAGAGCTATTACTCATACCTTCTACCATACCTTTACCATGAAGTATTCGAAGGCCCTTCTCTCTAATATGTCCAAGCCTTTGATGCCATAGCATGGTCTTCTCTCTAGAGACCACTAGATTTTCTGCTCCACTTTCACGAACCATAGAACTGTTGCACCCATCAACAACCGTGCTACCTTGTAGCTTGTATAGGGTTCCAATACGAACTCCCCACATCAATGCCAGTGCTCCCCGAACTATCTTGCAGGTATCCTTCTCGAACACTGTTTTTACACCTGCATCATCCAACTTGCTTACAAAAATCAGATTTCTGGCTAATGTAGGAATATGTAGAACACCCAGAAGTGTTCTAACCCTTCCACCATGCAACTTCAACTTTACTTTTCTGCGACCAATGATTCTAGCCTTCCTGTCATCCCCTAAGAAGACATCACCACCATCATATTTCTCATACTCGCAGAACCACTCTCTATGGGGAGTGAAGTGAAAGGATGCACCTGAGTCAATCAACCATGCCTCATGATCTACATGTGTACTTGAAGAAGCCAAGTACACATTCCCACCTTCATCTGAGGTGGTTTTCACCTCTGCAAAAGGAGCATCATCAGATCCCTTTCCTTTATCAGGAGCTTTAGATTTACAGTCCCTTTTGTAGTGCCCTTCCTTTCCACATTTCCAGCACACCACCTTTACAGGTTTTCTTGGAGATTTAGATCTCCCTCTAGATTTAGATCTCCCACTCGATGACTTATTTTTGTTTCTATTCTGGGACCGTCTTCGTACAGACAAGGCATCACCATTCTGGCTCTCCATATTTTTCCGTCTCATCTTCTCCGTTAGCAAGGATGAGACTATTTCATCAAACTGCAAGGCAGTTGCATTGCTACATATTGCAATAACTAGACTATCCCACGAATATGGTAGAGAACACAACAAATTGATGCACTTATCTTCATTTGAAATTTTAATATCAACAGATGCTAATTGACTTACCACAATATTAAATGCGTTCAGATGCTCTGTCACCGAGTCTCCATCTTTCATCCTCAGGTTATACATCTTTTTCTGCAGGAACAATTTATTCACCAGAGACTTAGATTGGTACAAAGTCCCTAACTTGTCCCACAAAGCCTTTGTCGTAGCTTCCCCTGATACATTCAACAATACTGAATCTAAGACACACAATCGTATTGTGCTCTTTGCCTTCCGATCCAACTTCGTCCATTCTTCATCGGACACTCTCGTTGGTTTAGTACCCAGATCTACTGCGATCCATTGATCTTTATCCACCAATAGATCCTCCATCTTGAGTTTCCATAACTCAAAACTTTAACCATTAAATTTCTCGATCTCTATCTTTCCACTGCTCGCCATCTTCTTTCACCACTAGAATCGATCTTGCACATCTTCCACTGAACAGGGTCTACCACAGGCCCGAGTGAAACCCCTCAGCAACAAAGGCGTCCCCTTGAAGTCAAAACAACTCTCATACCAAATGTAGGTTTTAACCCCATACAAAAATTACCTGCATACAAATTCTAAAACATAGAAAATAAACAATGCAAGAGCATAACACATAAAACACATATACACAGAGATTTTCCTTTGGATCCCAAAACCGAGACTACCAGCTTGATTTTTCATTATGTTCCTTTCAATGTTATAATACATATTTATACACGCCGAAGCATCCAATACCATGGACTGAAAACCATCACGTCCAAAACCATGGACTGGAAATCATCGCATCCAAAAACATGTGCGAAAATCATGCACAAAACCATAGGTGGGTCCGCCCAACCTAACATAGGTTCCAAAACCAAAATTTTCCTGGGCGCTGCCCTGGACCCCATAGAGTGGGGTTATCTGCACCCCTCAAACCCCCTATGACCCCCCCGCTACGCAATTAGTGCAACGAAGGGGGGGCTCTGCCCCCCCTCTAACCCCACAGTTAACTACGTGGGCTAGTCGTGGAAAGAATATAACACAACCCAACAATTGGAAAGGCATTCTTCGTGTTGCAATAGTTTTTTTGTTATATTTATAAAGCTTTCAGCTATATCAACCACATTAATATTTTTAATGTGGTTGTACTAGTAATACATTCTTATAACAATTGCACTAGCATAGATCCATATTAACTCTCAATCTACCAAGCCTTGAGAGAGATCACATCTCTCAAGATGCAAATCTCTTTTTGAGTGAAAACATGAGGAAAAATTTTCACTTCGAGCAATTTGATTCCTCTTGATACTTGATATTTTCAGAGTTAAGATAGATCTATACTGGTTCTTTATAACAATATTTATATTTATATAAATTTCACATCTCTATATATAGAAACATTTTTCTTTTTAATTCTATAAAAACCCTCATAATACATATAGCTACAAACATATGCGCATGGCATTTTTTTGACATGTTTTATAAAAAAAATTAATTAATTTTTTTAATGTGATATACATAGAATAAATTATATATATATATATATATATATATATATATATATATATATATATATAGAATGTGTATGTATTAAGTTTTTATATGTTTATTAACTAAATTTAAACATAAAATTCTGATTATTTATTTATTTCGATAGTTTATGCGAGTCCTGAAATACTTGGCATGAATAACCTATGGCTTGAGTAGCCATGACCCAGGGGTATCTAAGCTGTCAAAATCACCTGGGATTGCGCCCGACCTGGGTCACACCAGCCCTTAGCATGGCTAGATTTTTTTCCACAGAGTATTGAAACAATAACCTTTACACCATGGAGTGCCTTAATGAAACACCCTATCGTTGTCTACTTTATGCCTCATTGGTTGAATCATCATTATTTTAATTTACATGTTAAGACAAATTTATAATTTATAGCCACAATTTATATTTTATATATATTTTACATCTATATATAGAAATATTTTTATTTTTAATCCTATTAAAACCCTTATTGCACTAAGAGATATTCTACATTATAGTCTATAGGATGTTGTAAATATCCCCAAGGGTTAGCTCAAATGTTCTAGAGCTAGACATGGAGTTCTTTGACATTATTGTTTAGTTGTTGCTAATCACGGGTTTTACTCTCTTCAATTCCTTTGGGTGAGGCCTCGTAATCAAGGTTGGTTGTTTACACGATTTACCATCCATGAAATGTGGAGAAGTACTCTAGGATTTCCTGTGCTTTCATTCCAACTACGTGTGTGCATTGTTATAATTAAGCGTTAGATGAAATGTTTCATTATAACATATCTTCTAACAATTGATTACAACTTCTACTCTATATTAAATTATAAAATACCTCTCGACACAAAAATATGACTTCTTTTCTATTTTTTTTAATGAATAAAACACTACAATTTAATTTTAAAATGTATAATGTATATTCACAATTATATATAATTTCATAAAGAGTTGAAATATTTTGTAAGAAACTTTTTTACCCTTATTTTTGCTTGCTAGTTATGTGAGTTCTGAGATGAATGACATGCCTAATCTTTGGCTTGAGTAACTGTGACCCAGGGGCATCTAAGTCATCAAAGTCACTCGGGGATCACACCCGACCTGGGCCACATTTGCACTTAGCATGGCCGGATTCTTTTCCACAAAGTATTGAACTAGTGACCTTTACACCACAAAGTGCCTTAATAGAACACCCTATCACCATCTACTCAACCCACTGTGGGCATACGAAACTTGTTTACTTTTATATGATGTAATTTTTAGAAATTTTAAGTATTTAATTTATGTGTCATGATCATATGTGTCATTCAATTTATATGAAAATAATTATTTAATTATTTAATAAATTAACAAGAGAGGCTACATGGTAGCTAGACCTTGCCTTGAGCGGGGAGCGAGGCTTGAGCCAGTTGTTTATCCATAACAGTTGAAGAAGGATCACCAACATCCAAACCAGTTGCATGACCATCAATTGTTGCAGTGGAAGCATCACTACTAGTAGAGGTGGCTATAATAGCATAAACAAGAAAACAATGTTGTGACCAACTTGTGATGAGAGACCAATCGTTGTAATGTTGGCCGTAAGGAGAAAATCAAGACTCAACTGGGTTGTTTGAATAGATAACACAACTTGTTGGGGAACAATAGGTTGACTAGATAACATCGAAAGATTCCACGTTGCATTTGTGATAAGATGGCTATTGGGACTAGCTGGGCGTGTATCGAACAAAAGACCCATTCGTATAACAAAATAGAGACCGACTAATTGCAGAACAAAATACTCCCCTTCAATGCGCATAGGTCAGAAAGCAAGCTTGAAATAGGACTATAAACTAGCTTTTAGTAGGGAATAAAATGACTGTAGAGTGGAAATGGTTGTTTAATGAACCTTAAAAAATGACCATAAACTCCTTGCTCTCTCTTTGGTCGAGCAAGCGGCTTCGCATCTTGCGTACAAAGGATGGGGCCGAATACCCCGTATCTTTGCTTGCTCAGACGGGTATTGACTGAGAAGCTTGAGCTTGATTGCATTACCAAGGAGGGGAGAGCCTGCTTTCGAATTCATGGGCTATCTATACTCCTATATTCATTACATTATTTCTCACCTGTAAAGAAAAGGTTCATATACATCTAGAACTAGAGATGAATCACTTTACCCTCCTCATTTTGTATGGTATTAATTTGCAAATCCATATAATCACTATATTGGTTTATCTCTACAAACTCATAATACCCCTAACTATTATTGGGCAGAAGTACTGTGTTGCCTAGAGGGATAGATTTAATAGACGAAGCTCGTAGTTGATTGAATCCGCCTGCGGCAGGGCAAGCATAATCACACTTTATCACTTAGAACGTTATGAACCCATTGTTACTAACTGGGAAGGGCTTGGTTGTCTTTTATTACTGCGCCATGCAAGGTTGCAAGTCAATCATCCATAGCTTGTATCTCCGAAAGCTTCTACTCTTGTTCTACAGGGTCTGAGAGAGTAGTGAGCACATCATTCAGTAGTTGTCCCTTTTCTTGGAGCTCATTTACTAGCCCCTCCCTTTGCTATAATAGGCCCATCCAATCGTGCACTTTGGCGTATATTACTTCACTTCCTGTAGCCGCTTTCCGCAACTCAGTTTTTCTACCGCGGCCTTCCTCCAACAACTGAGGGATTCTATCCATGGTTTTTCCTAGTTTTTGTTCTTCATGTGTGCGTGTTTTAGCTCGTTGACTAGCCCCAAGACTTATAGATAATATCAATGTGCTCTACAAGGGGCAGTCAAGAGTTAATTTTGGGATACCAGGGTCAGTCGCTCTCACCTCGAGCCACATATGTTGCAACCGGATCCTGACCATATATAATTCACTTTATTATTGTAGCCTTGCCTGTGCTTGAGTGTTGCAATCAGTTGTTACTTTCAAAAGTTGTATATGTAATTATTGGTTGGTTTGTTGCAGCTCGTTAAGGTTGTGCTTCGCCAGGAAAAATCATTGAAGTGCCTCCTCTGTTGTGACTCAGACCATGCGTAGCAAATCTGATGAAGGCCAATTATTAACTATGGCAGTATGTTTACCTTGTTGTGCTCCTTCTGGTGGGCACCAACTGAGAGGTAACCCACTTGCAATTAACTGTTCTAAGCACGCAGGTGACTTAGGGTTGGCTTGTAGATGGTGGAACTGTTGCACGACCCTGTCCTGTGTGGCCTCAGTCAGCTGTGTGGCCTCAGTCAGGTGGGGCGTGATATCAACGTGCACTTTGTATACACGGAGCATCACCCAATAGTGTTCATGATCCTACACCAGCTATTTTATATGGACCATGGAGGGAAGGCCTTGAAGAAAGGGATCTCGAAGGTAGTCTTTGCCATAAGAAATCTAAGAGATGTTATTCATTACAAAGAAACAATGTGTTAGGTCCCTATACTACTAGTGTAACCCCTTATTGTTATTAGTGCAACCCCCTTATTATATTGTTGTGCTCATGTAGTCCCCATATTGTTATTATTATGCCCCATAGAAGCCCACTATTGTTATTGTTGTTCCCTTACATTATTATTGTTATGTCGACTCTGATTACATTATGACCCCTTAGACTCCTATATATAGAAAGGAGGTATTGTCATTTGTATCATCCAAGAATTGTTCATTTGTGTAATGTAAAGGAGGTTGCCCCCTCGAAGAGGCTTATTTCTAAGGCGTTGATCTATCTTTTCTATCTTTTTGTGAGCTGGTTTCATAACACAATGACGCATTGTTTGCGAATTATGGTCATCGACATATTGATGAGTCTTGCTATGGAATATGAGGATTGAGAGATCATCAACGACACTTGGGGAGTTTTCCATAGTCTTCTCTTTGTGTTTTACATGGAGAGGATTAATAATAATATAATAAGTGGATCAGGCAACGATGAAACAAAAGACTTCATGACCAAGGTAGGAGAAGCCCTGGCTCTGCTTTCACTCGAGAACAAATAAAACTGTCGAAGAATGATGAGCATTAAGGTGCGTGATCACCCAAATTTGATCACGACACTGATCTTTGTGCTAGATGACCCAGTTCAGGGTTTTCATGTAGCGAGAATTGAATTTGTGCGCATATGCATAAGCATATTACGTGGAATTGAGGAAAATCCTTAGTGTAAGTGATAGTGCCTCCCAAGGGACTGCCATTTAATGTTTTCAACTAATGCCAACACTAGTTTCCCTTTTTGAAAATGCGGAAAGTAAAATGCAATATAACATATGTTTTTGGCTTGTCTCCCTCAGGAAGAGGCCAAATAAGACGACCAAACCAATTACATTAGAAAAATACCCTGCGACTTATAAAAATTTAATTATTTGTCACAACAATCCACGGAGACTAATGTTAATTCCAAATTTTCGATTACAATAATCCCCACTGTGCCTGTGGCAGGGACTAATCAGAATAATTTTAAAAAATTAATAATCTTTGGAAATCTTAAGTATGTATTTTCACTTTTGTTGCATAATGATATGTAGGTTTACAATTTTTATTATATATATATATATGAATGGAAAGTTCAATAATATAAAGTATTATTGAAAAATAATTTAATTAAATATAATTTGGGTGATTGGATGATTTAAATTATATTATTTTATTGTTTTTCATTTATTTTGATTTTTTCAAAGTAGAAAAATTGGAGGGTTTAGTATGGAAGATTATTTTTATTAGTTTTCTTAGTTTGGAGAATAAGGGTTTAAAACCTTCCAAAGCCATTTTGAGGCATTAAATGATTTTTTTGGGGGCCAAAACTCTCTTGCTAAAGTGTGAGACCCTTTGACACTATTCTACACTTCGAGATTTTTCCAATGATGTAGAATCATATGTTCAAAGTTCATATGCAAAATTTATGCCTCATGCAAGTTGACCTATTGTGATTGACTGCCATGATTTGGGAGGATGCCACATCAACCACATTAATCATGCAGAAGAGGCTAGCCAAATGTGACTATGAAGAAGAATCTAGAAGGGTCAAAGTTGTTACTCTACTTGAGAGTTGAAATAGTCAAACTATAAGGAGAAGGGGTTTCATTCCATTCTATTGTATCTTATTCCATATTAGAGAAGAGCAACTAGAAGTGGGAATTAGAAAGCATAACAGAGGGGGGCTAGTGTTATATAGCATCTTAACAGGTTGTAGGTCTCGGGTAACTCCATAGAGATTCTCTTCTCCTTTGTATGTGTATTATTTTCATAGTAGAAAAAAAATATTGAAGCAATCTCACTTTCTAATTGGATTTTCTCTCATAAAATTTTCATAAAACATATCTTTGTAGTTAGTGTGTGATTTTCACATTTTATCTTTTTAATGCATAATATTAATAAATCTAGAATTTAAAAAAAATTAACCCTCATAATTTAGATTTCAATGTAATTTATCAAATTTATTGTAACCAACAATATCCACAATAATTTCCACATAAACTATTTTCACATAATGTACAATAATACATCTAAACTAATTTAAAACTTTCTAAAATATTTTTATATTTCATATAAAACGAATAACTTAAAAATTACTTTAATATCATCTGTAAAAATATAAATTATATATATAATTAATATAATAGTAATAACTTAAAATTTTATATTTTCCGAATAAAATATATTAATTTATAATAACAGCCACAAATATAATATTTTAATTTTATTAAAAAGTTAAAATATAGAATATTATATTAAAAATATTTTATTTTTAAAGGAAAAACCTTTCCTATTATGATAATAAACTACATGTCATCTAGACTGGAAGGTAATGATAACCAATTTGACAAACATATATGATAGTGGGTTGGTGCACGCACATTTCTTCATAATGCTGCGAAATCATTTCGATTCAATAACTCTATCCATTTCCATTTCGTGGGGACCATATCTTCACCATGATAGGTATCTTTGACCTAACGTTGAATGACTGTGATGTTAGGTTTTTATGTCAAACGTGATAACTCTATATTTCTTTCCTCATTGGATCCATTAATCATCTCTGTGATTTAATAACTCTCTTTGATAGTGGAATATTACATGTATTTGATTTTAATTTTAGTAAATTGTTTTATTATTGTTAGGTATGTAATGGAGGAGATTTGAATTTTAGAATAAGGAACATTTTCAAATTTTTATTAAAATATTTTTTATTTATATTTTTTTGTTTTTAAGTTATTTGTATGATTATAGGTTTAGTTTTTGGCTTGAGATATGGTGACCCAAGGGCATATAAGCCATCAAAATCATTTGGGGATCAGACTTGGCCTGAGCCACACTAGCCCTTAACATGACTAGATTTTTAGTCATGGAGTTTCCAACCGATGACCTTCACATCATAGAGTGACTTAACAATGTACCCCATCACATTCTATTCTACACTCCATCAACATTACGTTATTTATATTAATACTAAAATATATTTTATATTATTATAAAAACATATTTTAAGTTATTTGATAATAAATTTTAAAAATGGATATAATACAACTTATAATAATATTTTCTTTTTGTTAATTTGCTAGCATGTATTGATTCAAAATTAAGTCATACATAAACAAAAGTTTTATTGTCGTGCCTTGTCACAAGGGAAACTAGACCAACGACAACTTAGATATTGCATATTTCTTCTATTTAGAAAAATTACCCATATGAAACTTACTTCAGAGCTATATCTAGGCCATGATAGATGTTTGGTAATGTCATGATATAGTTTTAAAAATAACAACTAGGTATAAATAATAAGCTGCATGTGTAAAACAGAGTTAACTTCAAAACTACATTTAGAAAACATAAACATAAAAACAAAATGGACCTAGGCTAGTATCCTTCCTCAGAAGATGATGCACCTAGATAGATGTCTAAAAATACCATAATAGGGTATACAAAATAACAATTGGGTATAAATAATAAGACACAGGTGTAAAATATAGGAAACTTCAAAACTGAATTCAGAAAACATGAAACCAAAGTCGACCTGGGCGTATCCTTCCTTAGAAGACATTGCCAAGGCAGGATCCTGCTTTTACAAACTTGTTCTTGAATGCCTCTCACAACATGAGTGTGTCTCTATGTGGGCCAGTATAACATCTAGGCTAACTAAACAAGAGCACATATGCTTTTAGACCCGCTGGATGTTGTTGAGGTGAACGATGATTTCATTGGTGTCTTCCTACTCCTCCTAAATGACATGACCCATAATGGTATTCATATGCCATTGTAAGGTTATGGAGTGCAAGTATTGATGCCTATGACCCATGGTGTGTCCAGGGTCCAAAATCCAATATCAAATAATAACTAAATTTTTGAATCAAAGTGAGCATTCTTGTTGTGAATTGCCCAAGCCTCATGTATACATATTTTATCTTGAACTTCCATGGGGGGTGCATGAGAAAATATATATGTTGTAGACTGAGCCTGAAATTGGGCTTGAAACCTTCTAGAAGGGCCACGAACACCAGAGCCATGCTGTGAGCACATAAGTTGTTGTGGCATAGTGACAGGGGGAAGAAGGGCTACAACAATATTAGACACATGAGATAGGAGAAGGGTGTGGGATTGGAGGACAAGGAAAACCAGCACATAACGAGTAGGGTTAAGAACTTCAAAAACAAGGGTGGAGAATAAAGTGAGAGTTGAGTGAAGTGCAAAGAGGCATAGGAATCAAAACCATAAAACATAGAACTGTCCTTGAGAGAGAGAGAGAGGTTGGGAACCCTCCACACAAGAGACAATAGGCCACAACCACGAACCAGTGGATCTAAACTAGCCACCAGAGCCAAGTAATACGAAGCGAAATGCTAAAACTAAAACACCACCTAGAAAGGTAGTAGGGTAGAAAATTTTCTAGTGAGCTTGGAAAAGATAGTTCAATCTAAACCCAGAAGAAATCTGGAGCATGCCATCAAGCCTTCGAAGGAAAAAAACATTCATGTTCTCTCGAGAGGAGAATTGAGAGTTACATAGTGTAAAATCAACAAGAGAGAATGGAAAATGGAAGGCTAGGCCAAGAGGGCTTGAACCTTCCTTAACTAACTTGTAGTGATTTCGGGTGTAGGGGAGGAAACATCCCAGAAGTGGCTCCAAGATAGAACAAAGACTCCAGATACCTATAGAGTGCCACCAGCTAAGCCAAGAAAATGAAGTGGGAGCGAAGGCTCTATGTTTAATGCTTTGGGGTATCATTACTCTTGGTTTTGTGTGAATGCATGGGGCCATTTGGCAATGATTCCCCCCATTTAATGCATGGGGTGGCAATAGGATGGCCAACTTCCCCCCTCCCTTGTTGGAACGACATTCAACACCCCGATAAAGGAATAACTTATAATATTATTAATCTGGAAAATATATTATAAATTTATTTACAATTTAATTTATAATTAATTTTTTCATTAAAAATATCATTGTATATGTAAACCTCATATTTTTATTCAGTAAGTAAAACTATAAATATGAACCAACTTTTAAAATATGTTTTAGCTTAGATTTTTTACAAGGTTGTAGCTTAATAACTATTAAAGAGATAATACTATTTAGAAAAGCATACACATTAATACGAACAAAAAAATATAGTACACGCATATGAATACAAATTAAATGTAGAAATTCTAGGAAGACAGATTAATCCATTATTGTTAATGTTGTTGAGCATTTCACTAATTCAATACTAGTAGGTGCATGATTCAAAATGCCCTTGGATGAGGTGTATTAGTCTATGTCAACAAGTTTTCTAGGAACGTCATCCATGAATGTGGAAAAACATCTCTTGAGTTTCCTTCCAATGTTTTCTTCAGAATATTTCAAAGAAATCAACTCAGGGATGTTTCCCCACATTCATATATGGGATTCCTAGAAAACTTGTTGACATAGACTAATACACCTCATGCAAGGGTATTTTGACTCTCCCTCTCTCTCTCCAATATCATTCCTTGTAACTATCCAAGATAAATTGAGAGAGAGAGAGAAGATCTCTCTCTCTCTCTCTCTCACACACACACACACACAATTTATCTTGGATAGTTACGAGGAATGATATTGAACTCATAATATTAAGTATAATGTTATAATAATTTTGAATCTTGTTATTGTAAATATTTTAATATCTTACACTTAATTCTCTCTCCAATATCATTCCTCGTAACTATCCAATATAAATTTGAGAGAGAGAGAAGATCGATCTCTCTCCCTCTCTCTCTTTCATAACTATTAAAGAGCTAATAGTTTTAAAAAAACATACACATTAATATGAACAAAAAATATAGTACACAAATATATGAATACAATTAAATGTAGAAATTCTAGGAAGACAAAATAATCCATTGTTGTTAATGTTGTTGAGCATTTCACTAATTCAATACTAGTAGGTGCATGATTCAAAATACCCTTGGATGAGGTGTGTTACTCTATGTCAACAAGTTTGCTAGGAATGTCATCCATGAATGAGGGAAAACATCTCTTGAGTTTCCTTTCAATTTTTTCTTTAAAACATTTCAAAGAAATAAACTCAAGGATGTTTCCCCACATTCATAGATGACATTCATAGCAAACTTGTTGACATAGACTAATACACCTCATGCAAGGGTATTTTGACTCTCTCTCTCTCAAGTTATCTTGGATAGTTACGAGGAATGATATTGAGATTATAATATTAATTATATTGTTATAATAATTTTGAATCTTGTTATTGTATATATTTTCATATCTTACACTTAATTTTCTCTCCAATATCATTCTTCATAACTATCCAAGATAAATTTGAGAGAAAAAAAAATGTTACAAAAAATAATATTAAACTCATAATCAAATAATTACGAAGAATGATATTAAACTCATAATCAAATAATACAAAAAATAATATTAAACTCATAATATTAATTAATATTATTATAATAATTTCAAATCTTGTTATTGTATATATTTTAATATCTTACACTTAATTTCTTACCATACACTATAATAAATATTTTAATATATTAAACTTAATTTCCTACCCTACAATATACACTTTTAAATTGTTATATCTACAACATTGCCACTTACTCAAAAAGTAACCAGTTACTTAAAAAAATATACACAATCATGATGAAGGATACACTCCAAAGCCTTTTCTCAAAATACTAATCATGATGAAGGATACATTCCAAAACCTTTCCTCAAAATACAAAAAGAATATACACAATCATGATGAAGGATACACTCCAAAGCCTTTCCTCAAAATACTAATCATGATGAAGGATACATTCCAAAACCTTTCCTCAAAATAGAAATATATCTTCTATAAGCAACTTTATTAATAAATTAAACACCTTTTCTTTAATTTTAGTTTTCAAAAAGTATACACAACCATGGTGAAGAGTACATTCCAAAACCTTTTTCAGTTTTCAAATGTGTACATAATCACGATGAAGAATACTTTCAAAACCTTTCCGCGAAATAGCAACTTTAGTAAGAATATACTACCTTTTCTCTAATTTTATGAAATTCCACATACAATATCCACTTCCTAGAAAGCTCCTACAAGAATGAATTGATTGTAGTTTAACATAGTTTGTCCTTAGAATGAAATCTTGGATTTTCCACCATCTCAATAAAACTTTATAATCATATTTTTATTACAAAGAGTTGTCTTTATTTATATTAATGTTTTTTTATTAGTTTTAAGGCCATATTTTTAATAATGTTTTTTATTAATTTTATAATCATATTGGTATTAAATGGGAATTAATTTTCTACTAACTATTATGCATTGTTGGGCGTGTGTTATATTTTTTCCATGACTAGCCCCACGTGCGAATTTGGGGGTTAGAGGGGGAGCGAGCAGTGCCCCTCCATCAGGAGGTTTGCAGGGGGCGATAGTCCCCTTGGATGGGGTTCGGGGTAGTGCCCTGAGAAATTTTTTTAGACCCTATATTAGGTGGGCAGACCTACCTGTGGTTTTGTGCATGGATTTCGCACATGGTTTTGGGCATGATGGTTTTCTGCGCATGGTATTTTCTAGATCCGGTCAAGGGAACTACGGTTATGTTCTAATTAGGGTTAATGGATTGGGGTTTATGCATGCTTCGACATGTATATATATGTATTGTAACATTGAAAGGAATATAATGAAAAATCAATATGGTAGTCTTGGTTTTGGGATTCAGAGGAAAATCTTTGTGTATTTGTTTTGTGTTTCTTGCTATTGTATATTTTTCTTTTTTTAAGAATTCGTTTGTAGGTAATTTATGTACAGGGTTAAAACTTACATTTGGTATCATAGTTGTTTCATCTTATGGGGACACCTTTGCTGCTGAGGGGTTTTTTGCTTGGGCCTGTGGTAGACCCTGTTTAGTGGGAGATCTATGAGATCGATTCTTGCGGTGAAAGAAGATGGCAAGAAGTGGAAAGATATAGATCGAGAAATTAATTGTCAGAGTTTTGAGTTGTGGAAACTCAAGATGGAGGATTTGCTAGTGGTTAAAGATTAGTGGATTAGGGTAAATCCGAGTACTAAACCAACGACAATGTCAGATGAAGACTGGAAGAAATTGGATTGGAAAGAAAAGAGAACAATATGGTTGTGGAGCTCAAATTCAGTATTGTTGAATGTATCAGGAGAAGCTACAATGAAAGCTTTGTGGGACAAGTTAGGGACTTTGTACCAATCTAGGTCTCTGGTGAATAAACTGTTCCTATGGAAAAATATGTATAACTTGAGGATGAAGGATGGAGACTTAGTGACAGAGCATCTGAACGCCTTTAATACCGTGGTAAGTCAGTTGTTATCTATTGACATTAAAATTTTTGATGAAGATATGTGCATCATTTTGTTGTGTTCTCTACCAGATTTGTCAGATAGTCTGGTTGTTGCAATATGTAGCAATACAACTAACTTGCAGTTCGATAAAATAGTCTCATCCTTGTTGTTGGAGGAGATGAGACAGAAAAATATACAGGGCCAGAATGGTGATGCCTTATCTGTACAAGGATGGTCCCAAAACATAAACCAAAATAATTCCTCGAGTGGGAATCTAAATCTTCAGGAAAACTTGTAAAGGTGTGCTGGAAATGTGGAAAGGAAGGTGTTGTAGCATTTTTTGATTTTGGTAAGTTGGAAAAAAATGAAAATATATTTAAAAAAAATGTTAAGTTAGGATATGGACAAAAAGAATAAAGAAACAAAATGTTAGGAATATTTTGATGAATAAGTCCATATCAAATAAAATGTTAGAATAGATGCCCTAAAAAAGGAAGGCAAAAAAATAAAATGTTAGGTTAGAAACAAAAGAAAAAATAATAAATTCTGAAAGTGTTGCACATCCAAATGCCACTACTCTTAATCAATTTTATTTTTTGCAAATAAAAGTTGTGTGCAGATTGTTTAAATGCCACACTAGTTCATACAATTCAATCATACAATTTAATCATGATTGGATTAGATTTAAATTGTTTGTTAATAGGTAGAAAATAAAATTGGCTCAACAGTTTAATCTGAGCCAATGAAAGCAATAAGGGATAGAAGTAGATTAATTAGTAAGAGGAAAATGTTGAGTTGCTAGTCTAAATGCACTCGGGTGACTAAGATTGTAAAAAATGTTAGGAAAGTTAAGGGTAGGTAGAGAAATAAAATGAAATTGAAGTATGATAGGATTTTTATGCTAAGATTAAAACATTGGATAAATGTGCATGTAACCAATGGTTTTATCTAACCATAATTTTCTAAATCTCAATGTTATTCGCCAGTTTATCCATTAATTCCCTTCGGAACCCACACCTCTCACATCCATCATATTTATTTCGACCCTGCCATCACCTTTCGCCTCACTTCATTAAATCCCTTTCCATTTTTGTTTCATCCCTCACATCTCCATCTGATTTGATGGCCGACATTGCTCCTCGACCCTCCATTTCCGTCCAAACGTTATCACCAGGGGGGGGGGGGGGGCGCTCTAAAGTCAGCAATTTTAGAAACTGCCCTTCGAAAAGGCCAACCCGCACTCCTAGTTATTTGGGACTTAAAATCCCAAACTGCTCACTGCTCAAATGTTGGCATTATGACACAGGTTTGGCGCTATGACACAAGTGTTGTCCTTGATGGCAACTCACTCAAATGACAGATCACAGTTCAAGCTCTTAGAATGAAGAAAAAAGAGATATACCTAGGTTCCTCTTAACCAAGTCGTGTATACACGCGGGATCACCAATCAAAAGGCGTGTATACATATGCACGCACTTTCATGTAAGGAAAAGAGTGTACATGTGGGAAAACTTATTTTTTGGTCCATGGTATTTAGTCCTTGGTATTTGGACCTATGGTTTTGGACCATGGTATCTCGTCCGAAGTGTTGAACCCAGGTATTGGTTCCATGGTATTGATTCTCTATGGTTTTGGACCATGGTATTGAGTAAGGCCTAAGGCTATAAAAGGGGAAGGAGATCATTAGGCAAAGGCACTCACTCAAGGATTGAATATCTTATGAAGAGGAAGTCATTGGGTTATGGTGCATAGCTGGATTTGAATCAAGGAGGAACCTGAGCGTGAGGAGAAGGATAAGTTCTATTGATGGGTCAAGATCTTAAGGCTTGAAGAGAAGTATCTTTGTGTGATTTTGATCTGTTATATTTGGCGCATGACTTGATCTATAAATCTAATGATCTAGGTATTACTGATGTCTGAATAACTGAAAAGGGTAAGATTATCTTTTATAGATCAGTACGCAGGTTCGGCATAGTAGAGGCGCGTATACACTCTGGTTCAGTAATTCAAAACAGCGTATATGCAGGTTTGCCTTAATACAACAACATATGCACGCAGGTTATGCACATTGAAGTAGCGTACGTCTCATGAAATATGTTTTAGCTACTCTTGTTTATTGCTGCAGTGTTCTGGGTTCAGGATTGGTTTCTGGTTACTGTTAATGTTACAACATTCAAAGAAGTAATTGTTTGATTCAGTTTTGATTGAAGCAAAGGAGATTGGTTGATGCAGATGTATTTGATGTCTGATTAATGTTATTGATGGATCCAGTCTGAAAATTTATGAAATGTGGTCCTTGGAAGAAAAATAAGGTTGTAGCCTTCTGTAGGACAACACCTATGTACTAGTACTTCAGCTAGTACAAGAGCTAAGGGGGTTGTAGCTCCCTTCCAGGTGAAGCTAGAAAACGAGAGAAGGTTGTAGCCTTCTGTAGGTAGAAGCCTACATACTAGTATAAGACTGCGCTAGTACAGAACCTTTGTAAAAATAAGTTTCTTATTAAAAGAAGATAGAGACGAATTGCAGCAGGTGGTTTTCACCCACATTGGGTTTCCACCTTATATCTTGTGTTCTTGTGTGTGACTGTCTGCTCTGTTTTGCTGTATCTGATTGTTGTTTATATGGTTCTGATGCACAGATTAATGATCAATATCTGAAGAACAAATTAAATTATAAGTCTACAAGTTATACACCAGTTTCCTTAATTACAGTTGCGTATATACATAATTTTCACTAACTGAAGTAGCGTATACATATCTGATTGCGGAATGAAAATTATTTGACTTAATAATACTGATTCACCCCCCCTCTCAGTATTATTTCCAACAATTGGTATCAGAGCCAAGTCCTTCAGAAGAAGCTTGATCGCTTGAAGGAAGATCTATCATCAAGAGCAACTACGAAAAAGAGGCATCTATCAGGCCACCAATCTTTGATGGGAGCAACTTCGTCTATTGGAAGGTAAGAATCACAACCTATCTTCAATCTCTTGGTACAGAAGTTTGGGATATCGTGGAAGCAGGATACAAATTTCCATCAACAACTCCTATATATATGGCTGGTAAGAAGCAGTATGAAACAAATGCAAAGGTTGTCAATAATCTATTAGGGAGTTTAGCTCAATCAGAGTTCGTCAAGGTTATGCAGCTCAAAACCACAAAAGAAATATGGGACAAGATCGTTCTGAGCTATGAAGGAGACGATCAGGTAAAATGTGCAAAACTACAATCTCTCAGAATTCAATATGAAAATCTCAGAATGCACAATGATGAAAGTGTGGCTAATTATTTCTTACGTATAGATGAGATTGTTAATCGTATGAAAAACTTGGGTGAAGAGATAAAAGAAGTTACTTTGGTTGAAAAGGTTCTAAGATCTTTGTCTTCTAATTTTGAATCAAAAGTTTTTGCCATAGAAGAAAAGCAGAATCTACAGAGCATTACCATGTCACAACTGCACGGAATCCTAACTGCTTTCGAAATGAGAAAAGGGGGACCATCAGACAGGAGAGAAGCTGCATTCAAAGCTTCGGGAAAAGGAGATTACAATGAGTCAAGACATATGTCAGAAGAAGAGGAAGAATCAAACTTTGTCAAGAACCTTCAACGGGGTTCTGAAAGATTCAGAGGTAAGCTACCTTTCAAATGCTTTGCTTGTGGAAGAGTCGGTCACTATGCAGCCAAGTGTCCTCATAAAGATAAGCTTGACAAAGGTAAGGAACTAGTTAGATGGAACAGAAAACAGAATGTTAGTAAGAAGAGCTATTATACACATGAAGACAGTGATGGATTTTCAATTAGTGATGAATATGAACAATGTAATGATTATAGAATTTTGATGGATTTTGAAGATGATGATTTCTTGGATGCTATATATGAAGATGATCTCTATGAAGAAATTTCTAAACTTAAAATCTGTTTAGAAGAAAACAATATGATCATAGATACTTTGACATTCCAACTTGCTGAAAAGGAAAAACACAATGAAAAGTTAGAATGTGAAATTGTGGGACTTAGAAAAGATATTGAGAAAACAAAAGCTATTAATCTTAGATTTGCTAAAGGATCTGAAACTTTAGATGATATTATCAAAGTGCAACGTTCTCCTCTAATCAAGACAGGTCTTGGATATTCTGAAGAAGCATCTCAAGCACAGAAGCCATCCACCTCCAAAAGTTATCTTGATGCAGCGAGGAGAAGTGAACAGGTGACAATCGACAACAAAGGCATAAAGTAGATCACTAGGTTAATCAGGGTCAATCTACTTCAAGGATGAATAGAGATCACCAAGTAAATCGGGGGCAATCTACTTCAAGGATGAACATAAGCTATAACCAACCACAGGTAAATCATTCTCAATTTGCCTCAAGAATGAATGTCTATGAAAACTACAATCACCTGGATGGTAGGTTTGATAATCGCAAGAATTTCTTCAATGGCCAATGTTTCTCTTGTCATAACTTTGGACACAAAGCTGCTCAATGTGTTGCCTACAAGACCATCATGACTAGAGAAGCACAAAATCAAAGGAGTGTGACTGGGATCATGGAAAGGACCTATAATAACTTTTCTGCTCTTGAAAATGAAATAGAATGTTCTATTTGTAACAACTTCGGTCATGAAGATTCTGAATGCAGGAGTAGGTTTCGGAAAACAACTCAGAAGGAGAAAGCTTCATTGAATCCCAAAACATGGAGAAAGAAAGAACCACAACCAAAAAGATGTGGTATAGCCTTATATGCGGGAGGACAGGAAAATCAGTGGTACATCGACAATGGATGCTCGAAACATATGTCAGGTGATAAAGAAAAACTTTAGTCATATAGTGCCTTAGAAAAGGAAAGGAAGGTCTCATTTGGAAATGACACCCCTGCACTCATAAAAGGTAAAGGTTCGGTTCTTTTGAAAGAAAAGGTCAAAGCTGGAAATGTTATGTATGTTGATGGCTTAAACCATAATATATTGAGTGTTAGTCAAATGTGTGATCAAGGAAATGAGGTAATATTTCAATCGAATGGATGTATTATTCGTGAGCTTGATACAGGAGAAACAGTGATCAAAGGCATGAGAACTCCAAATAATTTATACATACTCAAGGGAGGACAACAACAATGCTATCTAAGCAAGAATGATGAACACTGGCTATGGCACAGAAGATTGGGGCATCAAAGCTTCTCTCATATAAGGAAAGCATGCAAATATCAGGTGGTTCGTGATCTCCCTAACATCAGAATTCCAGGCAATAAAATATGCAAATCATGTCAGTTTGGTAAGAAAACAAGAACTAATTTCCTTGAGAAGGAAGGATCAGCTAGTAAGCCACTTGAACTTGTCCATACTGATTTATGTGGTCCATCCAGGAAAAAGACACCTTGAGGAGAAGAATACTTCATATTGTTCATTGACGACTTTTCCAAGATGTGTTGTATAGGACTTCTGAAGCATAAAGACGAAGCTTTCGAAAAGTTCAAAGCATTCAAAGCCTTGGTTGAAAACGAATTAGATCGCAAAATCAAATGCCCCAGGTTTGATCGAGGAGGGGAATTTACCTCGGATGAATTTTTCGATTTTTGTGAAGAACATGGAATAAGAAGGGAATTCTCTACTGCAAGGACTCCTCAGCAAAATGGAGTAGTGGAAAGGATGAACAGAACGGTTCAACAAATGGCTCGTGCTATGCTTGATGAGTTTGGAACTCCTACAACCTTCTGGGGTGAAGCTGCATTTTTTGCCGTTACTATTCTCAACAAAACAAACATCCGGGTAAACAACACTCAAACTCCTCATGAACTTTGGTATGGTAAGACTCCTACGATAAAATACTTAAAATTTTTTGGAAGCAAATGTTACATCAAAAGTGTAGGAATTTACAGGGTAAGTTCCTCAGACAGAACACTAAATGACACCGCTCAAAAACAGATCACAGATCAATACACCAGTACTTTTGACGTGGTTAAAACCCTCATAGAGGGAAACAATCCACAGCCTGAGCCAACGCGACCACTTCAGGCAATTTATTAATAAAAGAATGAAAATTTGCATAAGATTCTCTCATGGACGGTTAACCTACAAATGACCCTCCATGCTCTTTAAATAGAGATCATGGACCAATCGGGTGTTAAGCCACGGATCAAGTGTCGGTAATACCGAGGAGAGAATGAACCGTCGGATCACTACATATCGTGACCATCGGATTGTAAGTTACAAATGTACATAGTAAAGAAACACATTTTACCTAACTCTATACTAGACCAAGTTATACTTAACTATTTCCTATGTGTCGGAATATCCTAACATCCCCTCTTAAGAACAACTTGGGACAGGATTGAAGGATTTACAAATATGACACAATAGGAGAAGGAAGGAGGCACTAGAGCCTATCCCCCCTTAGTGACAACTTCCTGAACTCCAACCATAAATCGAAGTTTAGTGAACTTCGCCTCTGTGAGAGCCTTTGTAAAGATGTCTGCAACTTGATCATCTGTTGAACAATATTGCACTTCAAGAACATGGTCGTGGATGAGCTTTCTGATGAAGTGCATGTGCAGTTCAATGTGTTTGCTGCGCTGATGTTGGAATGGATCTTTGCATAGTTGAATGGAACTTTGATTATCACACCAAAGTGTAGTCGGATGTTGCTGCTGAAAGCCAAACTCTGACAGGATCTGACGAAGCCACAAGGCTTCCTTACTAGCTTCTACGGCACCACGATACTCTGCTTCTGCTGAAGAAAGAGAAATGGCACCTTGTTTCTTGCAAGCCCATGTAATAGGTCCTGAACCAAGAGTGAACACATAACCTGCAGTAGACTTCCGATCATCAGGGTCACCAGCCCAATCGGAATCAGTGAAACCAACCAATAGAGGAGATGCTTCAGCACTGTAATGAATCCCAAACTGAACTGTACCTCGAACATAATGAAGTATTCTTTTAGCTGCTTTCCAATGACTTTCACGTGGGTTTTGCATAAACCGAGCAACAAGGCCAACGGCAAAGGAAAGGTCAGGACGAGTATGGGTTAGATACAAAAGTTTTCCTACAAGTTGACGGTATAAGGTAGCATCAACTTCAGAAGAAGTACAAGTGACTGAAAGTTTGACTCCAGACTGAAAGGGAGAAGGGGCTGGCTTACAGTCTTCCATGTGAAAATGGTGTAGAATATCACAGGCATACTTGGACTGGGAAAGGGAAATACCTTCCTTGGATTGCAAGACTTGAAGACCAAGAAAATAATGTAAGTGTCCTAAGTCTGTCATTTCAAACTTCCTTTTAAGGCTAGACTTCACATGGTTTATAACGTTGGGATCACTACCAGTCAGGATAATATCATCAACATAAAGAACAAGAATGATAAGAGACTTGCCCACTTTCTTGGTGTAGACAGTATTGTCAGAATGACACCTAGAAAAGCCATTTTCTAAAAGAAAGTTATCCATTTTGGCATACCAAGCTCGAGGAGTTTGCTTGAGACCATAAAGGGATTTCTTAAGCCGACATACAAGGCTGGAGTCTGTTTTTATAAAGCCAATAGGTTGTTCCATATAGATTTCTTCATGCAAGTCCCCATGCAAGAAGGCGGATTTAACATCCATCTGATGGACTTCCCATTTGAAAGAGGCAGCAAGGGAAAGAACAAGGCGGATAGAGTTCATTTTGGCAACAGGGGAGAAGGTTTCAGTGTAGTCAATGCCTTCAACTTGTGAAAAACCCTTAGCAACAAGACGAGCTTTATGTTTATCAACTTTCCCATCTAGTCCATACTTGGTTCTGTAAACCCATTTGCATCTAACAAGTTTTCGTCCCTTTGGTAGAGGAACAAGATCCGATGTATCATTTGCCAATAATGAATGATATTCTTCATTCATAGCTGCTTCCCAATCTGGATGGCCTGAAGCTTCTGCAAAGGTGTCAGGATCATAATTCACTGAAGCTTGAGCCAGTAAAGAAGAGGCTCTCTCGAACTGAGAACGTGTATGTCGCTGATCTGTAGGATCACCGGCAAGATCACCTGCTGCATCCCGAGTAGCACGGACCCATTTTGGAAGCTGAGGAGCTGAAGGAGGATCCTGAGAAGGTGGGGGAGGATTGTCATCCTTGCTTTCATCATCTGAAGAAGAAATATTTTCAAAAGTAGAAGAGATAGGAAGAGGTGGCACATCCGCCGAACTAGGCTCGTAGGCCGATATATTTTCAGCAAACTTTACATCTCTTCTAATGATAACATTCTTGGACTTAAGTGGAATAAGTCTATATCCTTTGACATCTTCAGAATATCCAAAAAAATACATTTTTCACTCTTAGGTTCTAAAGCTTTATGTTTCTCATCTGGAATATGGGCCCATGCTTTACTTCCAAAAACACGAAAGTGACTTACATCTGGTTTAATTGAGCTCCATGCTTCTTCTGGAGTGATATTCTTTAAAACCTCAGTAGGAGTGCGATTTATTATGTAATTTTCACAGTTAATTGCTTCTGCCCAATAATTAAGACTAAGTCCTTTAGATTGAAGCATACAATTAGCCATTTCCTTTAAGGTGTGATTCTTCCTTTCAGCTACACCATTTTGTTGTGGAGTATATGGAACAATATGTTGCATTTGAATTCCATGCTTAGTACAAAAGTTGATGAAGTTGTTTTTAACATATTCTCCGCCATTATCAGATCTTAGCTTAAGAATTTGATGTCCAGATTGTTTTCAACAAAGGCCTTAAAGGCCAAGAACATGTTAAATACTTCACTCTTGAGTTTTAAGAAGTATACCCAAGTGCATCTGGATAAATCATCAATGAAAGTTAAGAAATACTTGTAGCCAGAGAAGGAAACAACTGGAAGTGGACCACATAAATCACTATGCACAAGCTGTAAAGGGGTTGAGGCGTGCCAAGAGGCACGTTTTTCAAAACTGTCCCGATGATGTTTTCCGAGTACACATCCAGAACAAACACCATCTCTGCAAGATACCATTGGAAGACTTGTCACCATATTTTCTTTACATAGATTCTGAAGAGAGCGATAGTTTAAGTGACCAAATCGCTCATGCCAAAGTTTGCTCACTTCATCATTATGAGCAACAAATACTGAGGGAAGATTTGATGACCAAAAGTTGTGAAACTTATACAACCTTGTAGAATCATCAGCAATGCCAGTAGCTAAAATCTGTCTAGGATCTCTTAGGTCCTTAATTACAACATCGTGAGGTGAAAATTCAACGATTTTACCTTCACCTGAATGGGTTATCTGATATACAGATAGAAGGTTGCAGGATAAGGTTGGAACACATAATACATCATTAAACTGACCATTGTCTATATGAACAGTTCCAGTCCCTACAACACTAAGAGATCTATCATCACCAACATATATATTTTTGGTGTTACAATCATTTAAAGAAGAAAACATGGCTTTGTTTTTGGCCATGTGATAAGAAGCTCCAGAATCAATGAGCCACTCATGAGAATGAGAAGAAGAAGATACATTTAGTGCATAGCCAGACCGAGATGCTTGACAACCACATGCAGAAAGTGCCATTCCTGAAGATGAAGTTGAAGTTGAAGAGTGCTCCAAATGGATGTTATGCTTCTTCATTGTTGCTTCCAAGGCTTCCATCTTCTTAAAGCATTTGGATTCTAAGTGGCCATCTCGATTACAAAAGTTGCAATGTCTATCAGTCTTCTTCCCTTTTTTTTTATTTGTCTTATCATTTTATTGAAATGATTTTTCATTTTGAGGCTGAAATTGCTTAGGAACCTTGTTTGGTTTAGGACCATTCTTTTTAGGATACAACTTCTTAGGATTCTTTGGATTTGGTTGCTGCTGGGCGGCTAACGCTTTCTTAGAAGAGTTTCCAAGATTAAGAAGACCAAGGTGTAAGAGTTTTTCTTGTTCTCTTATTAAAGAATCACAAAAAGAATCAAAGGAAGGGGACTTGTAGTCTTGTCCTTGAGAAATGAAGGCTTCTCTTGTAGAATGGAAAGTGGAAACAAACACAGAGTAGGCTGGTCCCAACTTGGTAAGAATGGAATATATAAGGTTACTATCTTCTTTCTTAACCTTAACACCTTCCAAGAGAAGTCTAAGGGTCTTGAACTTGGACAAAAAATCTTCAATGCAAGAAAAATTATTGGGGTCCAATGTAAGCAACTCATTTTCAAGTTGATGGGCTCTAAGTTCAATTTTAATTCCAAAGACTTTAGTAATCTGTTTCATTGCTTCATCAGGAGCATCAAGTTCTGCAATATGGAATCATTAGACATCCCTATCAATCTTGCCTATTTTCCCGTTTAGCTGCCTTATCTTGGCCTGTGGCTATTCTGTAGAGACCTTTACTTCTAAGTAAATCCACAATGTAGGACCACCATTGGAAGTAGTTGGTGCTGTCAAGAATAACTTGGCATGGACTTTCCATTTTAACAAAAAATGAAGCTATAGATGCTGAAACTAAGTGTTCCAATGGAAATATCTCGAAAAATTAGGCCGTTTAAAAAAAACGGTTCTGAAAACGACTTCTGGATGAAGAAGTTATGGCTTTTTGAAAAAAAAATTGATGAAGATGCGAACGAAGTGTGGGAATGTGCGGAAATGAAAAAAAAACGCCCCCTTTCCAACAAAAAAGAGACTTGAACTCAAGACCTCTACTCTCATAAATTAGCTTTGAACCAAGCGAGCTATACAAAAAGTTTGAGAGAGAGAGAGAGAAGGGGGGGGGGTTGAAGCTTTGGGTTGCGTGCTTGCTTTGAGAAAGCTCTTTTTCCCTACAAAACAAAAAACACAAAACCCAACACAGACATACAAAAAAAACGAACCTTACGGCTCGAAGTTAGCTTTAGCCGGAAACTAAATATTTTCCTCAATGTTTCTGATTTTCCGAGATCACACTAAGGCGCAACGAAAAGAGCATACGCATGAGAAAAATCCTTGTTTTCTGTTTCTGATTTACCCAGATCGCACAGAGTTATGGGGCAAAGAGCATACACAGAAATGAAAGGTATATATCTGGTAATAAAAAAGGCTAAATAAACCGAAACCGAAATAAACAGAGAGAAAATAACTGTAAACTGCAAATAAACACTGTATACCTCCATATCTTAAAAATGACGCAGCTAGGGCTACCGGAAACCTTTTCACGTGAAACGAAAGGGGTTCCTCACTGGAACAGATGCTCCCAACACAACAGAGCATTCCTCTCGGCCTGAAAGCAGTCAAAAACAGTAGATCTAGGAAACGGTAGTCGGATGCAGTTCTACTGGCTTCGGATTTGGATCACCAACGGACGCGGCCCTCAAATAGCTCTAATACCATGTAGGAATTTACAGGGTAAGTTCCTCAGACAGAACACCAAAGGACACCGCTCACAAACAGATCATAGATCAATACACCAGTACTTTTGACATGGTTAAAACCCTCAAAGAGGGAAACAGTCCACGGCCTGAGCCAACGCGACCACTTCAGGAAATTTATTAATAAAAGAATGAAAATTTACATAAGCTTCTCTCATGGACGATTAACCTACAAATGACCCTCCATGCTCTTTAAATAGAGATCATGGACCAATCGGGTGTTAAGCCACGGATCAAGTGTCGGTAATACCGAGGAGAGAATGAACCGTCGGATCACTACATATCGTGACCGTCGGATTGTAAGTTACAAAATGTACATAGTAAAGAAACACACTTTACCTAACTCTATACTAGACCAAGTTATACTTAACTATTTCCTATGTGTCGGAATATCCTAACAAAAAGGACTGATGAAAACCTTGGCAAGTTTGAACCTAGAGCAGATGAAGGCATTCTCCTTGGTTACTCTTCTCGAAGTAAAGGATATAAGTGTTACAATAAAAGACTTGGAAAAATTGTTGAAAGTATTGATGTAGTGGTTGATGAAGCAGGAAACAATCCAAGGCAGGTAAAATCCGAAGATTTCGAAGATGATGAGGACTATCCTTCAACATCAAATTAGACTAATGATGAAGAAGAAACCTATGAGGCACCAGAAGAACAAATAAGGGTAGAAGAAAAGACTCCATCCAGATACGTCCAGAAGAATCATCCAGAGACTCAAATTTTGGGGCAGAAAGAGGTAGGTGTACAAACAAGAAGAACTATTTCAGAAGCTTCAAGCTATCTAGCATTTCTCTCCTCCATTGAACCATGAAATGTAAGTGAAGCATGTAAAGATGAATGCTGGGTCAAGGCCATGAATGAAGAACTTGAGCAGATTGAAAAGAATAACACTTGGGAGTTGGTTCCTAGACCAAATGATAAGAATGTCATAGAGACAAAATGGATATTCAAAAACAAGCTGAATGAAAATGGAGATGTTATTAGAAACAAGGCCAGACTTGTTTGTAAAGGGTATGCTCAACAAGAAAGCATAGACTTTGAAGAAACTTTTGCACCAGTTGCTAGACTTGATGCCATAAGAATGTTCCTTGCTCTTTCTAGCTTTCAGGAGTTCAAAGTATATCAAATGGATGTGAAATCTGCTTTTCTAAATGGAGACTTAGAAGAAGAAGTGTACATTGAGCAACCAGATGGATTCATCCTTAGGAATGATCCAAAACTTGTATGCAGACTCAAAAAGGCTCTCTATGGCCTTAAACAGGCTCCAAGGGCTTGGTATTTTTGTTTGGACAAATACCTCCATCAACAAGGTTTTTCAAAAGGATCAACAGATAGCAATCGATATATAAAAATTGATAATGATAAATTGCTAATACTTGTTGTGTATATTGATGATATCATATTTGGTAGCAATGAAGAAGCCATGAGTCAAAACTTCGCTTTGGTGATGCAGAAAGAATTTGAAATTTCCTTACTTGGTGAGCTCACATATTTTCTTGGTTTACAAGTCCAACAAAACAAAGACGATATCTTTCTATCACAAACCAAGTACCTCAAGCAGATCTTGAAGAAATATGGGATGGAGGATTCAAAACCAGTATGTACCCCTATGGTAACAGGATGCAGCCTTAGCTCAAATGATGAATCAATAGCAGTGCATCAACCAATCTATAGATAAATGATTGGTAGTCTACTCTATCTGACAGGTACCTGACCAGACATCATGCATGCAGTGGGAATAGTTGGAAGATTCTAAGCAAATCCAAAGGAAGCACACCTTTAGGCAGTTAAGAGGATTTTCAAATATCTTCAAGGAACACAAAGCTATGGCTTATGGTATCCTAGAGATACAAATCTCACACTTCATGCATATACAGATGCAGATTGTGCAGGAAGCGTGGATGACAGAAAAAGCACTAGTGGTGGTGCATTCTTTATGGGTTCCAGATTAGTATCTTGGTTCAGTAAGAAACAAAGTTCAATTGCATTATCTACAGCTGAAGCAGAATATGTGGCTGCTGCATCTTGCTGCACACAACTCATTTGGATGATGCAAACATTGCAAGACATTCAAATCACTTGTACTCCACCTATCTCCATTTTTTGTGATAATACAAGTGCAATCAGTATTTCAAAGAATCTAGTCATGCATTCGAAGACCAAGCACATACCTATCAAATATCATTTTCTCTAGGAACAAGTGCTTGAACAAAAGGTCAAATTGGAGTATGTCCTCTCCAAGGAACAAGTTGCTGATATATTCACCAAACCACTGCCCATGGAGACATTTGAATACCTTAGACAGAAGCTGGGATTAGTTGATGCATCATCTTGCAGTTGAAATTATCTGTTTTATAGAACAGTGGTTGTATGTGAGTTTCATGAAGTGTATTTGCGTACATACGCAGGTTTCTATGGACAGAGTCGCGTATATTATGGTTTTGAAGACAAACAGTGGGATCAGTGGGGCCAGACTCAGGATGAAAAGAGTCTGATATGGGTCTGACAGAGACCATCTGGCACAAGTTCATGGGGAGCATATAATTCTAATAATGCATTGTTGGCACTATCTTAGAAGATCTTGGTTCAATTTCATAACTGTTTTTGTTTTAGGCGGAACAGGTGCAGAGGCAGATCATGGTTGACGATCTGAATGATGATTGATAGATGCTACTGATGATTGCCTAATGACTATCATAGTCTTGTCTTAAATATTTAGTCTCTATGTCATGTATTTCTTTTATTATCAAGGTCATGTAACGACCTATTTTGGTTTCCCCACTATGCCTAGGATGGATGATGTAATGTTCTTGTTTTATCATATGTAAACTATTGGTATATCCCCACTTGGTTGGGAGATGGATGTATGATGTATAAAGTCATGTTTCTTCTTGTAGAACATCTTTTTGCAAACCTTGCCGATAGTCAGTGGGAGCATGGACAACACAACACAACAGAGATTTCAGCATGTACTCAGGGGGAGCATAACCCTTTGCCCTTGATGACAAAGGGGGAGAATGACTTTGCGTGACTTGGGGTTGCCATCAAGTCCAATGGGGGAGATTGTTGGCATTATGACACAGGTTTGGCACTATGACACAGGTGTTGTCCTTGATGGCAACTCACTCAAATGAGAGATCATAGTTCAGGCTCTTAGAATGAAGAAAAAAGAGATATACGCAGGTTCCTCTTAACCAAGTCGCGTATACACGCGGGATCGCCAATCAAAAGGCGCGTATACGTATGCATGCACTTTCATGTAAGGAAAACCGTTTACATTGGGAAAACTTATTTTTTGGTCCATGGTATTTAGTCCTTGGTATTTGGACCTATGGTTTTGGACCATGGTATCTCGTCTGAAGTGTTGAACCCAGGTATTGGGTCCATGGTATTGATTCTCTATGGTTTTGGACCATGGTATTGAGTAAGGCCTAAGACTATAAAAGGGGAAGGAGATCATTAGGCAAAGGCACTCACTCAAGGATTGAATATCTTATGAAGAGGAAGTCATTGGGTTATGGTGCATAGTTGGATCTGAATCAAGGAGGAACCTGAGCGCAAGGAGAAGGATAAGTTCTATTGATGGGTCAAGATCTTAAGGCTTAAAGAGAAGGATCTTTGTGTGATTTTGATTTTTTATATTTGGCACATGACTTGATCTATAAATCTGATGATCTGGGTATTACTGATGTCTGAATAACTGAAAAGGGTAAGATTATCTTTTATAGATCTGTACGCAGGTTCGGCATAGTAGAGGCGCATATACACGCTGGTTCAGTAATTCAAAACAACGTATACGCAGGTTGGCCTTAATACAACAGCGTATGCATGCAGGTTATGTCATGAAATATGTTTTAGCTACTCTTGTTTATTGCTGCAGTGTTTTGGGTTCAGGATTGGTTTCTGGTTACTATTAATGTTACAACATTCAGAGAAGTAATTGTTTGATTCAATTTTGATTGAAGCAAAGGAGATTGGTTGATGCAGATATATTTGATGTTTGGTTAATGTTATTGATGGATCCAGTCTGAAAATTTATGAAATGTGGTCCCTGGAAGAAAAAGAAGGTTGTAGCCTTCTGTAGGACAACAGTTATGTACTATTACTTCAGCTAGTACAAGAGCTAAGGGGGTTATAGCTCCCTTCTAGGTGAAGCTGGAAAACGAGAGAAGGTTGTAGCCTTCTGCAGGTAGAAGCCTACGTACTGGTATAAGACTGCACCAATACAAAACCTTTGTAAAAATAATTTTCTTATTAAAAGAAGATAGAGATGAATTGCAACAGGTGGTTCTCACCCACATTGGGTTTCCACCTTATATCTTGTGTTCTTGTGTGTGACTGTCTGCTCTGTTTTACTATATCTGGTTGTTGTTTATATGGTTCTGATGCACAGATTAATGATCAATATTTGAAGAATAAATTAAATTATAAATCTACAAGTTATACGCTAGTTTCCTTAATTACAGTTGCGCATATACGCAGATTCACTAACTGAAGTAGCATATACATATTTGATTGTGGAATGAAAATTATTTGACTTATTAATACTAATTCACCCCCCCTCTCAGTATTATTTCCAACACCGAACTCACTCCTGAACGCGGTTTTTGACCTCCTCCATCACCACTGCTCCCACGTCATCGTCTACGACAACACCTTGCCACTTCCTCTGTCCCATCATCCTTAATGGACCAATCTTCTACCTATTTTCCCATTATCCATTTAATTCACCACACCTGCAAATGAATATTCCATCAAACTGTTTCTCAGTCCCATTGGAGAATGAATAAAAATTTAGCCATTGATTAACGAACCCACTCCATTTTATGCTTTATAAACCCTGTTCTTTCATTAAAACCATTACACAGTGCATTCCCGTAACTCAATTGATCACTGGATACTTGTAGCTTGTAGTCAAAACGAAAAGTTCACCATTCAAATCAATTTTCTGTCCTGTTCACCAGCAAATCAGCATCCAGGTTCACTCAATCTTTTTCAATTACACTGTGTTTCTATTATCATTGTGTTTCAGCCAAATCATTCCCATTTTTGTCACTTTTAGTTTGTAATCCAATCAATAGAATGGCTCCTAAGGGAAAGGAAGTTGAAAAAACAAAAAATCCTCTCATTCCTCCTCAAGTTGATTTCCATCATCTTCCCTTGGTTGACAAAGACTGTAAAATCCATGAGTCCTTGTACGAGTTTGATTTGATTGAAATATATTGTTGGATGGGGACCAATTCATTGATCAAACTGATGAAATTGGACTTTGGGACTCCCATCTTCCTCATTGCATTTTCCCTCAGACCCACATAACACCTAAATTCGTCAAAAATGCCATGCAGCTTATGACTCCACTCAAAGGGCTGTTATCTCACCTACAGGAGAAATCCTGTGCTCCGTCAATGCCCAGTCCATAGATCAAATATTGCAAGCCCCAACTATTGTATCAACCCATCCTTTTTCTCATGAAAGCCTATCAGAAGTTGTATTTCGCCAAAAGAGATCAAACCCTATAACTTTTCCTAGTTGTAGATATCCCTCCGCCTAAAAGAAACCCTCCCTGTGATTCATCTATATTCCTAGACAAAACCAAGCAAATTACCATCATTCTCTCTTATCTACTTGGTTACTATTATGATCAATATGTAGATGAAGCCATCATTGTTTCTTGTCTATCTTTTTTGTTGGTTCCAAACCCACTGTGAATTTATAACTTTAGTCAACTTATAACTGAGGCCATTCATGAACAATTTGTCCAGTTCAATACTGAAGGAGTATTCAAGTATGCTTTAGTACTTGTATATCTTTTTATCTATTTTCAAGGAGACAAGTTTCCATTCACCTTGCAAAAGCTAGATGAAGAAGGGACCCAACAATCAGTTATCTTTTGGACTTCTATGGGAATGAAGGAGAAAGAATAATTTTCATATAAACAGTTCATAGAATTATTTGTTCATCCAACCATTAATCTTCTGAGCAGTACTCCAGAACCAAGGATTAGTGATGAAATTGTAAAAGTCTTGTAGCTAGTTGAACAAGGCACAACACGAGATTGGTATCTTTACCAAAATTATATAGAGATCAGAGTCTTTGGCTGTGAGCTTCCACCTTACAAGCTCCCTAAGTACCTACCTATGAGGATTTTTGCATTAGAATATATTAGGCAGAGGCTCAATGCAGATGAAGTTCATTTTGTGGCTGCAAAGAAGATATCACAGTTTAAGCTAAAAACTCAGGTTGGTCCATTCATCTGTAACACTAGAGCAGCTGGAGAAGAAGCAGACAGGTTATTGAAAGAGATGAAGTTTGGCCTCAACTTTACTTGGTCTTATGACCCAATGGGAGTGATTTCAAAGGTCAGAATAGAAAATAAATTTACTCCATATCATCACACAGCCAGGCCTGAGATTGAACAATACAAAAATCTGTTAGAATGGAAGGAAAACACCCTTCAAGAAGCTGAAGAACAGGAAGTCTCTACTTCAAATATACAGACTCCACTTGCACAAGAAAAGACAACCAAACAAGGAAGGGAAGAATAGTCATCCCCTACAGAAGAAGCATCAAGTAAAGGCTTTAGAATTGTGCACAGAAAGAAGAGGCCTAAGATCTCCTTAAAGGTCAGTGCAACTAATGAGTCTCAAGAAACAACATTTTATGGACTTGGAGAGACATCTCTTTTCACACAGTCTGGTGGACAGTCTACTCAGTCTCCCACTCATTCCACCACATCTCATGAACAACAGGTGATTCAGATCAGTGAAGGTAGTCAGAAGGATAAAGAAGATGATATTTTTCATGTTTTCAGTGAAATTAAGAAGAAGAATGAGGAATTAAAGTTAAACACTTATACTCAATTCTGGAAACATTCTTCTAGTTCTCAAGCCAAACTTCTTTCAGTCTTTGACTCTGAAAAGGGTAAGATGCAGATGGCTTTCTTACAAGCTCAGATTCCACAACCCAGAACTACTGCACATTACCAGAAGCAAACCTCTTTTGAATTCAATGTTAAAGATGTACATCCAATTGACCAAATTGAGATGCACAAACAGACTGGACAAATGATTGCTTCCACTTTAACTAACATTGCCATGATTCTGTCAAAGATGCAGGTTACCTTGGCTAATACACAGTCACAACTTAAGCTTGAATATGTTTCCTCATTGGCAAAAGACACCAAGATCAAAGCTTTGGAAGATCTAGTACTGAAAGTGGGCTATGATCCCTCTGATATAAAGGCTACAGAAGAAATTGTCAACAAGAAAAATACCGAGATTTCAGCATTAAGGAAGCAGCTCAAATTGCCAGCTTCAGAGTACCTAATGACTAAATAAATTGAAGAAACTGAGACTCAGAAGTCTGACATGATGAAGCTCATGATGGAACAAAATCTGCAAATAAAACAGATGGAGGAACAAATGGAAAAACTTGTCAAAGAGAAAGAGGAAGCTGTGAAAAAGGCCAATATTCCACTACAGCAACAACCACAAGTACAACAGAAGGAGATGAACAACTTGTTGATGCTGTTCAGAACCTGTCTATTCAGGCAAAAAAAATTAAGAAATTGCAGGATCAGCTGAAGACACTACAACACATGAAAGCAGTTACAGACAGTTCACATGCAGCTGAGTTGCAGAGGGAAAAGGTCAGATTGAGGTATTGTAGAAAGAAGTCAAAGACTCTTACCTTAGAAATACACTAGGTTTAATAAAGGAGATTATATGGGAAGAGATAATTGAATCAATCAAAGATATCTGGCCTTCTATCAGAATAATTTTTTTTATCAAAAAGACTTGTTGGAAAAAGCTCAAGAATCTATTGAAACTATCTCAAATCAACTTGAGGACAAACCATAAATAACTACTGATATAATCAAGTTTTTGAATTCTAAAGACAACTATGAGCTTCAAGAGTTGGGTATTGATGACAGGACAGTAGCCATACTGGAATTGAAGAAGGTTATTACAAAGAAAAATCTCATTCTTTAGTTGGAGGAAAAGGGCAGCAATGTTAATGTCTTAGTCCAACATTTTTTCAAGAGGCTGAAACCCTTGACCAGCAAGGGTTTGCCCTCCTTTTTTGTGATAAATGATAAGTTAATGCCTATTGAAGATTATGTCCGCAAGCTTACAGAGGTCAAGACTAGTGCAGCTTCAGTTTCAAATATAAAGGGTACAGTAACACCAAGGCTTGTGCTGAATGCACTCCAAGATACCTTTTTCATCCTTAATGAAATAAAACACATATTTTTGGTAAAACCTACTTTTACTAAATATACAAAAATGGATGAGGTTTATAGAAGAGTAACTAAGTTATCTATCCCAGATAATAAACGTTGGGAAAAGTTAACTGATTTACTTGACTAAAAGAAAGATCAACAACATTCAACATTTTGAGGAACAATCATCAACAGGTCAACAACATTCAGAATTTTGAGGAACAGTCATCAACAGTTCAACAACAAAATAGTGACAGATCGACTATCAGTTCACTTTTCTTGATTTTGTTTTAAGCTATTTTTGTAAATTTGTTTAAGATATTTTCTTAACACTCAACTTGTATAAATAACTCTCTTCTACGAGTTATCAAAGGTGGTACCTTTCATAAGAAATTTTGTAAAAGAATTGATGTACAAGCTATTTATAGATCACTGATAATAAAGCAAAGGATTCTGAATTTGGTTTCATACAATTTCATTTTCTTTTGTAAGTTTTTCATGTGTTTCATTCATTTTGTTTATTCTTCATATGTTTAAATTTTACAGAGGTATCAGGTGAGAATAAATGTGTAACAATTATTCTTAAAATTCCTTTATGAAGTTATTATCATAAAGAGATTGAGATATTGGACTGTCTGTCTGAAAGGCTCCCTCTAAATCATAAAAATTGTCAGCATCTTATGTAATCTTAAACATAGTTTGTTTAACTTTTGAACATTGGACAAAGGTTTTCCACTTATGATTATTTATCTTTCTATCTGAAATCTAAATTAATCATATCTCCTTACAATTCCTTCTACACACTTTATAAATTCAAATCACCATGTGAAGTTAAAAAGCAGCCCTTTGATTATCTATTAGTACTATCTAAAAGAGTTAATACATTATTCTTATAGTTTGTCTATGTATTTGTCCTCCATACAAAAACCAAAACCCCCAAAACAAATATCTTAGATGCCCTAGCATGATCAATTGGTCATTATCATCTCAGAGGAACAATAGAAGGGAACTTCAAAAGGGACTGTAGATCTAAAAATTCAGAGAAAGGAAAGGGATCTGATGATGCTCCTTCCGCAGAGGTGAAAACCACCTCAGATGAATTTGGGGATGTGTGCTTGGCTTCTTCTTCAAGCACACATGTATATCATGAGGCATGGGTGATTGACTCGGGTGCATCCTTTCACTTCACTCCCCATAAAGAGTAGTTCTGCGAATATGAGAAATATGACTGTGGTGATATCTTCTTACAGAATGACAGGAAGGCTAGAATTGTTGGATGTGGAAAATTCAAGCTAAAGTTGCAAGGTGGAAGGATTAGAACACTTTCGGGCATTCTGCATATTCTTGCATTGGCTAGAAATCTGATTTTTGTAAGCAATATGGATGATGCAAGTGTAAAAATAGTGTTCGATAAAGATACCTGCAAGATGGTTCGGGGATCACTAGTATTGATGCAGGGAGTTCGGATTGGAACTCTGTACAAGAATTTGGGTAGCACTGTAATTGATGGGTGCAAAAGTTCTGTGGTTCCTGAAAGTGGAGTAGAAAATCTAGTGGTCTCTAGAGAAAATTCCATGCTATGGCATCAAGGCTTGGACATATTAGAGAGAAGGGCCTTCAAATACTTCACAGTAATGGTATGGTAGAAGGTATGTCTAATTTCTCTCTGTATTTCAATTTCTATGAACATTGTGTATATGAGAAGCAGAATCGAGTGAGTTTCCCCTTTGTTGCTAAGAGGGTGAAAGGGATATTAGAGCTTGTGCATAGTGATGTGTTTGGACCTGTGTCGGTTCCATCACTTGGTAATTCTATGTACTATGTATCATTTATAGATGAATTCTCAAGGAATACATGGATATATTTCCTTAGGAAGAAATCTGAAATATTTGACAGGTTTAAAGAATTTAAGGCTCTAGTAGAAAACCAGACAGAGAAGAAGATAAAGGTGTTGAGGACATATAACGGTGGAGAGTTTTGCAAGAAGGAATTTGAAGATTTTTTTAATAAGTGTGGTACAACACGACAGAATACTACTCCATACACACCTCAAAAAAATAGAGTTTCAGAAATAATGAAAAGGATGTTGATGGAAAAGGAAAAAAGCATGCTCGGTAGTGCACGGTTAGGACAAGAATTATGGGTAGAGGTGGTGGAGACTGCATGTTACCTGGTCAACAGATCACCTTCATCAGAGTTGGAGGATAAGACTCTACAAGAGGTATGGACTGGTAAGAAACCCTCTCTTTCACGTTTGAGGGTATTTGGTTGTGATGCATATGTACATGATCCAAAGGAGAAATAACCAAGTTGGATAGTAAATCTGAAAGGTGTATATTTATTGGGTATAAGGATGGTTTAAATGGTTATAAGATTTGGAACCCAGAAATAAGGAAGGTTGTGTGCAACCATGATGTGGTATTTAGAGAGGTGAAACATGTTATTAAACATGAAGTCCTACCAAAGGAACCTTAGAAGATAGAGTTTGAGCTAAAGGAGGAAGAATCAGATTCTACAACAAAAGAGGAATCAGAATATGAAGAGCCACAAACTCCAGTTATGAGAAGATCAGTTCGAGAAAGAAGGCAGCCAAAAAGGTATAGTCCATCTACTTTCTATTCAAAATTTTCTTTATCTATTATTGATGATGATCCCAAAATTGCCAGGGAGACAGTAGATTCAGAGGATGGCAAACTCTGGAAAGAGGCCATGGTTGATGAAATTGCATCTTTGGACAAAAATGAGGCTTGGGATATGGTGGAGTTGTCAGCTGGAAGGAAACCCATTGGAATAAAATGGGTGTTTAAGAAGAAGATGAATGCAAAAGGTAAGGTGGAGAAATAAAAATCTCGGTTCATAGCAAAAGGTTATTCTCGGGTGTTGAGAATTGATTTTGGTGACATTTTTTCTCCTGTTTCCAAGGTAGCTTCGATTAGATTACTTTTATCTGTTGTTGCTGTTTTTGATTTCGAGGTAGAACAGATGGATGTGAAGACAACATTTCTTCACGGGGATCTAGAAGAAGAGATCTACATGAAGCAACCTGAAGGCTTTGCAGTGAAGTGTAAGAAAGAACTGGTATGCACGTTAAAAAAGTCTCTGTATGGGTTAAAACAATCACCAAGGATGTGGTATCGGAAATTTGATACAATTATACGGGGACTTGGCTTCACGAGAAGCAAAGTAGATCATTATGTGTATTTTAAATTAGTTGGTGACTGTGTTATTTGTTTGGTCTTGTATGTGGATGATATGTTGCTGATTGGAAATAACAAAGAAATTATCTAGGATTTGAAGACCCAATTTTCCTCCAAATTCGACATGAAAGATATTGGTGCTGCAAATTATATTTTGGGCATGGAAATTAAACAAGATGGGGCAAAGAGGAAGCTCTGGTTAAAATAGAGGAATTATGTCAAGACAATATTGCAGAGGTTTAATATGCAGGATAGAAAACCGGTGAAGTTTCCTATTCCTGTAGGTGTAAAGATATCTGTTGAATAGTGTCCCAAGACACAAGAAGAGGAAGAGGACATGTCTGTTGTTCCATACGCAAGTGCAGTTGGTAGCCTAATGTGTGCAATGGTATGTAGTAGACCAGACATTGCACATGCAGTGGGAGTATTGAGCAGGTTTATGTCAAAACCAAGGAAGGATATTTGGACAACATGGAAGCGGGTTTTTAGGTATTTGCATGGCACTAGTGATTATGGTCTGTGCTACAAAGGAAGACCATGATTAGATAGAGTTTTGGAAATCCATGGCTTTGTTGATGTTGACTGGGCTAAAAATCTAGATCATTGAAGATCTACAAGTGGGTACGCGTTTATCCTATTTGGAGGTGTAGCCAGTTGGATGAGTAAGAGAGTCTATAGTGGCACTTTCAACTAAAGAGGAAGAATACATGGAAGCTACTCATGCAAGCTAGGAAGAAATTTGGTTGCAAAGATTGTGTTCAAGTATGGGGTTAGTACAACGAGCTATAAGGATAGACTGTGACAACCAAAGTGCAATTTTCTTGGCAAAGAACCTTGCTTATCATTCAAAGACAAAGCACATTGATGTTTTAGTATCACTTTGTAAGGGATATGGTTAAGGACAAAAAGGTGTTGTTGGTAAAGGTGGACACTTTGAAGAATAACGTAGATGCATTGACAAAGTTTGTGAGCACTATGAAGTTCTCTTGGTGTACATAAATAATGGGTGTTGTAGGGTTGGACCAATGACTAAGCTCTCCTGTGACCCCTTGTGTGGAAAATAAAACAACAAGTGGGAGAATGGTTGGATGTTTGTTATATTCTTTCCATGACTAGCCCCATGCATGAAGTTGGGGGGTTAGAGGGGGGGCAGTAGCCCCCCCTGTCAGGGGGTTTGGAGGGGGGTGGTAACCCTCCTGCATGAGGTTTGGGGCAACGCCCTGGGAAATTTTTTTGGGACCCTATATTAGGTGGGCGGACCTACCTATGCTTTTGTGCATGGATTTCACACATGGTTTTGGGCATGATGGTTTTTTTCCCATGGTATTTTGTAGTTTCGGTCAAGGGAACTACAATTATGTTCTAATCCAGGGTTAATGGATTGGGGGTTATGGATGCTTTGACATGCATATATATGTATTGTAACAATGAAAGGAATATAATGAAAAATCAATCTGGTTGTCCCGGTTTTTGGATCCAAGGGAAAATATCTGTGTATTTATTTTGTGTTTCTCGTCATTGTATATTTTTCTATTTTTAAGAATTCATTTGCAGGTAATTTCTATACAGGGTTAAAACCTACATGCATGAGAGCCCCCATGTTCACAAAACTAGGTGGCACCTTGTTGACTCCTTGCATATTAACAAGGCATCAAGGAGTATCCATTGTATGAAGAAAAATGTTAGAGAAGGAGAGGGCTCCTTAAGGGTAAAGTGAAGGGGAGTGCAAGATGGCTAGGGGTGGTAAGGAGAGATCCAAGACCAAACAAATGGAGGGACCATAAATAGGGATGCGGAAGTAGGGGGGAGAATATTATGGAAATGAAACCAGAGTTGAGAAAGATAATCCTCATGATTAACAAACTTGCTTACTAAGAGTGATTGAAGGCTTATAACATCACTATTGGGATAGGGAATGGAAATCATGTTTGAGAGGATGTGTTAGTAGAGAAAAAACAATTAAGGTGGGAAGGGGATTCATTACTGATGAAGGAGGCGACAGAATATAATTCAATCCCATGAAGATAAATGATGCACCACCCACATGGCTTTGAAATCCATAATTTACAACCCGTGTGTGCCAAGATCGACCTTTGTGTTGAGTGAAAGAAAAATTTTGTGAATGTTCAGGGTAGTGCATGGGTGATATGGCCAATACTATTCTTTTTGGTGGATGTAATTTTTTTAAGGCTACATTGTATTGAAGTGAAAAAATTTCATTTAATCCTTGCCATCAATCTTGTAACTCACCTGGTGAGAGTCTATGTAATGGTCAACCTAATGGCTATGGCCCCACATGCATCGTTGATTAATGCATGTAGTAGATCGTGGGGGTGGTGTATGGCCATGTTCCCTACCATGTGTGCTTGGTGGGATGATGGCCATGCACCCCCCAACTTGTCCCTTCTTTGACACCCCGTTAAATTTCATATTGCATTCAAATATGTCACATTCTTTACATTGATTGCATTTATCTCGGGTGTTTGGAAGAATGCTTGTTATCCTCTCCACCTAGGTTCAATTTCCGCATGTGACATATTTTTCTCATGTTGGTTATATAGATGTAATGGTTTCAATCCCTATTGTTGAATGGCCTTGAGCCCTTAATAATATCTTACCCTCGCTTACAAGCTAGAAAGAAAGATGTTTGGTTACACGGAGAAAAACAATCACATTCTTTATAGATTCAATTTCTATTTCAACCCTTGTATCTCTTTCCTTGAACAATTTCACATCAACGTCCATTAAAGTTTACACTAATGTACATTCATTCATTCCAAACTTTTGAAAAATATTTTTATAATATTACTTTGATTCAATTTAATTACCCTAATTAATTTATCAATTTGCACTTAAATTTTGAGACAATAATTGATCACCTCTAAATGGGTCATCTTATTTGGGTTGCAAGCTTTTATTTAAATTCATTCAACATGAAAATATATTTTCCCAAAACAATGGTACCTTCTATGGAGAAATCCAAAATAAGAAACTCAACCCCTATATTCGAGTCACACAAATAGATATGCATTTGAGTGTTGAAAAACAAATTCTCTTTTCACAATATTTCAAATACTTTTAGGTGTTACTTGTAAATATTCTACTCCAACTTTACATTAATAAAGGTTGTTTCAAAATCAAGATGATAGACATCCAAGTCATGTAAAAAAATATTATCATCAATTCTATTATTGAGGATATATGCACTACCAATAAGAAGGTTTTAGTATAATTCAATCCTTTAGTGTGAGTGCACTACATTTTTATCAAACATGGTTTATACCAATCAATTGAACCATATTGATTATACCCAATCTTGAAAAATTTCTTGCATCCAATTGTTTTCCTTGTGAGAAGCATTTATATAAGCTTTCAAGTTTCATTCTTTATTATATATCCATATTCTTGATATATTGCATGCTTCTAATGATTGTCTCCATCATTCACAAGTGCTTCTTCAACTGATGTAGGATTTGATCCATCACTTTCCATCAAGGTATAATTCTAATCTATTTTGGTGGTCTTCAATTCCTATTTATCTTCTATGAACTAAAGGTTCAAGAACTATTTCCTCGTATCCTCAAGATTTTATGGCCTAGGATGCAATGCGTCCACTTCTTATTCATTTCTTTAATTAACAAATTATTCAAATTATGAATCCTATAAGAATTGGTGTTAAATTTTCGAATACCAACCAAATTTATTTTCTCACAACAATTTATTTTTTTATTTTTATTTTTTCTACACGAAAAAATATGTAAATTTTATTAAGGATAACAAAAATTACATTCTATAAACACACAATAGTGTGTATGTAGTTTAATCGGTCCATCATGTCCTTCAGAGTTCAAAAAACAAGGTCTGGGAAAACATATATGAGTTTCCCATATCATCCATGTCATGATCATATCGTCATCCATACAAAACCATCATATAAGTTTAATATGTATGTCTGTCATCAGTCCATCCGATCAAAAGGAAATACTATAAAAAATATACAAATAATAAATATTTTTAATGCCCAACATAAATATGAAACTATGGCTCCCCAACAACCTCGAGAGGCATGCCAGGAGTACAATTGAACGAAGAAATAATAAAAATGTTGTTGAGCATCTCTAGACCCCGCTAAAATTGATTTTCCAATGTGAGAGCCACCTTTGAAAGACCATCAACAACTTGATTCAATTCCTTGTATATGTGTTGACATGAACATCGAGTGAGAATATTTTTCAAATTCATAGAATCAAGCAAAATAGTCTACAAAATGAAATTCCTGCAAATTTGAGAACCATTCATCCAAGAAATCACAAGATTTGACTCCTCAAAAATGAGCTTATAATCAAGCATATGTTATCCTCCTCAAGCTTGTTAAAAATAAAGAGGTACTTGCCAGAAATGGTGGGGGAAAAAAGAGAAGAATGAACCTATTTGTCACCTTTTGCCTCAGAAGAAACTTTATTACCGCTCTTGAACACGACACTTTTCATTCACCTGGATTGGGAAATCTTTTACCTCACAGTTGACTAAATCACTTTGAAAATCTTTAACCGGGTTCAGGGATCAACTTTGAGTTATTCGTCACCAAACCATCTGTTGTGTCGTTATGTGTTCAAGAGGTCTGCAAGCAAAACTTTCATCTGCAAAATACTTGTCATCCATTGACCATCCCTGAGTCAGTCCTTACAGCAACATTTCTTCAACTTGAACAATGATTTCGTGTTGTGGGCTTGCCTGCAACGGGTCGCTTTCTATCGACATCGACACATTATCTAGAAAGATGACATCTGTTACACTAAAAAATGTCACCTTGACTACTTACAGTTAGTATGGCTCAAATCAACAAGTCATGCTACCCTCTTAGGCAAGTCTCATGCCTCTGTTATCCATCTCAAACTCAAAGAAGAGAGAAAGTCTTGTAAAAATCATGTTTATCTCTGGGGTCGCAGGTTCTCTCTAGCCTTACCTGCGGGGACGCTGACCATGTTCACAAAATCTGCGTCCATAGACGCTCTGTATGTTAAGGGACAGGTGCGTCCCTCTGTAAAAGGCAAAATGCGCGAGTTTTATCTTGAAAAAGTTACTTGTGGTTACTTCTAGAACATTCTAGAGGTCGGTTTGATGAAATGGATGCGCCTCCAGTTGGTTCATGTATCTCTATTAAAGGGGAACTTATCCCATCAATAAGGGAGCTATCCCACCCATAGAGGGGGATGATCCCATTGATAGTGGACCTGAATAACCTCTTTACAGCACTATAAATGAAGGCATTGAGCCAGAAGGAGAGGAGGTTGGAGCTATACATTTTCTTTGGGTAAATGCTGCAGGATTTAGGTCTTCCATTAGAGCCCTTGTGAGGAGAGATTGTCTTCACTTGATTCTACTTGGGAGAGGGTGAGCTTTGTCAAAGTAGAGGAAAACCCTTGATGGACCCTGGGAGGAACTTGCACAACACCAAGGCCAGGTTGTAAGAGTTTCTTTGTTTCGTTATTAATACAAACTGGTTTATTTTTCTCAATAGCTTATGTTAATGAGTTATTTCATGTGTTCCTTGGTCTGCATGTTGAATATATGTTTTATTATATGAAATGCAAGTGCTTGGTAATTGTTTGATTGTTTGTGGTTGCAGGAATTGACTTGAAGGAGGAGCTCATCCGGATCGTCAAGAACGGACTTCAACAACAGCGTTTTGGAATAAGGTAAGCCTAAACACTTGTAGTTTTCATGTTGTAAAAGGTGTATTTAGAGAAAGATCACTCCATTTTGTCTTGTTTGTCATTAGAATGTCTTAGACTTCTAGGAAGGTCAGTTGTGTCCGCACCCTTGACAGATTCCGTGTGACAAACTATTTCCTCATATCCTCAAGATTTTATGGCCTAGGATGCAATGCCTCCACTTCTTATTCATTTCTTTAATTAACAAATTATTCAAATTATGAATCCTATAAGAATTGGTGTTAAATTTTCGAATACCAACCAAATTTATTTTCTCACAACAATTTATTTTTTTATTTTTATTTTTTCTACACGAAAAAATATGTAAATTTTATTAAGGATAACAAAAATTACATTCTATAAACACACAATAGTGTGTATGTAGTTTAATCGGTCCATCATGTCCTTCAGAGTTCAAAAAACAAGGTCTGGGAAAACATATATGAGTTTCCCATATCATCCATGTCATGATCATATCGTCATCCATACAAAACCATCATATAAGTTTAATATGTATGTCTGTCATCAGTCCATCCGATCAAAAGGAAATACTATAAAAAATATACAAATAATAAATATTTTTAATGCCCAACATAAATATGAAACTATGGCTCCCCAACAACCTCGAGAGGCATGCCAGGAGTACAATTGAACGAAGAAATAATAAAAATGTTGTTGAGCATCTCTAGACCCCGCTAAAATTGATTTTCCAATGTGAGAGCCACCTTTGAAAGACCATCAACAACTTGATTCAATTCCTTGTATATGTGTTGACATGAACATCGAGTGAGAATATTTTTCAAATTCATAGAATCAAGCAAAATAGTCTACAAAATGAAATTCCTGCAAATTTGAGAACCATTCATCCAAGAAATCACAAGATTTGACTCCTCAAAAATTTGAAGATGTGATATTCCATGGTCAATGGCAAAAGCAAGAAAGAAATGACATGCAAGTAATTCTAAAAAGTTGTTAGATCCAACCCCCAAAAAAATGGAAACATGAAAGGAGTGAGGAAGGGATATATGAAGAATGAAACCAACACTACTACACCCTTCCATATTTGAGGATGCACTGTCAAAAAAATCCCAAGAGATTGATTTATTCGGGCATACTTCCACCATTATAGGAGACCAACGAGGATCAATATCCTGAGGGAAATGACATATGATATCCAATCCCTCAACTACAATATGGCTTGGAATGGAGATTTGGTCTTGGAAGATTTCCCTATTGCATGTGATCCAAATTCCCCAGGAAATTATTAAAGAGAGGGCCAAAAACTTGTGAGAAGCAGGGAAAGAGCACCAAAATTGCCAGGAAAATTTAAAAGAATGGGCCTGCCAATATGAGATCTTAGAGTTGATCATGTGACAATGTTCCCATGTGGATTTACAGAACATGCATTGCATGAACACGTGGTCATTCGACTCACCTTCAAGACAACATAGAGAACACCTACCTGGACCAATAGTAAACTATTTCTGTAATACATACCAAGTTGGGACCTTACCATTTAGAATGCACCAAAATAGTATTTTTACTTTGGGTGGAACATTTAATTTTCCACATTTGTGATGGCCACCATTTACTTACCGGAGGGTGAAGAGCATCAAATATATAATTATACCTTGCCTTTGGAGATTAAAAATCACACTTGGCCCTCGTATATATAAGTTCATCCTCTTTATCATAAATTCTTATGTGTCCCAAATGTAGAGCATATATGGGAGTTCCATTTCCTAGTAAACATTCTCGGGATGCCTAAATCAGCTGCAAATTTCCATCCTTGAAACCATATAGATGTAGAAGTGGGATTTGCAATATGAGAAAGTTTGCATATCCCTTGGTCCCGAAGGATGTTAATAATTGAGTTGGAAGAAGGTGGTTCTTCTCACACCTCGACCAAGTATTATTTCCAAATTAACATGAGTTCCCGATCCAACCCTCAACAATAAACCACTTTGAATAGTTTCAAAGGTATTCAAAACAACCTGCGAAGAGATGGAAATGTTTTGATGAGGTTTTTCCACCAACCTGGCCCAATCTTCCACTAAAAGAGGTGAGATATATTTAACAATGACCACCTTGGTCCACAAGCTCTGTGAAGAAACAATTTTCCATCCACCCTTTTCCACTAGGGCATGAGAAAAATGAAAGATGTTCTTTAATCCCTAACCTTCCAGTCCTTTTGGGTTTGTAATCTTCTCCCAACTAACCCAAGGAAGAGTGGCGTCTAAACCAAACCCACACCACAAAAACTTGAAGCATATCCTCTGAACATGCTCTAAAACCCTATTTGTGATCCATGCCAATGAAGCCCAATATATTGGAATAGCCTAAAGAATAGATTTAATAAGCACAAGATGACTTGCCTAGGACATCCAATGGTGACTCAAAGAATTGATTTGCTTTTCCACCTTAGTTAATAACCAATACTAGTTCTCTTTTCAGTATGAATTGGGTTTTAGCATAAAGCCCAAATATTTGATCCCATCATCTAAATACAAGTAATCCATTGTAAGAATGATTGAGATAGATTAGATAATGTCAATGTCCATATTAGTGACAAGAAGTTAAGAGTTTTGGTAATTTATTAACATCCCAGAGGCCTTCCTAAAGACAATGAGGATATTTTTCAGAACCCCCACCTCGCCTAGATCACCATTGTAGAAGATTAGGATGTCATCCATAAATAAAATATGAGATATTTCCATAGAACAAGAAACCATACATCCATGAAAATATCCATTTGATATTGCCTCTTTTAGAAGACGATTGAGACCTTCCACCGCAAGAAGAAAATGTAGAGGTGATAATGGGCACCCTTACTGAAGGCCCCTTTATACATGAAAGAAAGGAGAGGCTGACCCATTAAAAGAAATGTGAAAAGTTAGTTTGAATACAACTCATAGACCAATTAATTAACTCAAGACAAAACCCCACATTAGTTAATAACAGGCACAAATAAACCTAGCTGACCTTATCATAGGCATTTGATAATTTGAGCTTGAAAATGGCCCCCTTTAAATGCATCCTCTTAAGGTTGTGAAGGATCTCTTGGGACATCCCAATGGATTAATGGATTTGGTAGCCCTCCAAGAACCAATTTTTTTCTTTGAGATGGAGGACGAGAGAACAAGTTTGATGTGAAGAGAAATCACTTTGGAGATCAATTTGTAAACTACATTACATAATGATATTGACCTAAAATCAGAAAAGGAAGTGGGACTATCCATATTTTGGATTAGGTCAATTAAAGTGGAATTTAAAGATGGAAGAATATATTGAAACCTCCTCAATTCCTCCACCACAACCAACAAATATTTTCCCAAAATTTCATAAAGTCCTAGGAAAAATTCGACACCCCAACCATCCAGCCCTGGATTTTTGTCTTTTTGAAAACTTGGAAAGACAACTTTGAGATATTCCTTAGATACTTCTACCATTAGGTTCAAATTTTCATCCTCGTATAGGAAACAAGGAAAGGGGAGAGAAGTTTGAATGACCTCAACAATAGTAGCCTCCTCCTGAGCATGAAACATATTTTTGAAATGGTTGACATCCATTATGGTCAAAGCTGAAAACGAGGAGACTTCAATCCCAACAGTCTTTCAAAGACCATCTAGTGTTCACCATTTTGCTTCCTATAACAAAAGCATGAAAAAATTTAGTATTGTTATCTCCACATTCAAGCTAGGAAACCCTAATCTTTAGATGTCACTTAGCCTCTCTGTGATCCAAGATGAGATTTTTCTTCTTTTCTAATAAGAAAAGGTGTTCCCTAGATGCATAAGAGGCAAAAATTTCGTCCTCAGACAAAACAATGATCATGGTTTTCTCTTCAATTAACTCGAGATCCAAAGTTTCTAAATGCCTCTTAGAAAAATCCCTTTATTTAGTTTTTTTTCTTGATGTGTTTGAGGTAATTCATGAACTGCTTCCTAGTTGAAAGGCAAACTTGAGGAGAGTAGAGAAATCACTACTCTTTGATCATGTCAAGGAAAGAGACATCCTTTAACCATCATGAATTTAATTTGAAAGGGGCAACAAGTTTGAGGAAATCGCCTTTTAATTAAAAACAAATAGGAGAGTGATAAGAAATACCACCAGATTCAATCCACTGCTTGATATTTTGAAAAAGACCCCAAAAACCTTTTGTGATAAGAAATCGATCTATATCTTTCGCAATATGAGCCAGACCAGTCCAATTGTTGCGCCAAGTAGGCCTTAGCTTTAAGGGGGTTGAGTCAATCAACAAAATAGATATTAGAGAGTCACAAAAATAATCTACTAGAGGATCGGAGATAGCCCTTTCTCTTGCATGATTCAGTGGTACCCAAAGATACATTAAAATCCCCATCAATAATAGGGTGTGGAAAATTTACCAAATAGTTGTCGAAAAAGGACTCCCAAAAGGAGTGCCTTTTAAGACAATGACTGTAAAAATTGAGCTGTGAAACCTCATGGGCCAATTCTTCAGAGAAAAGTTCTACCCCAATCCCCGTCGAAGTACTCCATGAGTTTAGAAGCTTAGAGGAGTGGCTAAGCCAACCCACAACTAGACCCCCCGATTGGCCAATAACATCAGTAATATAAAAATTCCAACCCCATAATAGATTTCCCAAAATCTGTATAATAGTGGCGCCAAATATGAGCCTCTCTTGAAGAAAGATAATTTATAGAGATTTAGAATCAGTAAGGTGTTTCAACGCTACTATTTTTGGGAGAGTGTTACAGATCCATTTGGGCATATCAACCCCAACTTACAGATAAATACTATTAGGGCCCATCAACCCCTAATTCAGTTGTTACATGCCCTAAAGAAGTCAATCATCATAATGCCTAGCTTCCCAAGAAGTTCCATGACTGAAATCATCCAGAAACTGCCTCTAAGAAGATCAGCATAGGTAGGCCTTCATTAGGGTGCACTACAATGCAGCTAATACACTGTTAGTGTGCATTGCAGTGCACTTCGTCCCTCTTTGGCCTACGCTGGGCGAATTTGAGCGAAATAGCATTTGGGTTTGGGAATATTCTTATCCATTGGATGCATCTAGAAGTTTCCCAAGTTTATCTACTCCTTTGAGATCGTATTTGGATGAGGTAGGGAGTTAAGGAACATCAATCCCTTTATCCCTTCCTCCATGGAACTAAATCCTAAGTTTGGGAGGGCATTCATTATCACCATTTATGGCATAACTTCCTTCATTCACCTATAAAAATACCACTCATCTAAGTGATCAGGGGCTAGAAATTATTGAATTATAGGGAGATGCTGTTAGTATGAGACTTGAGTTGATTTCAAGTATTGTAATGATGTCAAAATGTCTTGCTTGTTATGAGGAGAGGATGGGATTGAACTGGAGGAGTGATGCTGAATCGAGCAATGGGTTGTAACTCTTCCTTTTACTAATAAAGTGTTCAAATATTTTTCCATATGCTTGTGTTATTCATTTATGCTTTCATATGTATATCATGTACTTGATTCCATGCTATGTTTAATCAATAAATCATTATCATATGCTTTGATCGGTTTTTGTCTTTTGTCTGTGTGCAAGTACTCTTCAAGCAGATTAAGTACGGAGAGGAGCGACATAATTGATCAAGGGAGATAAGGAGTAAGTGAAAGCCACAGGTAGGCTTCCTTGCCTCTTATTTAATCTATTGATCATAGGAAAAGTAGAGAACTCTTTGAATTGTTGTTCTAGACTTAGCTACTAGTCTAGGGGTTTAAGCGTTTATTCGTAGACACTAAAGCTTCCCAAAACAGAGAGTTTCCAGACCTCGACAATTGAAAGAGAGTATCTTCATAACAGATATTGAAGCTCAGTGTCCTACTTCCAAATCCACCTTAGCTAGCTCCTTAGCCAAGGTAATGTGGGATTTTCACCCCCTTCCTCAAGACTCTAAACATGCAAATTGAATTTGATCTAACCTAAGCCTAAGAGGTTTCTAAAAATTACCATTTGATCGAGGCCATAGTTTATATGAAGAGGAGTCCTCTCCCAACAAATTGGAAAGGGAATGTGATGGGGAGATAGTAGGGGATGATAGATTACAAGGAGGTATAGCCAAATTTCAGAGGGTCTAAGTAAAAAAGGAGGTGAAATGAGGCGAGCTTTGGATATCAAATGCATGTCCATATTTTTTATTAATATTAATTGAGTTATCATAGTAGACATTTGAAAAAAACATGGAGGATCAGAAAAGATACCCGACACATGAGGGCCCTGATATGTCGATGCAACCTCATCCACAACCATGGGGTCCATAATGGGCGTTGTATCAGTTTAGACTAGATCTTCCACGCAGCAAAGAAGAACAATGGAGGTGTCACTAGTTGTAGGAGGACCATTGGGAAGACTTGCATCCTCCTAGAACAAATTATCCTCATCCACTGAAACAGATTGAGTCATAGGGAAATTCTTAACCAAATGACCTTATATGTGACAAAAACGACAATGAAAATGGACCCAGTTATAGTCCAATTCCTGAATATTTGACTCACCTTCCCCCAATTCCATTTCCACTAGAAGAGACTCCTTTAAGTCCACCAACACTATGACGTGAGCCATCAACAGGATGCCAGAAGTGATATACGAGGAATCATGTGTCAAATATGTACCTATACAATTACCCTGGTCTTGGAAAACCTAATCCACCAAATAGCCCAATGGAAGACCCAAAAACCTAACCCATATACGCACGACATCAGAATGTTCTTTCTTGCCATAAAATAATGGAGACCAGAAGCGAAAAATAACTGGCGAGGAATTGATATGCCAGAATTGGTCCTTCATCAACTGAGCATCCTCCACATTAGAAAACTTCAAGTGAATCCACCCCTTATGTAGAATTTCCACCTCAGGATATGAATGAATGAAAGGATCAACATCTTGTAAAACCCAATATTGAAGGGTTTGTATGTTAAACCTTCGGCCATGAAAATTCCCCACTAGTGACAAGGAAGCTAAAACCCCAACTCACTCCATTTAGGCGCCTCCACCCAAGACTAGAGACGTATGAGGGCGATTTATCTGGTGTAGGCAACATAATTTTTATTTTTTATTTTATGTCGGGCTTGAAAATGTTTTATATTTTACTCAGGCACATACCATAACAAGGTTTCATAGGATACCCATGTGAAAATGTTGATAGAATAGAATTGACATGGGGCTGAGCAGACAATGGGTGAGAAATACTAGGGGCTGAAGAATATTGTCTATTGTCTGGAAATAGAATACTGACATGACTTGAGAAGATCGATCTAAAGCCCCTGATGAAACCCATGTCAAAATCGTCACCGCTTGAAAACTTGGAGGAAGGCTTGAAAAACCACTGGGTGTTTTGAAGGAGGTCAACTAAGGAGAGAAGCCTAGAAGGGATTGAACATAAGAGTAGATTGATCGAATCGAGACTCCAACCTTGGGATCCTTTATAGGTATCCAAACCTTGACCCGAAACTGGCACAAATGGGGACTTGAGAGGAGCATTGAGGTTAGGATGGGGATCACGTTCCATTGAGAGAACCGGGTAAACTAGTGAGCAACTTGGAGTGGGGAACAATGGGAACCCAAAGAGAAAAAGAGAATGAGACAAGTGTCGAAAGGATTTTATGAAAATGTCAGTCACAGGGGAATATTTAGGCTCGAAATTGACAAAATCCACCTCATTTATAAAATCCAAGTGAAAGATTGTAATTAATGAGAAAATAAACAACCCATGATAGAATGGGCCCTCCAACAAGTGCACTAATAATGAATCTTGAAAAACAAAATCGAGACTGCAGCATAAGAGATACCATGAGAAACCTTCTAGGTAACATATAAGTGGGAAGAACTTAACAGTTAACAATTAAAACAAAACCCCATAGGGGAAGAAACTAGAGGTGCCGAAATCCTAAAGTCTGTCATTGTCCCTAAAAAAAGCCATCAGCGAGTCAACCACCGTTCACTTCTCTAAAAAATTTCAATTATGACAATTTATTTTATCCCCAACAATTTATTTAATTACTCAAATAAACAATGAATTACTGAAAATAAAATCTATGGCATTTTTAACTTCTAGAAATAAATATATGTAACATAATTTAAATCAAAGAGATCAATCACACATTGCATAAATAATTCACCCACAAAAATTCTCTGTCATCTATTATTATGGAAAATCTACGTTTTTCGACCCATATATGTACAAGGAGATATACAATATCCAAAACTTCTAGCTCAGCTCCCACAGAATGAATTCAGCCCAAGGAATTCGACCTCTAGGAAATCAACCTCTAGAAGAAATTGACCTAAATATATCGGTCCAAATACTCAACCAACAAAAATGACCCGCTCCCTCCTTGCATTCCACTACACTGTACTAGGGAAAACTCGACCCTCCAAAAACTCAGTCTCCTCAAGAACAAATCGATATCCCTCCAAAAAATCATCCCTAAAATCTCCTCCACCTAGCCCCATGGATTCACCCTCAATACACTCAAACTTCTCCTTCTCTGAGCTACTGGTCCATTGAGCCACTCACACTTAGAGAAAATAACTCTCTCTTCATGATGACTCACTCACTTGAGTTATGTGTGTCTTCAACTCTGGCTTCTTTTATAATCTTCATTAAGCCCAAATCCATAGCCCTAATCTCCTTTCTAGAATAATCTTGGAGATCAAAGGTTGAGATTATTTCTAAATCACTTAAACAATTAAATTATTTGTCCTTAGAAAATGACTTAATAATTATTGTACTTTTCCTAGGTTAGACTAAGGAAAGAAGACATAAATCTCTTACTCCACCAAGAAAGCACCTAGAGGAGGCAATACATCATCTCTCACAGGCTAAGAAACCAAGCCTATGCATAAGACCTTCTGAAGCTACTACTAGCTTCAAAACTCCCTCCTAGCAAGAAAGGGTTTCTCCACCACCCCCAACATATCTTAGTACTTCACAAAATTCCATTTCACTAGAGGCTTAGTGACAATATCTGCCACCTACTCCTTTGTAAAGATGTATTGCAATCTCATGGCACCTCTCTAGACCCTGTCTCTGATGAAGTGATATTTGATCTCGATGTGCTTTGACCAATCATGAAACGTGGGATTCTCAAAGAGATTAATGTAACTATGATTATCATGGTGAATCAATGTTGGCCCCATCTGCAAATTAAATAGTCATGTAAGCATCTTACAAAGCCACACTACCTCACAACTCGTCATACTCGCTACTGTGTACTTTTCCTCTATTGAACTAAGTGCCATTGATTGTTGCTTCCTGTTGAACAATGAGATCATGGATGATCCTAAGTTATAAAAACGTCTATATGTAGACTTTCTGTCCACTACACTTCATGCCAAATCAGAATATGTGTACCCCAACAACAAATATAGTATTTATAACAACAACAACAAATATAATATTTTAATTTTAGTATTATTGAGGATATATGTGCTACCAATAAGAAGGTTTTAGTATAACTGAGTCCTTTAGTGTGAATGCACTACATTTTTATCAAACATGCTTTATACCAATCAATTGAACCATATTGATTATACTCGATCTTGAAAAATTGCTTGCATCCAATTGTTTTCCATGTGAGAAGCATTTATATAAGCTTTCAAGTTTCATTCTTTATTATATATGTATATTATTGATATATTACATGCTTCTAATGCTTTTATCCATCATTCACAAGTGCTTCTTTAATTGATTTAGGATTTGATCCCTCGCTTGCCATCAAAGTATAATTCTAAGCTATTTTGGTGGTCTTCAATTCCTATTTATCTCCTATGAATTAAAGGTTCAAGAACTATTTCCTCACATCCTCAATATTTGATAGCCTATGATGCAACCCCTCCACTTCCTATTCATTCCTTTAATTACCAAATTATTCAAATTATGAATCCTATAAGATTTGGTGTTAAATTTTCGAATACCATCCAAATTTATTTTCTCATGGAAATTTTTATTTTTCATTTTTTTTTCTCCATGAAAAAATATGTAAATTTTATTAAGGATAACAAAAATTACATTCTATAAACACACAATAGTGTGTATGCAGTTTAATTGGTCCATCATGTCCTTCAGAGTTCAAAAAAACCAGGTTTGGGAAAACATATATGAGCTCCCCATATCATCAATGCCATGATCATGTCGTCATCCATACAAAAACATCATATTAGTTTAATATGTATGTTTGTCATTAGTCTATTAGTCTATCCGATCAAAATTAAATACTACAAAAAATATACAAATTATAAATATCTTTAATTCCCAACATAAATATGAAACTATGGCTCCCCAATGGCCCAGAGAGGCATGCTAGGAGCATGACTAAATGAAGAAACAATAGAAATGTTGTTGAGCACCTCTAGACTCCGCTAAAATTAATTTTCCAAGTTGAGAGACACCTTTGAAATACCATCAACAACTTGATTCAATTCCTTGTATATGTGTTGACATGAACAATGAGTGAGCATAATTTTTAAATTCATAGAATAAAAAAAAAATCTGTAGAATGAAATTCCTGCAAATTTGAGAGCCATTTATCCAATAAATGACAAGATTTGAGTCCCCAAAAATGTGAAGATGTGATACTCCATGGTTAATGGAAAAAGAAAGAAGGAAACAACATGCAAGTAATTATGCAAAGTTGTTAGATCCAACCCCCAAACCAATGGAAACATGGAAGGAGTTATCAAGGGATATATGAAGAATGAAACTAACCCCACTACACCCTCCCATATCTAAGGATGCACCGTCAAAAAAATCCCAAGGGATAGATTTATCCGGGTATACTTCCACTATCATAGGGTACCAACGGGGGTCAATATCCTAAGGGAAATGACATAAGATCACCAATGCCTCAATTGCAATATGGAGTGGAATGGAGATATGGTCTTGAAAGATTTCCCTATTGCATGTGATCCAAATGCCCCAGAAAATAATTAAAGGGAGGGCCAAAAACTTGCAAGAAGTTGGGTGAGAGCACCAAAATTTCCAGGAAAATTCTAGATATTGGCCCTACCAATAGGAGAACTCAAAATTGATAATGTGAAAATGTTCCCATGTGGATTTATAGAACGTGAATTGCATGAATAGGTGGTCAATCATCTCACCTTCAAGCCAACGTAGAGAACACCTACCTAGAGAAATAATAAACTATTTCTATAATACATCCCGAGTCAGCACCTTATCATTAAGAATGCACGAAAATAAGATTTTTAGTTTGGGTGGAAAATTAATTTTCCACAAATGTGACAACCACCATTTAATCACTGGAGGTTGAAGAGAATCAAAGATATAATTATACCCTGCCTTTGGAGAGTAAAAACCACACTTGGCCCTGTTTAGATAAGTTCATCCTCTTTATCAAAAATTATGATGTGTCCCAAATGTAGGGTTTACATGGGAGTTCCATTGCCTACTAAACATTCTCTAGATGCCTAAATCAGTTGCATATTTCCATCCTTAAAACCATATAGATGTAGAAGTGGGACCTGCAATATGAGCAAGTTTTCATATCCCTTGGTCCCTAAGGATGTTAATAATTGAGCTGAAAGAAGGTTATTCTACTGACATCTTGGCCAAGGATCAATGCCCAAACAAACACGAGTCCCTGATCCAACCGTCTACACTAAACCACTTTGAATATTTTCAAAGGTATTCAAAACAACCCGCCAGGAGATGGAAATGTTTTGATGAGGTTTGTTTGCCAACTTGACCCAATATTCCACTAAAAGAGGTGAGATATATTAGGTAATGACCACCTTTGTCCACAAGATTTGTGAAGGAATAAGTTGACATCCACCCTTTTCCACTAGGGCATGGGAAAAATGAAAGATTCTCTTTAATCCCCAGCCTCCCAGTCCTTTTGGTTTCGTAATATTCTCCCAACCAACCTAAGGAAGAGCGGCATCCAAACTAGACCCACACCATAAAAACTTGAAGCATATCCTCTGAACACGCTTTGACGCTCCTTTTGTGATCCATGCCAGTGAAGCCCAATATACCAGATTAACATCAAGAAAAAATTTAATAAGCACAAGATGACCTACTTGGGACATCCAACAGTGACTCCAAGAGTTGATTTTCTTTTCAACCTTAGTCAATAACCAATACTAGTTCTCTTTTCAGTATGAATTGGGTTTTAGCATAAAGCCAAAATATTTGAGCCCCTCATCTAACTACAAGCAATCCATTGGAAGAATGGTTGATATAGATTGGATAGAGATAATTTCCATATTAGTGGCAACAAGTGAAAATTTTTGGTAATCTATTAACATCCCAGAGGCCTTCCCAAGGAGATCGAGGATATTTTTCAGAACCCCCACCTCGCCTAGATCACCATTACAGAATATTAGGATGTCATCCATAAATAAAAGATGAGATATTGCTAGAGAAAGAGAAACCAAACATCCATGAAAAGATCCATTTGATTTTTCCTCTTTCAAAAGATGACTAAGACCTTCTGCCACAGGAAGAAAAAGTAGAGACGATAACTGGCACCCTTACCGAAGGCCCCTCTATACATGAAAGAAAGGAGAGGATGACCCATTAATAAGAAATGTGAAAGATGTAGTTTGAATACAACTCATAACCCAATTAATGAAATCAAGCCAAAACCCCACATGAGTTAGTAACATGCACAAATAAACCTAGCTGACCCTATCATAGGCCTTTGATAAATCAAGCTTGAAAATGGCCCCCTTTAAATGCATCGTCTTAAGGTTGTCAAGGATCTCTTGGGCCACCCCAATGGCTTCATGGATTTAGCAGCCCTCCAAGAACCAAAATATTCCTTTGAGATGGAGGTTGAGTTAAGAGAATAGGTTTGATTCGAAGAGAAATACTTTGGAGATCAATTTGTAAATTGCATTACATAATGATATTGACCTTAAATAGGAAAAGGAAGTGTGATTGTCCATCTTTGGGATCGGGGAAATAAAAGTGGAATTTAAAGTTGAAAGAATATATTGAAGCCTCCTCAATTCCTCCACCACATCCAACAAATATTTCCCAAAAATTTCATAAAGTCCTAGAAAAAATTCGACACCCCAACCATCCAACCCCGGGTTTTTGTCTCTTTGAAAAATTTGAAGGACAATTTTGAGCTCTTCCTTAGAGACTTCTATCATTAGTTTCAAATTTTTATCCTCATCTAGGAAACAAGGAAAGGGGAGAGTAGCTTGAATGACCTCACCAATAGTAGCCTCCTCCTGAGAATGAAACACATTTTTGAAATGGTTGACATCCATTATGGTAAAATCCGAAAATGAGGACACTTCATTTGAAACAGAGTCTTTCAGAGACCATATGGTGTTCTCCATTTTGCGTCCTTTAGAAAAAACATGAAAAATTTTAGTATATCTCCACATTCAAGCCAGAAAACCCAACTCTTTAGACGACAATCAACCTATTTGTGATCCAAGATGAGTTTTTTATTTTTTCTGATAAGAAAAGGTGTTCCCTAGATGCATTAGAGGAAAAACCCTCGTCCTCAAACAAAACAATGATCCTTATTTTCTCTTCAATTAGCTTGAGATCCAAAGTTTTTGAATGCTTCTTAGCAAAAGCCCATTCTTTAGTTTTTTTCTTGATGTGTTTGAGGTAATTCATGAACTCCTTCCCAGTTGAAAGGCCAACCTAAGGAGAGTAGAGATCTCACTTCTCTTTGATCATATCAAGGAAAGAGACATCCTTTAAACATGATGCGTTTAATTTGAAAGGGCAACAAGTTTGAGGAAATTGACTTTTAATTAAAAAAAATAGGAGAGTGATCAGAAATACCAATAGATCCAATCCACTACTTGATATTTTGAAATAGACCCCAAAAACCTTTTGTGATAAGAAATTGATCTATATGTTTTGCGATATGAGCTAGACCAGTCCAATTGTTGCGCCAAATAGAGGGTTGAGTCAATAAAAAAACTAGATGTTAGAGAGCCATGAAAAAATCTGCTAGAGGATCATAGATAGCCCTTCCCCCCACGATTTCGTGGCACCCAAAGATACATTAAAATCCCCACCAATAATAATGTGTGGAAAATTTACCAAAGAGCTATTGAAAAAGAATTCCACAGAAGGAATAATTTTTAAGAGAGGGATCACAAACATTGACCAGTGAAACCTCATGGGCCAATTCTTCAGACAAAATTTATACCCCAAGCCCCGCTTAAGTAGTTCATGAGTTTAGAAGATTAAAGGAGAGGCTAAGCCAACCCACCACTAGACCCCCCAATCGACCAATAGCATTGGTAAATTGAAAATGCCAACCCAACAACAGATTTCCCAAAAGTTGTACATTAGTGATGCCAAAACCGAGCATCTCTTGGAGAAAGATAAATTTGGAGATTCATAATCAATAAGGTGTTTCAGTGCGAGTTTTTTAGGGAGACTAACCAGAACTTGACAATTTAAATAGATTATCTTAATAATGGAAAAATGGAGGGGGTAAAATTTTCTCTAAGAACCCCAAAGATTGAAGCTCAGTGTCTTGCCTCCATATCCAGCTTAACTCGCTCTTTAGCCAAGGTAATGTGGTATTTTCACCCCTTTCCTCAAGACTCTAAACATGCATATGAATTTGACCTACCCTAAGGTCGATAGGCTTCTGAAAATGACCATTTGATTGAGGTCGTAGTTTATATGAAGAGGAGTCCTCTCCCAAAAAATTGGAAAGGGATTGTGATGGGGAGATAGTAAGGGATGATAGATCACAATGAGGGATAGCCAAATTTAAAAGGGCCTGACTAAAAAAGTAGGTGAAATGAGGCAGGCTCATGATATCAAAATTAGGTCCATATTTTTTATTAATATTAATTGAGTCATCATAGCAGATATTTGAAAACAAACATGGAGGAGTAGAAGAGATACCTGACACATGAGGGTCATAAGATGTCGATGCAACCTCATCCACATCCATAGGGTCCATAATTGTCATTGCAATATTCGAGACTAGATCTTCCACAAAACAAAGAGGAACAATGGAGGTGCCACTAGTTGTAGGAGGCCCATTGGGAAGACTTGCTTCCTCCCAAAAAAAATTGTCCTCATCCACTGAAACATATTGAGTCATAGGGAAATTCTTAACCATATGAACATAGCTATGAAAATGATGACAGGGAAAACAGACCCCTTCATAGTCCAATTCCTGAATATTTGACTCACCTTCCCCCAATTCTATTTCCTCTGGAAGACCCTCCCTTAAGTCCACCAACAATAGGACGCGAGCCATTGACAAAATTCCAGAGGTGAGATATGAGGAATCATGTATCAATTATGTACCTAGACAATTACCCAGATCTTGGAAAACATCGTCCACCCAATAGTCCAATGGAAGGCCCATGAACCTCACCCATATAGGCACAACATCAGAATGTTGTTTCTTGGCATAAAACAATGGAGATCAGAAGCAGAAAATAAATGGAAATGAATTGATATGCCTGAATTGGCCCTTCATCGACTAAGTATCCTCCACATTAGAAAACTTCAAGTGAATCCACCCCTTATGTAGAATTTCCACCTTAGGATATGACTAAATGAAAGGAGAAACATGCTGTAAAACCCAAAACCAAAGGGTTTGTATGTTAAACCTTCGGCCCTGAATACGCCCCACTAGTGACAAGGAAGCCAAAACCCCATCTCTCTCCATTCAGATGTCTCCACCAAAGACCAAAGTCACATGAGGGAGATTTCTCTAGTGTAGGCAACGTATCTTTTTTATGTCGGTCTTGAAAATGTTTGAGATTTTACTTGGGCGCACACTAGAACAAGGTTTGATAGGATACTCGTGAGAAAAATTCAACAGAATAGAATTAACATGGGGCTAAGCAGACAATGGGTGAGAAAGACTAGGGGCTGAAGAATATTTTCTATTTTCCAGCAACGAAATACTGGCTTGACTTGAGAAAATCGATCTAGAGCCCATGATGAAACCCATGTCAAAACCCTCACCGCTAGAAACCCTGGAGGAAGGCCCAAAAAACTACTGGTTGTTTTGAAGGAGGTTAGCTAAGGAGAGAGACCCGGAAGGGCCTCCACCCAAGAGCAAACCAATCGAATCGAGACTCTAGCCATGAGAGCCTTGAAAGGTATCCAAACCCTGACCCGAAACCGACACAAATGGGGACTTGAGAGGAGCACTAAGGTTAGGAGGGGGATCAAGTTCCATTGAGAGGACTGTGTAAACAAGAGAGCAACTGGGAGTGGGGAACAATGGGGACCTAGAGTGCAAAGGAGAATAAGGCAAGTGTCCAAAGGATTTTATGAAAATGTCAGTCACAAGGGAAAGTTTAGGCTCAAAATCGACAAACTCCACTCATCCATAAAATCCAAGTGAAAGCTTGCAATAACCCAGAAAATAAACCGTCCATGACATAATGGGCCCTCCGACAGCCGCACTAATAACCATTCTTGAAAAAAATAAATCAAGATCATGATGTAAGAGATACCATGAGAAACCTTCTCGGTAACATAGAAGCTAGAAGATCTTAACAATTAACAGTTAAAACAAAACTCCATAGGGTAAGAAACTAGGGGTGCAAAAATCCTAAAGTTCGCCAGCATCCCTAATAGAAGCCATCACCCAGTCAACTACCATTCACTTCTCTAAAATTTTTCAATTATGACAATTGATTTTATCCCCAACAATTTTTTAATTACTTAAATAAACATTGAATTACTGAAAATTAAATCACTAGCATTTTTAACTTCTATAAATAAATATATGTAGCGGAAATTAAATCAAAGAGATCATTCACACATTGCATAAATAATTCACCCACAACAATTCTTTGTCATATATTAAACTAGAAAATCTATGTTTTTCAACCCATAGATATAAAAGGTGAAATAGAATATCCAGATACTCTAACTTGGCTCCCACAAAATGAATATAGCCCAAGGAATTCAACCTCTAGAAGAAATCGACCTAAAGATACCAGCCCAAATACGCGGCCAACAAAATTAAAGTGCGCCCTCCTTGCATTCTACTACTCTGTACTAGGGAAAACTTAGCCCTCCAACAACTCGACCTCCTCTAGAGTAAATTGATATTCCTCCAACAACTTGTCCCTGCAATCCCCTCCACCGAGCCCCCTGGATTCACCCTTAATCCACTCACGCTTCTCCTTCTTTGTGCTCCTGGTCCACTGAGCCACTCATACTTAGAGAAGATAACTCTCTCTTCATGATGACTCACTCACTTTAGTTCTGTATATATTTAGCTCTTCTCTAGGATTCTTTTATAATATTCATTAAGCCCAAATCCATAACCCTAATCTCCTTTCTAGAATCATCTTGGAGATCGATGGTTGAGATTATTTCTATGTCACTCAAAAAATTAAATTATTTATACTTAGAAAATGAATTTATAATTATTTTACTTTTCCTAAGTTAGACTTAGGAAAGAAAACATAAATCACTTAATCCACCAAGCAAGCACCTAGAAGAGGCAATACATCATTTCTCACATGCTAAGAAACCAAGACTATGCAGAAGACCTTTTGAAGCTACCACTAGCTTCAACACTCCCTCCTAGCAAGAAATGGATTCTCCACCACCCCCAACTTATCTCATTACTTCACAAACTTCCGTTTCACTAGAGGCTTAGTGAGAACATTTGTCACCTTCTCCTCTATAGAAATTTACTGCAATCTCACAACACCTCTCTAGACCCTGTGTCTGATGAAGTGATATCTGATCTCGATGTACTTAGACCAATCATGAAACATGGGATTCTTAAAGAGTTTAATGCAACTATGATTATCATAGTGAATCAATGTTGGCCCCATCTGCAAATTAAATAGTATTGTAAGCATCTTACGAAGCCACACTTCCTCACAACTCACCAAACTCTATACTATGTACTTTTCCTCTACTGAACTAAGTGCCATTGATTGTTGATTCCTTCTGAACCATGAGATCATGAATGATCCTAAGTTATAAAAACATCTATATGTAGATTTTCTGTCCACTACACTTCATGCCAAATCAGAATTTGTGTACCCCTGCAACTTCACTCCTCCAAATCTAACATATCTCAATCCAAATTCTACTTTACCTTACAAGTACCTCAACACATGCTTCAATTCCACCCAGTGAACCTATCTCAAGTCCACCATGAACTAGTTGAGTGACTTCATAACAAAACATATATCCGACCTAATGTTGACCAGATACATTAAGGAACCTATCAGTTGCCTATATAGTGTGGGATGCACTAATTCACCTTTATAAACACTCAACTTATTTAGGTTAGTGATCATTAGTGTAGACATAGGCTTTCAATCCTCCATAATGAACCTCCTTAAGATCTTAACTACATACCTTCCATGTCTAAGGAAAATCTCTCCTAGTTGTCGTCACACCTCTAATCCCAAAAAGCAGTGCATCAAGCCAGTGTCCTTCATGTCAAACTATAAATAAATATCTTCTGTCCACATCCCTATGATCTTCTTTGATCCTGTCAAAAAGAGATCATCCATATAAAGTACCAAAATGAGTGACTCACCCTCAAGAAGTTCATAGTACAAGTTGGGATCCGCCTCACTCTTAGTGAGGTCCAAACTAAGAAGATATCCATCAATCCTAGCATACCATGTGCGCAAAGCTTGCTTTAGCCCATAAAGGGCATTCTTCAACCTACATACATGGGAATTTATCCCATACACATCAGAGTCAGGCTAAGGCTACTCAGTATACACCTCCTCCTCAATCGTTCCATTGAGGGAAGTAATATTCACATCCATGTAATGTATCCTACGCCACATCTATGAAGCAATGGAAATAAATTCTCTAATGGATGCATATCTAGTGACAAGTGTGAATGTCTCTTAGTAATCCACTCCCTCCTTCTGGGATAACCCTCTTGCCATGAACCTCACTTTTTACTTCTCGATACTGCCATCAACTGCATGTTTGATCTTATAGATCCATCGAGAGATGACCACATAACTTCCCTATGGTCTTGGAACTATTTCACATACATGATTTCTTATGATGGAGTTATACTCCTCCACCATGGAATCCATCTAGACCTGCTCATCTATAGCCTACTCAAAAGTGGAAGGCTCAGACTCATTGGGACTACTTGATAGTGCCAAATAAATGGAAAATATGGTAGGTGCTATACTCTACCCAAAGTGCTACTAGGAGCCTCCACATGCTCCTCAACATCTCTCAATTTCTGCTCAAACCATCTTAGCCTCCTCCTAGTAGATCCAAAAGGAATATCTAACTCATTTTATGGATCTACTAATTGTGTGTCTGTTGTTGGTCCATGTTCAACCTTAGGAGATTATCGCTCCTACTCCTCTACCATTGCTGGCTCTTTCTCATGAGATATGTTGAGGGTCTTATTAATCTGAATGGAAAGTGGCATCCACTCATGGTATTCATCCACCCATGGTGTTTATCCACCCATTATATTGTAAGTGGTATCCACCCATGGTATTCATCCACCCACATAATTTACACATGGTATTGTAAGTGGCATCCACCCATGCTATTCATTCACCAATGGTATTTACCTATGGTATTGTAAGTGACACCCACCCATGGTATTCATCCACCCATGGAATTTACCCATGGTATTGTAAGTGGCATCCACCCATGCTATTCATTCACCCATGGTATTTACCCACCCATGGAATTTACCTGTGGTATTGTAGCTAAAAAAGGCTATAAGTAACAAGTCATATTTTGTAAAAGGACAGATTGTCCACCATAATGTAACTTTTACAATTATTCTCTATTTTAATAAAAAGTTTCTTGATGATTTCATTTACTGTGTTTTCTCATATTTTTTCTGGCATTTCAATTTTTGAGATCTTGGGGGCCTCCCCCAAGATCTGGATCACCTGCTGTCATCAAATCTAACATATCGACTCAGAATCACATTCCTCTATCCTTGAATGCAGACTTGGTAGGACTTTGATACCTCACAGTAGCCCACAAGTACACCCCTTTCTGACAAGGGCTCCAGCTTAGTCCTCTTCTACATGGGAACATCAACATAAACTGCACTACTGAATTTGTGAAAATGGTTCACATCCTGTTTCACTCTTATAAACAACTCCTTAGGAGTCACATCCTCTAATATCCTATGAGGAATCCTATTCTACGCATACACAATTGTATTGCAGGCCTCTACTTACAAAAACATATGCAATTCTTGATCATAGATCATTTCCCTTGCTTCCTCTATGATGGTCCTATTCTTCCTCTTGGTAACCCCATTATACCGAGGGTCGTAAGGTATAGTGAGATCCTTCTTAATTCCTTCTTCCTTACAGAAATATTGGGACTTGTTAGAGGTATTCTTGCCCCCATTATCAGATATTAACACCTTAATCTTCTTCTCAGTCTAGTTCTCCACAAGCAATTTGAACTCTTGAACCCTATTGAAGACCTCATCCTTGGTATTTAGGAGTAGATCGAAGTTTTCCTGTAATAATCATCTATGAATGTCAAAAAACATAAGGACCACAAGTATCCAAGTGTTGACATTATGATACAGGTGTTGTCCTTGATGGCAACTCTCATAGATGATAGTTCACAGTGCAACAGGTATACACTGGTTCATTTTCTCCAAGTAGTGTGTACACGCAGGTCCATAGAACAAAAAGAGTGTATACATATACACACACTCTCACAAGAGGAAAAGTGCGTATATGTTGGAAAAACAAGGAAATTCAAGAGGAAACAATACCTGGGGTCAATACCATGGTATTAGCCCACAATATTGAGTGGAGTAATGACTATTTGATCCTGCCCAAGAATACCAGGAGTCCTAAGTAGTTTTGGTCTGAGGTATTAAGAAAGGCCAAAAACGATATAAAGAGGAGAAGATCATTAGGCTAGAGTGTGAAAGTGAAATAGTTTCTGAGGAATACTTCTATCTGAAGTATATGTTATCTTGCAAGGGCTATGATTATGAGATGACTTGTATAATGTTAGATCGGGATCATAAGAACTGAAATGATTTATCATTGCATGATCTGATGTTGATTGGGCTAGATCTGATTGCTTAAGAATGTTTTATTTTGTAAATGTTATGATCTGGGTATGACTGAAGTTTGGAATAGCTATGAAGTTTTAAGTTAGTAATTACAGATCTATACACTAGTTCGCTTTGGTAAAATCACGTATACACGCTGGTTCGACACATCGAAGTAGCATATACATTATGAAATATGATGTTTGAAGTTGCAGTTGGTTCTGGTTGTTGATGCAAAGTTTTGGGTTCCTTTTTGTGTTATGGTGACAGTGTTCTGATTGTTTAGATTGATTGATTATGATTTTCTTCAATGATGATGGGTTTTTAGTGATTGGTTGTATTGTAGTGGTGATTGATTTTGAGCTTCAATGTTGCTAATGGGTCCAGTATGAAAATTTGATGAAACGAGGCTTCAGATTGTGGTGTTGTGTTCTAGGAGTATCTAGTCTGAAAATTTATGAAACGTGGTCCATGGAGGAAGAGAGAAGGTCGTATCCTTTAGTAGGTCAGTGCCAACGCACTGGTAAAAATATTAGCCAGTACAAGAGCCAGGGGTTGGAGCTCCCTTCCAGTAGCAGCTAGAAAACGAGTGAAGGTTGAAGCCTTCTGTAGGCCGGAGACTACGTACTAGTAAATGTATTGGCTAGAACAAGAGCTAGGGGGTTGTAGCTCCCTTCCAGTAGAAGCTAGAGAACGAGAGAATGTTGTAGCCTTTTGCAGGTGGGTTCTTGTGTACTGGTATGAGTCTGCACTAGTACAAGACTGTAAACAGGTTTTTCTTGTATTAAAAGAAGACAACAATAGGTGGTTTTTGTCCCGCATTGGGTTTCCACCTTAAATCTTGGTGTTCATGTGTGTTGCTTATGTGTGATGGTTTATTATGTTATTACTACACATGGTTACTGTTTATATTGTTAATGAAGTACTGATGCAATGATTAATTATCAACATATGATGAATTAACTGAATCATAAGTTTGTTGGATATACGCCAGTTTCTTTAAAGATAGTTGCGTGTACACGTGAGTTACCTTCATTGAAGTAGCGTATATAAATTTGAGTATGAAATGAAAAATTTATTGATTTGACTAATACTGATTCACCCCTCCTCTTAGTATTATTTCCAACAATTGGTATTAGAGCAGGTCCTTCAGAAGAAGCTTGATCGCTTGAAGGGAGATCTTTCAAAATGAACAATCACAAAGGCATGGGATCTATCAGACCACCAATCTTCAATGTGAACAACTTGGTATATTGGAAAACGCAAAGTAGAGCTAATCTTCAATCACTTGGGAGCTGATGTTTGGGCAATTATGGAAAAAGGATATCAATATCCAACAACAGTCCCCATGGATCCAACAAAAAGGAAACATATGAAATCAATGTCAAAGACGTCAACACCTTATTGGAAGTCTATCAGAATCAGAATTCGTCAAAGTCATGCAGTTCAACACAGCCAAGGAAATATGGGACAAAATTATTTAGAGCTACGAAGGAGACTTCTAGGTAAAATGTGCTAAACTACAAACTCTCAGGATCCAGTATGAAACTCTCAAGATGCATAGTGATGAAAGTATTTCTAATTATTTCTTGTGAGTAGATGGGATTGTAAATCATATGAGAAATATGGGTGAAGAGATAAAGGAAGCTACTTTAGTTGAGAAAATTTTGAGATCTTTGTCTTCTAAATTTGAGTCAAAAGTGTCTATCATAGAAGAAAAACAAGTCCTTCAAACTATTACAGTGATTCAACTCCATGGAATCCTAACTGCCTTTGAAATGAGAAAAGGAGGTCCATCAGATATGAGAGAAACCACTTTTAAAGCGTTAGCAAAGGGAAAAGTAAAGGAAGAGCACAATGAATCAGGACACATTTCAGAAGAAGAAGATGAGGTAAATTTTGTCAAGAAGCTTCAAAAGGGTTTCGGAAGATTCAGAGGTAAGCTACCATTCAAATGCTTTACTTGTGGTAGAGTTGGTCATTACGCTGCTAAATACCCTCATGTCAAAGGAAATATGTTTGCAGAAGGTAATAGAAGTTATTATACTCATGATGATAGTGATGGCTTGTCCAATAGTGGTGAAGATGATCAAGAAATTAAACTACTCATGGCATATGAAAATGATCCCTTAGAAGAGGAAGATTTCCTTAAAGAAATCAGTCAACTCAAAATCAGTTTGGCAGAAAAGGATATAGTCATAGACACAGTGACACATCAAGTCACTGAAAAGGACAAACACAATGAAGTGTTAGAATTTGAAGTACGTCTAAGAAAAGAACTTGAGAAGACAAAGACTTTGAATCTTAGATTTGCTAAAGGATCAGAAACATTAGATGAAATCATCAAAGTTCAGCATTCGCCTATTATAAAGATTGGTCTTGGTTTTCATGAAGGTGGATCTAGCTCACAAGATGAGGTAAGGAAATCCATTGCAAAATCTGAAATGATCAACAAGGAGATAAGAGGTCAACCCCATCAACAACCAAGGAAATAAAGACTTCAAAGAAAAACATTTCCACCTAACTATGGAGGGATAATTGTTTCTTCACTCTAACAAATAATGTTGAATGTTTTATATGTCATAATTTTGGACAAGTTGCAGCCAGACGCAGAAGTAGAATGGTTCAAGACCGTCACACAGAAATATCATCAGTTTCCAGGTACTTTAAGGGATATTGTTTTACTTGCAATATGTTTGGTCACAAAGCTATTGATTGCGATAGAAGGAATATGAAACATGCAAGATGCTATGTGTGTAACAAGTTTGGACATAGAGCAAAGGAATGCAGGAGAAAATTTTGGCCACCATACCAAAAGGAGCAAACATCATCACAATCCAAGGTATTGAAGAAGAAGGAATTGTTGTCAGAAAGATGTGGCATAGCTAATTTTACGGACATAACAGACCCAGGGGGAGCTGAAAGTGTAAAACTTCAATATTCCAATTCTCATACGCAGTTATTATGAAGAGAAGTCACGTATATACGCGATTTAGAAGCGGCACAATTGCGTATATGGTGTTTTAAAGAACAAGAAGTGGGACAGACTCAGGAAAAGGGGTTTGATATGGTTCAGTCAATTATCAATTATCTGTTATGTTATGATTGATGATGGTTACAAACTGTTGATGATATGTAGAAGTGTTTTTGGTCCTCATAAGCTGTTAATAAGTTGATGAATCACTGGTTGATGATGATGCCTTGATAATTCTTACTAACAAATGTAATGATCAGATCTGATAGTGAATGACTGGCACAGATTTAGGGGGAGCATATGCTTCTAATAATGCATTGTTGACATTATGTTAGAAGATATTGGTACATGAAGATTCTTATAGTTGTTTTGATTCGGGTGACTCTTTTGATGATGGACATATATAGGATGTTGATCCTGATGCTACTGATAGATACTTATGATGCAGATCATATATGGTGCATGATAGTTGCTGATGACTATCATGGTCTTGTTTAGATAGTTGGTCCTTGTTAGAAATTTCATTTGATGTAAAGGTCATGAAAAGACCTAATTTGTAACCCCACTATGCATGGGAAGGATGATGTAATAATTGTTATTTCAGTCATGTATAAACATTTGGTATATCCCCACTTGGTTGGGAGATTGATGTATGTATGAGTCATTGGTGATAGGAAGGTCATACTCACATAGTTGAGCTATAGAGTCATGTTATTCTTTTGGAAAATATTTTTGCAGACTCTGCATCTGCTTAGGGGGACCATGGGCGGTTTAGTGCATCTAAACATGTACAAAGGGGGAGTTTAATCAGAGAATTCAGCATGTGCCTAGGGGGAGCACGATCAATGTTCATATTTAGCTGTTCAATTATGGAAGTCTTCATTTTGGTCAGCTCTTTTCCCTTGATCTCAAAAGGAGAGAATATCTTGGTTCGCCCTTTGCCCTTGATGTCAAAGGGGGAGAGTATCTTGTTGTTGCTTGATACATCTAACAGGTTCAACAACTTGAAATAATTAACACCAATATGGTTGCCATCAAGTCCAAAGGGGGATATTGTTGGCATTATGATACATGGTTGTCCTTGATGGAAACTCACATAGATGGCAGTTCACAGTGCAATAGGTTAACAAAAAAGGATTACAGATCAGACTCGAGAGGTTGAAGAAAGAGAGGTATACACTGGTTCATTTTGTCCAAGTAGCATGTACACGTAGGTCTACAGAACAAAAAGAGCGTATACGTAGACACACACTCTCACAAGAGGAAAAGCGCGTACATCTTGGAAAAACAAGGAAATTCAAGAGGAGACAATACCAAGGGTCAATACCATGGTATTAGCCCACAATATTGAGTGGAGTAATGACTATTTGATCCCGCCCAAGAATACCGTGGGTCCTAAGTGGTTTTGGTTCGAGGTATTGAGAAAGGGCAAAAAATATACAAGGAGGAGAAGATCATTAGGCCAGAGTGTGCAAGTGAAAGGGTTTCTAAGGAATACTTCTATCTGAACGATATGTTATGTTGTAGGGGCTATGATTATGAGATGACCTGAAATATTTTTTGCACCTTGGATACAATGTTAGATCAGGATCATAAGAACTGAAATGACTTATCATTGCATGATCTGATGTTGATTGGGCTAGATTTGATTGCTTAAGCATGTTTTATTCTGTAAATGTTATGATCTGGGTATGACTGAAGTCTGGAATAGCTGTGAAGTTTTAAGTTAGTAATTTCAGATTTATACGTTGGTTCACTTTGGTAAAAGCGCGTATACACGCTGGTTCGACACATCAAAGTAGTGTATACATTATGAAATATGATGTTTGAAGTTGCAGTTGGTTCTGGTTGTCGATGCATAGTTCTGGGTTCTTTGTGTTCTAGTGACAGTGTTCTGATTGTTCAAATTGATTGATTGTGATTTGCTTCAGTGATGATGGGTTTTCAGTGATTGGTTGTATTGTAGTGGTGATTGATTTTGAGCTTCAATGTTGTTCATGGGCCTAGTATGAAAATTTGATGAAACGAGGCCTTCAGATTGTGGTGTTGTGTTCTAGGAGTATCTAGTCTGAAAATTTATGAAACATGGTACCTGGAGGAAGAGAGAAGGTTGTATCCTTTTGTAGGCCAGCACCTATGTACTGGTAAAAATATCAACCAATACAAGAGCCAGGGGGTTGGAGCTCCCTTCCAGTAGCAACTGGAAAATGAGTGAAGGTTGGAGCCTTCTGTAGGCTGGCGCCTACGTACTAGTAAATGGATCGGCTAGTACATGCGCTAGGGGGTTGTAGCTCCCTTCCAGTAGAAGATAGAGAATGAGAGAAGGTTGTAGCCTTCTGCAGGTGGGTGCTTGCATACTAGTATGAGTCTGCACCAGTACAAGATTGTAAACAGGTTTTTCTTATATTAAAAGATGACAACAATAGGTGGTTTTTGTCTCATATTGGGTTTCCACCTTAAATCTTGGTGTTCATGTGTGTTGCTTATGTGTGATGGTTTATTCTATTATTACTGCACATGGTTACTGTTTACATGGTTGATGAAGTACTGACGCATTGATTAAAGATCAACATATGATGAATTAACTAAATCATAAGTTTGTTGGATATACATTGGTTTCTTTAAAGATAGTTGTGTGTACACACAAGTTACCTTCCTTGAAGTAGCGTATATAAATTTGAGTATGAAATGAAAAATTTATTGATTTGACTAATACTGATTCACCCCCCCTCTTAGTATTATTTCCAACACTAAGTGCACCAAGTCTAGTACTCTCTTATATTTGGTTTCAGTATGAGGATACACACTTTTGGCCTACTTGCCAATTGCACACCCTTTACACATTGCATCATAATCTACCCTAATACATAGAAAACTAGTAACCATCCTCTACAACATAGGGAGAGCTATGTAGTGTAGGTTTCCCATCCTCATATGCCAAATCTCGCTCTGGTTATCACTCTCATATATGAGAGCCTTCACTAGTTTTACTCTCAGTAGATAGAGATATCCTCCCTTCTTTTAATCATACTCTTCTTGCCAAGATTAGTCCCTTTTGGCCCAAAAACCACTTCACCTCCCATAAAGCTGGCCTCTAATCCTCTATCTTCTATGACTGAAATTGAAAGGATATTTTTCTCCAACCCCAATACATATAACACCTCATTCACCTCCATGCTGCTACTTGAGTCCATCTAAAAATCAATACTTGAAGTACCTTATACTGCATACTTGGCCTTGTCACCAAGCTCCACATGTACATCCTTGGCCCCCTGGTCATGTTGGTGAAGATGTCTCAAGATTCTATCATATGATGAGATGCTCCACTATCCACAAACTAGACACCTCTCGTAACAGTTCCAGAAAGGCAAGACACTAAGGTGAAGTTTTTCTCAAACTTCTTTTCCATCTCCTCCACCTACGCAGTAGTTGCTGTAGCAATATTTCCATTGTCCTTCTTCTTGTTTGAGTGCTCATTGGAAAGATGCCTAAACTTGTGACAAACAAAACATTTAAATTTGCTCATGTAATTTTCCTTCTTATTCTGTGAAAACCCTCCTCCAATCTAGTTCCGCTTCACCTTCTCTTTGCCCTTTTTCACTTGTGCAACAAGAGAAAGCTCATGTTTCTCCTCAACACCCTTTCGCTATTCTCTGGTCAATGAGTTCACCCACATATCCTTCTGGATGAAGTCATCCCACACCTGGCTCCAATCACGAAGATGTTTCCTAGTAAGCATCTCATCCACAAAGGTGATCCAGTGTTGAACATAACCCTTCAGAGAAAATTTCACCAACTCTAAATCATTCACAGTCTCCCCAATTATTTCAATCTCATCGATAGCTTATTGGATCCTCATGAGGTAAGATTCCGTAGTCTCATATTTTCTCATTTTGATGTTATTTAATTTCTCATGCAACACCATTTTTTGTTTTCATTTGAATTCTGATAAAGGCTAGTCATAGCTATGCACATCTGTCATCTAATGTCCTTCCCTGATATGTGAGGAATTATATAATCCATCACACCATCTAAAATTATAAAGCTTGCTTTCATATCTTTGAGCTTATGCTTTGCTGCAATGTTTGGATCTGAAGGAACCTTAATGTCTTGGCTCATAATATCCCATAGATCATTCAACTTCAGAATCATGGAAATTCTCTCCTTTTAGGGACTAAAATTTGTAGCCCCATCCAACCTGCCTTCATATCACAAACTTCTTAATGATGCCATCTCCACAAAACCTAACTGCAAAATTTTAAGAAAATAATTCTGCTATTGCAAAAAGGAAACTCACTGCTGCAAACCCTAATGATCTCAAATATGTCTCTTAGAGTCTTCTAGAATGCTCTGATACCATGTTAATTTTTTGAATACTAGCCATATTCATCTTCTCACGACAATTTATTTCATCCCTAGCAATTTATTTACTCAAATAAACATGTCATCATTGTTAAACTTTAGTCTCTTTAGAATATTCCTAGAACCATCCTTTGGTAAAGCACATAACAAATTCAAATGCCCCATGGCTATTTATTTCTCATTCAAGAATTAAATGAAAAAAATTCTTGAAAACTTATCAATGAGAGTTAAAAAATATCTTTCTCCATTTTGAGAAAGAGTTTGCAATCATCTACTAAAAATCCTTAAATGAACTAAGTACAACATTTCTCAAATCTATAGACACCATCACTAGTAAAATGGGGGAGATTGGATGACACTAAATTCCCTTCATAAAAAATCTTAGATAATATCATATAAATGTACCACTACACATTCAACGCTTTAATACAACATTTGCATTTAAAGATAATATCACCTTGATATCAAGAAACTTGAAGGTGGCGAGTTTTTCACCAGTAAGAACATCCTATAACATAAAAAAAAAGAGACACCTTATAAAATTTTTAAACATGAGCAAAATTTTACCACGTTTCAAGGCCTTTTCATGGTAGAAGAATGCCATTAGGTGTTTAGCCCAATTATGAATTGATCCATGCTGTCAAAAATTTGATTATAGTTCCAAACCAAATAGAATTCTAACTCTATGCCTTGTCAAATTCCAATAAGTAAAAATGAATTTACTACAAGGTTAAGTGGTTCCACAATATATCAATATTCAATTTGTTTAAAAATTGGTTTTTTTGTTTTTGTTTTTTTGTTGTTGTTTTTTTTTTTAAATCAAATAACAAAAAGGTGATTTTTTTATGAAATAGATTTATTTTAATTTCAAACTTATTAAGTATATTTCATATTAATTATTTAAAATCTTGGAGAGAGAGAGAGAGCATCAAATTCAATCACTAGAATTAATGTATATAGATGGATATGCATCTTAGTATTGGGTGGTTGTTTTGAGAAGTAACTATCATCAATTTTTTAATCCCAAGCTTTCAAAGATTATTTCATCCAATATTAAGCCTTTTATAACATGCAAACCAAATTCTTCTTCTTCTTTTGCCACATGTGTTGTGGGTATCACCTCTAAATCTCGCTCTCTCTCTCTCTCTCTATATATATATATATTATTTATTTATTTATTTCACATCGGCGCACATGTAGATCATGGACAATAACTAATATTATTCAATAATTAATAATAAGGATATATGTGCGATTAGTGAGAAGAGTTCAATATAATTCACTCCTTTAGTGTAAGTGCACCCCTTTTCACCAACCATGTTATAATATACCCAACAACCCTTGTAACACTATTGAAGTGTTAGGTACTCTAGTTCCTCCTCTCTCGACTTAAAAGTTTGTTATGATGCCATATTATAATATAACCACTAACCTTTGTGTATTGTTGAGGTTATGGAGTACCTCAAAACACCATAATTTCCCAGCCATGGTACTTCAAGATAATGAAACTATAGTTATGTGGCCACGAGAAATTCATAATGACATCTACAACATATTTATAGCAACTACTATAACTTTGATAAATAATGAATATCTCTATAATCTTAATCTAGGTATTTGAGATTTTTGGTGGGATTTTCCATCCCATTCTAAATATTTCCTCTACCAATTATCACATTAACCTAAGTCACATATTTTGAAATACAAACAAATCATTGTTTGCCTAATTACACGTGTATGCAAAAAATCATATAAAAATTCATGGAAGCATTTAAGCAAACCATTATGTTAAACCTCAAGTTACAAGAGGTATATCAATATAAACTATCGAATATGCAGAAGTTAAGACAAGGCCCAACCATCAAGAAATATTTCTAATCATTTAAGGATATGTAAATAATTCTAGATTGACATTTTTGAAGGAATTCATCATAACAACTCAAGTAAAAAATCCTTGGAGACCATAAATGCCATATCATCAACTTTAATGATTAGATGATCAGTTTCTCCATATAGCCATTTTGTCACACACTTAATATACATGCTATTCAAATGCATTTTCATACATAAGATAATAATATGTACCTACATTGATTTCATGGGTAGGTTGTAGCATTCAACAACAAAATCAAAGGTAGAAGAACCTTAAACATTTACTTTCAAGTTAATACATGAATGTAATCCTATAATGCTTCATTTATGATTACACAATTAAAGATATATCGAGATAATTAAACAACTATAAATTATAATTCATATTCATAACAAACACAACACCATAAGTGACTATTTTTCTGGTAATTCACCACCAATTGGCTATAGAAGAAGGATGTTCCCCTCCTAATCATAGGCTTTCTATCATGCTAGTACTATCTACGATAAAGGCTACCCACAATCTTAGGCTATGATTACACTAGGGTAAATACCCAAAGCTTGCAACTATAATCTTCCTTATATAACCAACTTATATAATCAATTATCCAACTCTCTTCTCCCTCAGTTTGTACAACACCAAGAATGGGATCCCCTTATTTGCTAAATAGCCCCTTGGGTTATCCCACTCCCTCTATTGCTCCAACACAAGCTAGAAAGAAAACCTCTATGCTAGAATTCTAGGTTTAATCAATAGTAACCAAGGTATTGATGTTCCCGGCAAGCTTCCATGAGCTCATTCATGGCTTCCAACCCCCCTCTCACAACCATTCTTATATTTTTTAATATTAAATTACCTATAGTAATTCCCATATTTAGATTTAACAACTATGACAATATGACCTAATACAAAGAGTCATCTCCCTAGTAGCATGATACATAATACTTCATTTTCTCTACAAAGCAATGCATAGCATGTGAAAAATATTTAAGCTCTCTTTGCATTGCTAAAATCATAACATATATTTGTATGCCATGAAGAAGTCAAGTCTCGATATAGAAGTTCATGTATGTTGTTCATGCAGTTAATGCAAAATTACATTAACGACTTAATTAGGGAAACTCATTAAGTCTTTAGGAGTTGGTTATTTAAGTCCATTTTCGTTAGCTACCTTCTTAAGTCCATGGATTTCCTCGCTTGTGAAATCATAGGCCCCATTAAGGTGTCCTTCTTCTTCTACGGTTTGTTAAGTTTATATATTAATAAAACTACAATTTACAACCATAGATGTCTTGGCTTAAAGTTGTATCGTAAATACATATACGTTAATTCCAAGGATGAAAACTAGGAAATTACACATGATTTCTATCAAGTAATTGAACCATATTGATTATAGTTAATGTTGAACACTTGCCTCCATTTAATGACCATTCTATTTGAGACAAAATTATATAAGTTTCCAAATTGCACTCTTTATTAGAGAATTCTTATTCTCGATCCACTGCATGCATATGATATTTTTCCTCATCCCTCACAAGTGCTTCTTCAATGGATGTTGGTCATTATTCATCACTTACCATCAAAATTAATCCTAAAATATATTTTATGGGCTTCAATAAATCATTCTATGAATTGTTGGTTTAAGTGCAGTTTCGTCAATATCAATAAGATATGATGCTCTATGCGAGTGTTCTCCACTACATAATCATTCTCTTAATTAACAATTTCTTATGAACATATTTTATGATCATATTTCCCTCACGTTGTTATAATTACATTATCATGAAAGATCACATGCTTACTTTTAATAAATTTCTTTTTTCACTTGATCTTAAAACTAAAATTTCTAGCTTTGCCATCCTAACCAATCATGATACATTTTACACTTTTATCATCTAACTTTACCTTCTCTACATATTTTTACCTTCTCTACATATTCAAGACAGTGACTTTTACTTTTAAATATTGAATATTTATATTTCTCTCACACTATCTTAAACATATATTACTTACCCTCTTTTACTTTTAAATATTGAATGTTTATATTTCTCTCACACTATCTTAAATATATATTACTTTCTGGACTCATTTTGACCATAATTTATTTGATAATCTAATTATATATAGCATGCTCCTTACATTCTCCATACTATTTTATTTTATTTTACCATATAGAATATTATGAAACCAATTTTTCCTTTTCTTTTCTTAAAAAAACCTTTTAAATATTTACCACATATTCATTACCATTATCACACATCAATCTTTTTAACCAATTTTATTTACACAAAGAAAAATTAAATTAATTTAAATTAATTTTTCAAAATTTAAAAGAAAACATTTCTTTTTAAAAAATGAAAAATACCATAAGACAATCTCAATCTAAGTAAATTAACTACAACAATAAACTGTAAATGCCATCTTAAATAAAGTTTTAAATAATTTCTTTTCATCTATTTAACTTGATGCCAAGGTCTGGTTCTTTATCTTGTCTTCAAAATGAACCACATTAGATGGTTCGAAATAAACAAAACTCTAATGATGTTATTTTTACCAATTTTTTTCTTAAACCTAAATTCTTATCTTATATTGACGATGAACCATACGAGATAGTTCGAAATAGACAAAACTCTAATAATGTAATTTTTACCAAATTTTTTTGTTATATTTCATAATATAAATCATAAAAGTAACCCTTCCTTATCTTAAAGAAATGGAATATTGAATAACGGCTAAAGCTCTTTGTGGTGTCAAATGTACCTCTCTATGTTCATTTTTTAATTCAACAATTGTATTTACCTTCTAAAATACCAGTGTTCCGACCGTACGTTTATGAAGCTTATAATATCATAATTTTTGTACAAAGTCAAAGGCAGCATAATTACCTCAGAAAATGTAAGGTGTCTTTTGTCTTCGCAGGCATCTCTTTTTAATTAAGAGTTGAAAAGGTGTGTGAGCATCCCGTGAAAGTACATGGGTTTGGGTTACTTTTAATTAATTACTTACACCTCGTGTACGGGACAGACATAATGAATATATTACTTTTGCTCACATATCAATAAAGTTGGCATTGGAATTTATGTACAATTGTTTAATTATTTTATTATTCTAAAAAATAGATTTAAAACGGTAAGAATGAGTTATTTTTTAATATTAAATCATATAATTTTTTTGTTTTTAATGGAGGAAGATAAAGGAATATTAAACCCTTTTTATAAGTTTTTGGGTCTTTTGACTTTCGTTTAAAAAATTAATTTTAATATATAGTTGTTATTATATTCGATTATGTAATAGATATAATAATAAAATATGTGATGCAAGTGGTATGGAGAAATTATTAAAAAAATTATAATTAAAATTTAGTAAAGGAAGTATACTTACCTCAAAATTAATTAATCATTATGTCAATAAAAGATTCATTATGTCATTCATTTTTAGTTGTTTCATTATATAAAGTTGGCGATATATATATATATATATATATATAAATAAATATAAATATAAATATAAATAATATAATATAATATATGATAATATATAATATTAGATGTATATTATTTTTAATTTTGAAAATACTTGTTTTTTTTGAGAAAATAAAAAACAAATTATATTAGTAAAGTAGTATACCATTATATATTGATTATAAGATGTATTTTGGAGAAATTTCCAAAGATGAAAACTCTAATAAAAATTAAGAAATATGTTTATTTTTAATTTTGAGATTATAATTCAAGTTAAAAAAAATATATATATTATTTGCCATAGTGAAAATATATACTCTACTTTTTAATATGATTTTACATGGCACTTTCTTTTTTTTGTTGTGATATTTCAATTTTTTGTGTTGTTTATTTATAAAAGAAAAAATTAGTACAATATAAATGGAGTACTTTTTCTCCCTTGTAAATTATTTTTTATAAAATGTGTTCATAGTTATTAAAGTTAGACTTAGAGATTTTGCATATTGAAATGATTATTAAGGTTAAAATTTTGTATCCTCTAATATCTTAAAATTCCACATATGATTAGCTCCAATTGTGTGAGGAATGAGAGTTGACATAGCATCCACTTAGCATTATGGCACTGTCAAATTGAGAAGCAACTCTATTTTTTTTTCTATTGTGATATTTCATTCCTTTGCATCGCTTATTTATAAAATGAAACATTAGTGCAATATGAATGGAGCATTGTTCCTCTCGTTGATGCCTGGAATTTGTCCTAGTCCACAATAAGACAAACCACTCGTCAAGGTCCTAACATAGACTTATTTTCTTTTGGGATGGAAATCATCACCGATATGTGGGCCCGATTGTCACTAAAGGTGATTGCTCCTTGATTGGAGACAGTAAATTTTTTCCTAAAATTCTAAAGGTAATCTTATCTAAATGCATAAATTAAATTAATTAATCTATTATAATATTATACAATCCCAGAAGCATAGTTTGAATGAGGTATGAATTATGAATAGTTATTGTTTAAAAAGAGAAACAAATCATCATATTCAAACAATCTTTGAAAGTAATTGTAAAGAATAAATTATTCACATAAACAATTAAATAAAAGGTTATTTACTATAACATTCATACAATATTATTGACCAGATCAGCGATTAAAATACCATATACATATATAAAGATTAACAATAGTTCAAGCAATAAATCTACTCATGAATAATTTAAATAAGTTGAAAGAGTAAATGATTGTGACATTTTCCCATAATTTCCAAAAATAAATGCATGAATAATAGTACCACACAGACTTTTCAACCATAGATGGTCCAAAGTCACTGATGGCTCTTAATTCTTCAGTCCATACAATAATGCAAACCTTTTACTCTTGTAAGAGCTTTAATTAAATAAATTTAAAAAATAAATAGAAGCAAAATTCAATATTATTTTTTCTAATAAAAGTAAATTACAAATAAAATCAAAGTCTAATAAATGAAGGCCATTAAAGGCCTTGAGAGATCCCCTCTAGCTTTAGCGGTCTTAATTATTCCATGTCTTCCACATATTGCTTCTATTGCATGTGAGTATGCATGACTTGTTTGATCAATTGTGGAGGTGAATTATCATGTTAATCTCATAGTCATAGACTTTACCTTCTACATTTACGAATTTACTTTGCAGTTTGGAAGAGGTATTTTTAATCATCTTTGTGCAACTTTGATGATGAGCTAACAATTTGTTGACATATTCTAAAGTAAATCTTTCTACCTCTTTGAATGAGTCCTCTACATCCTTTTTCTGTTTCTGCACATCAACTATGCAAGAATATCCTATAACTATTTCCCCCATGAACTGAGCACTAGGCATATAGAAGTTGATGATGAGATCCATAGCCCCATTAAAAAGCACATTACAAACCTTTTGTGCATCATTTTCCAAGTTCAAAGAGTGATTTATCTTTTGCTCCCAGTTGTTCAAAGCAATTTTTGTTTTCAACTTCTATCTTTCTAAGATTCTTGGGAGATAATCATGTGCCAATTTACGCTTCGATTATGATGATATTAACTCGTTAAGATTGTTTTTCACCTGTCCATGTTTAACTATTTTATCACTAATAGAATGATATAAATTACTTAAAATGTTTTGTTGAAATTGAACGAAATTCAAACTTTGATAGAATTCTTCTTGAGCCAATTTTAGTTGTTCATTAATATATAAAGGTTCCTCTTTGAAAAGGTTGATGCCCATGCTATTCTCTTGTAGTTACTTGACTTGTAGCATCAACTAATTAATTTGTGCATCTTTTTCTACCATAAATTATATAGAAGTTTTTTGCTCTTTTTGAATTTCCAGCTTCAACTCACTGTCTAGTTCTTTGAGACAACAATGGCACCGATTCAAAAGGACATCAATCATTTTGTTGATATTATTATTAATATATGATTGTTGATGCTCTAATTCGATCTAAAGTTCATCAATATTCTACTATTTCTGTATAATAGTCTACTTCATGTTGTTGACTAACCATTTGTTAGCACTTGCAAAAGTCCCAATTGGTTCAACAACTTCATCTGCAAATTCTTCCTGTGTGAACTTTGAGGCATCCCAAATCATAACTTGCTGAGTAGGAGATTCTTCTTTATGTTCAACTCTTTTATTTTCAGGCCTACCTCTTATTATGACCTTCTTCATCCCGTTAAAGAAATAATTACTAGGAGGGATACAAGGAATAAAAATAAATTAACCTTAGGGGAAGTGATCCCCAAACATGGGGGCTTCAAATGAACCTCTGATCTATCACGTGCGTTCGTGGAATACTAAACGATACCCTTAATTTGACTACATATTGGAAAATACCCCTAAAATTCACATTATTTAACCCCCTACCAATACGAATCCAGTACACCTTTCCAATTTAAAAAACCCCTAGTTTTAATAGATATTGTAGGTATACATTTTTTCATTAACATATTTTATACCCCTTTATATTTTTTCATTAACTTTGAGCTCCATTTTTTATGCCTTCCAATATAAAAACCCTTTACCCTCTATATATCCCCCAATATATTATGCCGTTTATTACTCAATATATATCCCCCAATATGAACCCACGTGGTATGGTATTGCTCCCCCAATGAAGCCCCCATGTCACCAAATAAGAAGAAATAAGAGTCCTAGAGATAACTCTTATGGTGATAATACCTGTTTGTTGTTCCACTTGATGAGTTTGAATATCTTTTGAAAAAGGAGTGTTGAACTCTTGTATAGGATTTGGTTCATTCCTAGTTTGAATGTTATCTCCCTGAGGCTAATTAGTTTGTGTGTTCTTTGCTTGATCTTGCTAAACATGCACATTAGATACACATGCCTCAACTTTTCTTTGAACACATTTCTTTTTAGTTGTGTTTTATTTTCAAATATATCACATTCTTGTTGTAGCAACTCATCTTGAGATTGATCAGTTAAGGGATGATCTACTTGTATTATACTTGTAGGTACATTCTTTCACTGTTCTTCACCTATTTGAGACTTTGGTAATTGTTCTTTCCCAATAAGAGAAATATCTTTCTCCTTTTCTTATGTCTTCATTTTCTTGGATGGTGTGCTACTCAATAATGAAGGAGGTAAGCTTGAACTCCCTACTTTTTCTTGCTATGTTTGTCCATCTTCCATAAAATGTGCCGCTAGGGACATCTTTCTTCTTCCTTGAAAAGCATACAAATCTGTCTTGAGGTTCTCAATTTCTTTTTTTAAATTATCTTAAGTACTTCTTCATAGGTTATAACTCATCTGAAGACTTAGTCAAAAGGAATATATTCATCATTATAGTTTTTAAAGCTTACTTGATTTTTACAATGATTTGATACTATTTTCAGAGGATCATGCCTCTTGAAAGCAATGTCAAAATGATTAATATCCTGCAATGCTAAAGCCTCCAACTTAGCATGTCTAACATGGGCTAGGGAGTACAATCCTACATAATTAAGGAATGTTGGTCATGTCTTCTTTGAACCCAATGCTAAGTCTTTGGTTATTCCAATTGGGATAGTTTAATATGTTATTTCTCTAATCGCCAACCTATCATGGACATACATGGGCAAGGCATGGAGAGACGTCTAACAACCATATATTCTAATATATAAGAAAGTATAATCTATATACTGATATCCAATAGGCTCAATCCCTCTCATGATTCCTTCTGTGAATCTGGGTGGTGGGTGGCCAAAGAAAATCTGATAAAGAGGGATGATAATATTTTGGCAGGTTTAATAAACATGTTCTTTTACATTGGTTTCCCATAATTTGGAACAAAAAAATGAATTGACTTAGAATCAGGTGCCCAATTAATCCACGAGATAAGAAAACATAAAAGATTGAGGAGTCAAAGGAGGGGGTGCATTTGCAAATCACTCGATTTATTTTTTTCAAGCTTATTTGAAAGGATAGTAGACTAGTTTAATATAAACCCCCCATCTAACACCCTATGCATAATAATAACCCATTGACTTTTAAAGTGAAATGGGCTTCTCTCAAAAAATAATTTACGTATAATGGTAGCCCCCATCCCTGTAGGGGCTTTAAATGAAAAAATGGGGTATATGATTGTTTCCTTTGTCTGGAATTTGTTTTAATCCCAACACCAATACTTGATTAATCTAGATCAATAAGGGTTCATAATGTGTGCATTCCTTTGCTATAAATTTAGAAACAAAATATTTATCAAATATTTTCTCCACCTTTGGTACTTGGTACATAAGTTTGAGATCATGAGGTCTAAATCATCTAACCACTCATTTCTTTTTGTCCAGTATGGCGGATGTTTTGATGTATATATAATGGATGAATGGTATATTGAAACATTTGTCGAATGAAATGGTTTGAGCAATATCTGATATCGCTTTATTACAAAAGCATTTGAATGCCTTAACACTATAAAACACCAATTTACTTTAAACCACTTCACTAATCCTCCAATTAATCATGCTTATTATATTAATGAAGCTTGCTTAATATTAACCAAGCCTACTAAATGATATCAGATATCAGAAGTTTCTTTCGATATAACATGTTAATGTGAGACATTGATATTCAATATGAGATGGATGATGTGGCGTAATGATGATGTGGAGGGGAGTGACTTAGCCTTGCCACTTGGATACCACATGCAATGTTGAATAGGAAAAATAGATGCCAAAAATGGTGGAAAGGAGGTGACATGTGTCACATGATACACGTTCCAAGTCTAATGCATCATGACATGTCATCATTGAACCTTGACATGGGAAGTTGATGCATGATATTGCGTATCTAAGTTTTATTAATGTGTTTGTTTATAAAATTCATAGAAAGTATCTTAATATTCGATATTAGATTATCATGAAATTGAAGGATCGTAGAATAAAGGAAAACCAATCTCCATATTCGAAATTGGGTGGTGCTAAGGTCTACATCATATGTCGTAAACAAAAATGGTAAAGAAACTTTGGTGATTTTATTGGGATGGAATATCCATATTGAGCTTGATTTATAAGTTAAGTTGAAAAATATAGCCCAATATATGATGTCATGTAAAAGGTGAATTTGGGATTTTTCATTATAAGGGAAAAAATAAATCTGCATTTATTTTTTGGGATTTTATTCAAAATACTTTAAATTTGAAAAAGTTGTGTACACAAAAGGGGACCATTATACTAAAAAGTTAAAATGAAATGGGTTCTCATTATTTAATTCATATTTACAATAATGTGGAGTTGTTGTCACACCACAACACTCTTTTTCAATCAATTTTTAAAGTGTTCATAGTTATTAGTGTTAGGTTTAGGGATTTTGTTTATCCAAGTCACTATTGTAGTTAAATTTTTTTATTCTCAAACATCTTAAAAATCTACATATGATTAGCTCCAATTGTGTGAGAAATGAGAGTTGACATAACATCCACTTAGTATTATGAGTCATGACACTATCAAATTGAGAAGCAATTTCTACAGGACATATCTATGTTATATGAACATTATTTTTGGTCCATAATAACTACTTTTGTAGTTCTTAACAATTAATCTAGTTGGGTGTACTCACCATGCTAATGACGCCTTTTATCAACCTTCAAAATCACATTTTTAGACACCAAATAAACACCTTTAAAATTTTAGCACTCTTTAATATATTTCAATTTTAATCTTGAAAATGATCCCTAGAAATTTGTATCTCTCACTTTTCATTCTACAAAGTACTAAACAGAAATTGTATAGTAATTGGTTGAATACCAAATCAAATAGGAGACATCCCATTTTATTATTTTAATATTATGATAATTAAATAAAAAATAATGATGAATTTTATCTTTTAACATTTAGAATTGATTATAAATTTTTTGTCATTTTATTATTTAATGTTAGGCATCCAATACATATTACATAAACATAAATTGTGCTTCATAATATAGACATATATACAAAGATAGTGGCATTTGAACACAAGCTTAGCATTGTGTTTGATCTATCACCATGTTATATAGTTCACATTACCATGTGGCGACCTTCCCCACATACAACATCTGTGAAATCTCCCTATTGTAACATAGATCCTATTGAGGGGCCTATTATGCCTATGTAAGTCATCATATCTATATGAGTAAATATATGTAATAAAGGGTAAAGGGTGAATACACAAGTAATTTGTTGGATCCATTACACCTGCTCCAACCACATCATCTATGTATAAATATGCATGAAGACTAATGGAAAGACGATTGGAATTCCTTCCGAAAACTCCTTTCTTCTTTGTGTATGCATGTTCTTGCTATTGCCATGATGTAGCCTATTCTTGTATGTGCATTATAAGTTAGGTTTACAACATGTGGCATCATTTCCTCCATTTGGTTGGGTGACAGTAGCAACAGATGAGGGAGTGGGATGAACCCACAAGAAGAAAAAGTCAATGAACATGCATTAAGAAAAATCAAGAAGATTAATATGCAAGTGAAGATGTTGCTTGAGAAAAGTGTTTCTAACTATAAAATTGCTTATGAATGCTAATGCTTGCAGAAAATCAACAAATTTAAAAGAATTCTCCAAGATATTTGGGCATGTACTATGTCTGATAAAGCCTGCACAAGTAAAAACAAAAGTTTGTTACTGCTTGCCTGCCTAAGAAATTGGGATAAAGGAAGTAAAAATGCAAGAATTTATGGCTATGGTTATTATCGTAAAAATGTTTGAGTAAGAGTTATTGAGAAACCTAGTGATTAATTATTATGGATAAATTTTGTTGTTTTGGGTAGAAAAGAGAACGATTTTACTAGTTTATAATATAAAACATTGACTATGGTTGGAGTATCAAAGATGATAAATGGAGTATCAATCTGAATCATTTCAACCTTGATGATTTGATGCATTTGCCATGGAATACAATCATTAAATGCCATCTCTATTGGATTCATCTCTATATAAGGCTTTAGATCAACATTTCTTTTCGTGCACATCGTGAGTACTTCTTTCTAGCCAAAATACTAATAAATGCATTGTGCTCCTGTCACTAGAAGAGATTACTATTATATTTGTTTATGGTATGTCTCACATTTGGTTAGAGTAGTCTTGATGGTGTGCTTACAAGGATAATTAGTTGAGCATATTGTATAATTATTTACAATAAAGCATTGCGTCATTAAGGATTTTTTCGACTATCAGACATTGATCTATTTAAAAAGTAGTTGAAGGAACAATTGATCACTTTTGAAACTCATTACATAAAATATATAGATAAGGCATACACATTATGTGGGATCTCGTAGTTATGCTGCTTGGGAAGATTGAATTCCCACAAGAATGGACATAGCCAATTAAGGAAACCATTACCTTTTTGAAGTTATATGGTCAACCTAAATTACTCCTCAGAAAGTGTCGATTTGGTTGACCTAGTCAATATTCCTTGTATTTTTAATTTGAGATACAAGAAACATGTGCAATAATTATGTATAGATTGATGTAATAGAACAAGTCGATGGAATCAACTATGACTTCGAATTGTTGGTTAACTTTGACATATTAGCAAAGCCATCTGAATGAGAAAATGGGTTAACTTGGGATGAACAAATTAAATGCATGAACCATGAGGTATTTCACCCACTAGATTGTTTGTTATTGGAATGGGAACTGTCTCTAATTTTGTTGTTACCTCTCATTTATTTCCGCTTTCACTTCATGCTTTTGATGGAGAACAAGTTTGATCAAGTTTTGTTATTGAGTTGCTTCAGCGATGTGAAGTGAACAAAGTTTGTTCTTCAGGTTAAATACTCCAGAAGAATTGGAATATAAAGATATCCATTGAGGATACAAATATTATATATTAAATGTATGAATAAGATGATACAAATGAGAGTGAGAGACCTGCTTATATACTAGGCAGGTGCTTCTTCATGGAGAGTCATGTCTCATTTAGACATGCCTCTTCAATATTAATTACTAATTAACTAATCGTTATTACAATTATCCTCATTATTTATATATATTTATTCGTAACATTGCCTTCCTCCTTAAAAAATCTTTGTCCTCAAAGCTTGTTGATGCAAAAATCTTGATCTCTTTTTTGGTTTTCGAATGTCTTCTCATCTCGGTACTGTCATATTCATTGATATAAGTTGATATGATCTTCTAAGTGATAAACAAAATTGTCCCACTGAGAAGGGATCAGACCATCCTAGTTTAATCTTCTGTGGAATATTTTGATCACTGGATTTTTGTAATGAATTATCATCATAGGACTGGATTGAGGTTACATAAATATTATTTGGAACATTAGTTTGTTGTTTCTATTCTGAATGGTACATATACGTAGCTTGATTGAGTTGTTTACTGTCATGACTCGGATGTCAATATGGAATTTTTTTTGTTTGAATTTCCCTTATTGGGCGTGTGGCAATTTTTTGATTTTCTTCTAGCGAAGATGTTGTTGAATTGGTAACGGAACATTCACTTTGGATGTTCATTATCAGAATTGCAACATTTAAGTTTGTATTTTCTTTAACTTGCTTGTCTTCTTCCTGAGTTGTGACATTCACTGGATCGGTATCTGTTGTTTTTTTCGTCAACTTGAATTCCTACATTTGATGCTTCCTTCTCGATAAGTTGTTGTACCTTGTTTTCTAATGACTTTTTATCCTTCTTAAGCTTCTTAATTTGCATCAACAATTTTTCACTATGGTTTTAAAGTCGAGAAACTTCCTCATTCTTGTTAGCGGTGATTTTTTCAACTTCCTTTTGCATATTTTGTAATGCCTTTTTACTCTCTTGAAGAATTACTTTTGAGATTTCTTGTATGTCTTCTGGCGTCACTGAATCTGGCTTCAAAGTAACATCTTGTAGTGTTATTTTTTTTCTTTTTGTGGGAAAATGTCAATTTTTTTTTTTTTTTTTTTGTACTTAGAATAAAGGACCCTAGAGTTTCCATCCAAGGTGAGCCCAAAACAATGTCACTATCGTCAAAAATAAGGTTTTCACGGTGAATTGTGAAGTAAAAGTATAATCTCCAATACTTAAGTGTAGATTGCTTATGTCGTATTGTTTGTCACCTGTGTCCACAAAATTCGTTTCAACTATATTTGATTCAAGAATCACTAATTCGTTAGAACATTTAGGACTAACATAATTACTTCTTTCAGTAGGACTGATAGAGATTATGGTATCTCTTCCTACAATTGATCCTTTGATTTTAAATAGTGTATCAACACATTTACTAAAGGTTTTAAGAAATCTTCCCTCACTAGTTTCCATTTTTTGTCTTGGAACTAGATTTAGGGATTTTTAAGGTAACCCCTCCTTTTTTTTTCTTTGATTATCTCTCTTAATATTCCCCTTTTTTTAAAATTTAATTAATTAAATTAAACAAATTTTTTATTTATTAAATAACTATTAAATTGATTTATGATTTATTAATTATGTGATTATATAAATATATAGTTAAAAAAAATCATGGAGTACGCCATTTGACCTCATCCTTATGTTCTTAGAAATTGATACACCTGTTGTTTGTGTGTGCTGACGGATACGTCGGATCGATGAAGGTCTTCCTACTCAGTGGCTCCCATGGATTGGCGTCTTTGCGTAGTCAAGGGTCACAAAGCGTAGCAGGGATCTCAGGTTGTTGTGGAGAGCACATGGATCGTGGCATATGAGAGCACAAGGATGTCAATGCAATGGAAATACAATGTTTTGGGTGTTGAATGACTATGACAGGCACGGATGGCAAGAACCAGTTACTCCAGGTAGAGGATTTGAGTGGACACGGGGAGTTGCAGGCAAACGGCCATGAGTTTTGAAGTAGCGGTAGGGAGTATAACACAACGAGAATACCACTGCAAGTAGCGATGAACGATTGACTGTGATGGCAAGAAAGCCGACAACGGTGCTGGAGGTGAGGTATGTCAGGTGGTTGGAGTGGCTACGCCGTGGTCGGGCTATGTTGTGCGTATAGTGGTCGGTGGATGGGACGACCATTTATTTTTATTTTTTTGATTTTTGATTTTTTCTTTTATTTTTTAAAATATAAATTCTATAATTTTCTTTATATCCCTTATTATTATTATTATTATTATTTTTTTAATATATTTTTTATAATTTCCTTTTCCCAATTTTATTTATTTAATAATATATATATATATATATATATATATATATATATATATATATATAATAACGACAAAATGTCAATTGGCAAATTGAAGACCCTCCAAAATCTTGTAGCGAAACGCTTCAACGACAACGAAGTTGACGAATTTCGATGGCCGAAGACCTGGATCGGAGAACGAGCTCTACACAGCAGCGAAGCAGCCAAAGGATTGAACTGCTTCGATACCAAATGAAGTGAACAAAGTTTGTTCTTCAGGTTAAATACTCCATAATACTTGGAATATAAAGATATCCATTGAGGATACAAATATTATATATTAAATGTATGAATAAGAATGATGCAAATGCGAGTGAGAGGCCTTATTATATACAAGGAAAGTGCCTCTTCATGGTGAGTCATATCTCATTTAGACATGCCTCTTCAGTATTAATTACTAATTAACTAATCATTATTACAATTATCCTCATTATTTATATATATTTATTCGTAACACGATGATTGAGCTATTTGATGTTGTTCCACCTATGATGCTTTGAGAAATATGATATGAATAAAGAAAGTATCCCACGTGCTCTGAAGGCATGTTGATGTTACTTGATCAACATAAAATTGAAGTTTCGACATGATCATGAAAATTTGAAATATTTGTAGTTGCAATCACAATTAAATATTATGCAGTGGCTTTGGGTAGAATTGATAAGGTTAGCCACCTAAGTTAAGTTGATTTTGAATGATTAATGGAAAAAGGATGGATAGTTTTAGCTCAAAGAATTCCCATCATGTTGTGTCATATGAATACGTGGAACACACTTCACAGAGAGTCGATCCATAATAGAGAAATCGACCCTCATATACATTGGAATAATTTTCTAGTTGATTAAGTGTGATGGTCAACTTAGCACATCTTTTTATACCCAATCAAACAATTTGATATGCAAAGTATGATTTAATTCATCAACTTGGTTGAATTAATTAATTAGACTTGACATAGTCCATTCAATTTTACTTCTCCTTCAAGATTTTTTGAGTTGTCATTTATTTCATATAATGGAGCTATGACAAAAGCTGACATGTCGACAATTCCTGGCTATAGTCTCCGATTGAATTTTCTTTCACGTGGCTTGACTAAAAAATCTCAGGTCAATCATATCAACTATCATTATTTATAGGAATTGCATGTTAAATTTTATCAATATATGGTACAACCATTACACAACATGGGCACGCTTATGGTGAGTCATGCTTAGATTCAAAATTTGACTCGACTTGTGTATGAGCTAATTTTGACTTCAACCCAACTTATCTATGAGGATGACTCAATGACTGTGACTTAGATTATAATATACCTTGGGTGAATACCTGTAATGGTCATTTCATTATTATTCACATCTAGAATAGTGCATAAGCCATCAAGAGTGTTGAGCATGTGAATAAAAATCCAAAGGAGTTACATTTGATGAAGAATTTGTTTGCTCTATCTTGTACCTATTGGCATTTGCCAACCAATTCATTACAATCAACTAAGGCATAATGGTGGTGTAAGAAGAACATGTTAGGTCCCTATAATACTATTGTAGACCCTATATTATTATTGTTGGACCCCATAGAAGCCCAATATTTTTTATTGTTGTGCCCTTATATTATTAATGTTATGTAGGCCCTAATTATATTTTAACCCTTTAGACTTCTATATATACTAAGTAGGTCTTGTCATTTGAATCATCCAATAACTATTGATTTATGTGAGGTAAAAGGAGATTTCCTCTTGAAGTCGTTTATTATCAATTCGGTGATCTATATTTTCTTATGTTTCTACATTATTTTAATCTAGATACATAACATTTAGTATCAGAGCTCTTGACCCTATAATTTTTCTACTTCAAACTGGTCATTGTGGCATTTTCGCCATACTTTTTTTTTGTGAATCTTCAGATTGTGAAAGTTTGACCACATGGAGGAAAAATCTTAATGAACATTTTTTTAAAATTTCATACATTGGTTCACTATATTGTCAGAGATATGGTCCAAGGAAGTTAGGGTTTCTATATTCTCTAGAATTCAGTCTCAAACAAGTGTCCTAGGGAAAATCGTCACAACTTTCTCTTCGATCATTAGATTTGAATTCTGTAAAAGGTGACTAAAATTTCATAGATTGTAGTTTTTTGGGTATGATTTTTAGGGATGAAGTTTAAAACAATGACACGTGGAATTCTATACAAATTTTTTGTACTAAACCAGTCGATAATTAGGTCATTGTGGGATATTTGGCATAACTTTATTTTGAAGAATCCAATCCAAGTATAACTTGTGGGGTTTGAAAGAAGACATAGAGAGATATATTACGATGAAATTTCAGACCTTGGGAGGCTGAAATCACAAAGATACAATAGTTTCAAGGTTTGCGATATCAACAAGCTCAAAATCAAGCTCTTAAAAACAAAAAAGGTGTGTATTTTTAAAATTGCATAAATTTTGTTATAAAATAAGTTTGAGGTGATTAAAGCCACAAAAAAGCATATATATCATTATTTGGTTCCAAAATGACTCACAAACAAAAAAATGATACACCCATTAAGCCCAAAAAATCTCTACTATGACACATGAAGAAGAGGAAGAAATGTAAAATGATATATCAAAGTTATGGGAATAAGTGCAAAAATTCTCACTCTCACAAAGAGAAACCAAAAATGAACTGGAATCAATGATGAATGGTTTAGAAGTGAAAATAAAAGGGGACATGGAATGTTTGAAGAATGTTTTAAAAGAAAAAATGGAAGGTTTGAAAGAAGGTTTAATAAAGTTGCTACAAGAAATGCTTCCTAGTGGTGATACGGTATTCCATGAAACTCATGATGAGAACAAAAGGAATGTGAGTCATGATTTTAGAGACTCCAACTTTTGGTTAAAGACCCACCACATTCCAAATATTTATATGAGGAAGTTTGATGGAAAGGATCTGATAACATGGCCACTACAAATAGAGAAATTCCATAGTATACATGATGTAAAACACACACAAAAGGTAAGCGTTGCATATTTATATTTAGAACCCAATTAGTTTGTGTGGTATCGATGGATTTGTTCTTGTAAATCACTTGTCACTTGGCCAATTTTTATGGAGGAGTTGATAGAAAATTATGAGGATACAAAGAGAAATACCTTCTTTAGCTAGTTGATAAATCTCAAACAAAGGGGTTCAATTGGGGGTCATAGTGAGAACTTCCAAAGATTGAATATCAAGGAAACTATTATTAATTCTAAAGGAGGATCTGAATGATGCCTTCATAGGGACTTTAAAGGATAACATCCAACATGAGGTTCACCTTTGGGAACCTAAGTAATTGGAGATTGCGTTCAGGGTGGCAAGAAATTTCGAAAGATAAATTACGACAACAAGAAGGTCTACCATTCATGGCTATAAAGATGGAAGTGTTGCCACTCCTAGCCTCCCACAACCTATAAGGTTGAAACCAAAAAAATTGGAGGAAAAAAAAGCAAAAGGGATTTATTACATTTGTAATATAAATTACACTAAAGGTCATAAGTGTGCTGAGAAGAAATTAGTTTACATATATTGTGAAGAGGAGGAAGAAAAGGAACAAGAAATGTTAATAGAAGAAGATTTACATCAAGAACCAACCTTAGGGGTTGAAAAAGAAGAAATATATCCAACCATATATTGTAATGCATTGGTGGGAATTACCACACCTCAAAGTCTCTAGATGTAAGGATATATCAAGAAGAAAAAGGTAATAATGCTTATTGATTCAGGTAGTACCCATAATTTTATTCATTATAAGATAGCCAAGGATTTCTTTCTATATCTAGCACTAAAGTGTCAAGTGATGGTTGCAGATGGAGGAACTATAAAATACTCAAGAAAGTGCCATAATATCAATATAACCATGGGGGAATATGTATTTAATATTCAAAATCCTACCATTCCAATGGGTGGTATTGATGTTATATTACGAGTCAAATGGCTACAATCTTTGGGGATGACAGATTTTAATTTTCAAGAACTTTTCTTGAGCATTTTCTGGGAAGGAAAGAAAATTGAATTAAGGGATATCACAAGGAAACCTAAGAAGATAATAAATTGTAATAACATGATAAATCTTTTGAAGAAGGAAAAACGAGGGGTAATTGCACAATTAAGCTCACTAGATGTTCAAACATCTAAGTCATCGATTTCTCTATATCTCCAAAGATTCTGTAACCACCCCTCCCACATTTACCCTCTTTCACCAACCTACTAGGGTAAACATGAGATGAGTTCTACTATGAAATGAATCAACCTCTTAATTATAGTTAAGGAAGTGGAATATACAAACCAAAACTTTATTGACAATCCCAAGGAGTTACAGGACCCCAGGAGCTAAAAAACCACTCCAGATGCCCAAACCCTGAACTAACTTTCCTTTTTAGTGATCTGGTCTCTCAGTCACTTTCATAACAATGAAATCCAATGGATGTAACCCTCCAATCTCATGGATAACCCTACCTCCTAGTGACTTCATTCCATATTTCCTAGTTTTGAGCATGCGATCTCGCAATCTGAGCCACATTTTCAAGGCTAGTATCGAGACCTCCGCCTAGAACTTGATAAAACATTCCAAAATTATGAATGACACAAGGAAAAATCCATTAATGAAAAACTTATTCAATAAATTGACCTAAAAAATCCTAACCATGACATTCATTTTGTCAAACACATTGTGAACATGTAATCTATAGGTCATAAATTCATATATGAACATAGGAGTCTCATACTTATCTAAAAATCATCAAGAAGGTCTAATGAAATCTCACCATAGTAACAATAACTTATATTAGGTAATTCATTCAATAACCAATCATTCACCAATCAAAACATGATAAGAGCCATACTAGAATCTGTCATAAAACCATGTTTATAACCAACATATAACCAAAATAATAACAATGATAGAAAAACCATCAAAGCCACATAATAACAAGTATAAATACTCATGAAATACAAGAGGAAAGAGCTCTTATTAACATATGAAAAATCCAAACAAGTCAAGGACTTCCATGTACCACCTGACCATAGATTGGGCTGAACCAAATCTTTCTTTCATCCAATCACCCCGATGCCATATTCCAAGCATGAATGTGGGACTCAAAACAAAAAAAATCAGGGATTCCTCAGGCTTTACCACAATCCTGCCAAAAACAGTTAAGGGACTCCTAGGCCTGAAACAAGCACCTACACAACCAGGCTTTACCACAATCCCACCATTACCAGTCAAGGGATTCCTAGGCCCAAACATAAAAACATACACTATAATACTTTACCGCAATCCTTCCAAAATCGATCAAGGGATCACTATGCCCTAAACAAGCTTGGATGCCTATGAATTTATTCACCAATACCTTGAGGAATTTACCTGTCTTCACCCTTAGGCTTTACCACAATCTTGCAAAAACCGGTCAAGATATTCCTAGGACTTTGGGAATTTTTCATGAGACCACCTCACCCGATTCTAAAACCATCCTACAATCCAAAGATCAACCCAATGAAACAACCTCATCACACCATGACTATTCGGAAATGGCAAGGGAAGGATGAAACCAATGTCACACATGGAAAAACCTATGCCAATTGTTGTCGTTCCCAGAGACAGCCTTGGATTGCTTACAAGACCAATGCCTGGGCACATCTAGATTTTGTATGTCTCAAATGATTCTCAGAAAAATGGAGACATCACACACACACACACACACACACACACACATATATTAAAAGGGATGGGTTGGTTCATTCATCCAAAGGTATAAGCCATGTATTTCTGGTACTTCTTCACATATACAACTCACATAAATATGTGCATAAAATAGTGGAGGCTGAGTTATTCAAGGAATTACAGTTTAATAATCTTTTATAGAGCAATGACAGAGGATAAGAAGAAAGAGAAACTCATCACAGAGAGCTTAAAGCATCAAGAATTCTACTTTTAACACATCTTCAAATATTAAGAATTTCTACACTTATTTGAGTTACAGGTAGATATAATGGACAAAAGAGAGACTGAATGCTATGATTCATGTAGTGCAATTTTAAAGATATAATCTCAATAATCCATACAGGCACATGCATTAATAAGTCAATACAAATGAATCTGTGAGGAAGTATGAAATATTTCTTGCAGCTATGATTGCATGAATTCAGAGAAGAAACATGAACATAATGGGTTTTAACAGAGGTATAACATACAGTAATACTCGAAGGGAGAATCACCACCATTTACTTGATATTATGAACTATATCTATTATAAAGTCATAAAATCTAAAAATAACATGTAGTGTTTTCTTTAGGATTTATGAACCTTTGTAAAGTGTTACTTTCCCCTATTTATCTAGAGAGGGGAGCGTTAAACATTCATTACAACAAAATATCTTCGGTCGAGTCTCAACTATTAGGTTGACTAGCTGTCTCGGCCCGGGATGGCTCTGTGGCCTAAAAACATTACAAAATATTAATTGCCTCATTTGATGGTGACACATTACAGGGTGGAAAAACAAGTCGATAGTCAGGTAAGAATGTTAAAAAAATATCTCGGTGCCTATCCTCGTGATTGCCGCTACTTCAGGTTGAATTTTTCTCACGGTTTAGCCTCCTGTGTTACTCAGTCGACTCTTGTCACTTATGCCTTTACTGCTTGAACCCTTCATACTTCAAAACTGGGAGTGGGCACTATGAGTTTCATGCCGCAATACTGAAGTAGAGGACCCCTGAGCAGTACTTCATCTTCCCTCTATATGGGGGCACCATGCTGGATAATGAAGTCCACCCAAGCTACTAAGTCCTTGTTTACTTATGTCAGCATCGACCCTGTTTTCGTGTCCCGGCAAAGAGGCTTTCTAGATCAACCCATCCCGGGTTTGAATGCTCCATCTTCCTTATTAAATGCCACAACTACTGACCCATTGCACCTTTAAAGTTCTTCACTACCTGGTCGCGGAGTTCTCATATCAGGATTTCTCATTAAAAATCCTTTACAGGATGGGGCCTCTAGATCCAATTTAGCCACTTTTACTTCATGTGATCGGAGGCTATGACTGGGTGCTTAGCCCTCGGGTGCTAGGGCCATTTGACTTCCCTCCAGGGGTATTTTTCCTTTGTTACTTGGAATATCACATATCGACGATTTATAACTCTTTGCCTTTGGTATCTCTCCTTGACACTTGCGATCACCGATCTACAGGATCTGGCCCACCCAAGATATCGTAATCACACTACAGGAGAGAGTGTGAGGATGAGTGGTTTTCAGAGGGGGGCATGAGCGGTAAGTGGTAAGTGAGGGGGGGGGGTGTGAAATAATATGAGAGGGACACGTAATGGAAGGGCCCCATGGGGATACCGCTTTTTCAGAAACCCCCCTCGCTAATAAAGGGAAACATGGCGGGCTGGGGTGGGGCGAAAAGGAATGGGAGTCATTGATTTGGGTGAAGTCAATCAGGGCCATCCAGAGATAGGGGGTGTTGAATTAACATGCAACCTTTGAAAAAGGGATGGACCTGACAACCCTTTGAATCTATTGTATAAAATATCGCATCTGGGAGATTTCCCGCATATAGCAATCGCAAGCCGAGAGGGACTTCAGCGAAGGAGGAATCTTTGCTTTGTATGATCGTCGATTGAAGATTTGTGGGATTGATGACATCATCAGTGCCATGTGGCCATTCATTTGTGGTGACACATGTCACCTGCATATGCCCCCATAGGACCCCTGAAAATGCCAAATCTGGATGCCACGTGTCCTACGAACTGCCATGTCATGTTGACATCAGCTACCATGTGTATTCATTGGTACCAATGGTATTCTGCCACGTGGACCCCCTGAAGGAGAGAGAAAAGGCCCGCTTGCCTCTGGTTTTGCAACTGATTTCCTTTATAAATTGGCATCGACCCTTCCCGGTGAGTTTACACTAAAAGCCCAATTTTCAGCGATTTTCATGATATCAATGTTTGATGATGTTCATGACCCTATGTTTGTGTGCACCCTTTTGCACCTGCGATCGTCGATATGTGATATCAATGCTTTGCATTGTGAACCACTGATATGTCAACCCTCTGATTTTCGCTAAGCCGATGTGCCATGCCTTGTGACCCACTGATTTACGATTTGAAATATCGGTGATCGACCAATCATAGATTTCGCTACCTTTCCTTTCCATTGCTTCTGTAAAGCCCCGATTGGGATTTGCGATGAGCCCGACCCTTAGAAATTTTTCCTTGGTTTTCTAACTTTGAGAGGGTATCTTCAATCTGCTCTAACTTTTGGTCCAGGAGTCTATTTTTGGACTTCCACCTACCATTGGAAAGATTATTCCAAGCACTATCAATTGGATATGGTCCAATTTACCTTTGGGATCTTCCATGGCTTGAAAAATGGTTTCAAAATTAATTGCTATTTGACACTTGGGACAACTGAAAACTCATAATGCAATTAGTGACAACATTGGTTCCACCTGGGGACAGTGCCTTACTAGTAAGGTGCAGAGAACCTACAGACTATGAACTTCTCCTTTGGGCATGGAGTCTTTTCTAAACAAACGATAATTTTGTGAAAGTGGAATTTTCAACATAAACTGGAAATTTCATATAACAATTACAATACACACACCAGTATTTACAATGAGTGCAAGACATGTACCTCTAGTTTTGGAAATAGAGTTTGAGGAACTGACCATTTATCCATAGTTCCAATGATTCACCGTCTAGATTTTCAAGAATGTATGTGTTATTTCCTCTCTCTTCTAAAATCTTGAAAGGGCTGAACCATAGTGGATTGAATTTTCTGTGTTTGCCTTTGTCTTCTTGTTGGACATCCCATCGGAGAACTAAATCTCTTGGTTGAAGAGGTCAATCCTTGGACTTCTTGTCAAATAGGGATTTCATCTTTTCTTGGTAATTTGGCAATTTGGCCCCCACATATTCTTTGTTTTCATGAAGCTCGACCAACTGATTTATCCTTCGTGTCAAGGCACTTGGTGCTTCCTCAACTTCTTGTAGTAACTTTGTCACCGACATTGCTAATTGAATCAGGAAGGCTACAACCTTACCATACACTAGCTCAAAAGGCGATTTCCCCATGGATCATTTAGGAGTTACTTGGTTGGACCATAGGGAAAAATTAAATTGGGAGTCCCAATTCCTCTGATTCTCGGTAATGGTATTCTTGAGCACCCTCACCATAGTTTTGTTTGAGGACTCAGCCAAGACATTACCTTGAGGATAGTAGGTAGTGGAGTGCCCAATGATGATATTGAATTTCTGGTAGAAGGTGATGAATTTGGCAGATTTGAAGACCTGAGCATTATCAGTGATAATTTTGATAGGACAACCAAAGCGAGATAATATGTTATCCTCCATAAACTTGATTACCACTGAGTCTGTAGCATTTCTAGCTAGGATGGCCTCTACCCACTTGGTGAAATAATCCGTGGCCATCAATATCCACTTGTGTTGGCCACTGGACGGTGGGTTTATTTCTCCTATGAAATATATTCTCCACTATCTGAAAGGTTCTTCCACATGTACTGGAATCAGGGCGAGAGGAGAAATCTTTTGTCTCTCAGCAAACACTTGGCATTTCTGGCACGACCTGGCTTGGCAATGAACATTTCCAAACAACATAGGTCAGTAGAATCCTATCTTGAGGAATTTATGTGTTGTGGTCTTCTTGCTATACTGACCTCCACAAACTCCTCCATGAAAATCCTTAATCACTTTATGGGTTTCTCCCTCTACCAAACATAACAAAAATACTCCCACTGGGTCCTTCCAGTAGAGTAGACCATTGGATATGATATATTTTTGTTCTTGCAATTTCAGAGTTCAGTATTTGGATTTATCCAGCTCTAGCGGGCACCTCAGGAATAAGAGATAATGAACGATGTTCTTATACCAAAGCGATCCCTCATATTTAGCATAGATCTTCTGCTCGAATATTTTAATCCTGTTTTGATGATCCTTTGGTCTGCCTTCCTCTGTTATCAGGTTTACCCCTAAAGCTTGGCAATTAGATTCAGATAAAACCTTTGCCAACCCCTGGCCTTTTATGAGCTTAGTAGGCTTTATGTCTAGTTCATATTCTTGTATCGTATCTATCCACCTACCCCTTTTTCCTTCGCTGTCTCCTTGCACTAGGATGTCTTTGACCGCTGTCATTGGGACAAATGTTGTGATTTCCAATTGAAGCACATACATACGAAATGCCTTCAAAGCCTTGACTAGTGCATATGCTTGTTTCTCCAAGATGTTATATTTCAGTTCAGCATCCCTCATCACTTGGCTGAAGAAGGCGATGAGCTGCTCATAACCATATTTATTTTTTTGTAGCAGAACTATGGTAATAATATGTGGAGAAGCGAAATAAAATATATAGAAAAAAACTGAATAGTTGGGGTTGACTAGTACCAAGGCTTCACCCAAAGATTCTTTAATTCCAATGAAAGAATCTCGAGGGGAATGGTTCCACTTGAATTCATTTTCATTCTTAAGCATGTCTGTAATACCATTAACTATTTCTGCATAGTTGGGTATGAACCTCCTCAAGAAATTTATTCTCCCCAAAAAGGTTTGGACCTGTTTCTTATTCCTAGGTAGAGGAATACGACTGATGACTTCGAATCGTTTAGGATCGATCTTCACACCTTCCTGTGCTACTATGTGTCCTAGTAGCTTCCCCTCACTTAGGGAAAATTGAGATTTCTTAGGATTCAAAGAAAGACCATACCTCGTGCATTTCTCAAAGGTGAGATTCAAGTGGAGGATGTGCCATTTGTCAGTCTTAGAAAAGACTGTGATGTCATCTAAATAAACCACCACAAATTTGTCTTTCTCCCCTATGAAAGTTATGTCCATAGCTCTTTGAAATGTGGCCCCTGCATTAATAAGATTGAAAGGCGTGTGAGCGTACATGAATTTTCCCAAAGGGGTGGTGAAAGAAGAATTCTTCTGATCATCAGGGTGGAATGCCACTTGGTTGTAACCAGAGAACCCATCCATCATGGACATTCTGACTGAGCCAATCACCTTCTGTAATATATAATCCATCTTAGGCAACAGGTAGTTGTCTTTCAGCGATGCCTTGTTTAGATTCTAAAAATCTACATATAGCCTTATTTATCTGTTCTTTTTCTGGACAGGGACTAAGTTGTCCACCCACTCGGAGTACCTTAAAGGCACTATGATCTTTGCATGTAGCAGCTTCTTCACTTCCTTTTCAATGGAGGGGAGTAAGAGTGGATTTATTTACCTGAGTTTTTGCTTGCACAATTTTATTCCACCCTTTAAAGGAATCTTATTCTATATGAAATGATTTCAAATCCTCATAAGGCCAAGCAAAAACATCCTTGTAGATTTTGAATAGATTTAAGTACCTTTGTTTGTATTGCAAGGGGATTCCTTTCAGAAGCCTATTCATCTAGGGTTCCTCCTCTGATCTGATATTGCAATCTTCTACTTTATCATCTATCTCTGGAGCCATTGGTTTTCAGGCTATGTCATCCTTATTAAAAATCCTTTCTAGTGGGACCAATCTGTGAGGGATGGTATTCACTTTCAGTTGCAGAATTTTAAGCCCAGCCACTGTGTCTTTCCACGAATTGGTTTCTTGAGCTGCCTCTTTCTCTTCTTCTTAATCAACGGCGGAGTTAACGAACTCCTCAATGAATTCTATGAATCGTTTCACTTGCTCATCGTACTTGAATACCTACCAGTTCTTGACATTATCAGGTATAGAGGGTCTGTATCTGACTTCTACCTCGTACCTGAGGAGCGGATTTTGAGGGGGCCTGAAATTTCTTGCTACTACAACAAGGGAGTCAGCCATTCTGTTTCCTTCTCTGGGCATAAATTGGATACTAAAGGCCATGAAGACTTTATCAATTAAATCCCACACTTCATTCTGGTAAGTCTTTAGTCTGGGGTGTTTGGCATGGCACTAATTTCTGATCTGCCTTACAACCAACTCAGAGTCTCCATAGACCATTAGGCATTCAATATTCATATTATTTTCCATTTGTAACCCAAGGAGCAACGATTCATACTCTGCCACGTTGTTGGTTGCCTCAAAATCCAGCTTGAATGAGAGGGGTATCAAGTTTCCCTCTGAAGATACCAACAATACTCCTGCTCCATTTATCTCTTTGGAATTTTCTTCATCAAAGTATAATTTCCATACTTTTTTTTCATTTGCGTGCTTTTGTTCTAATTTCCTTGTTAGGTGTACTGATGTTTCTTCTAATATGGTCTCATCTTCTTTTAGGAACATGCAGGAGAGGTCGCTTTCTTTTCCATGCACTAGGGAGTTTTTTGAGCCTTTAGCTGGGGTCACAATTTTTACAAACCTGGACTCTTTGTACAACCTCCTTTGTTTGCCTCCAAATGTGGGAATAGTGGAATAAGTTAGATATAACTTGATAGAGACCCCTACCTTGGAACCCCAAGATCTAGATAGAAGCATGCCAAACTGAGGGGGAATATCTGCCACTACTATGTCTATTACCACGCTCTTCACAGGGATCTGAGCTAGGTTTACCACTAGATCTTTTATCATTCCTAAACATTTGACCCTCTTAGAGTCAAAGGAGTATAGTCCTTGAAGGGCTTGGTGATATGCAAGCGAAGTTGTTCCATCACTGCTAATGGCATGAGGTTGCGCGAGTCTTTAGAGTCCAACATGAAAGTATGCAATAAGAGGTCGTAGAAGGGTGTAGTAGAAGGATCAGGTTCTTCCACATGAGGCCCAATAACAACCATTGGCCTCTCCTCTTGAAGGCTTAAATAATCATGGGTGGGTGAAGAGGTGGATGGAAGAATGAATTGAGATACTTGAGCTTTATAAGTAGGTTGCTTTAGAAGCTCAATCAGAGCTTTATAATTTCCTTATGAAGATTGAATGTAGGTTGGAATTTTTCTATACCTCCTGGCTCTACTTCTCTTTCCTTACCACTAATAGTTTTTAGCAGAACAGGTGCCTCCTTTTCTATGTGTCCCTCAGAACTATTGCTTTCCTTATTTGAGGAGACTTTAATATTGGAAGAGTCAGGATTCAACTTACCTTTCCCTTTATCTGGTACTAAGGTAATATATTGGGGAGTGGTTCCCTCAGGTTGTTTTGGTTCCCTCGATGTTGGGATGGGGTCCCCTGGGTCAGTTTTGGGATTAAAAACCCAAGTTTTGATGTAAATTTTGGTAAAAATATGTAAAGTCTCTGCAATTTGTGGATGTGGAGCACGTAGATAGTTAGAAGTCAAAATGGATTCAGCCCCTTGTCTATGTAAAGTCAATTCGGTTTTGAGATCCACCCATGGTCCGTGGACCATGGGATTGTATGAAGAAAAGCTATAAATAGATGTGCCTTAGAGAGTCTAAGGCAGAAGTAAGAAGTAAGGAATGATGAATGTAATGGGTCAATAGAAGATAGTGCAGAAGTGAGTCTTAGAGGGAGAAAAGGCTTGGCAGCTGAGTGCGCAGAGGCCTAGAGTAGAGTTCGCAACTGAGTGCACAGACCCCTATAGCTAAATGCAGAGGGAAGTTTTGAGCTTGTAATGTCGTATTGATTATCAATAAAGAAGACTATTGGAGAATTTTATGTGTTCATTTGTTTACTTTTGTTATTTATGTTTACGATACATGCTGTGATGGAATAAATGTCTTTATGAAATATTAATGTATTGATGTGTGATTCGATTGGATAAGTCTTGCTAATTGTACGCAATGCATGTTAAGTATTTATACAAAGATTATAATACATTCTGTGTGTTTATTGAATACTTAAGTAGATCTATACGAAGTCACGTAAGTGGATGTTGTATCTGTTAAGGGTCTGCAAAACCCGATCGTAGAACTTTGCGAAGGTCTAAGGACCATTTAATTGAAGTTGCAGTACCAAGCGTTAGGGGCTTATAGGTTTGTGTGAAGGTAGATCTAGGGCAATAAAAGTCATCACACTGCTCTTTGGATGTGGAAGCTTGGTTCCAGCATCCCCCCATACTTCTTCAGGTGAGACTTCATTCCGCGCTAAGCGGGTTGATGCCAAAAGGGCCAATAGTGTAGGGATTTGTTTGGCACAACTAACTATGAACCTGGGTCAAGACCCACTAAGCCAACAAATGGTTCCATTACCTGGACCGGTCTCTACATAAAGAGATGTGTGATGTTGCATCATTGGAATCTGACCAAGGAGGAAATTGAGAAGTGGTTGGATAGGAAGATTCACGAGTTCATGGTGTAGAAGAACAAAAATCTTCACCTATCAAAAGAATAGTGGTTGGACATATATTTGTACACAGAAATACACGAAATTTTCTTCTGCACCTTCCCAATCAAGCTATACGAGTGGATAGATAAGTTGGCAGATGACCAAGGAAGGTGGAGGCTTGACAGTCCAATAGTGTGGACTCTAGAGCTAGTACGAAGGTTGGAAGCCTCTGAAGATAATATCGCGTGCACTGTTGATCATTGGCTTGATCGAGTTATAGGAGCATTTGTGACAGAGTTTGCAATTGATACATTAGTAAGCTACAGCGAAGCAGAGTGACGCTTCTTCAAGGGACCACGAGGTAAGTATCTAAGATCTTTGAATACTTGGATTAAGATTCTTTTGTGTGAAAAATGGGTTATGCCATTGCCTTGATGTTCGGAGCTACGCGAAGTGGAAAGCTCTTCAGAGATCGAGGAAAAACAGGTCCTGAATATAGCTCGTTGATTGGACATCCTTTGAGTGATGATGAAGGAGTGGTACAGGCCTCATTGTAGAGTGTTGTTCAGTTGATAAGGAAAGGTTTTCGTGGATACCTCATCCATCCACTCCACCTCCACCTTCACCTCCATAGCATACACCTTCACCCGCACCTCCACCACCACCACCACCTTTCAACATGTCAAACTCGATAAAGCTACCAGTTTTCAAGGGTATAGGGAGCGAAGATACATATCAGTTCTATTTTGTCATGAATGCTGTGTGGACTGTGCAACAGATTACTAATGATAATATAGGGAAGGCGCATTTAGTTACTGCCTTGCAGGACCACGCTCTGACATGGTATATTAAGTACTGCGTCGAGCATCCTTTAGCAATGCTAGCAGAAACTAAGGATGGTTTAAACAAAGAGTTTAGTAAGCCTAAGTCTGACTTACAGTCAGTCGTTGGATTTAAGGAAATCACAATGAGGGCTGGTGAAATGCCTTGGGAGTTAGATCAAAGGTTGAAGTGTGTGATCCGCGAAGCTAATATGCATCTCACAGATGGTCAGCACCACGAGTGGTTTATAGCCTTGCTCCTGCCCCACCTAAGGATTGCTTTGTCACAATATAAAATAGGGAGTCAAGTGGAAGCCCTGGAAATCGCGATGAGATTTCATGAGACACCTATTCAGGATGAGACTTTGGGAGTTCAACAAATTCACTCACAATTGGAAAACCTCTTCTTAGAATTGCAGAGCCTGAAAAAATGAAAGGAGGCTAGGTCAGAGGTGCGCGAGGAAGTCTGGTGCCTCAAATGTAATAGCCAGGGGCATGATAAAGATGACTGCCCTGCCTTTGCAAATTATATTATGGGGGGGCGATGCCCGTGAGGCAAGAAGCTATAGCAGGAACAAGTGCGAGACCCACGCTATGGTGTGCTATTTGTCAAGTGGCTGGAAAACATGTAATGGATAATTATCATTTGCTGCAAAAGTTTGTTTAGACACCATAATAGTTTTTTTGTAACTTCTGCAAATCAGTGGGTCACGATGAGCGCGATTGTCGTAGCTATGAACTAATGATGGAAAGGATGCCTACCTATCAAATGCAAGCAGAAACTCGGCCTCCGGATCAGGGTGCTGGGGGAGCGCGCGAAGGATATCAGGGGCATGGATGAGGCCGAGGAGGAGGAGGGCCTGGTAGAGGTCATGGATAGGTCATTCTCAATAATTGTGGAATGCAAGGGAACTACACATGGGAGTGTAAGAACCAGACACGTCTATCATGTCAATACTGCACTCAGTTTGACCACACTATAGAAGAATGCCCTGTGTTGATAGCTAAGATGTAAGAGAAGAAGGTGCAACCTCAACAACCTACATAGAACTTACAAATTATGAGGGCTAAGCCTCGTGAGGAAGATCCAAATGTGAATATCGTGCTGAGAAGTAGAATAATGACTAGTGACAATAAGGGGAAACAACCTGAAGAGGGTGGATGGGTTCATAAGGCCCTAGAAAAGGAGATTGGTTTTGATTTGGAGCATGCGAGGAAAATCTTTATGGAGGCCAAGAAAAGCTTCGCTGAGGCATCTACCTCATGAAATCAAGACAAAGTTCCAGAAACCAACGCGCCTACAAAGGTTGATCCCTTTGTACTTACCACATTCTTAGAAACCTGCATGAAACTTCTACGTGATAGAAAGGCTATGAAGGGCCTACAAGAGTTGATAAACAAGTGTGCTGGTAAGGAAAACACTCTTGATGGACACAGCGTAATCAGAAAAATTAGCGAACATAAGGCAAGAATAGGACGTGAGATCTTGGGTCTGATGTGAACGTTTTTTCCTAAATAGACATGGGAGAGGATGGGAAGACCTGCGCTGTAGTGGTCTCCGATACAGCTGAGAATGGAAAACCAATAGAAGATCATCCCTATGGGATGACTACATGGGGTAACAGTGGATATAGAAGGTACATGTTAAGAAATTTACCCGAGAACACAAATTAATTACGGAAAATTACTGAGAGAAACAAATATAAAAATAACCAACAACAACCATCAACACATAAACACATAAACACAAATGTTTATCTTGGAAAACCCCAAATCTGGGGAAAACCCCAACCTAATAAGATCTCATTAGCATTGGCCAAAACCCTGGCCAATTCGACCAAGTGAGCCTTCACCGCTCACCTCCAGGTCTCGCATTACAATGAAGTCCTTCCAGCCTTTTATAAGCTCCACTACATATAATACCATGGGCAGAATATTATGGGTGCACAATACCATGTGCCCCAAAACCATCACTGTTTAACCTAGTCAACTTTGACTCTATCCTGAGTCAAGTTTACCTAACAATTCCCCCCTTAAACTTGACTTGAGGTTCCTTGACTAACTCCAGCCAAACTTTCTAAGTGAGACAATCCCGCTCACTATAGCTCTTACCCCCCTCAGAGTTTTTACCCGGGTTATTGTTAACTCGACATCCCCCTATCACCTAGGTCTAACCCAGACTTTACCAATGATCACCAAGGGGTACAGATGCCTTACCAGGTCTTACAGTAGTATGCCCATTTACATGCAATAATTTTGACTTCATTATTTTATTTATTTTTTGTTTATTGCTGCTACGATTCTGATCCATCCTCTCTCAATTTGATTTGCTCAAAAAATTCTATCAAACCGCTCCAACTGTGAACTCGAGAACCTAGTAGATTCCAGCACCGGTGGCCTCACGTAGCAGAAAATGAACAATTTTGGAAGCGGCAAGAACAATTTTCTTCTGCTGAGCTTCTTTAAATAGCCGCATGAATCCCGAACAATTCGTCAACATGTTCCAAACCGGTAAATATCGCAAATGCACTACAATTTTCTTCTGCTGAGCTTCTTTAAATAGCCACATGAATCCCGAACAAGTCGTCAGCATGTTCCAAACCGGTAAATATCGCAAATGCACTGCAATCCCTGGCAGTTACGGCACTATCTTTCGCACATTCTCCTCGAGGTTCTTCCACGTACGATTGTTCCACCATTATTTTCCAGACCCAGATCTGTAAAAAAGACTGCATTGATCTCATAAAGCACTATAAACCCTTGGCATCAAAGAATCCCTTTGAAACCAATATCTGGCTCTGATACCAGTTGTTAAGAAATTTAGCCGAGAACACAAATTAAGTACGGAAAATTACTGAGAGAAACAAATATAAAAATAACCAACAACAACCATCAACACATAAACACATAAACACAAATGTTTATCCTGGAAAACTCCAAATCCGGGGAAAAACCCAACCTAATAAGATCTCATTAACATTGGCCAAAACCTTGGCCAATTCGACCAAGTGAGCCTTCACCGCTCACCTCCAGGTCTTGCATTACAATGAAGTCCTTCCAGCCTTTTATAAGCTCCACTACATATAATACCATGGGCAGAATATTATGGGTGCACAATACCATGTGCCCCAAAACCATCACTGTTTAACCTGGTCAACTTTAACTCTATCCCGAGTCAAGTTTACCTAACAGTACGAATGCCTTTGCTGATTTTGAAGTAATAGAAATTGTGGACGACATCAATCCATACCCCGCGCTCCTTGGAATTGACTGGGCCATTGATATGAATGGAGTCATCAACTTGAAGAAAAGAACAATGTCGTTCGAAAGGAAATTGCTTTGGGTTGTAGTACCATTGGACCCTGCAAAAGGAATGCGCTACACTAAACCGGTCCGTGACTATGAAGAAAGTGATGATGACTTGGATCAGATTTACAAAATAACTACACGAGATCAATACTATATTAATCCAACAGTTGATGGACGAATTTCATGGGACCAGGAAAGTTCCTGTACCTCAGACTCAAATGAAGAATTGGAGCATTGGAAGAATAGGCTGCATGAAGTATCTACACTGCGCTGCAACATGATGATTAAATCACTACGATGTGTGTTATTAGAGGTGAGAAATTTACCCTATTATGATGGCTAAATTGACGTAGATAAGTTTTTGGATGCCTTTGAACAGGAAACCCCTGAGGATCATCATTTCGAAGAACTCAATTTGGCACTGTGCACTACGCCTGCATGATGGTGGGTACACACAAGGACAACTTCGATGAATGGGGATATTACAGCAGGATGATGAGGTTGCGATTTGGTCATCCTAGAATCCAAATGACTGAGAAGTACAATGGGAGGAATGATTTGCGCGCATTTGGAAAAATGGACTAAATTTTATGGAACGGAGCCGCAACTAGAGTGGGTGCACTTATTCTGTCATACTTTGGATATAATCCCTATGAATTGGTACCTGGAAACAGAGCTCTGCCATGGCACCGCGGAGTGGGATATATTAAGGGAAGGCTTCTTAATTACCTTCAGTTTTGAAGATGGGTTCGAAAGCATTGATGAAGCTTTGTAGGAGGTTAAGGTAGCGATCTTTAGAATACCACATGATCCTTTGAATTTGGTTAAACCAGATTGGAGCACCCAGCTGCGCCATGCGCTGGAATGCTATAATGTGACCACTGAGGGGGATGATGAAGATCCAAGAAATATCAATATTCCAGAGGGAGAAGGCCATTGAGAAGTTGAAGGTCCACAAATAGAAAACCTGGACATGATCGTGCCGTTGAAAACCAAGCAAGTGAACATTGGTACTGAAGCAGAGCCCAAATTTGTGAAGATCAGGGACTACTGGGATGATGCCACAGTGGATAAAGTTGTTGAGTTACTCTGCAAGTACCAGGATCTTTTTCCTTCCAAGTTCTCAGACTTGAAAGGCATCGTAGGCGACTTTGGTGTGATGAAAATTACTTTGAAACTAGATGCGAAGCCTATTAAGCAGAGGTTGTATCGCCTTAATCCCAAATACAAGGAAAACGTCTGTTTGGAGTTAGATAAGATGCTTGAGGCAAACATTATTTAACCTGTGGAGGAATCTAACTGGGTGAGCCCAATGGTGGTTCACGAAAAGAAGCAGAAGGGAGAAATAAGGATTTGCATAGATCTCAAGAAACTTAATGATGCCTGCATCCATGATCTTGTTTCGACACCATTTACTGATGAGGTATTGGATAATGTTGGAGGGCAGGAAGCTGTTCATTCACTGATGGATTTTTGGGATACCATCAATCAAGTTCGCACCAGAGGATAGGAGCAAAACAAACTTTGTGATTGAATGGGGTTGTTTTCAGTATACTGTGATGCCGTTTGGACTTAAGAATGTGCCCACTGTTAGGTTCCTATACCAATAGGTGTCATTTCTCATGATTGACTATGGAAGTGCCAAATATGATCATCCTTTCCATGCTGCAAAGGTTCCATATTTTGTAAACAAATAAAGAAAGTTAAAAAATGTAAAGAGGGTATGCCCTAAAAGAAAAATCAAAGGGCAAGAAGAATGAATTGGTCAACAAAAGATAAAGAAAATGAACCCCAAAGAAAGACCAGGAAAGTGGCCAGTCAAAATGCCACTACTGTCCTATTTGTGCAAAGCAAGTTCACAATGTGAAAACACTGTTTCTTATCACACTTGATGGATGGCCCAACAGCTCAATCTAGGCCAATCCATATTTAAATTTCCTATTGTAGAATAGAGAATGAAGGTCTGTCCAAATAGTTCAAGCTTGGCAGATCACTAGATAGATAGAGAAATAAAGGGCCCAACTGATTAATCTGAGCCCTTGGAAGAAATAAGGATAGATTTAGATAGGAGGGCAGCCAAAAGAAAAGAGGAAAATCAGGGTTTGCTAGTTCAAGTGCACCCAATCAAAATGAAGAAAAAATGTTAGGAATTGTAGAATGGGTAAGTAGATTGAAGTTGCAGAAACAGGTCTATCAGCAGTGTCATCTTTTTGAATATGATCTATTTCATGGATATCTCAAGTGCCATGGCAAAGGTGTGATGACAGATCAGATGTTGCATGTCTAACTCCCCCTCACTACCCTCACAATAATCATTCACTAACATCCCTCAAAGAGATTGGGATCTGCTCAAACTCTTAACTTCACTCCATTTCCATAAAAACTTAAGTGAAACTTCAGATTTACTTAAAAGCTCAAAGCCACATTTCTTGTGTAAATTTTTATTTCTCCCCACACCCCCAAGTCTAGGTGATTCAATTTCATGCACCTAGCATTTCCCCTTATATTCATATTAACATGTTAACTCTATTATATAACTCCCACTTATATCTCCCCTCCCCTACTATATATAAATAACAAAAAACCCAAAAAATATATATAATATCCCTACCCTTGGCAACTATAGCCATACAACAAAGTTTTGGGAATTATAACGTTTACCAGAAACATTATAATAGCCCTCCGCGTCATTGGAATTTATTTAACCCCCGGTTAAATAAATAACCACACCTAACCCGCCCACATAAGCCACATTATAACCCTTCGTGCATTATTAAATTGGATTTTATTTAACATTCGGCTAAATAAATAACCAATCCGCCAAAGCCCAAGGTTAGAAACATTTGCAAACCCCGCAAAACATTATGAAATGTTAAATATTTGGCGGGCCCCCGCGCCATACCTTACCGTCAACTCACCATCCCGTCAACCGTTGGATCGCGCCCTCCAGATCCAACGGCTCTTGTCGATATCGGAGCCGCTCCCACGTCCATTTGTTAGCTCCCGATGGAAAGCGCTTTTCCCGCCGTACCCCGGGACGCGTGTCATTTTTCTATTGCATCGGGCCTGTTCTGATGCAAACCGCCCCCATACAAAAATAGGTCTGATGGAAACCACAAACCGCCTCTTGTTCCCGCCGCTCACGTCATTCACCACGTCTGCACCCTTGTCAGCGCCACGTCACCTTCCGTACCCCGCTACAGGACAAAGTTACGTCATGATGACGTCATCCCAAAAAAGCGCCAAAAGGCCTGAAAAAACCCAAAATTTTGTTAAAAAGTCACGAAAGCGATAGTTTTGTTTATTTCTTCGTGTTGATTTACGACAACTGTGCATGAAAAACACGACCAATTCGCCACCATAGCTCCAGTCCGCCACCTAGAGGAGTTCAGTCCGCAAACTCGGCCCCTCACCTCGCTCCTCAACCTGCATTTAGCACCTGGCGCCCATAGAACAAGTATTTACCAAAAAAATCACTGATAAGCCTTGTTTTTCCAACTTTCTCTGCTAAAATCGCCCGAAAAATTAGAATTCCAGTTGAATTACGCTGTGGCCTGTGCATCTTTGTATTGCAAATCACTCTGTTTGCCCATGTTTCAAAGAAGTCTTGTGAATTCTGCTCCTCTACCAATTAACTATTAAAACTGAAACTCAAACCCATTTCCACTTGTAAATCACCGAAAGAGCCCAAATATTGAGCGAATTCTACCTAAAGACACCTGTAAAAGGAGCGCCCTTCCCCTGCTTTTTTTCCAGCCTCCCAATCAAATTCTGCAAACTCTGTTTTTACTGTGAATTTCACCCAAAGCAGCAATTTCTAGAAACATAACTCAGTCTGTGATTTCCTGAGGAAAACCAAAACCTGTGTTCTATTGTCTGTTGCTCCAAAAGCTCTAACTTCAAGTTAAAAGGTAACTTAACAAACTGAAAATGGAGGCTCCAGTGGCCCTGAATATTGCACCCTTGAATGCACCACATAAGGAGTTGGAGTGGCTACCTCTTGCCGATAGAGATTTCCAGATTGATGACATGGAGGGTGAAAAACCTCACCTCCAAGCTTTTTGTGAAATAAGGAATAGCTACAGGAATAAAGCTGACATATTTAGAATCTGGGAGTCTAATATGCCTATATACTACCTGCCTTCAGTGAATGTCTTCCCTGACCTCATCCATCAATGTTGTGCTAATTATGAGCCTTCTCAAAGGGCAATGATGGACCCTTATGAAAATGTCCTCTTTCATATCACCCCTCAGTCTATAAATGAGATGCTGCACTTCAAGCCAACTCAGCCTTTGGTCCCTCTCTCCATGAAACATTTGCTGGATCAAGCCTCCAAGTTGTCCTTCGCAGAAGTTGACCGAATTGCCAAGATGTTCATGCCACCAGATTGCTACTCCAGATACACACTTCCTTATCACCATGCCTGGTTTGATGAGCCTGGAAAAATGGTCATAGACATGATTTCCTACATCCTGGGATTCAGAACAAGTGAAATTATGGATGAGACTGTCTTAGCTTTGATGTCCATGCTTGCTCCAGGACAGCCCCTTGCTGTCAAGTATGATTATGCTACCTTCATAGCTAACAAAATTCACGAGCAATTCATGAATTTAGACAGAGAGAGAGTGTTCAGGTACACTTCATATATATATCATTTGCTGCTATACTATCAACCTGATAGTTTCCTAGTTTCCCTCAAAAAATTGGATGCTAAGGGGGAGCGAAGGTCTGTAATATTTTGGACCTCAGTATTCCATCAAGTTCATAGCTCCCCATATACATATTGTGAGTTTATTGACCTTTTCATATATCCATCCACTTGTTTGTTGTCAACAACTCCTCCTGCTAGGCTCTCTGCTGAAATGCAGAAAATCCTACATCTCTCAAAGGAATACAGTATTGGTGACTGGTATTTTTACCAAAACCACACAATGATCAGGATTTATGGCTGTGAATTAGCCCCCTATAGACTGCCAAAATATGTCCCTATGAGACTCTTTGCCCTGGAATGCTACCGGCAATTCAATAGTTCAGATTTGACTCATTTCTATGGTGCTAGGAAAAAAGCATAGCTCAAGATAAGGCATCAATTGGGCCCTTTTATCTTCAATAAAAGGGAAGAAGCATGGAAGGAAGATGACAATATTCTGAGAGAGAAACTTAAGCTGAAACAAAGTTTTCATTGGTCACCATATGACCCTCAACACTTCATAAGTTTTAGAAGAGTAAAAAACAAGCTTACAGGATATGTGCACCATAAAATCCCTGAGATTGAACAATATGCTAATCAACAGGAATGGGTAGAAGGCACACTAGTTGAAGAGCTTACTGATGAGGAGAAATTAGAAAAAGAAATGAAAGAGCTTGAAAAAATACTTGACCTAGACTCTTTTGGACAGGTGCCTTTCCCATTACCTCAACACCTTGGAGCGGGCGCATCATCTAGCACAACTTTACAACAACGTGCCCAAGAAAGTGCTCCACCTGCAGGGACATCCGAAGGCAAGGAAGTACAACATTCACACCAGCAAGATAAAATGGTAGACCATCCAGATACATCCAAGGAGCAAAGCCAAGGGCAAGCCCCTTCAACACAAACAGAGGCACCTGAAATCCCTGTGTTACAAACTCCTCTTAATGAGGAAAGAGCCAATAAAAGGGACAGGTAGGAAGAGACACCCACAGGGGGATCCACAGAACAGCAAGGAGAGAAGAGGCAAAGGTTAAACCCTTACGCTGAGGAAGAATTGACAGAGGAGACAGCAGGCAACCTAAGGGGTGAGGAAACAACCGAACAGCGGATTCCTCCAATTCTAGAAACATCAACTAGCTCCTTTCAGCAAGAGCAAGAGAGGCAGCATGGTGTGGAGGTTACATCCACCAAGCAACAGAGAAAGCAAGGCTCGGATATAAAAAAGAGCATTCACTGAAATCAAGGCCAGAAATGAGCCAGTAAGGTTCCAGCTCTATAACCAATTGCTAAGAATGGCTCCTACCAATCAACAAAGGCTAATGGCAGCCTATGATATCCAAGAAGGGAAAATGACCCTTAGTCACTTCAGGTCTACAGTACAACAACCCCAGTCATCTGCTGATTATATCAGAACCAATCTGGAAGTCCTTTCTAAAGACATCCACCCAATGGACTAGATTAAACTACATAAGCAAACCGGAGAAATGGTGTACTCCACCTTGGCAGATAAAGCAATATTGGCCCACAGATTGCAAAATTCACTTCATAATACTTCTGCCCAATTGGAATTGGAGAAAGCCTCGTCATTAACCAAGGACAACAGAACTAAATATTTGGAGGAGATTATCATGGAACTGGGACATGATCCCAAGGATCCCAAGGGCATATAGGCCTTGATAAAAAAGAAAGAGGAAGACATAGCAGCCCTCAGAAAACAACTCAGGCTGCCAATTACAATGCACCCTTAGACCATAGAAGTTGCACAACAAAAAGAAGAGGAGGATGTGGTAAGTTTTCTACTGAGGATGAATGAAAGGCTAGCAAAAATAGAGAAAGCCTTGGAGGTAGCACTGCAAGGAAAACAGGGAGAGTTGGCCTCTCAGCTAGCTCAAACAGCTCCATTTCTTACAACTGCTCTTCCTGCAACTACAACAACAATCCCTCCTACTGATCTGGCATCAACAACAGGTACCTCAACTTCAGCAACAACTACAGTAGCATCAGGACAAGATGCCAGCCTGAGCATGGAAGATATGATGAAAGAAATAAAGGCTTTGGAACTCCAAATGGCAGAATTAAAAGAAGCCAAAGAAAAACTGGCCAAGATTGAGGTGAATTATGACAAATCAAAAATGGCTGTGGCTAAGAAGACAAGAGAATTAAAGGCCCTGGAAAATAAGATAAAAGCCTTGGAGAAGGACCTTACTCTTCACAAAACTCTGGCAGAAATCAAAACAATTTTGTGGACTAAAATTGGCCAGTCCATCACTGATCAATGGACATCAATCCAGACTATTCATGACCAGATTGACTTGATAGGGATCAATTTGAGACTCAAAAGTCCAGAGCATTATTGGCAAACAAGACCGAACAGGCCAACCAGCTGATCCATTTTTTGAATACTCATACTAGAGAACAGTTAGCAGCTCTAGATATCAGGAACAGAACAGACACAATTTTGTTAGTAAAAAAGGTGCTAACCATGAGGAATTTTGTGCAGACTTTGGAAAGAAAGTGCCAAGAGATGCAAACAGAAATAAATGCCTTCAGACAAAAGTTTGCAGTGTTGCAGAGCAAGGGGTTACCCAGCTTATTGACCAGCAATGGAAGACTGTTGACACATGAACAATATGCTCGCAGGGTAAATACCTATGTTACCAATCAAATCACAACATCATCAAGCAGCTCAGAAGAGACAGTACCTCCCTCTGGACAGAGTTTATATGACAAATTAGAAAATTTGTTCTATATTGAACATGAAATAAATCATCTTTTTGAAGTCCAGCCAAATTACTACACATATACTGAAGCTGATGAAACATTAATTAAACTACAGAGACACCAGCTGCCAACAGATCAATGGTGGGAGGGCATGCTTGAGGTTTTACCAAGGTAATTTTCATTCTCTCCTTTGATCAGCTACACATTAGCAAATTCAAATACAAGAGCCACCTATCAGAAAATCAAATTGACAAAGGAGGGAATTCGCGCTAAAAAGCATTAAGGAAAACTCAGGCACAAGTGGCAAGTGACAGCACATCAGGAACACAAATCAAAGAAGTAGCTATCAGCCGACTAGTTGAGCCAAAAAGTCAACAATAGCGGAACACCTAAGGCGGCCAGTACAACATAGTTACTCCTTCATTCGTTCTGCGCGGTTCTCCATATCAGTTATGGCCTTTGCCAAAGTAGATGGATGAATTTATTACTTGATATTTTTTCCTACGGGATATTTTGTAAACTCTTTTATAAATACCTCCTCAAGATATGTATTATTGTTGGCTGGTGAATATCATTCTAGACCTGCACTGTATGTTTTGAGAACTCTTCTGAAATAAAGATTGCTGGAATGCTTTGCTGGTGAATTTGCTGGTTATGGAATCAATGGCAGAAGGATATATTGCAGAATTCTCGTGTTAATACATGGATCAATAAGTCTTCTTTACTCTTGTGTTACTGTATCTGTGTTTTATTTACCATCTAAATATCATGCTCTAAGTTACAGAAAAAAGGATAACCCAGAATTTACTTTGCTGTACTCTGTGTTCAATTCCTGTAATTTTTTAAAGTTTTCTACAGGACTAGCATAGGCAAGAATTCCTGACTGCTCTTGTCTCCCTGGTTCTTTCACTCTAAATATCATCAAGGAATTCTTAACTGCACCCTGATAATGTTTATACAATTTCCCTCTGTTAGCATAATGAAAGATTCTTGATTGCCTTTCATTCCTTGACTTCATTTCATCTTATTCCAGCCTGAAAATTGTTCTGTGTTTAATTATCTTGCTCTGTAGTTTTCCTATTGCCAAAGAAACCATACCTAGAGGTTTATTTCCATTAGACTCCATCAACCCAATGGTCTGAACTTCTCTCATATTACAGCCCTGCTCTACTGAATGTCATCTTCCAAACACCAAACAAAACTTGTGCTTCATAACTAGCCTAACATATAACAAAACAAATCTAAAACATAAAGAGAGAGCCCTCTCTGGTTGCAGATTGGCTAGAATCTGTAGCTAAAAGACTGGTTAGTGGTTACCTTGGCCGTATTCCCTTCTGGAGGCAGGGAACAACTTGAGTGATAACACCCGCTGTATTTTCCCACGTAGTTATAGCAACATTTAAACAATCCATAAGTTCTTGGAGGTGTATTTCGATGACTGGATAGTGTTCAGCTTAGTGAAGCGCCATGTAGCAAGTCTGTGCTTGATGCTAGATACATGCCGCAGATACTGGATCGCGCTGAACCTCAAGAAGTGTCTATTTTGTGTCCCCTTTGGGATCTTGCTAGGTCATGTGGTGTGAAACCAAGGGGTGATGGTGGACCTTGCCAAGATCATGGTGATAGTAAATTTGGATGCCTCGGGGAGTGTCAAACAATTGCGTGCAATGCTGGGACATACAAGATATTATAGAAAATTCATCAAGGCTTATGCTCAGATTAATGCGCCTATGGAGAAACAATTGAAGAAGGATGCTACATTCTTCTAGGATGAAGAATTTCAGTGTAGTTTGAATGTATTGAAAGAGAAGATGGTCATTGCGCTAATCTTGTTCTTCCCAGATTGGAAGAAGGAATTCCATGTGCACGTTGATGCCTCGTGTATTGAGTTAGGATAAGTGCTGACACAAGCCATTGAAGGAGAGATGGATCACCCTATAGCCTTTGAGAGTAGGAAATTATCGAAGGCTGAGAAGAATTACTCAATGACAGAGCGGGAAGGATTGGCTATGGTGTACGTGCTTTAAAAGTTTAGGCACTATCTATTGGGTGAACATTTCAAGATGTACACAGACCGTTCTGCCTTGAAGTACCTAGTCAAGCCTGTGTTGGGCTGGAAGATATGTAGATGGATGTTTCTCTTTCAAGAGTATGACTTTGAGGTAATTGTAAAGCCAGGAAGGTTGAATACAAGACCTGACCATTTGTCGCAAATTGAAACGGGGGAGGAGCCTACTAATTTGGAGGAAGGACTCCTTGACACACAGATCTTCGTGGTGTGTGTAGCGGATAATCATTTTGCAAATATTATCCACTTTTTGACTACAGGGATGGCTCCAGAAGGATATACCAGTCAGCAAAAGAAGGAACTAGTGGTGCGTGCGACAGATTTTTCGGTGATTGTTGGACATTTGTATAAGATGGGTGTTGATGAGATCTTGTGAAGGTATGTGCTTGATTTTGAGAGAAATAACATCCTCACGGAAGCTCATGGAGGGGCTATAGGAGGACATTATGCAGGAAATGCAACAATGCAAAAAATTTTGCGCACAAGATTGTGGTGGCCTACATTGCATAAAGGCTCTAAAGTGTATTGTCGGTTATGCGATGCATGTCAGAGAATAGGCAGACCATCGTGAAGGGACAAGTTTCCATTGAATCCTCAAGTATCATTTCAACCATTTGAAAAATGGGCAATTGATTTCATTGGGCCAATTTAGCTTCCAAGAAAGAAGACAGGTGCACGCTATATCATCACCGTGATGGAGTACCTAACCAGATGAGCAGAGGCACATCTGGTGAAGGATTGTACAGGGGCTACGGCAGTGAAGTTCTTGTTTGAGTATGCGTTAACCATATTTGGTTGCCCAAAAGTATTGATGAGTGATCGGGGTACGCACTTCCTAAATGAAACGATCAGCGTGCTGACTGAAAAGTTCCAAGTTTATCATCAAAAGAGAACACTGTATCATCCTCAAGCTAATGGAACAATTGAGGCCTTCAATAAAATCTTGGAGAAAGCGCTAACAAAGATTTGCAATGTGCAGCAGAATGACTAGGATGTGCATGTACATGCAGTGCTATGGGTGTACAGGACCACTTGTAAGACGTTGATAGGACAAACGTTGTTTCGATTGGTCTATGGCGTAGAAGCTATAATTCCTATGGAATACATCGTGCCTAGTCTACGCATAGTAGCTTTCATGGGTATGGAAGATTGTGAAGCCTTGGAAGATCGGCTTGCACAACTGTTGGAACTTGAAGAAGATAGGTTCTTGGCTAGATTCCATTAGCAACTACAAAAGGAGTGTAAAAAATCATGGCACGATCGACACATCAAGCTACACACGTTCAAGGTAAATAATTTGGTATTGTTATATGATAGAAGGTTCACTAAATTTCCAGGGAAATTTTAGATGCACTAGCTTGGACCATATTTTATTAAAGAGATTATAGATGGAGGCGTAGTTTAGCTCGCGAAGCTGAATGGAGAACCTTTTCCGGGAAGGGTGAATGGCAGCCAATTGAAGCCATATACAGGGGATCTGGCTCAATGACTATATAATGATAGGACAGTCTTAATGCTCCATGCAGTTGCAAGGGAGCGTGGGACTATAAACTACGCTGCTTGGATTGGAGGACTGCGCGATAGGTGGGCTGCATGGAATATGATGAAGTTATAGTATAAGAGGCTGCACAAAGGGAGCTACACTAAGAAGGAAGATGCCACGCAACACATCCAAAAAGTAACTGTTAGAGTCAATGTTCATTATTTGACAGCTAGGGGACAGTTAAGAGGAGCGGGTGAGTGGCACTTAAGGCTAAAATCTTTGAAGATCTGCCGCCAAACCATCGTTAATGATAAAGTTTTGGGGGGAATTGTCGGATTTGAATTCAAAAAGCCCTATAAATTATGCGTGTCCATCCAACAACGAACACTTTGCACACTTAGAGTTTTTGAGCCTAGTTGTATGTTGCTTATGAGCCACTTGTTCTTTGAGGATTTGGTCGTGAGCCCTCCATTTGCCAATTTACCTGAGTTAAACCAGAAATTTATCCTCGAAACCATGTTAGGTCCAAGCCCTGCTGAGACTATGAGCACTGGGGTAGATATTGCATTTGAAGGAACCACTCTAGAGGTGGTGAGCATGGAGGCTCCGGCTCCTGTGCCTATGGTGCCGAGGTCACCTAGACTGAAGCCCACACCTGTTCGCGAAACCTAGAAGCTGAGGAATGATAAGCAAAAGAAGCTAGTGTTGGTGTGCAAGTCACCTAGAAAACATTCGACCACTCAGAAGCGGAAGAAGGACAAGCAACCCAAGAGGGTTGTCAATTTGGAGGTTGAGGAGGGACAGGGCACCAAAGACATAGATGCCGAGGGAGTAGAGCCCATTACCAAGTTACCCAAGTACATCCCTCCGCGAAAAGGGAAGACAAAGGTCACTAAGGACCCGGATGCTGATAAATTCATCATCTCTACAAGCCTGTTGCCGGAGCAGGTTCCCTTTGAAGGTCTGTTCCTCACATGGATCCCCCTGTTGAAAATGGAGGATTGGGACTTGGTGGACCATGAGAGGTTCCCGCACCTAGCAACTGCAAATTACATGAAGCATGTGTACTACCGGGATTCAGTGTCACCGAGTTGGAGATGGTGGAATGGATCTGCGGAGTGGAAAATTCTGGGCTATTGAACCTATTGTGGGTGCCCCACTATCACCGCACTAATATTAACACCACCTATGTGCGACAATTACTTACTCTCATGCACGATGGGTGATTATGGCTTGGTGCGCATATACCCATCACAAACATTCTCATCCATAGGATCATGCGCCTGTCACTTGAGGGTGTAAATTTGGCCAAGGTGTTTGGCAGAAAGGTAGGAGAAAAAGACCTGGTGGATAAAATGAAAATGGAGTTTGAACTGGTGAAGAAGCTGCGCGGCTATTCCATCATGTCCATCAACGATCTTGTGGTGTATATTTCTACACAAATCCTGGTAGGAAAAGTAATGAGAAAGTGCCACACGAATGAAGTTCCAGCGCTATGGTATCATTAGCTGCACAATAAGCGAAGGGTGTGTAGTTTAACTGGTCGCGGTACTTATGCAGTGAGTTCCTTGTGAATTGCCACAAGGTCCAGGATGAGACCAAACCATTCCACTATGTGTGGTTGCTGCTTTCAATCATATTGGTTGCATGGGAGCTACTAGAGGACAACCAGTTTCCTCCACTAAAGGAAGGATTGTTGGAGGCCGCAAATTTCACCTCTTTGTGGGCCACGAAGGATCCTGTACACATCACTGAAACAAATATTTTCTGGGTATTGATGGAGTCCAGTATCTGCATGCTAAGGTTGTACCTGACCTTGTATGAACAATTTTTGCCATGTGTCGTGTTCAAAGCGGCCTTCCACCACATCTACATTCAAGCATGCAAGGATCTGTAGCAGAAATGATATGATTTACCATACTTGGTTACAGATCACGACATACAGGAGGTGATCAAGCGTTGGCTAGCAGAGTGGTGCGCCCCATCATATTTGGATGCAGAAACTAGTAAGGGCATGAGAAGCTCCACTGAGAAGAAGAGGAAAGATGCAGCAAAGCAGGCTACACAAAAATTGGCCATGCAACGGAAAAAGGAAGCTGCAGAAAAGGCTTGGATGGAGAAGGAGCGCGCTGAAAAGGAAAAGGCCGAGAAAGAACAATGCGAATTGCAAAGAAGTGGTAAGTCTCCTTCACCTACCACAAAGGAGGAAGAACAATTGAAACAGGGTGGAGGAAGAGACGAGGGGCAGAGCACTCGGTTTTGGCTAAGGAAGCACAAAGAGAAACAACAGGAGGGTTCCCACAAAAAGTAGAAATCGGACAAAACGCAGGTGGATCCCTTAACCTTGACAAGGGGTGATCTCGATGATATCGGTAACAAAGTGCGCGATACTACAACCAAACTGTTGTAGCAACTCGAGGAACAATACATCCAGATGCTGGGGAGCACCCAAAAGGATCTTCGCGAACCGCAGAACCAAACTAGCAGAATACAGGTGGGCCCAGGTCAAGCGAGCGTCGCAAAAACAAGCCTGGCACCGAGGACAAGTCAGGCTGCAGAATTGGTAAGGATAGTGGACCTTAGATTAGTGGTGCTACCAGAAGGGTCCCTGTGAGTAGAATCAACTGACAGTTGAGTTATTTTGAGAACCCTTAAGGACATTGCAGCTCTCTCTTTGCAATGTGCAGAATAGCACTGGAGTTGCACATACCCGAGGACGTAGAACCAGAGGCCATGATCCAAAAATTAGCTACAGGTGTCCACGAGGAAAAGGTAGAGGTTGTGAGAGTTCAATTTGTGCTCAACATGAAAATCACGGAGTTGCAACTCAAATCATAGCCTTCGACTCCACCCTAGGTCAAGGAGTAGTGCAGAGCTGCTATAAAAGAAGGTATGACCACTTTGGATGTCGCTGTCACTAACTGCTCGACCTTATTCAAACAAGCAATGGAATTAGTGACGACTTTGCAGGGAGACCCAACCTTGCAAATGCTAAACATAGAAGTGCGTGAGCTACAGAAGCAGTATGGTGAGGTCTCGGCGACAACGCGCTCAATTTCTCAAGCATAACGCCTTGCCAAGTTACAGGAGGGGAAGCAGCTCCGCGCACAGGTAGAAGCAGCCCAATAGAAGGAGGTCGTGCTTAAAGCTAGGTTGGGACCTTGGTTAGATGAAGCTTACCAAGTAACAACCAACATTCAGGAGAAGCTGACAGGCTTGCAACAAACACAACAAAAGATCAGGCTGGTTGCGAATGGTCCAACTATAGAGCAATTCGTCGAAGAAGTCATGCAGGCAGCTACGTAGAGCGCTGTTGAGGTAGCAGTTGTGAAATTGGAGCTGTAGGATCTTCTCAGCAAGATCGCTGTTTCAGCCGAGTGAATCAAGGGCGAGTCACAACCTTTGTGTTGGGGGCTTGTTGGGATGGGGTCCCCTGGGTCAGTTTTGGGGTTAAAAACCCAAGTTTTGATGTGAATTTTGGTAAAAAGATGTAAAGTATCCACAATTTGTGGATGCAGAGCATGTAGATAGTTAGAAGTCAAAAGGGGTTCAGCCCCTTGTCTATGTAAAGTCAAGTCGGTTTTGGATTGTATGAAGAAAATCTATAAATAGATGTGTCTTAGAGAGTCTAAGGCAGAAGTAAGAAGTAAGGAATGATGAATGTAATGGGTTAATAAAAGATAGCGCATAAGTGAGTCTTAGAGGGAGAAAAGGCTCTATAGCTGAGTGTGCAGAGGCCTAGAGTAGAGTCCGTAGCTGAGTGCATGGATCCCTGCAGCTGAGTGTGCAGGGCAATTTTGAGTCTGTAACATCGTATTTATTATCAATAAAGAAGTCTATTGGACAATTTCATGTGTTCATCTGTTTACTTATGTTATTTATGTTTACGATACATGCTATGATGGAATAAATATCTTTATGAAATATTAATGTATTGATGCACAATTCAGTTGGATAAGTCTTGCTAACTATACCCAATGCATATTAAGTATTTATGTGAAGATTATAATACATTCTATTGTGTTTATTGAATACTTAAGTAGATCCATGCGAAGTCATATCTAGGGTTGCTTTATGGTGCATGTAAGTGGATGTTTTATTTGTTAATGGTCCACAAAACCCTTTGAAGACCTTCGCGAAGGTCTAAGGACCGTTTAATGGAAGTTGCAGTACCAAGAATTAGGGGCTTATAGGTTTGCGCGAAGGTAGATCTAGCGTAATAAAAGGCATCACACTACTCTCTGGATGTGGAAACTTGGTTCCAACATTCCCCCATATTGCTTTAGGTGAGACTTCAATCTGCGCTACATGGGTTAATGCCGAAAGGGCCAGTAGTGTAGGGATTTGTTTGGCACAACTAACTCTGAACCTGGGTCAGGACCCACTAAAACAACACTCGACCTCTTTCTTGAAGATCTTAGATCATACTTTCGGTGTGGCTACGCTTGCATGAAATCCACAAACTGTTTACAATAATAGTCTATATCCTCCTCATTTGTTGTTGCTTCTCTATCATGACTAGTCTCCTATTGAGTCATATTTTCATGTTCTTCTTGGGAGAAAGTGGAATACAAGTTTCCCTGCATCTCATGTGTATCTGATGATTGTTCATCGGAATCATCTTCTAAATATAGAGGATGAGGGATTTGATTGAGCCATTCCTTTCTTTCACTTCAAAGTATCTACAATGGAGGCCTTCAATACTGTGGGTTATAACCCCGGTTGTTGCCTTGAGAATTCTATTTGGAGAGACTCATGTTCTCAAGTTCAAACTTTCCAACCTTATGTGATAAAATCCCAATGAGTGTATCCAGTTCATCCCACTTCAGGTTTGGTGATTATTTAGCTTAACAAAAGGAGGATTCTTCTTCTTTCGCTCTTTTATTCTCAGTATGTTCCTTCTTTCCTCTTGACTTCCCCAATGAGGTGAAATTTTCTTCCACCTCAAGCACATCGATTTGGAGTTGATCTAAAGTGAAAGACTTCCTTTCCCTTAGAGTAAAACTAAAGTTGGATTCAAAGGCTCCCAAAAAATCTACTTGATGAATAGCTGAAGGAGGCTTTATCTCACCTAGTAGGTTATTATACTACTTATTGAACCTTTTTATAAATTCTGAGATATCCTCTTTTGGCTTCTTCCTTATAGCATTAAACTTTGTGAGGAGGTACTCATGATTTCTCTTTTCACCCCATTTTTGTGTGAAAGAGTTTTCAAGTTCCTCCTAGGTAGTGATGGAGGAATTGGGTAGGGCTTTAAACCATTTTCTGGCTTCTCCATCAAGGGATTGTACAAAAAGTCTCAGGACCACATCCAACTATTCTACGTTTAGATTCTTAGCAAAAGCACAAAAGGTTTCAATGTGTCTCTGTGCAGTGTTTTCATCCTCCCCATTGAACCTCGGGTAGTCTGGGGCATAGCACTTAGGGGCTGAGGTAAATCAAGAGGGGCATATTTATTTAGCAAAAGACTTGGAACAACCATTTGAATTAATGGAGGGGGATTGAAATTTGCCTAAGGAATTTGGGCCAAAAATATAGTTTTAGGAGTGGCTAGATTGAAAGTAGGGTATGCGAGGTTTTTAGGAGTAAATCCTGAGTAGTGAGTAACATCGGGTTGAGAGCTGGATGAGGAAGCTTCAAAGACTGATGGGACAGTAGCATAGGTAGTAGGAGTTTTCTCCTTCCAAACTTTCCAGAAAATTAATTTCTCTAGGTCAGATACAAATGGGGCTTTCTGCTGAGAGGTATTTGAGCGAGTGTGAGGATTTTTAAAAGCTATGATGATAAATGATAATGGGGTTTATGGAGTCGCCAAGATGAAGTGGATGTAATCAGAACATCATTTCTCACCTACACAAAGAGTGCTCAATTTGTTGTATCCCATGGGAAAAATCCTTCAATACGTTTCCCGGCAACGACGCCAAAAGATGTTGTCACTCCAAGAGACAACCTTGGATTGCTTACAAGACCAGTGTCTAGGCACATCTAGATTTTGTATGTCTCAAATGATTCTCAGGAAAATGGAGACATCACATATATTCTCTATATATACATATACATCTCTCTCTCTCTCTCTCTCTCTCTCTCTCTCTCTCTCTCTCTCTCTATATATATATATATATATATATATATAAAGGGATGTGTTGGTTCATTCATCCAAAGGTATAAGTCATGTATTTTTGGTACTTCTTCACATATGCAACTCACAAAAATATGTGCATAAAATAGTGGAGGTCGAGTAGTTCAAGGACTTACAGTTTAATAAGATTTTATAGAGAAATGAGAGAGGATAAGAAGAAAGAGAAACTCATCACATAGAGCTTAAAGCATCAATAATTCTACATTTAACAGATAGAGCTTGAAACGTTAGGAATTTCTACACTTATTTGAGTTATGGGTAGATATAATGGATAAAAGAGAGACTGAATGCTATGATTCATGTAGTGAAATTTTACAGATATAATCTCAATAATCCATACAAGCACATGCATTAATAAGTCAATACAAATGAATTTGTGAGGAAGTATGAAATATTTCTTGCAATTATGAATGCATGAATTCAGATAAAAAACATGAACATAATACACTTTAACAGAGGGATAACATACTGTAATACTCGAAGGGGGAATCACCACCATTTACTTGATATTCTAAAATATCTCTATTATAAAGTCATACAGTCTGAAAATAACATGTAGAGTTTTCTTTAGGATTTCTGAACATCATTACAACAAAATATATTCAGTTGAGTCTAAACTGTAAGGTCAACTAGCTGTCTCGGCCTGGGATGGCTCTGGAGCCCAAAAATATTAGAAAATATTAATTGCCTCATTTAATGGTGGCACATTACAGGGTGAAAAAACAAGTCAACAGTCAGGTAAGAATGTTAACAAAATATCTCGGTGCCCATCCTTGTGATCGTCGCTGCTTCAGTTGAATTTTTCTCACGGTCTAGCCTCTTGTGTTACTCAACCGATTCCTGTCACTTCCACCTTTACTGCTTGAACCATTCATCCTTCAAAGCTAGCATTGGGCACTATCATTTTCATGTCGCAGTACTAAAGCAAAGGACCCCTAGGTGGTACTTCATCTTACCTTTGTGTGGGGGCACCATGCTAGATAATCAAGTCCACCCAAGCTACTAAGTCCTTGTTTACTTTTGTCAGTGTCGACTCTGGTTCCATGTCCCAAAGGGTCTTTTTGGATCACCCCATGCCGGGTTTTAATGCTCCATCTTCCTTATTAAATTCCATAGCTATTGACCCACCGCACCTTTAAAGTTCTGCACTACCTAGTTGCGGAGTTCTCATATCGAGATTTCTCACTAAAAAATCTTTACAGGAGGGTGCCTCCAGATCCACTTTAGCCCCTTTTACTTCATGTGATCGAAGGCTATGACCGGGTGCTTTGTCCTCGTGTGCTAGGGCCATTTGACTTCCCTCCAGGGGTCTTTTTCCTTTGTGACTTGGAATATATCATATCAACAATTTATAAAACTTTGCCTTTGGTATCTCTCCTTGACACTGGCCCACCCAGGATATCGTAATAGCACTGTGGGAGAGAGTGTGAAGATGAGTGGTTTTTGGAGGGGGGCATGAGTGGAAGTCGTAATTGAGGGGGAGGGGTTAAAAATAATATGAGAGGGACACGTAGCGGCGGGGCCCGACTGGGGAAATTTCTTTTTTGGACCCCCCCGGCTGATAAAGGGAAACATGGTGGGGGGGGCCGAAAAGGCTTGGGAGCCATCGATCTGGGCAAAGTCAATATGGGTTGTCTAGAGATGGGGGGTGTTGAATTAACATGCAGCTTTTGAAAAGGGTTGAACCTGACAACCCTTAAAATATATTGTATAAAATATCGCATCCGGGAGACTTCTTGCATATCACAATCGCAAGCCGGGAGGGACTTCGGCGGAGGAGGAACCTTTTCTTTATGTGATCGCCAATTTCAGATTTGTGGGATTGATGATGTCATCAATGCCACGTGGCCCTTCTTGAGTGGTGACACATGTCACCCGGATATGCCCGCATAGGACCCCTAAAATGCCAAATTTGCATGCCATGTGTCCTACATATTGCCATGTCATGCTAACGTCAACTTCCATGTGCATTCATTGGGACCAATGGTATTCTGCCACGTGCCCCCCTGGAGGAGAGAGAAAATGCCCACCTACCTCTGGTTTTGCAACTGATTTCCTCTGTAAATCAACGTCGCCCCCTCGATGACTTTACACTAAAAGCCAAATTTTTTGGCGATTTTCATGATATTAACGTTCGACGATGTTCATGACTCTATGTTTGTGTTCACCCTTTTTCACCTACGATCACCGATATGCGATATCGGTGCTCTGCATTGTGAACCACCAATATATCGATAGATTGTGCTCGGGGCCCTCCAATCGCCGATAAGCCGATGTGCCATGCCTTGCGACCCGCTGATTTACGATTTGCGATATTGGCGATTGGCCGATTACAGATTTCATTGCCTTTCTTTGCCACTACTTCAGTAAAACCCTGATTGCGATTTGCGATGAGCATGACCCATAGCCATTTTTCCTTGGTTTTCTAGATTTGAGAGGGTATCTTCAATCTACTCTAAATTCTAGTCCAGGAGTCCGTTTTTGGACTTCCACCTTCTGTTTGAAATCTTATTCTAAGAACTATCCATTGGAAAGGGTCTGATTTAGCTTTGATAGCTTATGTGGCTTGAAAAATGGCTTCAAACTTCAGTACTATTTGGCACTTGGGACAACTGAAAACTCATAATGCAGTGAGTGACAACATTAATGACCGCAAGAGAACCAAATACATACATGTATTTGCCATGCATGCGAAACTAGCAAGGAAATAATACATGCAACTCTATACTTGCAATTAATCCCACTGTATCTACTTGATCCAACTCTTCCTTGATTGATCCTTGCTTTCCTTTTCTTTCTTGTCCTTCCTTTTCCTTCCTTTCTCCAATTCTAGAGTGCTCCAAGAATTCTCTAAGTGTGCAAGAGTATGAGAGAGAGAATAGAGGGAGAGCTCCAATCCAAAACTGTCAAATGACTGTGAACTGATCCTTAAAAGCCATTTTATTATTGAGGCCACTATTTTCTTCAATTTCCTCTATTTTTCCTTCAATTTCCTCCTCATGCAACCTGTGACTTTTCACCTTCTTTTTGTCCTATTTAACATTATTTTCATAAATAAAATGCCAATTAGTTCCTCTTTTCATTTTCAAAGCCTTTTTCAATGCATTTTATAATGCCTTTGCAAATTTACTTAGCCATAATAAACCAAATGAAAACCCACTAGGTTTTTTTCCCAACATTCATCTTGGAATACGTATCCCATGACCTTGGTCTTATTTTCCATGTATTAAATTTATTACATGAAATTTTAACTCGAGGCTGTTACAGACCCCTACCCCTTAGGGGAACACCATCCTTAGTGTTCTTTGACACCTACAACCAACAAGACCGCTGAAGACCAAAACACACTGCCCATGGAGCTTTCTAACTTAGCTCGATGTAGTATTTACAATGAACCTGCTAAAAATAAAAACCAACGTGACAAACATAACAACATGACAACCATACTGCTTATTGGAGATTTATAACATATCTCATTGTAGTATTTACAATAAAAACCACACATAAATATATACATATACCAAAACTCCTTTGCCTCAACTAGAAAATAATGAAGGATACATAACCTACATTTGATCAACCATCTCGCATTTAGCTTCATCCGCCCCAAAGTGTTTCCACTACACTTTAAATTTCTTGATTTCTCTATTCTGGAGCATGAGATGTTTCTACTGTTAAATGCACTGAGGTTATTACTGGAATTCTCCTTCTAGCTCCACCTGTAATATAGACCAATCAATCACATGATCAACATCTTTCACATATATTTTAAGCAATGAAACATGGAAAAGATCATGGAATTTCACTGTTGGAGGCAGTGCAAGTCTATAAGCCATTGGTCCAATCCTCTCAAGGATCTCGAAAGGCCTACAATACCGAGGTGCCAACTTTGCACATGATCCAATACTCAAGGAACTCTTCTTGAGATTAATGCGCAAGTACACATGTTCCCCAACCTGAAAATCCTTAAATACCCTGTGCTAATTTGTATAACTCTTTTGTCTATCCTGTGATGCCTTTAGATCCTTCTTGATAACCCACATTTTCTGTTCCATCTCTACCAACATGTCTATTCCTATAACCACCCTGTTCATTGGATCACTCCAGTTGATGGGTGTATTACATCTCCGCTCATAAATTGCATCAAACAGATTGATCCTTAATGACTCTTGATTCCCATTATTGTAAGAAAAATCTACCAGTGGAAGGTAATCCTCCCACCTCCTCTAATGGTCCATAACATACATTCTCAACATGTCCTCCAAAATCATGTTGACCCTCTCTATCTATTCATTTGTCTATGGTTGATAAGTTGTACTGAAGGCCAACTCTATTCCCAAACCTGCAAATAACTCCATCCAAAACTTGGAAGTGAACTTGGCGACTCTGTATGACACAATATCCTTCAGAACACCATGCAACCTCACTATCTCCCTGATGAAGACCTGTGGTACCTCACTATCTGAATAAGTAGAATTAATCGCTATGAAGTGAGCTACTTTAGTAAACCTTTCAACCACAATCATGATGGAATCATGTTTTCTAGATGTCCTTGGAAAATCTGTGATGAAATCCATAGAAATTACCTCCCATTTCCACTCTGGAATTAGAATTAGATGCAATAGACCACCTGGATTCTTGCACTCTGCTTTTACCTGTTGAAAATACAAACACCTTGTGATGAACTCAACTACCTATTTCTTCAGATTCGCCCAGTAGTAGAACTTCTTAACTGTTGTCAATGTCTTTTGATATCCTGGATGACCTGAATACAACTTAACATGAAATTTCCTCAACATAATCTTCTTGAGTTCACTATTGTCTAACACATAGATCCCGTCCCTAAATCTAACAAAACCATCTGGCAATAGATGATAATCCACATCCTGATCCCTTTCATCCTGCTATCCTGCCTATAAGATCTGATCCTATAAATATGTCCCATATGAGCTTGTAGCTTCTATGTGATTGACCTACACTCTTATGCCAAGAGAATCTACAACCCTGTTCTCCTTACCCTTAATGTACTTGATCTCGAAGTCAAACTCATTAAGCGTGGCCAACCATCTAGCTTGCCTAACATTGAAATTATATTGGTCAAACAAATATCTCAGCCCACTGTGATCACTCATCAATACAAAACTACTGGCAAGAAGATAATGTCTCCACATCTTCAATGCATGAATGATAACTGCCGACTCAAGATCACGTGTCACGTATTTCTGCTCATGCACATTCAATTTCCTTGAATCGTAGCATACCACCTATCCCTCCTGCATCAGGACTCCATCAAGTCCTTTCTTGCAAGAATTTGTACACACCACAAACTCTTTATCTAGATCTGCAATATTTAGAACTCGAGCATTTGTAAGCAACTAGTTCAACTGCTCAAAACTAGTTGCACATTCCTCTGTCCCTTTAATTTTCTTTCCTTTCGTCTGCAATGATTTAATAGGATAGGAAATCCATGAGAAGTTCCTGACGAACATCCTATAGTAATTTTCTAACCCCATGAATGATCTGAGCTCATCCACATTCCTAGGAGCTGCCCATTCCATGATAACTCAGATCTTTTCTAGATCCACTTGTGGTGAAGTAAAATTATTAGTGCGGACACGAACAAATTCCTCTAGCTCAATAATGGGTCTAGCCAAAACAGATACATTCTATGGAAGATTTCCTTAGGTTAGAACCAATCAAGAGGGCCTACCTCTTGGTTGCTTATCCTATTTGATGATGTCCTCGCTTGCTCACTCTAGCAATCTCTCGCTTCCTTCTTCAAGCTCCTGAAACAAGTAAACAACAAAAACACACAAACATAATAATAGACAAATTGCAAGTAAACCTACTTAATGAGTTAAGAAGCATCAAGACACGAATATGTAATATTACAAAAAATGTAGGAAATCAATCGATAGTTGCATATATTAATATCAAAGAGAGATTACAACCATTTGTCTTGACGTCGCAGTCTTCCTCTGACAAGACCTAGTTCCCACACACTTCTGCTAGCATTCCATGATGGCTTCAAACAATAATAGTTTAAAGGATCTTCCCTTTAGACTTCACTCCAAACCAAACACAATTCTCTCTACCATAACTAGATGGCTACAACTAGTAATAGCTTGCTTGTCTAATCAAAATAGTATGCTCACACTCAGCCAACACTCTAACTGTAACTAGGACTAGTTTGTTCTTGGGAAGAAGGGAGGTTTATATAGGAAATATGGATGGGAGAGGGATCCTCTTCTCACGGGAGAAGGACTTATCCCTTGAGGTAGTTCCATCATTATAGGGGAAAGGAGCCCAAACTATCATCCTCGACCCCATCTAGTCAAACCATTTACCAGACTTCCGTTACGAAGCTTCTAGAGCTAGAAGCTTTGGCTCTAATTTAAAAAAATTTCCATAACAGGATCGGCGTGACTGGAACACAGCTCAGTCACACCGATCGGTGTGGGGAATAGTGCTAATATCTGCACATCGGCGCAGGGGAGACAAAGGTCATTAGCGTCGGCCTTGTAAACTGGGCAAAACAGAAGTTTCAGGGGAAATGGTGCAAAAGGGGAATGATCTGCTCATGAAGAGGGACATAATGGGAGTTTCTTCATGAAGGCAAAGCATGCAGAGTTCACTGTGGAGGTCCTCCAGGATCAAGGAATGGGGAGTACAAGGACAGTGACAAAATGTTGTGTAATAGATGCCCCCTAAAGCATGAAGGCCGAACCAGAGTGAGGGATGAAATTCCTTATAAATCAGTGCAGGGAACCGGTCTACCGTTGGAAAAACTGCAAGCAATTATAGATACATATACATAAACTAAGATCTCTATCAAATGATAAATGAATTGTGGCATGGATGCAGCCATCCAGAGAATGATCATGTAAATGGATCCAAGTATGGGCGCAACCATTCGTCAAAGAGGATCATAATGAAACCAAGGTATGGTCGCAGCCATCCAATTGTAGGTTTTAACCCCGTACAGAAATTAGCTGCGTGCGAGTTCTAAAACACAGAAAATAAATAATGTGAGAGCATAACACATAAAACACATATACACAAAGATTTTCCCCTAGATCCAAAAATTGGGATTACCAGTTTGATTTTTCATTATGTTCCTTTCAATGCTACAATACATATTTATACATGCCGAAGCATCCAATACCATGGAATGAGAAACCATCGCATCCAAAACCATGGACCGAAAACCATCGCATCCAAAACCATGTGCAAAAATCATGCACAAAACCATAGGTAGGTCTGCCCAACCTAATATAGGGTCCAAAAACAAAATTTTCCGAGAAGATGCCCTGGATCCCATACAGTGGGGTTACCTGCACCCGTCAAACCCCCTGTGACCCCCTCGCTATGCAATCAACACAACGAAAGGGGGGGCTCTGCCCCCCCTCTAACCCCCCGGTTAACTACGTGGGGTAGTCGTGGAAAGAATATAACACAACCCAACATTCTCCCACTTGTTGTTTTCTTTCCACAGGGGGCCACAAGAGAGATTAGCCATTTATCCAGCCCTGCAACGCCCATTGTTTCTCTACACCAAGAGAGCTTCTCAGAGCTCACAGATTTTGTCAATGCATCTATAGTATTGTTCAAAGTGTCCACCTTTACCAACAACACCTTTTTGTCTTCTATCATATCCCTCACAAAGTGATACCGAACATCAATGTGCTTTGTCTTTGAATGATATGTAGGGTTATTTTCCAATAAAATTGCACTTTGGCTATCACAGTCTATCCTTATGGCTCCCTGTACTAACCCCATACTTGAACACAATCTCTGCAACCAAACTGCTTCTTGCTTGCATGAGTGACTGCCATGTATTCTGCCTCTGTAGTTGATAGTTCCACTATAGATTGTTTCTTACTCATCCAATTGACTGCACCTCCAAATAGGTTAAACAAATACCCACTTGTAGATCTTCTCTGATCCAGATCTCCAGCCTAGTATACCTCAACAAAGCCACGAATATCCAATAGTCTGTCCAATCCTAGTATTCCTTGGTAGCAAAAACCATAATCACTAGTGCCACGCAAATACCTGAAAACCCGCTTCACTGTTGTTCAGTGCTCGTTCCCTAGTTTTGACATAAACCTGCTCAATACTCCCACGGCATGTGCAATGTCTGGTCTAGTACAGACCATCGCATACATCAGGCTACCGACTGCACTTGCATATGGAACATGGGACATGTCCTCTTCCTCTTCTTGTGTCTTGGGACACTGTTCAGTAGATAAATTTACACCTATAGAAATAGGAACCTTCACCGGTTTACTATCCTACATATTAAACCTCTACAATATTGTCTCAACATAATTCCTCTTGTTTAACTAGAGCTTCCTCTTTGTCCGATATCTTTTAATTTCCATGCCTGAAATATAGTTTGCAACACCAAGATCTTTCATGTCGAATTTGGAGGACAAATGGTCTTCAAATCCTGGATAATTTCTTTGTCATTTCCAACTAGAAACATATCATCCACATACAAGACCAGATAAATAACATGGTCACCAATTAATTTAAAATACACACAGTGATTTGCTTTGCTTCTGGTGAAGCCAAGTCCCCGTATAAATGTATCAAATTTTTGATACCACATCCTTGGTGACTGATTTAACCCATATAGAGACTTCTTTAACTTGCATACCAGTTCTTTCTTACCCTTCACCGCAAAGCCTTCAGGTTGCTTCATGTATATCTCCTCTTCCACATTCCCGTGAAGAAATGTTGGCTTCACATCCATCTGTTCTACCTCAAAATCAAAAGCAGAAACAATAGATAAAAGTAATCTAATAGAAGCTACCTTGGCAACAATAGAAAAAATATCACCAAAATCAATTCCTGGCACCTGGGAATAACCTTTTTCTACCAACCAAGCTTTGTATTTCTTCACCTTTCCTTCTGCATTTGTCTTCTTCTTGAACACCCATTCGCTGCCAATGGGTTTCCTTCTAGCCGGCAACTCCACTAGATTCCAAGCCTCATTTTTATGCAAAGATGCCATTTCATCAACCATGGCCTCTTTCCATAGTTTGCCATCCTCGGAATCTACTACTTCCTTCACAGTTCTAGGATCATCATCAGTAACAGATAAAGAAAAATTTGAATAGAAAGTAGATGGAATATACCTTTCTGGCTGCCTTCTTTCTCAAATTGGTCTTCTCACACCCAGAGTTTGTGTCTCTTCATCTTCTGATTCCTCCTCTGTTGTAGAGTCTGATTCTTCCTCCTTAAGCTCAAACTCTATCTTCTCAGGTTCCTTTGGTTGGACTTCATATTGAATAACATATTTCACCTCTCTAAACACCACGTCTTAACTGTACACAACCTTCCTTGTTACTGGGTTACAAAGCTTATAACCCTTTAAACCATCCTTATACCCAATAAATATGCACTTTTCAGATTTACTATCAAACTTGGTTCTTTTCTCCTTTGGAACATGTACATATGCATCACATCCAAATACCTTCAGATGTGAAAGAGAAGGTTTCTTACCAGTCCATACCTCTTGTGGAGTCTTATCTCCAACGCTGATGAAGGTGATCTGTTGACCAGGTAACATGCTGTCTCCACCGCCTCTGCCCAAAATTCCGGTCCTAACTCGACACCACTGAGCATGCTTCTTGCCCTTTCCATTAACGTCTTGTTCATTCTTTCCGCAACTCCATTTTTCTCAGGTGTGTATGGAGTAGTCTTCTGCTGTGCTATACCACACTTCTTACAGAATTCTTCAAATTCCTTGCTACAAAACTCTCCACCATTATCTGTCCTCAACACCTTTATCTTCTTCTCTGTTTGGTTTTCCACCAGAGCCTTAAATTATTTAAACTGTCAAAGAATTCGGATTTCTTCTTAAGGAAATATATCCATGTATTCCTTGAGAAGTCATCTATAAATGATACATAGTACAAAGAGTTACCCAGTGATGGAACCTTCATAGGTCCAAACACATCACTGTGCACAAGTTCTAATATCTATTTCGCCCTCTTACCACCAGAGGGGAAACTCACCCGATTCTGCTTCCCATATACACAATTTTCACAGAAATCAAAATCTAGAGAGCTATTACTCATACCTTTTATCATACCTTTACCATGAAGTATTCGAAGGCCCTTCTCTCCAATATGTCCAAGCCTTTGATGCCACAACATGGTCTTCTCTCCAGAGACCACTAATTTTTTTCTCCTCTTTTAGGAACCACAGAACTGTTGCACCCATCAACAACAGTAATACCTTACAGCTTGTAGAGAGTTCCAATCCAAACTCCCTGCATCAATACCAGTGCTCCCTGAACCATCTTATAGGTATCCTTATCGAACACTATTTTTACACCTACATCATCCAGCTTGCTTACGGAAATCAAATTTCAGGCCAATGCAGGAATATGCAGAACACCCGGAAGTGTTCTAACCCTTCCACCTTGCAACTTCAACTTTACATTTCCGTGACCAATGATTCTAGCCTTCCTATCATCCCCTAAGAAGACATCACCACCATCGTATTTCTCATACTCATAGAACCACTCTATATGGGGAGTGAAGTGAAAGGATGCACCTAAGTCAATTAACCATGCCTCATGATCTACATGTGTACTTGAAGAAGCCAAGTACACATCCCCACCTTCATCTGAGGTGGTTTTTGCCTCTACAGAAGGAGTATCATCAGATCCCTTTCCTTTATCAGGAGCTTTAGATTTTCAGTCCCTTTTGTAGTGCCCTTCATTTCCGCATTTCCAGTACACCACCTTTATATGTTTTCTTGGAGATTTAGATCTCCCTCTAGATTTAGATCTCCCACTTGATGACTTATTTTTGTTTCTATTCTGGGACCGTCCTCGTATAGACAAGGCATCACCATTATGGCTCTCCATATTTTTTCGTCTCATTTCTTCCGTCAGCAAGGATGAGACTATTTCATCAAACTCCAAGGCAGTTGCATTGCTACCTATTACAATAACCAGACTATCCCACGAATCTGGTAGAGAACACAACAAACTGATGCAATTATCTTCATCTAAATTTTAATATCAATAGATAACAACTGGCTTACCACAGTATTAATGTGTTCAGATGCTCTGTCACTGAGTCTCCATCTTTCATCCTTAGGTTATACAGATTTTTCCATAGGAATAGTTTATTCACCAGAGACTTAGATTGGTACAAAGTCCCTAACTTGTCCCACAAAGCCTTCATCGTAGTTTCCCCTGATACATTCAACAATATTGAATCTGAGACACACAATCGTATTGTGCTCTTTTCCTTTTGATCCAACTTCTTCCATTCTTCATCAGACACTCCCGTTGGTTTAGTACCTGGATCTACCGTGATCCACTGATCTTTATCCACCAACAGATCCTCCATCTTGAGTTTCCACAACTCAAAACTTTGACCATTAAATTTCTTGATCTCTATCTTTCCACTACTCACCATCTTCTTTCACCACCAGAATCGATCTTACAGATCTCCCATTGAACAGGGTCTACCATAGGCCCGAGTGAAACCCCTCAGCAATAAAGGCGTCCCCTTGAAGCCAAAATAGCTCCGATACCAAATGTAGGTTTTAACCTCATACAAAAATCACCAGCATATGAATTCTAAAACACAGAAAATAAACAATGCGAGAGCATAACACATAAAACACATATACACAGAGATTTCCCCTGGATCCCAAAACTGGGACTGCCAGCTTGATTTTTCATTATGTTCCTTTCAATGTTACAATACATATTTATAATGTCGAAGCATCCAATACCATGGACCGAAAAACCATCGCGTCCAAAACCATGGACCGAAAACCATTGCGTCCAAAACTATGTGCGAAAATCATGCACAAAAACCATAGGTAGGTCCGCCCAACCTAATATAGGGTCCAAAAAAACAAAATTTTACGAGGCGCTACCACAGACCCCATAGAGTGGGGTTACATGCACCCCTCAAACCCCCTATGACCCCCCTGCTATGCAATCGACGCAACGAAGGGGGGGGGGGGGCTCTACCCCCCCTCTAACCCCCCGGTTAACTACGTGGGTTACTCGTGGAAAGAATATAACACAACCCAACACCAATCATGAGAAGGATCACATACAATCACTCATGGTCTGGTCGCAGCTAGCCGTCTGAAAGAGATATGCATATCATCATAACCATGTCACATCACTTCACAACCTTGTCTTGTGTGATCTGTGTCTAGGGTCTTGCGCTCCAACACGACTTGATCAAAGTACAGATCCTAGCATACAAATAGATCTGTTGACATCAAACATGCTAGAATGTCACTTGATTACTAGTCAATGATGTAAATTGTTAACAAGCACGAGAGAAACCACCAATAATGACAATGGCCCTCAAGGTACTATCAGCACAATTCACGGGATGTGAATACAGGAACTGAAGTCGAACACCCGTGAAATCACTCGATCGAAAGCCAATGATGTGAACTTGTCAACGAGTGCGAAGAACTTTCCATTAGGGCATGCAAGCTCTAAGGTATTGGAAGGGAGTCTCTTGGTCAACTTCCCGGATAATGAGTCGAAGTCGATGAAAAGCGACTGTGTCGAAGGAGGGCCATAATGAATCCCACATCATCGATGCAAGACGAGAGGATGTAAAATGATTTTGGATGATACAGAGAAACATAGGTAAGTGTAACTGCAGAAGGAAAACTCTTGAACATATCGGCAACACAACTGGAAGTTTGGTAGCTTTTGGATCCATGGGATTGGTGGTGATGGTGACACAGCAGAGATCAGATGGAAGGAAAAAATGAATGACCCAAACCCAGGAAGGTCAATGATGCAAAGGAGGATGTCCCAACCTGACACAAAGCAAAGAGTGTCATGTTCAAGAGTAAGCTTCTGAAACGACTCGATAGTTTTCCAAAATTTCCCCCCACTATTTCTGGAGAGTACCCCAATTATTTTTTAATCGCAAGCTTGAAGGGGATAACATATGCTTGCACTGTAAGTTCATCCTTCAGATGAATCTGACCTAGTAAGTTTAACGAGCCCTAGGAAGGAGAAGCTCGTGTTCGTCATGGTGACGAATCCAATGTCATTTAATAGTTTAACGAGTTCGACGAAGGTGTAACTCGGTATCTTTTTCATGTTTAGAGAGTTTGAAAAAGATACATAAAATAAAACTCCACATGGTCCCTTTTGTACATTTGTGTCTCTCAAGCCCAAAAAGGTAGAAAAAAATACTTTAGAGGACCGCTTGACCATTTCAGTCAAGGAGTACCTTTTTTGTAAACAGTGCATTCCAGCCCGAAAAAGGGGTAAACTTATACTGGGCGCATGGTGTTTCGCATCCGTTAATGAGTTCGAAATGACAACGGCTCGACAATATTTTCACTTTTAAAGGGTCAGAATAGAGTTGAAAGTGGATCCCCCCACCCATTTTTATTCTCTTTAACGAGTCAAAAAGGGAAAAAATACTCAACGATATTTTCATTTTGTACGAGTCAGAAAAGAGCTTAAAGGTGACTTGTCCTAGAGGAACGAGTGGTATAAAGGGTAGCAATTGGTTCCAACAATGGAGGAAATGCTCAAAACATTTAATGGTCAAGAGGCTGGCTAATAAAACCACTCATCGCTGCGGTCCTTCAGGAAGGAAACACAACCAAGTGAGAGCATATGATCAACCAAATAGATGGTGGCAATGGAATGAAACAACCAAGGCTCATTTAGCAAAAAATAGCTGATAAAAAGGCAATCACGAGATTTAAATCGGGCATGGGTTCATTTTTACACAAGCTTGAACCATGGAGAACTCTACTTGGATTCAGTTTCATGTTTACACAAGGTTGAATTGAAAAACTATGCTTGAGATAAGTTCACATGCCCCCAACATAATGACTCAATCGAGGTACATGCCCCCCACGCTTCATTTCAATCAACTAGATGGATGGAATGAAGGTTCACTTTTGAGATCTTAGAAAGACTCGACTGGGATTTTATGAGATCTTAATCAAAGACTCGATGTGGAAAAGGGAGTTGCTTCATTTTTTAATGAGGTTGAGACAATAAAAGAACTATCCTCGGGACGCCTTGTTTCATTTTTTAACGAGCTTGACACAAGACATAGAACTATGCTCACACCCTTTGTTTCATTTTTTAACGAGGTTGACACAAGACCAGGAACTATCCTCATACAATTGACCATGGACCATATGAGAACATGGTTCCGAAGAGGTCCTCACTAGATGGGAGATCTACACTCTAGGAGGAACACATGTCAACTGGTAGAAATGACAGATCGGGTTCCAATTCCTCCAATACATAATGTACTATACCATCTGTGTGATCATTAGCAGAGGTGGAGATGGAACGGGTAGCCACATAATTGACCTATGGCGGCAAGGGTATTGCTTGAAAACAAGAGCTGATAGGGGACGATGGTTGCAAAGGAGGCGCCTGGTGACCAATGAACGACAGTTGATCAATAGTCACAATTCTCCCTTCGTGCAGAAAACAAACCACACGGAAAAGTGAAGAAACAAGAGCTCCCATGACATAAACATAGTCGCGTCCAAGGAGAAGATTGAAATCTAAGGGTCCTTGGACTACCATCACATCTATATAGATGGTCTTCCCTTTCAAAGTAATAGGGAACTTTGGAAGGATCCCTAAAGGTTGATTGGTTCCTCCGTTCAAAGCCTATAGAAATTCTGATTGTAGATTAACCTGATAATGCAATATAACTAAAGAAAAATACTTTAATCTACTTCTACAATCAATTTTGCGGAAGCTTAAAAGATTTGAGCAAGATCAAGATGAACACATATAACCAGAAGAAGAATCAATGCACATGAAACACAGAAGAATACTCAGGGGAAAGCCTCAACTAAAAACCCCACTATCTGTATTATCATACAAGGTGGAAATATATCAAAATAATACAAAGCCTTAGCTCTCACAGCTAACCAGCTTTCAGTACAATCCTCTTGGATGCTCATAGGCAAACAAGGCTTCTCAAAAACCTTCTCCTCTACCCTCCAAGCCTCCTATTTCCTTGTGTTATTTCTCCTAGGTGACCCTACTGTTACAAAGTTTAACACTGATCACTCACACTAATCTCACACCCTGTAAAACTGTGCAATCCTCAAGGAACCTTGTTCCTTCTGCATGGATGAGTTTCCTTTCTAGGAAAACTCATGAAACTGATAGTAACCTGTCCTTGACATTTAGCTCAACTGGGTCTTTCTTTGAATAGACATGCATGAGTTATTGATGAGAGAATCTTCAGTTATCTGGAGTACACTAGTTGGATGCATGCATGCATTAACTGACTGAACTCACAATTAGTTCCTCAAATAGTTTGGAACTAATTTAACTGGACTTAACTCAATTAACTGAGCTAACTAATTACAACTCAAATATAACTCATCCTTATCTCCTTAATTAAGGGATAATCTCCTTAATTTAAGGGATAATTGTTGCATGACTTCACAAAGACTTCTAGATTGAATTTCTCCAACTAATTAACTCAAGATGAATTAATTAATTATTTTTCAAGCAGCTGGTGAGACTAAATTCAATTTTAATTCAAGGACAAATTAAAATTGGAATATTTTGGATTCTATTTTTATCATTTCTTGTTGCTATTTTCAACAAAGCCAACAGATTTTGGGTAACAGGCACAAGCTGTGGGGAGCCCAAATCTTTCCAAGTAGTAGAAGACATGATGCTAACAGACGCGCCTTCAACTAATATAGTGCCATGTACTACCATATTATAGGCTTATACTATAATCTGGAAAGGCACATAAGATGGGAGGCAGAAAGCAGTCAATGGACCCCAATCGAAAGAGACAACAAAACTACTTGGTGGGGGTATCATTTGATTGCCCCCATGTTGTATAGGAATAGGATAAGGACTCTCCTGAACAACCGAGACGAGAGGGTCACTCTTCGATTCACGAGAATATGAGGAAACGAGAAGAACATGGGTAGTATGATCACCACTCTCTTCCAGAATAGAGTGAGAAACTGAAGGCAGAGCCAAGTCGACACTCTTTTCAACCGATGGTTGGTCGGGAATAGACACAAGGGAGTCATGCTCAGGAAGAGGAGGATGGGCAAGAGATGAATCCAATTCAATCTCTTTAGCAACCGGGAGAGGGTTAGAAGAAAGCTTCTGATAACCAATAAGAAGTTGGGGTGGAGGAGCTGCAAGGTTTCCCAAAACTTTGGAAGCTTTATCCATGAGAGGACAAAGGTGAAGAAGATGCTCTCCTTCACATAACCTATAGGGGAATCTAATCTTCCCTTTCTTCTTACCATCATTAGCTGAAGGTGTAGCATCGACATGATCTCTAGAGGTTGATGGGGATGGTTGGTTCAAGTCTTGAGACCATACCTCTAAGATTCTGGGAATGCCAGGACAGTCTCAAAGGAGATGGTCACCCTTACACAACTTGCAAGGGAATCTGACCTTTCGTGGAGAATCAGAAGGTTTGTCGACAGGGGGTGCATCTGGAGTAATAGCTGCACAGTTGGCCTCTCTCTTATTTGACTTCTTCTTCTTCTTCATCTTCTTCTTCTTCTTCTTAGCCTCCTGGTTACTGGATTTCAAACTTTCACCAGGCAAAGTAGAAGAGGAAGGTGAAGAAATAGGGGAAGAAGGGGAGAGGTCAACCTCACAATCAACGTGATGTGATTCAAATGAAGGGGATGGCGAGGTAGGAGTTAGGACACTTGGGACCCCCAAGGTCGAAAATAACCAAACAGGTAAACCAATGGTTAACCCAGGGAGGGACGATGTTGCCATATAAGGAGAACAAACATTTCCAAAAGAAGGAAAAGGACCAGGATTCCCATACAAGGGGAACCCTTGACTGGTAGACTCTGGGAATGTTGCCATTGGAATTGACCCTAAATAATCACTAAGGAAGATAACTTTAATCAAGAATATTTTGTGGGTAGTTAATTTTAAGACACTGAAACAAAACTTTGCCTTTTCATATTTTAAGAGTTGAGAAAAGGATGAAAGGTGACTCTATCACTTTCAATTTGAAACGAGCTCGAAAGGACAAGTGCTTGATGATTTCAAATTTAAAGAGTTAGTAAAGATAAAAAATGACTGCTCTAGATGATCTAGGTAAAAAGGATTACCAAGGAACCGTGAATTGCATAATACCTCCAGGAAAACCAAGAAGTACGGGTAGGCAATCTCCTCGAACGTTGTGTTTGGTGTATCACATTTGCAAGGCAGCTGACTCGACTTCCTATGGATAAAGGATTGCATCCTAGAGGGGTCTCTTATTATATACTTGATGGTATGAGGAGCACAAATCCATACTAGCGCTATCTAATGTCGAAGCTAAAGACATCTGCTAGGTTTAGACATGCCGGAACATGTCTCTAGCCTAGACCACTAAATGTGAGCATTAAGTTTCAATGCTTCCTTAGGTTAATTCAATAAATTTTAATGGTTGATCTTGAATTAGGTTTTAGTTACAAGGCCCTACCGCTTTCATTTGAAAAAAGCTCCTACATGAAGCTATATGAAAAAAGAGATCTTGTCTTCGATGAAAGTTATCACTAATTCAGATATAGAGAACACAAAATTAATGCAACAATCGAAGAATGAAATCTTTCACTAATAAATCTCCTAAATGCACTTAATCTTCCTATAAAAACATAAGAAGTTTCATTTCATTCCAATGCTTATGATGATGCAAATCTAGCTTCTCAATAACGCTATTAATGCAATATTTTTCTTAAGTAAACTAGAATGATGTTCTCCTTTTCATAAAATGCAAAATGAATCCTTCACATAAAGCACTTTAAATGAAAGTTTTCACAATTCCGATCAAACAAGCATCAATCAAATCCAAAGCATTATAAATGAAACTAAATGCAACTTCTTTCTTGGATCGAACAAACCAAACACATAAATGCTTCAATCGACAAACCAAGCAATGTAATCTATGCTTGGAAAGAGAAAATAGACACTCAAAATAAGAGAACAAATGAGGCTATTTTACTCATTCAATTGAAAACAAAGCATCCTAGTCACTTCTGGGAGGAAGAAGAGAGTTTGAGGGTCAAGACACACTGGCACTGGAATGGGAGAAATTCTTATTTTTTCTTACCCCTGAGACTAGAGCGACTTTTGGGCCAAAAGTAGGGTTGATTGACACAACTGACCAGTGCTACAACTAGCATTGATGGCTTGTCGGTGCGGATTTTTGGAAAAAAATAGCGCCGATCGAGGGATTCAAAGAAAAAATAAAAAAGAACTTCACACATGGCCAGACTTAACACATCAGAGGGTGGGATAAACCAAGAAAGCACACAAAGAAAGTTAAATGAAGCTTTCTAGTCAGGGAGAAAATAGTCTGAAATGCTTATGGAGTCAAAAACATAAGAGCAAAACACACTGGCCAATATTGGGGTCTAGCCCCAATCTTCAATTACAGAGATCGGTGCGACTGCCTAACTGACAATAAGTGCCAGAGGTGGGTCGGCGCGACTGTTCCTCCGCAATTTGCACTGGTCGGCATGACTATCAGCCAATTAAATGCGCTGTCTGAGGGAACTAAGGAATTTTTTTTTTTCAAAGCAGGTACCAGATCTGCTACTATGCATTTTAGACTTAGGCCAATAAGTAGGAGAAAACAAACAAAATTAAAGGGAAAATGTAAGACTAGCAAAGTTTTCACGAAATCATGAAATCCAAAACAAACAAAAGATGGGATCTCCCCAGTGGAGTCGCCAATTTGTGGTGAAATAAAATTATAAGTGCGGACACGAACAAATTCCTCTAGCCCGATAATGGGTCTAGCCACAACAAATACATTCTATGGAAGATTTCCTTAGGTTAGAATCAATCAAGAGGGCCTACCTCTTGGTCGCTTATCCTGTTTGATAATTTCCTCGCTTGCTCGCTCCAACAATCTCTTGCTTGCTTCTTCAAGCTCCTGAAACAGGTAAACAAGAATAACACACAAACATAATAATATCAAAGAGAGATTACAACCATTCGTCTTGACGTCACAGTATTCCTCTGACAAGACCAGGTTCCCACACACTTCTGCTAGCATTCCATGATGGCTTCAAACAACAATAGTTTAAAGGGTCTTCCCTTTAGACTTCACTCCAAACCAAAAAAACTTCTCTCTCACACAACTAGATGGCTAAAACTAGTAATAGCTTGCTTGTCTAATCAAAATAGTATACTCACACTCAACCAACACTCTAACTGTGACTAGGACTAGTTTGTGCTTGGGAAGAAGGGAGGTTTATATAGGAAATATGGATGGGAGAGGGATCCTCTTCTCATGGGAGAAGGACTTATCCCTTGAGGTAGTTCCATCATTATAGGGGAAAGGAGCCCAAACTATCATCCTTGACCCCATCTGGCCAAACCATTTACTAGACTTTTGTTACGAAGCTTCTAGAGCTAGAAGCTTCGGCTCTAATTTAAAAAACTTTCCATAACAGGACCGATGCAACTGGAACACAACTCATTCGCACTGATCAACATGGGGAATAATGCTAATCTCTACACATTGGCGTGGGGGAGACAAAGGTAATTAGTGCCGACCTTGTAAACTGAGCAAAACAGAAGTTTTAGGGGAAATGGTGCAAAAGGGGAATGATTTTCTCATGAAGAGGGACATAATAGTAGTTTCTTCATGAAGGCAAAGCATGCGGGGTTCACTGTAGAGGTCCTCTAGGATCAAGGACCGGGGAGTACAGGGACAATGAAAAAATGCTGTGTAACACCACTGCTATTCCTTCCTTGGAAACACCACGTCCCAAGTAATGTACCTTTGTCTGAAAGAATCTGCATTTACTAAGCTTGACATACAACTAATGCTCTCTTAGCAATCTCAATACTACTGCTAAGTGTTCAACATGCTCTTCCTAATTCTTAGAATATATCAATATATCATCAATGAATACAATCACAAAATTATCCAGATAAGGACGCAACACACTATTCATCAAACACATGAAAGTAGTTGGGGCATTAATTAGACCAAAAGGAACTTCAACAAACCCATAATGCCCATACCTAGTCTAGAAAGTAGTCTTGTAGGTGTCCTCTTCTTTGATGCGTACCTGATGATATCCTAATCTCAAGTCAATCTTTGAGAACACTGCTACTCCCTTCAACTGATCAAACAAGTCATGAATCATCGGCAATGGGTACCTATTCTTAATTGTTACCTTATTCAACTGCCTGTAATCAATACACAACCTGAGAGTACCATCCTTCTTCTTCACAAACAACACTAGTGCACCCTAAGGCGATACACTTGGCCTAATGTATCCCTTCTTAATAATTTCCTTCGACTGCGACTTCAGTTCCACTAGCTCTGGATTTCTCATCCTATAAGGTGCCTTCGAGGCTAGTGCTTCTCCTGGTACCAACTCAATATAAAATTCCAATTCCCTGTGAGGTGGTAACTACGAAATCTATGTTGGGAATACACCCTGAAACTGCTGCAAAACTGGATACCTCTTGAAGACTTTCGTATCCCCTACATACTTAACTTTATCATTGGAAACATGCACTGCAAATAACACACACCCTTTCCTACGACTATGATTTTCCTGCATTGTTGTAACCATTCTAACTGATGTAGCCTTCTTCTTACCCTGTAATATTCTCTGTTCTCCATTATCATCCAAGAACCCAATAGCCTTCTCATAACAATCCACCTTAGTCTTGTGAAGATACAACCAATCCATACCCAAAATCATACTATATGATCCCAATGGAAGTACATTCAAATGCATTGATGTAGGCATACCGTTCAACTCAAATGCACAAGCTCTTATCCAATATGAACTATTTTCTTAGTACCTGTGGCGAACTGAACTAACCAAGACTTTGCATACACTTCTTTTCTCAAACCACACTTATCCACCAGTTCAGGATCAACATAACTATAATTAGATCCAATTTCAATCGAAATAGAAACAACTTGATCACAAATCTTACCATTCATCTCGATAATATATGCTTGGTGATTTGCCTGCCTATTATCCAATGCTACATAGATTTGAGGGATGTTATTTCCAACATCCCTAACTATCTGTGCCTCCTTAGCACTATAGATATGAGGTCAATCACCCTGATACGATGAACAATCCTTCTTAATATGCTCCTTGCAACATATCTAACACTACAACTGTCTCCTACCATCATCTCTGTTTTGTTTCTCGCCAGGCTAAGATCCATGTCCCTTCTCAACTACATAAAACTTCTTGTACAAAATTCTGTTTCTCACTTGGATCATGAGGTATTGTTCGCTACCGTGGCAATTTACCTTTAGTCTTGTCATTCCCTTTCCACCCTTTCTTAGACTCGGTCTTATGCTTTGATTGATCATAAAAATGCTTCAATTTCCCAATGACTTATTCTAGTGATTGAGGCTCATCATACTCAACCTGATCCTTAAATGGTAATGGTAATCCATTGACAAATCTCTAAAATTTGGCCTTCTAATCCTTAAGATATGACACATACCTCAACAATTCTAAGAATTTATTCATGTACTCCTGATCTATCATCAATCCCATCTTTAGCTCGTAAAACTCCTTGGATTTTCCGTCATAGTACCTCTATGAAAAGTACTTCTTCCTGAAAAGTCTCTTGAATTCATGCCAAATCAACTCCTCTATCTTGATGTCTCTAACACGCTTCACATCTTCCCACCATATGTATGCTTGCCCTTTGAGACTAAAAATAAATATCTTAGCCTGCATGTTCTTTATGTAATCATGCAACTCAAATAATTTCTTCATCCCAAGAAATCATGCCTCTGCATCTTCCATTTTCTTCAACTCTCCATCAAATGTAGGTGGATTGAATATCTTGAACTCATCCAAAAAATATACCCTGTCACTCCTCCTATAAGGATGATAGTGATGATGACCATGATATATGTCCAAACAAAAACTAGAGTAGAACCCATGTCCATTGCCTCTCCTATAAGGTGTATCCAAAAACCGTCCATCTCCAACTATGTCATACTTATCTGACCTATGCCCACCATGAGACTTGCTACCATATGCCCCATTCGTCCTGTCCTCCTGTCCATAACTAATCCATGGTTTTCCATGTCTTTGAAAATCTGACAAGCTCTGAAGAATAACTGCATTGACCTCTACTTGTTTCTCTTGTTCCCTGACAAGTCTCTCTTGTGGCTGAATGATCCTATCTATATCTTTGCAAATTCTTATCTACGCCTTCAAACTTCTCAAGGTGTCTTCTATGTCTAGAGAGTACTCATCTATTTGTTTCTCATTTGATCTATAAGGGGATTCTTGTGAATTGTAATCCACCATTTTCTAGTCATCTTTGATCTTCTTCTTCCTGCAAGTATACCATGTCATCTAAACCAAAATATAGACATAATCAACATACCTCATAGAATTTCAGGGGAGGGTATCTTGTCTACAAAATCAGTCCAGATTAGCATAATACATGTATAATCATAATCACATAAATATACCAACATCATCTCAATCCTCATCCTAGTTACCATGCATGAAAATACCAATGACATACCATGACCTTATGCACGATAAACATAACCATGATAATGCAATGTTAACAACTGCATAGAAAACTGGCATGCATGTATGACAACACATTATGCTCATGCAGTCTAATTATGGAACCATGCTCTAATACCACTCTGTAACCACCCCTCCCACTTTTACCCATTTTTAGTGACCTGCCTGGGTAAACATGTGGTGAGGGATACTATGACATGACCCAACCTCTGAAGTATAATTAAGGAAGTAGAATTGACAAACCAAAAATTTATTGACCATCCTTAAGAGTTATAGGACCCCCAGGAACTAAACAACCTCTCCAGGTGCCCAAAACTTGAACAAACTTACCTTTTCAATGATATCGTGTCCTAATCACTTGCATAACAAGGCAAGCTAGTGGATTTAACCCTCCACTCACATGGAAAACCATGCCTCCTAGTGACTACAGTCCATATTTCCTAGTTTTGAGCATGTGACCCCGGAATCTGAGCCACTTTTTTAGGGCTAGTATCTAGACCTCTACCCAAAAATAGATAAAGCTTTCCAAAATGATGAATGACACAAGGACAAAGCCATTAATACAAAATTAGTCAAGAACTTGACCTAACTAGGCCTAACCATGACAGTCATTTCAACAAACACATTGTGAACATGTAATCTACAAGTCATAAATGCATATATGAACATAGGGATCTCATACTTATTTGAAAATCATCAAGAAGGTCTAAATCCTTCTCACCATAGCTGCAATGACACCTATTAGGTCATGCATTCAATAACCAATCATTCACCAATCAAAACATGATAAGAGACATATTAGAATCTGTCATAAAACCATGTTTATAACCAACATATAACCAAAATAATAACAATGATAAAACAATCATAAAAGCCACATAATAAAAAGTATAAATACTCATAAAATACAATAGGAAATAGCTCTTATTAACATATGAAAAACCCATCCAAGTTAGGGACTTCCACGTACCACCTGACCATAGATTGGGCTGAACCAAATCTTTCTTTCAGCCAATCGCCCCCATGCCATATTTGAAGCATGAATGTGGGACTCACAACAAAACAACCAGGGCTTCCTTAGGCTTTACTGCAATCCTGCCAAAACTGGTCAAGGGAATTCTAGGCTTGAAACAAGCACCTACACAACTAGGCTTTAACACAATCCTTCCATTACTAGTCAAGGGGTTCCTAGGCCCAAACAAAAAAACATACACTACTAGGCTTTATTGCAATCCTGCCAAAAGATGATTTAGTAGCATCTTCCTGCAGCTGATTAATAAGATGTTATAAGTTATGTAATTGTGTCCAAATGTACTTATCTACTTCTCTCACACCTGCTTTCTTAAAAGGAATAGAGGGTTGCAACTTAGATTGATCAAACATTGTCTATACTAAAATGTTTTATGATTTAGATCTGAATATTGTTTTCTCAAACTTCAAATTAAACTGAGTGTGGTCCATTGATTCAACTTTTTTAGGTAGAGACAAGGATCTTGTTATGACACTAATATCTATTTCTTTGGCATGCTTGTTTCTTCTAAACAACTTCTCTGGTCAAGGGATCAATAGGCGCTAAACAAGCTTGGATGCCTCCAGATTTCTTCACCAATACCTTGAGGAATTTGTTTGTCTCCACCCTCAAGCTTTATCACAATCTCGCCAAATCCTTCCAAGAGATTCCTAGTCCCTTGGGAATTTTTCCTGAGACCACCTTACCCAGTTCTAAAACCATCTGACAATCCAAATCTCAACCCAATGAGAAAACTCCATCACACCATGGCTATCCAGAAATGGCAAGGGAAGGTTGAAACCACTGTCACACTTAGAGAAACCCATGCTAATGACAACAAGAGAACCAAATACACACATTCATGTACCGTGCTAGCTAAAACTGGAAATGAAATCATACATGCAAGTCGATACCTACAAGTAATCCCATTATAGCCGTTTGATCCAACTATTCCTTTCTTGATCCTTACTTCCTTTACTTTCTTGTCCTTCCTTTGGCTTCATTTCTCCAATGCTAGAGCGATCCAAGAATGATCTAAGTGTGCAAGAGTATGAGAGAGAGAATAGAGAGAGAGATCCAACCCAAAACTGTCAAAAGGCTGTGAACTGAGTCTTAGAAGCCTTTTTATTTTTGAGGCCTCTATTTTCTTCAATTTCCTCTATTTTTCTTTCAATTTCCTCCTCACATTCAACCTATGACCTTTGACCTTCCTTTCCTCCTATTTTCCATTCTTTTCATAAACAAAATCCCAATTAATGCCTCTTTGCCTTTTCAAATCCTTTGCCATTGTCTTTGCTAATTTCCTTAGCCATATTAAACTAAATGAACACCCACTAGAATGTTTTTCCCAACATTCAGCTTGGAACACATGTCCCATGACCTTGCTCTTATTTTTCCTTTACTAACTTTATTACATGAACTTTTAACCCGGGGTTGTTATAAAGTCCTTGACAATCATTCCAAGGTATTAAGACTCCTAAAGGTCCCCCACCTATTTGCAGTAATGATCATGATAATCACTTGTGACTAGGAAGAGTTCCTCCAAACATCAGACCTTACAGATATCCCTATTCCCAGAAGAGTTAAATTAAACGCATAGTTGAAAAAATTCTAGAGGCAAGTATAATTCAACCTAGCCAAATTTCTTTCCCTTCTCCAGTATTATTGGTGCACAAGAAAGATGTATCATGGCCTATGTGTCTAGATTATAGAGATCTTAACAAGCTCACTATTAAAGACAAATTTCCCATTCCTGTCATTGATGAATTACATGGAGCAATTTACTTCACCGAGATGGATGTTTTTTTAGAATATCATCAAATTATAATGAAGACAAAAGAAATTTTGAAAACAACATTCAAAACTCATGAAGGTCATTATAAATTTTTGGTCATGCCTTTTGTCCGTACTAATGCACCTTCCACATTTCAAGGTTTGATGAATTCCACTTTCAAACCTTTCCTTAGAAAAATTGTGTTAATATTTTTTAATGATATACTAATCTACACCAAGTCTTGGAAAGATCATGTTTAACATGTTGACAGGGTGCTCAAACTATTGGAGGAGAAACAATTGTATGCAAACTCTCCGAATGTTTCTTTTTGGTACATGAGGTGGAATATTTGGGTCATATTGCATCTCATGAGGGTGTTAAGGTAGACCCTAACAAAATTAAATTCATCAAGGAATGGAAAATCCCCACAACCTTAAGACATCTTCGAGGATTTCTCCGGTTGACAAGGTATTATCACAAATGTGATAAGAATTATAGGAAAATAGTAGCACCTCTAACAACATTACTGAAGAAAGATACATTTTCTTGGAATCCAAAAGAAACTAAGGCCTTTGAACATCTTAAATACGTAATGTGCTAAGCTTTGGTCTTAACTACACCAGACTTCACATTTTTTATTTTTTATTTTTTATTTATTTTTTATTTTTTTTAATCGAATGTGATGCCTCAATTAATGGCATTGGTGTTGTTTTAATGCAAAAAGGAAGACCCGTTGATTTGGAAAGTCATCCAATCAAGGGAAAGAATTTACACAAACCTATTTTATGTGAAGAAAATATTGGCAATACTGCATGCCCTGAAGCAATGGAACCCTTACTTAATGGGAAGATACTTCAAGATAAAATAGATCTTGATAGTATTAAATAGTTCTTAGAACCAATATTATATTAACAAGAGTAGCAAAATTGGGTCACAAATATGTTAGGTTATGACTTTGAAATCATATACATAAAAGGGAAGCAAAATGTTATTGTTGATGCACTATCAGGAAGGGATGAAGATGTTGATGCATTGGCATGTGCCATTTATATTATCCAACTTGATTTGATAACTAAAGTAAGGGACGAATGGAAGAATGACAAAGATGTGTGCTCACTCATTCAAAAGTTGCAACAAGATCCTAGTACATCTGATATATTTATCTGGAAAAATGATTCACTGTGGTACAAATATCACTTATATTTATGTAAGAACTCTCGACTAAAACAAAAGGTAATTTTGGAATTGTACACCCTCCTACGGGAGGGAACTCAAGATTTTTAAAAACATACCAAAGGGTCAAGAAGGATTTTTTTTGGGATGGCCTTAAATCTGAAGTTCAAAATTTTGTGGCAAAATGTTTGGTTTGCCAACAAAATAAAGTCGAGACAATTAAGACCCCAAGTCTTTTACAACCATTAGCCATTCCAAGCCATCGCTACGAGGAGGTATTAATGGATTTTATCACAACTCTACCCAAGTATGTGTTGGAAATATGTTTTCATTGACGGCAAAGGTAAAGGAAAAGGCAATGACAAAGGTGGAAAAGGAAAAGCATGGCAATTACAAAAAAATGGTGATGGTGTTGTCATTGTCAATGGATGGCAAAGATGTCAGAAGACGATAAAGGATGACATAGGTGTTTAGGATCAGTTACAAAAAGAATTAAGATCAACATTCATGGTGAGATAAGTACAGATACTTTGGTGTTCAAGATAAGTTACAAGAAGAATAAAGATCAACATTCATGGTGAGATAAGTGTAGACACTTTGCAGCCATTTCTAGCTTAGCATATCATCTTCGATGTAGATGGAACCCACTTAGATGAGAAGATATCTGAAAGAGATTTCCAATGGTATGTAAAATTTTGAGAATCGCCTCCTGGATTGAAAGATAGAGCCAGTCAAAGTTGCAAGACCCCATGTCAAAGTTACTAAAGATAAAGAGGCCTCGAGACCCTTTTTGGCACTTCATTAAAGTTGGAAAAAAATCCAAACCCAATGAAAAGCATAGTGGAATTTATATAAAGAGCATCAGGTGAACCTAGATGCACAACATAACAATGAAAAGTATTCTTATTGGATCTTTGCAAAGCCCACTTAATAGCTTAACCCAACAAAGGCAACCCGATGGATGTACCCCGAAAGTTTGCAAAGGGTACACAAAGTGAAATCATCGAGATGCAATAAGAAGGTGGATGTGGAAGTACACAATGCAATAGAAAGCAGTCATTGGAAGAGAATTGAGTGGGCAGGCCCCACCTTAATAGCTAAACCCGCTAAAGGTGATCCTAGAGGTTTTCAAAGCAATGACCAAAGGAGAGCCGACCCATAAGTTTAAATAGAGAATAACAACAAAATGATCAGGAACCCTTTGAAAATTTATAAGGGAAAATTATTGACAAAAAAGGCCTTAGACGTTTCTCTATCCTATCTGACAGTAGGACACTTGGCAGCATATTATTGGCCCAGATGATGGGGGATGATGATGTCAACAAATTATCAATGGGAGCGTGGCATGTGGCAGGAAAATATGTGTTTTTGGGCTCCTAAAGGGCCCATTTCTAATTTACACATGGACCAATAAGATGATGACACATGGCAGAAGTGACATCAACATGATGTCATCCCACTGGTCATAACCCAAAAGGTTAAAGAGAAACACACAAGAGAAACATTGAGAAAGAAGCATTGGGCTGATGAGGTGGTGTTAGAGCTCATTCAGCTTGAGAGAAATTTCTATTGGCTCTTGAAGTGTAGGGATCGCAGGACAACTAATCTTGCAAGGCCCAACCTGAAAGATTTAAGAGGAGGCATGAGAAAAGTGTCAGGCCTTGGGAGCTATGGGGTAAGCACCAGATGGAGGCACATGCAGGTATGAAGTCCAAGGGCATAGGAGCACATAATGAATAAATTAAGCCCTTGCATGATTATAAAGGAATAAGTGCCCGAAGGCTTGAGCAGATGTCACCGCATGTGGTCCTTTGGCACATAATAGGTAAATGTGCCAGCAAAATCAACTAAAGGCCAAAATCAACATATTCAGTGGAATTTGTAGTTAAAATTAAAAGGGTCCACTAATTTTTTATTTGGCAGTGAAGTTTGGTAGCAATGATTGTTAAAAGGATTTGGGTCATAACCAAATGCCTTAGATGAATGAGTCAAAAACTTGGTTTTGTAGTGTGGCAATGTATTGCATGGATGGTGGAGTCAACAACTCTTGGAGTGTGGTAGTTAAATCCAAACATATAAGAAAGTGAGGTCATGCAACTAATTGGAAGAACAGATAATTTAGTGGCACAATTTGGCAATTAAGCCTCCAGAAATACAAAAACTACAACTAAATTTTGTAAAAAGCCAAAATAACAAAATTAAGAAAAAAAACTCAAAGTTCGAGTTTTGAACTGTAAATCAGAGATTGAAAACTTAAAGAACATATGTAGAAAACTCACTTGATCAGGAAAAATGAAAAATATAGTGGATTCATGCAAGCATCGAAGAAAAAGTATCACATAAAAAATATCAATCTAGAAATATTTATAAGCAGAATTCGAGCAACAAAGTTTTTCAGGGGTGTCGATGAGAGATTGTTAGTGCAATGAGATACATTGTGCATCAAGAGTGAATCAAAGATTAGATTTGATATCTGATAGGTGAATGATAAATTTGTGATTAAGTGCTTTGGTGTGTTCATCAAAAGTGATTTTTGGTGTTGATGTTGCTAGTGCATATAATTTGGTGATTTGTTCAATAATGAGAAATTGATGAAGGTGATGGTGTTTTTATCAATAATCACATATTGATGAAGGTGTTTGTAAGGTGGTTTTGGTGAGTAGTTGCAGTGAGAAAAATTTAATTGTTTATGAGGTAAGAGGTCTATTGGTTCTAGTTTTAAAATGGATGAAAAATGAATCAAAAGGGCCAACAAGTGGTAGCTTATAGATTAGGGGTTGTAGCCCCTTCTAGTGGGCGTTGGTAAATATTTAGGTGAAATATTCCCTTTTAGTAGTATCTGATAATAAGGTAAGGGAAAGAGTCCCTTTTAGTAGAGGTTGATAAATAAGCAGGGGTAAGAGTCAATTTCAGTAGAGGTTCATAAACGAGCAGGGGAAATATACCCTTTCATTAGAGTTTGATAAATGAGGAGGGGAAAGAGTCTCTTCCAACAGAAGTTGATAAACAAGGAGGGTCAACATCTCTTTTAGTGAATACTGATAAACGAGCCTGGATATAAGTTCCCTTCAGTAGTAGTTGATAAACCTACAATTAGTAGCTTGTGGGGCATTGATGTAATCAAGTTGAATCTTGTAATAAAAGGAAGATTGGTGTCTTGTGTATATATTGCTCATGTGTTTGGTGATTATGTTTTACATGATTTAGTTCTATTTGAAATCCATGAACAATTTCTAAAGTGATTGAAAAGTATAATTTGTGAAAATCGTATAATTTTGCCACATTATTGATTCACCCCCACTTTCAGTAGTGTCATGGTTTCCATTGTCTCTAACAATTGATATCAAAGAAAGGCTCCTTCAGGACCAATTTAACAACTATAAAGGAGATTAGGGATCATGGAAAATGAGGTCTGGATTACCTTAAATGGAGTTCCATTTTTGAATTCCTAAATTATACAACTTGGAAGGTAAGGATGAAAATCTACTTGCAAGATCTTGAATTGGATGTATGACTATCTATGGAGAATGGAGTAATAAATGATAAGTTTGATAAGCAAGCCAAGGAGAAAATCATGAGCGGGTTGTCCAAGTAATATATTGAGAAAGTAATATGTTTTAAAACGTCCAAGGAGGTATGGGATAAATTGCAGTTCATCTACCATATAGACATGCAAGTTGCAAGTGATCCCAAGAGGCTTACCCTAGAGGATGGAGCAGTCAAAGATTTGAAGAGTGTTAGGGATGTTTCTCCTGTAACAAGAGGAAAAATTGTTGATCAATACTCATAGGAGATGAAATTGGAATTAAGTTGTTTTTTGTTCTTACCATCACACAATAGGTCATTTATCTTCAAATTGCTACACTACAAGTACTAGTGAAAGTGAGAGTTTCTCATCAAGTTTTAGTGAAAAAAGGAGTACCTTGATAGTAATAGAAGATCTTGACAATGTTCAAGAAGCCAATGGGTCCACCTCCGGTGAAGAGGAAGAAAGGAAAACTCGTGTGTCAGTAGAAGGATCCCTAGAGTCATTAAGGGAAAAAACTATTGAACAAGATGTGAGTGAAATTAACACTTGTTTTGAATCTTGTTTCTCCTCTATTGACTTGTAAGAGCTTGAAGAAAATATCTATTTGAAGAGGAAACTTATATCATCTCTTGAGGAGATCAATAAATTCAAAGCTAGCAATATGAATATGGAGAAGGAGAATCAGATATTAAAAGAGCGGTTGATGAATCTTCATAAGAAAACAAAGAAATTTGAATCATTTTAAGACATTCAATCCAACCATTTTCCCTCTTAGGCCGAGACAATGTTGGAAAATGAGACTGAATCAATAGTGACATTAAATGTTGAGAAGTGTAGTAAGAAAGCCTCAATTTGACTTTGTCTTGGCCATGTTAGTGTCGGTATCTTCATCCCTCCATCAGTGATCAAATTTCTCTTTTTGCATGCATATTAGGTGTCCCATCTGATCAGCTGCATTCCATTAGGTCATGGATCAACTGATGGTAGTGGTTCATTGTCAATTTCCCTCATGGCATTTACCTGCTGGCCTGTTTTCACATGTTTAGGTCATTTACTGTCATTTTGTTTCATTTCAATTACCAAAATCAGTTTTAGGGTTTTTAGTCTCACTAGGTCTAGGGTTTGCCACCATGGTCATCCAAACCTCAATAAAAGGTCAGCAGGCACATGAGGAAGTTTTATAAGTTCATAAGATCAAAAAATTCACTAATGATATGCTTAATAAATGGTTTTTACCTCAAAACTCTGTTTTGAGGTGAAAACAAGGTTTTTTATTTTATGTACAAATTTTATGTAATTTAAAGTTTTTTTAATATGTAATAAGTTCCAGCTGCTACCCTTGCTCACCTTTCCAACTCCAGCCATTGCAGACAAAAGCAAAAGCATCAATGCATCAGTTCATCAAGTGATCAAGAAAAGTCAATTCAAATGAAAAATAGAGTTTATGACCGAAAGTGACTTTGACATTAGAAAAGTGGGTTTGAAATAAGTAAAAATTAAAAGGCATCCATATATAAAGTGAAAGGAGTGCTATTCATATATTTCATTGTGCAAGATACCCTTGGAGAGCTAAAATCACGATTTGGAGGCAAATTGAACAAAGGAAGTTGAAAACCCTGCTTTCCAAGCAAATATGCCTGGCGCTACGCATCAGAGGCAGTGAGCTGTGCATTAGACTAGTGTTGCACATCATAGGGTTTCTGCCAATGTAAATTTACAAGGGCGTTGCGCATTGGGCCTAGTGCACTATGCATCAGTCAAGAAGCTGCCAAAACATTCCAAATCACCCAATAACCCTAAAAAATGTTGCATTTCTCTTCTACAAGTAAGTCCTCATTGCATTTGAGTTGAATTTGATCTTCTACATGTGTTCTTCATGAGTTTTGCATTTTGAAAAGAAAACCCTAGCTTGTCTTCATTATTTTCCATTTCATTGTACAACTTTCACTCCATAACTACAACCAACATCATTTTTCCCTTTTCTATCTCACATTGCCATAAATCAATCCATTAATCCCATTTTCCATATCCCACTCCCCTACGACAACTCATTCCCTTCATCAAACCCTAAATCCCTCACAAAACCCTACTTTCCTAAAACCTATCCCTTCATTCCCCAACTCCATTTCCCATTAGTAAAATCTCTTCATACTCATCTCCCTTGTCCTCCCACATTATCATTTTCCACCATATTATCATCACATCACTTCCCTAAGACAAGCACCAAGCACCATGACAAGAAACAACGAGTCAAGTTATGAAGAAGAAACACTAAGTGACAGCTCAAGAGAAAGAAATGTACAGCCTAGGAGACCTCATAAGGGTGGAAAAATTATCAGAGAGGAACCTATTAGCATGACTGAACTCCTTGCTTGCCCCCTTGATACCACTTGTTTCAGATACCAGTCTTGCTTTGAGTTTTGTGAGATGGTTGAGAGGGTTAAGTACCATCATGATTTAGTAAGGCAATTTGTCATAAACATGGAGAATAATGTGGTACACCTTGCTGGGATCAATTTCACTCTTTCACCAGCTATTATTGCAGAAGCCACTAGAATGCCAGATGTAGGGGAAAAGTGGAACAAAAGGCAGAATATTAGCAAGCAACATTATGAACCATATATTAAGGCCAAATATCATGGTAAACTGAGCAGGGTGTTTCCTTTCAAGTTCTTGGAGGACCGGTATGTTCCACTTATGAAACTTATCATCAAATACTTCACATGTGAGGGTAGGTTCTCCAGACTCTATGCCTACCATATCAGATTACTTATGCACTTCACCAGGGTCAGAATGATGAGTATTCCATATTTCATATGCAAAAACATAGAGAGGATGACTATGATTGCAAAAACAAAACCATACCCATAGTAGCTCAACAATATTTATCACTTTGTTGTCATCAAAATTGTTGTTGTGCATCAGCTCACTCAGTTGGGAGTGTCATGGGAAACTTTCATTGCCCATGAAATCTTCAAGGGGCCTCAAATTTTTGCAGATCCTCAAGAGGAAGGTGAACCTTCTGGGAAACAAAAAGAGCATGAAAGCAAAACTGAAGGGGCTCACATTCCTGTGTTTATAACTTATGAGAAAGGCACCAGGAGTCTTTTTGCAGCTGCCAAATGAGTATATCTCCACTAGGGGTGGAAAGGGTCTCGTTTTCTTCACCAGATCACAAGCAAATGTTATCTTCACCTGAGGTGAAAGGGGCTTTGCCTTCTTCTTCAGCTGAACAGGTACAGGACAAGGAAAAAGGAAAACAACAAGCACATGATGAAGGCCCTACTGAAGGGCAGGACAGTGATTTTGTTTTGGTTGAGGAAGATGACACTGATTTGGGCTCTCAAAGCCCAAGACTCAAGGATATGATTATCAAAGAGAAAGAGGTTGAATTCCAAGCCTTATCACTTGACCTTGAGAGGGCTAAATGGATCATTAACTTCCTTGAGCAAGAGAACAAGCAACTGGAGGACAAACAAGCAATTATGGAGCTGCAAACAATTAGAGAAAATAGGCAAGTGGCAAAAAGAAGAAAAACCAAGATGACATCCCTAGAGCAAGAAATTGAGGCTGACCGAGAATCATGGTTGGAAAGAGTGAATATCCACCTTGAGAAGCTACTTGATAAGGCTAACAAGGAGAATAAAATGTTGCACCACATGGCTTATCATTACTTAGCTCAGAATAAAATTTGCAAGACAAGGATAAATGGCCTAAAAGCTAAGTTGAAGAGAGCCTTAAAAGCCAAAAAGGAACAAGACAAACTTAAAATTTTGGCTGAAGCTTCCTTGGCTCAGCAAAGTAATTAGTAAGCTTGCCTCTTGCCAAATTTGAAGCAATTTTGAGAAAATTTTGTCATTTCACAATTTTTAAAATGCAAAACACAAGAATTTTCAGCTGATGCGTAGCACCACTGGCGCTGCGCATTGAGTTGGTTAGGAATTTTGCAAAATGGCTTGCATTTTGGATTCCTCATGGAAAAATAATGAAACCCAGAAAGTTCTATGAAATTTGGAGGAGATCTGGGTCACCTAAAGGGAAAAAAACACCTAAAAAATGCCCTCTTTACCACTTTTTGGATCCACAAGAACCAACCTTGGGAGAAATGATTTTTGAAGGGGAAAATGGACTCCAAATCCAAAAATTCCAGTTGTCCTAGAAAGTATACAGGTAGATCTTTCTAGCAAGCTATCTTGGGCCTGATTTGGTGAAGTGGAAGGCCTTAAAACTCAGCCTTGAAGTGGCACTGCGCATCAGGCTCAGGGCGTTGCGCATCAGGCAAAATTTTGCCAATTTTGCCTAAAAACTCAGAATTTCGCTTTGTTTTCTATCAGTTTGACTTTTTCTTCTCTCTTTGGTAAATTGATGATGTAATATGATGTACCATGATGTAAAAATTATGAAAAATGACTTAAGGAGGTAGATACATCAGTTTGAGTTGGTTTGAGGATGAATGAATCAGTTTCCATAGTTTTAGAGGCAAGCTATTCCACTGCTTATTTTTCAGTTCCTAGTTTAGATCTTGTTGAAACAACTCTTTGAGTCATGGATTCGACCCCTGATGGCTAGCATAGGTGGTTTTATGCCTATATCTTGTACTTTCTTAGTCATTTGTTAGGGTTGGACTCTTGTGGATGCATTGAGCTACTTTGTAAATCACTTCTGTAGTTTGGCAAGGCAATGAACCAGGGTTTTGCAGCATTTTGTAGGATTTTTGTGGTAATGTGAATTAGCATTTTTTTCTCCTCTGTTATTTAGTGCTTCTCTTATGTGTATGTGTGCCATCATCTATCTTTTTCTGCATAACTAAATCGATCATGATTAATAGGTGGACTCCATTGATGTTCAGTGCTCTGCCTTGGGGTGTCATTTAGTTTTAGATGTTTTCTGCTGTTTGAAGAGGATTCATGAAACTTGCATGCCCTCTCCAACTCCTCACCAGTCCTTAGACTCACCATCACATTCATTTCAAAGTGCTAAAACACTTCCCTACCTTGCCCCATAGAAACCTCTGCAAATCTGAGTTGATTTCCCAGACCCAAAGCTGCCTTCCTCATCTGATCCAACAACCAACCATTAAAATCAATCAAAAATCCTCTGAGCATATACCTAGCCTAAAATTAGTATTCATATCAGTCATCTCAAGCCCTAATTTCCAATATCCTAATTGAGATTGACAAGGAGAGAGGCCTCTCCCAACTTGGTAGGGCTAGCTACCAGGTTAAGCATGGTTTGATGTTAGCCTAGACCCGCCTTTCTCAGCCTAAGGTAGATTTAGGCTATAACAGGTCAAATTCATAAAATTCGAATTTCCACATCAGCAGACAACTTGGAGGGTGTTTACTTGTGAGACATGGCTCTTGTCACTCAGCTAGCTCAGTAAATTTGAGTTAAAGGGATTGGAGTTCAGTTAAGTATTTGTGATTGATAATTTGTAGCAATCAAGGTCAATTATTTCTAGTTGTATTTAGCTAAACTAGTTCCAACTGTTAATAGAACTAGTGGAAAGTCAGTTGTGCAGTGGGACAATAATCTAACTCAATGATCATCCAGTTAACTAATCATTCAACTCAAAATAGCTAGTGCATGAAAGGAATTTGAGTTCCTCAGTAGCGGCGGAGATTCCAAGGCAGTGTAACAAGGAGTTGTAAATTGTAGAGTTGAGGCTTCTGTGATCCATAACAAGTTAATGATAGATTCTTCGGCGAAAATCACATGAGAAACCATTTGTCGACGCGTTTCGAACCAACCAGTGTGGTTCATCGTCAGGACAAGTTGAAGAACAGATCTAGCTTAGCCTGTTTAAATAGCTAGAGCAGAGACACCAACGGTTACCTGGCCAAAGGTTGACTTAAGGAGCAAGGTCAAATTTAGTTATATTAGGTAAGAAATAAATAAATAAATATCTAAATATATCAATGATAAATTATAATATAATAATAAATAAATCAAAAATAAATAAATATATATAAATCTATATAAATTTAGTTATATTAGGTGTGAGATAACTAAATAAATATATGAATATATAAATAAAATAATAATAAATTATTTATTTAATAAATAAATATATAATAATAAATTATATTTATTTATTTATTAAATAAATAAATCAATATAAAAATATAAAATAATAAATATAATAGCAAAGGTAAATTATTTATTTAATAAATGGTATTAAAACTAGTTTGAGTGTACATGTGTTGCATGAAGTTAGATGATAAATCCTTGGGAATTGTGCATATCAATTGAAGGAAAATTCCTAAAAAATAGGGGATAATTCCTCACTATTTGCGTAAGGAAATAAGGGCTCAAGCTGAGGAAGAATTTGACTAAGTGTGGGTCAAAGTTTCTCATTGAGCAGAGAGATAGGTTGTTCATTTACAGCTTGTGATCAAAGTGAGAAAGAAATTGTAATATATTCTCTATTCATTTGATTAATGCAAAGAGACTTCAAGGGTTATTCCTAGTTGGGTTCCCCTAAAAATATATTGTGCATGTGTGGTTTTTCTTATTGCATGTTTGTGAATGTTGTTCTAAATTGTGAATTAAATTCCACATATCAGTAGAGTATAATTGTGTCTCTTCACCATATTTCTACATTAAAGGGACCCATGAATTTGGGTAAAGGAAGATCCCATAACACCACAATGACAGAGAAAAGAATGCAACACCAAGGAGATCTAAATACCTTCAAAAATCAAAACAAAGGTATGCAACCCTTCATATGTTTCTATTGTAGTAACACAGGGAAAATTTACTCCAAGTGTCTAGGGAGGAAAAATAAGGTGCAAAAACAGAGGTGGAGTGCGCTATTTCAGCCACAACCATGAGTTTCTAAGAGAAATTCGAATAACCAAGCACAGAGAGCCTTTCCCCTCAAAGGCAATTTTTTCAGTGGCCCAAATCCACCAGGAGAATGTGTATCAATCCAAGAAATTGGATAGGCAAAAGCCTTGGCAAGAGCAACAATTCCTTTGTTCCCTTCTTGAATAATGTTGAATGCTATATGTGTAAGAATTATGGGCCCAAAGTAGCTACATGCAAATTTGGAAATAAATAAGCTTTTCAAAACACTGCAATTGGAGGCATGGATTATGACAAGAGCCAAAAAGGAAAACTATGCAAGAGCTATTTTAGCACTCTTAAGAGAGGAAACTCAAACGGGGCATGGAGGAAACATAAAACAATGTTTGGATATGAATATAATCAACACATATTTAGCATATCATAGTATGAAATTCCCAGAGTTGATCTCTTTCTTATATAACCTGTAATAGGTAGAAACCCCAATTAGATAAAGGAGCAGTAGCTCTACTAGTTCTTCATTGCAGTACATGAGGAAATAAGACAAATATAATGAGAAAAAAGAGCAAGAGGTAAATTTTTGATTGGTTCTAACAAAAGGAATGATCAATGGTCTATATGCTAAGACAATGGTAGAGAGTCAATTGGTTAGGAAAACCAACACAAGAAAGAAACTCATATCCAAATATGGAAGAAAAATGAAGATAATCTACACAGGGGGAGTAGATCCCTGTCTCCTCTTCATTGAGGAGAAGAAATGGATTCAAGGGAAGCCATAAAGGTTAGATGCAAGGAGTAGAGTGGAACACGCCAAGGAATGCATTTGAAGTATAAAGGGAAATATGCCATTTTATCTTGATTGTTGAGTAGTGTGGTTTATTGAATGTTGTTGTCAAATTAGATTGGTAGTCTGAGTATATATAGATGATGATGATTTGTTTACTGTTGAAGTTTCTTTAGCATGTATTATCTACAGATTCCTAATGTAAAGAGGGAGCATGGCTACAAAGGGAGTATACTCGAGTCCATGTGTTTGTGTTTAGGTAGGAACTATTATAAATGTAATGCTAGCTATGACTCAAACCAACATGAATTATTTCTCATGGATCAATTGCACAAGCATTTGTTGTTTAACAAGAGATCGCTCATGCCTACTTGAGGTGGAGATTGGTAGTAATTACTCCTATCCTTTCAACACAATCTTCTTCATAGGACAAAGAGGAAGTTGTTTGGATCGGATCAAAGGTACTTGATATTTTTAGCATAAGAAAAAGAAATTGACAAGTCTACGAGATCATGGAGACAAAGGGAGATTGTTAACATAGGGAGATTGTTAATAGGAAGAGCAAAATAGTATCTCTGCCATTGATGTCAAAGGGGAAAAATTATTGTTGATCAAACAAAAGATGGAAAATAACCTCATACAATGTTGGAAATAATACTGAGAGGGGGCGTGAATTAGTATTATCAAATTCTTTTCAATATGCCTTCCAGATTTATACTTTAATTAATTTGTATGTCAGTGCCATATAATAATGAACAAGAACAAGAAAAATAGAAAAGCACACCAAAGAACACCAGATATAAGGTGGAAACCCAATGTGGGTGAAAACCACCTGCTGCAATATGTCTCTATCTTCTTTCAATTAGAAACTTCTTTTACAAGGATTTTGTACTGGTGCAGTCCTTTACCAGTACGTAGGATGCAACTTGCAGAGAGCTATAACTCTATCTCATTTTCCAGTCTCTCCTAGAAAGGAGCTACAACCCCCTTTTCTCTTCTACTTCTTTAAGGACCACATTTTATTAATTTTCAGACTGGATCCAAGAAGATCAAATAATCATCAAGTACATGCAAATCACCCAATCTCCTTATACAATCAACCAATGAATCAGCCCACTTCTCAGAATGCTGTAAACAGAAAAGTAATACCAAAAATCTAAACCCAGAACTCTGCAACAATAGATAAAAGACAACCAACAAATGTTTCAAGACAGGTCCGCAACATCACCGATATAAACCTGCGGATATCCGCAGTCTTTCTGTGCCTGAACTGCGAAGATCCGCATCTTATCCTTATGCTGCTCTACGTACCACCGCACTTTCTCCTTCTGCTGAACTGCGTACCTCAACTCAGATACGCACTGCACTGTCTGTCTGACCATGTACCTCCACACTGTTCCTTCTGTGCCTCTGCGTATCTCCGCACTCTGCTTTCTTCTGCGTTGCGCACCTCGCACTGTTCCTTCTGTTGCGCTGTGTACCCCCACACTATGTCTTCTCTTGCACTATGTACCCCCGCACCTACGCCGTGGATTGCCTGCGAACCTCTGATTAGGGCCAAATTAACAGTCCTCCAATGTGCCATAGTCAGTCAGATCCATAGATCTGATCATGCGCCCGAGAGATCACGACTTATCAATAGATTCGCCTTAAGTTTTCTCCTTGATTTAGATCTAGCTTTGTAAAACCAAACACCCAAAGTTTCAGATCTTAAGATATTCAAATTTCACCAGTGACTAGCCAAGTGATCTCTTTTCCCTTTTATAGGCAAGCCCTTATTCAAACCATGGGACAAAACCATCGAAAACAATACAAGGGCTCCAAACAGGGGTTCAAATAATTTAGATCCTAAACCACGGGCCAAAACCATAGGATCATGAACGACAGGCTAAATACCAAGGGCCAAACATAAGAAACCCCACATGAGCACGCTTCTCTGCATTGGAGTGAGTGAACTGGGGGACCGCACCTTATGAACCGATAACCTGCGGGTATGTCCGCACTTCCTGGACGATGAAACTGCGGGTCCGCACCTTTTAAACGATGCACCTGCGAACCTCTTATTTTCCATCATTTTGAGAGCCTGAACAAAATTTTTCCACTTGAGTGAGTTGCCATCAAGTATAACACTTGTACCATAGAGCCAAACCAGAATCATAATGCCAACAATCTCCCCCTTTGGACTTGATGGCAACCTCAAGATCCTCAACGTCATTCTCCCCCTTTGACATCAAGGGCAAAGGGTTATGCTCCCCCTGAGAACATGCTCCCCCTGACTATAAACCAGATCTGCAAAAGGAAAGAAAGTTCTTCAAGAAGAACCATAATCCACCAAACACCATAATTGACCATGAAAGAGATAGAGACATATTGCAGCACTATTCAGATCAGCATCCATGATCTCCTTCTGTACTTCCTCCAAGATCTGCTACCATAATGCCAACAATGCATTATTAGAAGAATATATGCTCCCCCTGAACCTGTGCCATTCGATCTTCGACCAATGTACGCGTATACCCCATATGAAACTTGCGTACAACCAACAATCTCTAAAATAGATGAGATTCGACAACAGGATGATGCATCAACAACCCCCAGCTTTTGCCTGAGGTATTCAAAGGTCTCCTTGGGCAATGGTTTGGTGAGTATATCAACAACTTGTTCCTTAGAAGGAACATACTCCAACTTGACCTTTTGTTCAAGCACTTGTTCCCTGAGAAAGTGATACTTGATCAGTATGTGCTTGGTCTTTGAATGCATGACTGGGTTCTTTGAAATGCTGATTGCACTTGTATTATCACATAAGATGGAGATAAGTGGAGTACAAGTGATCTGAAAATCCTGCAAGGTCTACATCATCCAAAGGAGTTGAGTGCAACAAGATGCAGCAGCCACATATTCCGCTTCAGTTGTAGATAAAGCAATCGAACTCTGTTTCTTGCTGAACCAAGATACTAATCTGGAACCCATAAAGAATGCACCACGACTTGTGCTGTTCCTGCCATCCACGTTTCCAGCCCAATCTGCATCTGTATAAGCATGAAGTGTGAGATCTGTATCTCGAGGATACCATAAGCCATAGTTTTGAGTTCCTTGAAGGTACTTGAAAATTCTCTTCACTGCGTAAAGATGAGTTTCCTTTGGATTTGCCTGAAATATTCCAACTATTCCGACTGCATGCATGATGTCTAGTCGGGTACCTGTTAAATAAAGTAGACTTCCAATCATAGATCTGTAGTTTGGCTGGTGCACTGTTGCTGATTCATCATTTTCACTGAGGCTACATCCTGTGACCATGGGGGTACATACTGGTTTTGCATCTTCCATGCCATATTTCTTCAAAATCTGCTTGAGATACTTGGTTTGAGACAAAAAGATCCTGCCTTCATTTTGTTGGATTTGCAATCCAAGAAAATATGTCAGTTCTCCAAGCAAAGACATTTCAAATTATTTCTGCATCACCAAGGCAAAGCTTTGACTCATAGCTTCTTCATTACTGCCAAAGATAATATCATCTACATACACAACAAGTATTAGTAATTTGTCATTTTCAATTTTTATGTAAAGATTTCTATCTGCTGATCCCTTTGAAAAACCTTGTTGATGAAGATATTTGTCCAAACGGTAGTACCAAGCCCTTGGAGCCTGTTTAAGACCATAGAGAGCCTTCTTTAGTCTGCACACAAGATTTGGATCATTCCCAAGGATGAACCCATCTGGTTGCTCAATGTACACTTCTTCTTCTAAGTCCCCATTCAGAAAGGCTGATTTCACGTCCATTTGAAAAACTTTGAACTTCTGAAAGCTTGAGAGAGCAAGGAACATTCAGATGGCCTCAAGTCTAGCAACGGGAGCAAAATTTTCTTCGAAGTCTATTCCTTCTTGTTGAGCATACCCTTTACACACAAGTCTGGCCTTGTTTCTAATTACTTCTCCATTTTCATTCAACTTATTTTTGAAGATCCATTTTGTCCCTATGACATTCTTATCTTTTGGTCTAGGAACCAACTCCCAAGTGTTGTTCTTTTCGATCTGCTCAAGTTCTTCATCCATCATCTTGACCCAGCATTCATCTTTGCATGCCTCTCTTACATTTTGTGGTTCAGTGGAGGATAGCAATGCCAAATAGCTTGAGGCTTCTGCAATTGTTCTTCTTGTTTGTACACCTGCTTCTTTCTGCCCCAAAATCTGAGATTCTGGATGATTATTTTGAACGTACCTGGATGGAGTCTTCTCTTCTATCGTTATTTGCTCCTCAGGTGCCTCTTGAGGTTCTTCTTCATCATTTGTCTGATTTGGAGAGTAGTTTTCATCCTCTTCGATATTTTCATGATTTACTTGCCTAGGGATGTATCCTTTTTCATCAACCACTACATCAATGCTGTCAACAATTCTTCCAAGTCTTTTATTGTAACACTTATATGCTTTGCTGTGGGGAGAATAACCAAGGAGAATGCCTTCATCTGCTCTAGGTTCAAGTTTTCCAAGTTGTTCATCAGTGTTCTTGATATAGCATTTGCTCCCAAAAATTTTGAAATGCTTTACCGAAGGAGTCTCACCATACCAGAGCTCATGAGGAGTTTGAGTGCTGTTCACTCAGACATTTGTTTTGTTGAGAATAACAACCGCAGCAAATGCAGCTTCACCCCAGAAGGTTGTGGGAGTCCCAGATTCATCAAGCATAGCACGAGCCATTTGTTGGACCGTTCTGTTCATCCTTTCCACCACTCCATTTTGCTGAGGAGTCCTAGCTGTAGAGAATTCCATTCTTATTCCATGTTCCTCACATAAATAAAAAAATTCATTTGAGGTAAACTCCCCACCTCTGTCGGACCTGAGGCACTTAATTTTGTGATCTGATTCATTTTCAGCCAAGGCTTTGAAAGATTTGAATTTTTCGAATGCTTCATCCTTGTGTTTCATAAGTCCCAACAAAACCATCATGGAGAAGTCGTCAGTGAATAATATAAAGTATTCTTCTCCTCAAGGTGACCTTGTCCTAAATGGACCACATACATCTGTATGGACTAGTTCAAGAGGCCTGCTGGCTGATCCTTCCTTCTCAGGGAAGTTAGTTCTGGTTTGCTTACCAAACTGACATGATTTACATATGGTGTTGTCTGGAATTTTGATATCTGGAAGAACACGAACTGCCTGATATTTGCATGCTTTCCTTATTTGTGAAAATCTTAGATGCCCCAACCTCCGGTGCCATAACCAATGTTCATCATCCTTGCTCAAATAGCATTTTTGTTGTCCTTCTTCAAATATTTGGAGTTCTTCTGCCTTTGATCACTGTTTTTCCTGTATCAAGATCACGAACGCTACATCCATTTGATCGAAATATTACCTCAGTTCCTTGATCACACATCTGACTGACACTCAGTAGATTATGCTTCAAACCTTCAACATACAAAACATTTCCAGCTTTGACCTTTTCTTTCAAATGAGCAGTGCCTTTTCCTTTTATGGCTGCAGGGGTATCATTTCCAAAAGAAACTTTCTTACCCTTTTCTAACGCAATATATGATTCAGGTTTTTCTTTATCACCTGTCATATGCTTCGAACATCCACTGTCGATGTACCCTAGATTTTCCTGTCCTTCTGCATAAAAAGCTATCCCACATCTTTCTGGTTGTGGTTCCTTTATTCTCCATGTTCTGGTGCTTGAGGCTTGTTCCTTTGTCTGCCGAAACCTGCTCCTGCATTCAGAATCTTCATGACCGAAGTTATTACAAATAGAACATTCACTTTCATTTTCAAGTGCCGAAAAGTTGTTATAGGTCCTTTTCGTAATCCCAGTCATACTTCTTTGTTTTTTAGCTTCTCTAGTCATGATTGTCTTATAAGCAACACATTGAGCTGCTTTGTGACCGAAGTTATGGCAAGAGAAACATTGGCCATTGAAGAAGCTTCTGCGATTATCAAATCTACCAGCCATATGATTGTAATTTCTATTGTCATCCATTCTTGAAGCAAATTGAGAAGTTTTTACCTGTGGCTGGTTGTAGCTTTTGTTCACCCTTAAGATGGATTGCCCCTGGTTTACCTGGTAGTCTTTGTTTGTTCTTGATGTAATTTGTCCCTGCCTTACCTGGTGATCTCCATTGGGTTTTTGCTCATTCCTCCTTGCTGCATCAAGATAACTCTTTGAGGTGGATGCTTGAGATGTTTCTCCATTATAACCCAGACCTGTCTTGATTAGTGGAGAACGCTGTACATTGATAATCTCATCCAGAGTTTCAGCTTCTTTAACAAACTTCAGATTAAGAACCTTTTTTTTCTCAATTTCTTTTCTAAGGCCAACAATTTCACATTCTAACTTCTCAACATATTTTTCCTTTTCATCAAGTTGGAATTGCAGAGTATCAATGATCATATATTTTTCTTCTAAACATATTTTGAGTCGAGAAATCTCTTCATAAAAACCATCTACATCTATAGCATCCATGTAATCATCATCTTCAAAGGCCATTAAAAGTTTATAATCATTACCTCATTCATCTTCGTCACTATTTGATAGGCCATCACTGTCTTCATGAGTGTAGTCACTTTTCTTAGTTGCATTCTGTTTCTTGTTCCATCTAACAGGTTCCTTCCCTTTGTCAATATTATCCTTGTGAGGACATTTGGCAGCATGGTGACTGAATCTTCCACAAGCAAAGCATTTGAAAGGTAACTTACCTCGGAAACGACCAGTACCTCGTTGAAGATTTCTGACAAAATTTGATTCTTCTTCCTCCTCTGACACGTGTCCTGACTCATAGTACTCTCCTTTGCCTGAAGCCTTGAAGGAAGCTTCTCTCCTATCTGATGGACCTCCTTTCCTCATTTCATAAGCAGTTAGAATTCCGTGCAGCTGTGACATTTTAAGGCTTTGTAGATTCTCCTTTTCTTCTATTGCAGAAACTTTAGATTCAAACCTAGGGGACAAAGATCTTAGAACTTTTTCAACCACACTTGCCTCTTTTATTTCTTCACCCAAATTTTTCATACAATTAACAATCTCATATACACGAAGAAAATAGTTAGCCACACTTTCATCATTATACATCCTGAGATTTTCATACTGAATTCTGAGGGTTTGAAGTTTTGCTCGTTTTACCTGATCATCTCCTTCATAGCTCAGAACAATCTTGTCCCATATCTCTCTTGCGGATTTAAACTGCATTACCTTAACAAATTCTGATTGAGATAGGCATCCTAATAGAGTATTAACCGCCTTTGCATTTGTTTCATATTTCTTCTTCTCAGCCGGATCTGTAGGAGTTGCTGATGGAAAAGTATACCCTGTATCTATGATATGCCTGACTTCTGTACCAAGAGATTGAAGATAGGCAGTAACTCTTACCTTCCAATAAACGAAGTTTGTCCCATCAAAAATCGGTGGCCTGATTGATGCTTCCCTCTCGTAGTTGCTCATGATGAAAGATCTTTCTTCAAGCGATCAAGCTTCTTCTGAAGAACTTGGCTCTGATACCAATTGTTGGAAATAATACTGAGAGGGGGGGTGAATCAGTATTATCAAATTCTTTTCAATATGCCTTCCAGATTTATACTTTAATTAATTTGTATGTCAGTGCCATATAATAATGAACAAGAACAAGAAAAATAGATAAGCACACCAAAGAACACCAGATATAAGGTGGAAACCCAGTGTGGGTGAAAACCATCTGCTGCAATATGTCTCTATCTTCTTTCAATTAGAAACTTCTTTTACAAGGATTTTGTACTAGTGCAGTCCTTTACCAGTACGCAGGCTGCAACCTATAGAGAACTATAACTCTCTCTCGTTTTCCAGTCTCTCCTGGAAGGGAGCTACAACCCCCTTTGCTCTTCTACTTCTTTAAGGACCATGTTTCATTAATTTTCAGACTGGATCCAAGAAGATCAAATAATCATCAAGTACATGCAAATCACCCAATCTCCTTATACAATCAACCAATGAATCAACCCACTTCTCAGAATGCTGTAAACAGAAAAGTGTCACACGGAAAGAGTTGATAGTGCGGACACAACCAACCTCCCTAGAAGCCTAAGACTTTCTAGTGACAAACAAGACAAATAGGAGCAATCCTTCTCTAAATATGCATTTATACTATGAGAAATCAAGTGTTTTAGATCTTACCTGTAACCCAACGCTGTTGTAGTTGTCCAGCTTCGTTGATCCGGATGAGCTCCTCCTTCTCTTCGAAACCTGCATTCACTAACAATCAAACGATTAAATAGCACCTGAATATCACATAAAATAAAACACATTTAACATATAGACCAAGGAGTATATGAAACAACTCATAAATAACAAATTGTTGAGAAGAATGGACTTATTTGTATTAAAAGGTAACAAAAGAAACCATTACAACCTGAGCCTTGGTGTTGTGCAAGTTCCTCCCAGGGTCCACAAGAGTCCTCCTTTACTCTGATCAGCTCACCCACTTCCAAATACAACAAGTAAAGATGGTAATCTCTCCTCACAAGCTTATACAAGGAAGTCCTAATTCCAGCAGCATCTACCCTTAGGAATGTTCAGCTTTCAACCTCCCCTCCTTTTGGCCCAATGTCTATATTTATAGTGCTCTAGAGGAAGTTAATCAAGTCCACCATCAATGGGATAAGCCCCTCTTTGGGTGGGTTAGCTCCCCTCTTGATGGGATAAGTTCCTCTTCTATAGGGATACATGAACCATCTGGAGGCGCTTCATACACGTCAAACAAGCTTCTAGAATGCTCTAGAAATGACCACAAGTAACTTTTTAAAGATGAAACTCGCGCCTTTTGACCTTTACAGGGGTACGCATCCACCCCTTTACATACAGAGCGTACAAGTACGCAGTTATTGTGAACTTGGGTTGCGTACACACAGGTAAGGTTGAGAGAAACTGCGTACCCAGAGATAATTGACTTTAAATGACTTTTCTCTCTTTCTTTGAGTTTGACATGGAAAGCAGAGGCATGAGACTTGCCAAGGAGGATAGTATGACAGTGGATGAAGCCATACTTAACTGCAAATAGTCATGGTGACAAATTTTAGTGTAACAGATTGCCCCCTAAAGTGCGAAGCCTGTAGTAGATTAGGGTTTTATATGATCTAGGAAGGGTGAAGTACTTTATCATTTCAAGGAGTATCTTGTGGAGAGCCTGTCAGAACCTGCAAATATTCAACACAAAATACATATATAAGATGATATCATCGCTGAGGTAGGCATTCCCATACTCAGATTGAAAACTTTAACTAACAATCTAACTACTGCTCTGATAGAGGAATGATTCTGCAGTACATCACAATTATAGACTTTTGTAGACACAGTATGGACGCAACCATCTGTTTATGATCAGTCTACTATATAATGAATACAAAACTCCTCGCAGCCTGGATGGTGGAAACTAGATCCAGGGTCTTCATTTCTACTTCCCGAATTGGTACGATTCTATCCATGTGAATAAATGAGTCGATGTCGAACATGGCAGAAACCACTTGATTACCAGTCGATGATGTAAACTGTTAACAAGTGTGAGAGAGACCACCAGTGATGTCAATGGTTCTCAAAGTACCCAGTACAATCCATGAAATGTGAATGAATGAGTTGATGTCGAACACGTCACTGAATCCTTTGATCGAAAGTCAATGATGTAAACTGTCGTCAAAGGCGAGAAACCTGCCATTGATGCATGCAGACCTCAAGGTACTGACGATCTCTAAGCCATCTTTCTAGATAATGTGCTGATGTCGATAGAAAGTGACCTGTTGCAGGCAAGCCCACAACACGAAATCATTGTTCAAGTTGAAGAAATGTTGCTGTAAGGCCTGACTCAGGGATGGTCAAAATGGATGACAAGTATTTTGCATATGAATGGTTTATTTGCAGAGACCTCTTGAACACATAACGACACGACAGATGGCTTGGTGACGATTGACCCAAAGTTAATACCCAGAAACGGTTGAAGTCTTTCAAAGTGGTTTGATCAACTTTAAGGCAAAGGATTTCGCAACCCAGGTGAATGAAAAGTGTCGTGTTCAAGAGAGGTGATAAGGTTCTTCTGTAGCAAAGGATAACAAATAGGTTCATTCTTCTCTCTTTTCCCCCACCATTTCTGGCAAGTACCTCTTTATTTTTTACAAGCTTGAGGAGGATAACATATGCTTGATTATAAGCTCATCCTTCGGATGAGTCCAACTTAGTTTAGATTCGGACCCTAAGAAGGAGTGGTCCGTTCCTGTTTGTAATCGAACAGGTCCTTTACTGTGAAATTTTAACGAGTCCAGTATAGGAGAAACTCGGCGTTTTTCAATTTTAGAGAGTCTGAAAAAAACTAAAGAAGACTCCAAGGTGAACTTTTTCGTAAATTTGTGTCTCCCAAGCCCGAAAAAGTATAAAATAATACCTGAGAGAACTGCTTGATCTTGTGACCAAGGAGTACTTTCATGTTTAGTGCCGTTGACCTGAAAAGTAAAAAGCGATCAAGGACACGTCGTTTTATTTCCAATATCGAGTTTGAAACGACAAAAACCCGGCAATCTTTTCGTGTTTTTACGGTCAGAAAAGGGCTATAAGAGGACCGTCTTTTAATTCCATTTTAAGGAGTGTAAAAGAAACGCTCGACAATCTTTTCATGTTTTAGGAGTCAGAAAAGGGCTTGAAAGATGACTCTGACGTAAAAAATGATAATTTACCCTAAAGTCCCTTTGTCCTGCACAAAAACAACACATTACTCATACCTGTTTAAGATGGGCAAAAATACATTGAAAAATATCCTTTCACGGTGAAAAATAAACAAACTTAGCATTCATTTATCCAAAAAACCTATAAAAAGACTTTTTACCATGTCATTTTTACCATTTTACTGTTGAAGGAGAGAAAAGGGCTTTTGACAAGAAACTTCCCGTGGATATTGTGGAGAATCCGACCGTCGGAATCGAGTGCCATCTCTTTCAGGTATTTCACAACATCCTCCTCTTCAATTTCATCCGTTTAGAATTTCATTTTAAGCTTTTATTTGATTTTTTAGAGGGTTTGGGGTTTTAGGATACGCTTTTCGGGGTACGCAGGTGCCCCATGGGCGACCTGCGTACCCCGACTTTTTCGTATATGGGAAAAAGGTCGGAGTACGCAGGTCGCCTTGAGAACAGCTGCGTACCGCCACTTTGTTTCTGAACGCGGGGTGCGTACTCCGCGCAAAGCGGATTTCCAAACCCCAAACTCAAAAACCAACCATCCAAATTTGATTTAATGAATTCTAATCAATGTTTTTTGGTGTGCAGGTTGCCCACCATGCTAGATTGGCGTGAAAGAGAACACGAAGATGTCGATTTGGCCGCAATAGATCATCAACCCTCCATTGATGCTTTGAAGGCATGCGGTATCTACAAGTACTGGGCCATACCTGGCATGAGGGCCCAGGTGCCATTCTTAGAGTGGCTGGTTGAAAGGTGGAACGTCCAGGAACAATGCTTTTACATTGGAGGGCACCAGCTCGAGATAGAGCCCTCTGACATATATTTTCTCACTGGTTTGCCTAATAGGGGCGAGCAACTGTCTCTATTCGGGACTAGGCCAGGTGGCCAATCCCTTGCTAGTCTCCGGCTAGAGTGGTGCAACAATCAAAACCAGGAGAAGGGGATAGAAATCAAATACATATCCCGACCTGAACTTATGGTAATTGCCTTTACGGTTACCAGACTTTGCGGCGCGGCCGCTTTGAACAATGCCACCGGGTCCCAAATGCGGATGGCTATAGATTGCTTCCGAGGCACCATTTTCAACTGGTGCGATGCTGTGTTGGCCAATATGAAGGGCCAACTGACTAGGGCAAAGTACGGACAATTGAAGACCTTTGGATATGGGCCTTTAGTTGTGAGCTTTGCCCTAGAGAGAGTTCCAATGCTGATCCCCCAGCATCTTACTGTTCCAGTTGGGCCTCCTCGGGAGCCTAAGTTGACGAGATGGGTTGCGGTAATGGCCCGGCATCCTGATGAGGGAGCGGCAGTTGTCCGATTTCCTGACGGTTACTTTCACTGGTTGGAGATACAGGTCTTTGCGATTCAGGATTTTCCTTATGCCGGAATGGATTTTCGGAATGATCCAGACATGGTTCTTCCACAGGGAGAACAATGGGACGACAGAGGTACTTCATTTTTCACAAGTTTTTAAATTATCTAATTTTTTGTATTTTTTATATATATCGTCTCAAACTGACAGTAAAAATGTTCAAAATGCAGATGTAGGTCCACGGCGTCTGGCCAATCTCCGGGCTTTTGAGAGGAGACATCCAGTTGCACCGGCACCGGCCCCACAGGACGTGGCTGCAGAGACACTAGCTGAGTTGGAGCAGGATCTAGAGCGTCTGACGGTGGGTATACCAGAGACTACTATAGATGATATTCCTATAAGACTTCAGCGCCATGTAGTCGCAGTCCCGGGACCTTTTAGGAGGTTTTTGTGTAGAGTGGCCCGTGCAGTGGTGTCGTATAGGGAGCATCACCAGTGATTGGATGGTCACTTTGTAGACACACGTGACATTTTGGTTTTTGTACTTATCATTTTTGCCGATCATAAGGTGTTTTAAACCTATGATCGAAGACGATGTATATTTTTTGACACATTTCTATCTATATATATCATTATTACCAGCTTATTTTGTTAAACATGTGTGATGAAATGTTTGTAAATTTACAATTATTGCAAATATCTATTTAACATTCGAGACGCAATTGCATCTGCTAATGTGTTTAAAAACCTTGGAATATGCTGATATTCAATGTAATCAAATTCACGTTCCAAGAGACGGACCCTCAAAAACAATCTTAATAACACTGGATTTCTAATGGCATAGACTCTATTAAGCTGTAATACAACGAGTTCAGAATCTAACCTCACTATCAAACTCCGAATCCCAAATGCAATAGATTCAGATAATAAGTCAATCACTGCACTGTATTCTGCAATGTTGTTTGTTGTTTGACCGAGGCTCACCCGATGCATAGAAACTAACTCGTCAGAGGGCGATTAGATAACCCAAGCTGCGGAAGAGATATTCCGTGTACTACGACAAGCACCATCAGCAAATCCAATGTACGTTTGGAGAGGCGTCGACATCTGCAATATCAAGAGTAAAACCAAGATAAGCCAGAATAACGATGAAAAACACACTCTCTAAACTAAGCACACTGTCTAAACTAATCACATAGTCTAAACTAAGCACACATAGCAACTAGAAAGAGAAAACTAACCTAACTAAAATTTCCATACCCATCATTTAAGCATAATACCTCTTTAGGTAAAGTCCATTTCTGGGTTTACCCAAAGAGTCCCTGTCAAAGTCTACCAGCTCATAGGCCCCTTTTGCTAGCTTTTGCTTGACAATGTAGGGCCCATGCCACATAGGAACGAATTTTCCAGCACCTAACTTATCATTAGCTTGATCATATAACAACACTAGGTCTCCTTCCGAAAAATTTCGAGGAGTCACATTCCGGTCATACTGAGCTTTCATTCGTTTCGCGTGAGTCTCGATTGCTAAAGCAGCTTCATGTCGAGTCTCATCTAATTTAGCTAAGTATAACAGACGCTTCTCCTCTTCGGAAGTAGCTGGGAGTAATTTGATGGCCATTTGCAATGACGAGATTTCGCATTCAATGGGCAGCACGGCTTCCAAACCATAAACTAGTTGGAAAGGAGTGAACCCTGTTGATGTTTTCACTGAGGTTCGGTATGCCCAAAGCACTGAAAATAACATGTTGTGCCAATTCGAGCGATGAATACCAATGATCCGTCGGATCATGATAACTAGAACTTTGTTGATAGACTCAACCAGACCATTCGCTTGGGGATAATAAGGAGTAGAACTATCATGACGTAAACCAAGCTGGTCTGTAAGTTCTGTCATCATAATGTTTCCAAAATGGCGCCCATGGTCAGTGATTATCGCTTGTGGGACACCAAACCTAGCAATAATGTGATTGAATACGAAAATTGCTGCTGTCTTGCCGTCTGCCTCGAATGTAGGCATCGCCTCGGCCCACTTAGTAAAATAATCAACCGCGAGGATGATATACGCATGCCCCCCGGCCGAGTGAGGGTTACAAGTAATAAAGTCGATACCCCATTTGGCGAATGGACCGACGACAATTATAGGGTGGAGAGGAGTTGGTGGTGCGCGCATCTTGCGATCAAACACTTGACAGTTGTGGCATTTTCGGACCGCAATGATACAGTCTTTAAACATGGACGGCCAGAAATAGCCAGCATGCAACACCTTCTGAGCTGTGGCATACCCAGACATATGACCGCCACATGCCCCAGAGTGACAGTCATTCAAAACCCTTTCTGCCTCTTCGTGAGTTAAGCAACGTCGGAAAACCAAGTTTGCCCCACGGCGATAAAGAGTATCTCCAATTATTTTGTACTGTTGGGACTGGAATCGAATTTTCCGACGTTCCGTCTTAGAAGCTTCGGGCCGAAAGGATTGGGTTTGAAGATAGACAATTATATCCCCATACCACGGATCTAAAGTGTTGATAAGAAACAAAGATTCGTCCGCAATGGGCTCCTCTGCCACTGTTTCCGTGTCAGCACGCGGGAAATCACACATTAACTCGGCAAAGACTAAGGATTTCTTAGACTTGGATTTCTCGAACTCCAAATCGAACTCCTGCAGGATAACGATCCATTTGGAGTACTTGCCCCCTAGCAATTGTTTAGTCAGAATATAGATCATAGGGTTGCAATCCGAAATCACTGTAGTTTTATGGAGAAGAATGTAATGACGAAAACGCTGGACAGCTTGAACGGCTGCCAGTGCCAACTTTTCCACATGCGAGTACTTTAGCTCGGTTGGATTTAACGTCCGACTAAGGTAATATATCACATGTTCCGTTTCGAATTCATCTTCCTGAACTAAGACCATTCCAATGGTGGAGTGGGAGGCGACGAGATACAAAAAGTAATCCTTGTTGTAGTTGGGAGGATGCAGCAACGGTGCATGGGTCAACGCGTGCTTAAGTGCATCAAAAGATTTCTGAGCTATCTCATCCCAAGAGAATTGAGCATTTTGTTTTAACAACCGGGTGAAACCCTTTGTAACCTCGGCGTAGTTAGGAATGAATCGACGTAAAAAGTTTGCTTTCCCCTGCAAACTTTGGAGTTGGTGCAGACTCGAAGGAGGAGGCAATTTGATGATAGCTTCTACCTTCGAGGGATCGACGCGGATACCGGCTTTTGAAACGACAAATCCTAGCAATCGTCCCACTTCTATGCAGAAGACACATTTGTGTGGGTTCAACCGAATTCGATAATGCCGACACCTCATAAAAATAGCTCGTAAGTGGACAAGGTGATCAGCTCGATGTAAAGAATGAGCAGGCAAATCATCAAGGTACGGCTGCACAATGTGCTTGATGTCGTGAAACGCATAAGACATTGCCCGTTGGAAAGTGGCTCCGGCATTCTTAAGTCCAAAAGGTAATTTGCAATAAGCAAATGTCCCCCAAGGACAAATGAAAGCCGTTTTTGGTTGATCGCCAGGTAGAATATTGATTTGGTTGTAACCGGAAAAACCGTCCATAAAGGAAAATATTTCACTGCCGGCACAATCATCAATTATTTGATCGATATAGGGCGTGGGATAGTTGTCTTTTGGACAAGCATGATTTATATCCCTATAGTCGATGCATATTCTTATTGTTCTTTGTTTCTTGTTAACTGGAACAATATTCGATACCCAATCCGTTAACGGGATCGGATAAATGAAACCTGCTTTCAACAACTTTTCTACTTCTGCTTTAATTGCAGCCGCTTTCCTAGGGTGTATCTGACGCAGACGTTGCCGAACGGGTTTAGCGTCCGGGTAAGTCTTGATCTCATGAACAACAATGGAGGGATCAATTCCTGGCATTTCCTCATAGGACCAGGCAAACACGTCACGAAATTCTTGAAATAGGGCCTTGTATGTTTGAATTTCGTCATCTGTACACGAGGCACCTATATGAATGTTCTCAATAGTTCCGGTTTTGACAGAAATGTCAATGGCAATAGTTTGGGAAATGTTTCCCAAATTCAACTCTGAATCAGGATGTTCCGTGGGATTCTGAGCGTCCTTGACATATTCAACTGTAAAGATTGATGAAAAATCATTTTCAAAGTCATCACTCTCAGGTAAAAATGAAGATCTATGATGGAGATCCTCCCATGGTAGATCGTCTACACTTAGGATTTCGCGAAGTTGTTCGTCAGATGACACAACTTCAGGAAATGCTATCCATTCTGAGGTTGATGTGAAAAGTGATTCTTCACCGACCACATTCATTTGGTCAATTTGGGTTGAACGCGAGTCGGTAAAAGACTGCACGGCCTCATAAGCAATTTCATATGGACTCAAAGGCATAGCATCACCGAAAGACTCTATCTTAGATTCAGATGGGACAATCCAAGGATCATCATAAATAATAGTGTCTCAAGTAATCATATGAATGAAAGCAAATGAAGGGTCTGCGTTGATTGGAGGAAAAGGAAAAGTTCCCAGTAAACCGGAATCTTTAACTAATCCTACACCAACATCCTTATAAGGGATAGTCATTTTACCGACATGCTGGATACTCTCTGAAGAGGCTGGGTCGGATGAAAAGTAAGCCAGCTGGTCTATCATCACGATCTTGCCATCGTGTGGAAACTTTATAACTCTGAAGACCGATGACACGACCGCTGTCATAGCGTAAGACCAACTGCGACCCAAAATAAGGTTGTAGTCTAGAGGGGCATCAACCACCTCCACATCTAGACTAACGGTTTTTCCTTCAACCCCTATAGGCAAATCCTGTAGAATGCCAAACGGATGGAACCCATGGCCATCAAAGGCCTTAAGAATGGTCAGGGATTGGTTCAGTGAAGGAGAACCAAGCGATCTCCAACACTGAATCGACATAATACACGTAGAAGCTCCTTCATCAATTACAGTCCGATGAATAGGGCTGTTTTTGACTATCACTGGGATCTGGAAAGCCATCTGATGAGGGAGATGCGGTGTACTATTTTCTAGATCAAAGATTATCAGGTTCGGGTCCTGAATATCAACAGCTCCTATAGCCGACAAAAGTAATTTTCGTTGTGCTGGGCATGATTGCAGCACTTCTAAAGCCGACATTGCTGAGGGTGAAACAGCTAAGTCCTCAACAATGTTATAATTCTGAGTTGCTCTCGCATGTGGATTGAAAGCAGACTTTCGAAGTATACCCTTGGCGGGCGGTTTCGTTACCAAGTCCGGGTTAGGTTTCTCGATCTGTAGTGGATCGGAACCAGGAGCTGAGGTTGATGGATTAGAATGAGAAGATTCTGCTTCTTTGCCATCAACAGGACTCTTACTACCGTAATCTTGCGATCGAGTCGCAATCCGTACATGAGACATCATCAATATGGGTTCTTCACTGGCACTCGAGGAAGAACCTATCATCTTACTCTCCTGCTTTGGAAATGGATCTTTCAAAACAACAGGAGTTGGGGAACCTTTAACGATTTTCACAACCTCTGCCCGATGAGGGCAATCTCTTGTGAAATGATCTTCTTCACAAATTAAACAAGGATAGCAAGGTTTGCGCTTCTCGTCATTAGATTCCGACTTCTCTTTTTTCTCCTTTGGAGCCTTGTCTGCTTTATCCTTCTTCTTGCCTTTCTTCTTACCACCATTTTTTGATTTAGCCGTAGATGAATCTACAGCGTGAACGTCGGCGGTAATTTCAGGAGAAGACTCTCCTGTCGGGGAATCTGGTAAGGTTATAATGGGCGAAGAATTCTTTGAAGATTTCTTCTTGCTTTTAGCATTTACCGTACCAATCATGCCATCGGCAGCATGAGACCCCGAAGGAGCAGCAACGATTTGATTCGACTTAGGAAGATCTGGGATCTTCTCGTGCAACGTACCTGACTGAGTGTAAACTAAGTCAAGGTACTGGGCTTGAGCAATGACTTGCTCCTTAGTAACTACTCCGGCCTTAGCTACATCTTCAGTAATCTTCGGTAATAATGATTTGACAAACCATTCAGCTAAGATTTGGTCCGGGATAAAAACTTTCACTAAACGTCTTCGACGTCTCCATTCAGGGATATGATCAGAAATATAAGTGGACGTTGATTGTTTTAATGAAGTTAATAACTCAGTACCATTATCGTATCTGACCGGCAACTGAAAATGAGTTAGGAACGAGGTAGCTAACTGGCTAAAGTTATAAAAAGAGGCCCGTGGTAACTCAATGTACCACTTGGACGCGAGACCAATGAGCATACGCTGGAAAAGACGTAAACGGATCGAATCATCCGAGATAGAATTTGAAGCACACCAGAGGTGGTAAGTCATCACATGATTGGACAGATCCTCTCCAGACTTACCTTCGAAATTGGGTATATCGCTGGGCAACTTATTTGGCATTGGCGGCCAGAACGGAAGATATTGTATTGGATCGTTCGTTAGGCGCGACAAGTCTGGTAAATCCAAAGTTGCGATAAATGGTAACTGCCGATTTGGATCCCTAAAACTCTGGGTCACAAGACCAGTCCTAGGAGGAGGATATCCAGGATAACTTGGAATAGGAATCGCATTCGGGATATTATATCCTCCTGGAAAACCAGGATTAACCGGACCGTACTGGGGTTGCTGAGGTTGTTGATAAGTGTACCCAGGATACGGTTGATACTGGTAAACCGACTGTTGGACAACAGGCCCGTATTGGTACTGTCCCTGGTACGGTTGATAAGCGAATTGTGGTTGACTAGTGACAACCGTACTTAAACCAGGCTGCCCTATAGGCATCTGGACCGTGGTTTGAATCGTAGATCCGGACAATGGTAAAGATGTCTGAGGGGTGGTTGTAGAGACAGTAGAAACCGGAGCTGTCGATACTCCAGAAGTAAGTGTGGTGGAAGGAGCAGATGTTGCGGTAGTTGCAGCAGTCATTTGAGATGGAGTACTAGGTGCAATTGGCGACTGAGTAACTACCGAAGGTACAGAAGTTTGAACATTAGACTGGACTGGTTGCTGGGATGGACCAACAACTAAGGATTGTCCAGCTTGAGATGACAACTGTACGTTTGGCTGCAACACTTGCTGACCTTGCGATGGATTCCACACTATGTTCATTCCAGGGTATTGACCCATGACAGGTTGAGGATATTGAGATCCATAACCGGATTGAGGGTAGGATTGATAACTGAAAGGCATAGTTCCCGTACCTTGAACATACGACTGACCTTGAGGTGGTTGATAACCTTGACTCGAGTATTGACCTTGAGGTTGATAACCTTGAGGTAAATACTGATACTGGGGTTGACCTTGACCCTGAGGTTGATACCCTTGAGGAAAATATTGATACTGAGGTTGACCCTGGGGTAAATATTGAGTCTGGGGTTGACCTTGAGGAATGTATTGTACTATAGGTACATACTGTCCTTGAGGTTGCCCCCTAGACGCAATTTGTGTACCTTGAGGTTGCCCCCCAGGCGTTACTTGAGGCTGACCCCCAGGCGGTAATTGGCCACCTTGAGGTTGAGAACCGGGAACTGAACCTGACATCATATAAATGTCTCCTATACCCAACGGTCTATTACCATTGTTTCCAGCTAATAACCCATGTTCAACGGGTTGAGGAGATGCACCTGCAAAAGTACCAGACAATGACTGATACCCAGAGGGAACAGAAGGACCGCCGTACAAGAAAGATTCAGGAGATTGAGTGAACACGGACGACTGACCAGGCATATTTACAGGAGTATAAATACCTCCGGGTGGATAAGGAGTACGAGGTGGAGAAAAACTTATCCCTGAGTTGTCTAAATAATTGGTTAACGAAAGGTACCAAGTAGTACTTCTAGGTGGACTGTAAAAGATAGATTCACGCTCTCTTAGATCAATGGTAGGTTGATCTTCAAGAATAGGGCCTACTTCTTCTTCTGGAGCAAGTTCTTCAATAGCTATCAAACCAGAAGGAAGATTTTCGGTTATGACTCTTTCTACCCTAGGTGAATCAGGAACACTAGAAGTTGGAGTAACAGGTTCAGATATTTCAGGTTCTTCGCCTATATCACTAGTAGATGAAAAACTACCAGCAAGCTCAGAAACTGCAACAACTTCAGGATTGTAACCTGTTTCTAGACTTTGGTAATCTGGATGGACTACCAACGAAGACTCTCCTTCTTCAGGTGAACCTACTCTACTACCACTAGGAGGAGTTACAAGGACTTTCAAACCTTCGTAATGACTCGGGTCGTCTCGAGGAGGTTCACCCCGAAGTCTACGGGATCTCCTCAACAATTCGGCCACAGAAACAATCTCAAGAGACTGGCCCCGAAGTCTACGGGTCTGTCTCGGTAATTCCGCCACAGTTAAAAACTTTTAACTACCACACACACAAACAAAGTAAAATCTCAAAGCAAACCACCTAAAGTCTCTAAAGAACCAAACAAATTTTAAGCACACGCCTAAAGAATCTAGGGCGTCAAACCAAGCACAAACAGTAGCCTTCCGGACCGAAAACGCTAGTTGGAGATGAAACCCAACATCGCCGGATTCAATACAGAAGTGGCGGGTGGAACAGTTACCCCGGCAACCTGCTTAATGAATAGACCGGCACAAGTTCTTCCACTTTAACCGTCTCGAGTGAAGTGAACCCCCCGGAAAATCCAAGTGAGTCTAGCCGACGTCTGCTCCAGGTACAGTGGGATCTTCCCTCCACCGTCACCTCAGTAGAATCCTAAAGATAATGGTCACTAAGGTTACCAACAGCAACAAATACACCTGGGGGAACAGTCTACACTCCGACAGCACGCAAGGGCAGAGTATCAAGCTCAATCCCCTTGCCGGCTCCTTGACAATAATCCAAGGTTTACCGACAAGTGACCCCTGGCTCCTCGACAATGGTTAATCCGAGGTTTACCGTTTGTAATACGTGCGTGTCTGGCGTCGTTCCCAACGAGGGAGGATTGATCCCCTCACTGGTTCGGACACGAGCTCGTGCTTCTCCTTTAAGAGGAGCTTTCCCAGAGTATAAATGAAACAACTGGATTTAATCTATCACAAGATAAGCTACTTGTTTGGTTTTGTTGTCTTGGAGAGTTAATTACTCTCCTACTCCAAGACACTAGCCTGATCTATATTGGTGTTTCAGAGCCCTAGTAAATAAAAGTTACTAAGTTGATTTTACTTTAAGCGTTAATTTTATGGCTTTTTTAAGACAAAAGGTAGTGGAGATGAAACTGGTGGTGTGTAGACTCGACCGAAATCCACTAAAAATATGCACTTAGGATGATTTACACTACTTTCCTTTTTCAATGAAACTCCTAGCTAAGAGAGTTGAGAGAATGCAAATTTTATAGAAAACAACTTTCTTGGCAAAGACAATCAAAGAAACAATTCTTTTTATCTTTTCAAAGCACACAACTCATGACCACTAATTATCTCACGAAATTTCCTTTCTCTTCAAAAGACTACAAATGCTACCAAAGAAAACTTTTTCCAAAAGAATTTTTTCATTTTTCCTATATTAATAAAGCATATAAAACTATTTATCAAAAATCAAATTTAACAAATCTAAGAAAATCAAAGCAAATTCACTCAAAAGCAAATCAAAGGGAAATTTACCTAAAAGTAAAACTAATGAGGACAAAAGCCTACAAAGTTAATTCCCGGATGTTTTACTTAGTCAAAATGTAACTAAGGATCAATCCATGCAGAATCATAAACTGATCAAAAAACAAAATCGAAATCTTTTTGTTCTTTAAAAAAAAATAAAAATTCAAAGTTCAATCAATAAACTTTTTCGAGATTCGCAAAGAGAAGAGACAAAGGTAGGTCTCTCACAAGGGTGAATTCTATGACAGGCCCGACTCCTAAGAGGGTTGAACAAAACCAGGGAGATCCAAAGTTTGACAACCTCTAATGCCAAAGTCACTACAGGACCAGTTAAAAATCAAACCCTAAGGAAAAATCCCTATGAATTCCACCAAAACTCTCGACACTAACGGAACAAGATCAGGTGAAGATCTCTGACAGCAAACCAATGGATTTGGGCAGTAGGGAAAAATTAAAAACAAAATCTAAAGAGCAAAAAGCAAAAAATTGCAATTTTCTCAAATTTGACAGGGGTACGCAGGTGACCTGTTTACACAGGTGCGAGTACGCTCTGTGCACACAGTTGCAGTGCGTACAAGTACGCACTGTGCTGAACTCAAAGCCTGCGTACTGCTGGCAAAGCTAAGAAAAATGAAAATCTAAATTAACCCTAAGCTAACCCACCCAAACACACAGTCAGACAGCCAAAAATCAGAGAGCAAGCGCTTTTTCTCAGACCAAAGTATCAAATCAAAAAGAACTCAAACACATTCATGGAGTCCCCAGCGGAGTCGCCATTTTGTCACACGGAAAGAGTTGATAGTGCGGACACAACCAACCTCCCTAGAAGCCTAAGACTTTCTAGTGACAAACAAGACAAATAGGAGCAATCCTTGTCTAAATATGCATTTATACTATGAGAAATCAAGTGTTTTAGATCTTACCTGTAACCCAACGCTGTTGTAGTAGTCCAGCTTCGTTGATCCAGATGAGCTCCTCCTTCTCTTCGAAACCTGCATTCACTAACAATCAAACGATTAAATAGCACCTGAATATCACATAAAATAAAACACATTTAACATATAGACCAAGGAGTATATGAAACAACTCATAAATAACAAATTGTTGAGAAGAATGGACTTATTTGTATTAAAAGGTAATAAAAGAAACCATTACAACCTAAGCCTTGGTGTTGTGCAAGTTCCTCCCAAGGTCCACAAGAGTCCTCCTTTACTCTGATCAGCTCACCCACTTCCAAATACAACAAGTAAAGATGGTAATCTATCCTCACAAGCTTATACAAGGAAGTCCTAATTCCAGCAGCATCTACCCTTAGGAATGTTCAGCTTTCAACCTCCCCTCCTTCTGGCCCAATGTCTGTATTTATAGTGCTCTAGAGGAAGTTAATCAGGTCCACCATCAATGGGATAAGCCCCTCTTTGGGTGGGTTAACTCCCCTCTTGATGGGATAAGTTCCTCTTCTATAGGGATACATGAACCATCTGGAGGCGCTTCATACACGTCAAACAAGCTTCTAGAATTCTCTAGAAATGACCACAAGTAACTTTTTAAAGATGAAACTCGTGCCTTTTGACCTTTACAGGGGTATGCACCCACCCCTTTACATACAGAGCGTACAAGTACGCAGGTATTGTGAACTTGGGTTGCGTACACGCAGGTAAGGCTGAGAGAAACTGTGTACCCAGAGATAATTGACTTTAAATGACTTTTCTCTCTTTCTTTGAGTTTGACATGGAAAGCAGAGGCATGAGACTTGCCAAGGAGGATAGTATGACAGTGGATGAAGCCATACTTAACTGCAAATAGTCATGGTGACAAATTTTAGTGTAACAAAAAGTAATACCAGAAATCTAAACCCAGAACTCTGCAGCAATAGATAAAAGACAGCCAACAAATGTTTCAAGACAGGTCCGCAACTTCACCGATATAAACCTGCGGATATCCACAGTCTTTTTGTACTTGAACTGTGAAGATCCGCACCGTATCCTTATGCTGCTCTGCGTACCACCGCACTTTCTCCTTCTGCTGAACTGCGTACCTCAACTCAGATACGCACTGCACTATCTGTCTGACCACGTACCTCCGCACTGTTCCTTCTGTGCCTCTGGGTATCTCCGCACTCTGCTTTCTTCTGCGCTGCATACCTCACACTGCGCCTTCTGTTGTGCTGCGTACCCCTGCACTGCGTCTTCTCCTGCACTGCATACCCCCGCACCTACGCCGTGGATCGCCTATGAACCTCTGATTAGGGCCAAATTAACAGTCCTCCAATGTGCCACAGTTAGTCAGATCCATAGATCTGATCATGCGCCCGAGAGATCACAACTTATCAATAGATTCGCCTTAAGTTTTCTCCTTGATTTAGATCTAGCTTTGTAAAACCAAACACCCAAAGTTTCAGATCTTAAGATATTCAAATTTCACCAGTGACTAGCCAAGTGATCTCTTTTCCCTTTTTATAGGCAAGCCCTTATTCAAACCATGGGACAAAACCATCGAAAACAATACAAGGGCTCCAAACAGGGGTTCAAATAATTTAGATCCTAAACCACGGGCCAAAACCATAGGATCATGAACGACAGGTTAAATACCAAGGGCCAAACATAAGAAACCCCACATGAGCGCGCTTCTCTGCATTGGACTGAGTGAACTGGGGGACCGCACCTTATGAACCGATAACCTGCGGGTATGTCCACACTTCCTGGACGGTGAACCTGCGGGTCCGCACCTTTTGAACGATGCACCTGTGAACCTCTTATTTTCCATCATTTTGAGAGCCTAAACAGAATTTTTCCACTTGAGTGAGTTTCCATCAAGTACAACACCTGTACCATAGAGCCAAACCATAATCATAATGCCAACATACAAAGGGGGGGAAGGACCTCCAACAAAACATAGGGAGAAGCATCAAAGACAAAGAAGAGAGTTACAATTGTCTTTGCTTGATCATTGATGATGGTGTTTCCATCAATGCCAAAGGGGGATATTGTTGGAAATATGTTGCCATTGATGGAAAAGGTAAAGGCAAAGGCAATGAAAAAGGTGGAAAAGTCAAAGCATGGGAATTGGAAAGAACTAATAATGTTGTTGCCATTGTCAATGGATGGAAAATATGTCATAGGATGGAAAAGGATGGCATACATGTTCAGGATTAGTTACAAGAAGAATGAAGATCAACATTCATGGTGAGATAAGTGCAAAGACTTTAGTGTTCAGGATCAGTTACAAGAAGAATGAAGATCAACCTTCATGGTGAGATAAGCGCAGAGTCTTTGTTGGATCCATTTCTAGCATAGCAAATCATCTCAGATGTAGATGGAACCCACTTACATTTAAAGTGCTATGAAAGAGATTTATGGTGGTATGAAGTTTGAAAATGGCCTCCTAGATTGAAAGATAGAGCCAATAAAAGTTGCAACCACCCAAGTAAAATTTAACATAGATAAAGAGGCTTGGAGACCCTTTTGTGGCACTTCATTAAAGTTGGAAAAAGTGTCAAAACCAGCGACAAGCATAAAAAAACTGACATAAAATAATTGGGTGCATGCGGATGTACACTATAGTAGTAGAAATCATTCTTATTAGCTCTTCGCAGATCCCACTTAACAACTTGACCCAACAAAGGAAACCCAATGGATGTACCTTAGAGGTTTGCAAAGGGCGCAAAAAGTTCAAGTGTCATGATTCAACAAGCGAAAAGACATGGAAGTACACAGTGCAATAGAAAGTAATAATTGGCAAAGAATTGGGCGGGAGGTCCCCACCTTAACAAGTCAGCCCGCTAAAGATGATCCTAAAGGTTTTCAAAGCAGTGACTAGAGGATAACCAACCCGAAATTTTAAATAGACTAGAATAATAAAACGATCGGGAACCCTTTGAAATTTTTTAAAGGAAAATTGTTGAAAAACAATGCCTTAGACCTTTCTCTCTCCTCTTTGACAGTGAGCCACTGTTGGGCATGGAATCCCCCCACAGCATGTTTTGGGGCTCAGAGCCCAAGTCTTGGTCAAAGTTTTTGTAAGACTCCATGAATTGCAGGCGCAGAGCGCAAAGTAGAGGTTAAGTCATAGGGTTGTCCGCCCTAAAGTCATGTCGGCCTACCCATGGTCCACGAACCATGGGATTGTATAAATAGAGCGAGGCTCTAAGTTGTAAAGAGAGGGAAGGTATAAGAGAGAAGAGTATGAATGGTTCAAGCTTAGAGTAGGATTCTAAGTGTATTGGGTCATAGTAGTTGGAAGAGGCTTTGCAGCTAAGTGTGCAGAGGCCTAGTAGAGTCCGCAACTGAGTGCATGGACCCCTGTAGCTGAGTGTGCAGGGCGGTGTGGAGTTTGTAATCAGGATTGAAGATTAATAAAGAGAAGTTGATTCTTATTTCTGTGTATTTGTTGTACATTTCCTTCTTTGCGTTTATATTGGTTTATTTATCATGTGCACTGATATGATTGCTGAATATGATGTAATAATTAATATTACACACACAAGTTAAATAATCAGGTAATAACAGATTAAATAACAAGGAACTTGGGTATTATACGGGTTGTGCCCTGAGTACGTCTACGCAGAAACATCATCACAGGTGGCGAAGGAATAACAAGTGTGTGTAGTGACGTGCGGACAGTGTCAAACCGCAGACCTCCAGAAGCCCATCGACATCCCCAGGATGAGGAAACCTGGTTCTAGCACCCTCCCATACTACTTCGGGTAAGACCTTATTCTGCATTCTGCATACTGTTGCCGAAAGGGCCAATAGTACCGGGATTTGCTTGGATAAATCACCTCTGAACCTAGGTCAGGCCCATACAAGCCAGCAAATGGTTCCGTTGCCGGGATCGGGATTTGCATAAAGGATGCCTGATGTCGTGCCACTGGAATCCAACAAAGAAAGAAATTGAAGAGTGGTTGGACAAGAAGATTCACGAGTTCGCGGCGTAGGAGAATAGAAATCCACGAGTATCTAAGGAACAGTGGTTGGAACGCTACTTGTATACGAAAATCCACAAAATTTTCTTTGCATCCTTTCCTTCTGAGTTATATGAGTGGATCGCGAAGTTAGCAGACAACCAGGGAAGGTGTAGGCTTGACAAACCAATAGTGTGGACTCTGGAATTAGTGCAAAGGCTAGAAACATCAGGAGATAAGATAGTGTGAGCTGTGGACCATTGGCGCGACCGAATAATAGGAGGATTTATCACTTAGTTCGTGGTAGACACGATCGTCAGCTAGAGTGAGGCGGAGCGACATTTTCTCAAGGGACCACGAGGTAAGTATATTGTATCTTTGAACAATTGGATTAAGATGCTATTGTGTGAAAAGCGGGTTATGCGAATAAATTAATGTTTGGAACTACATGAAGTGGGAAGATCTACATGAGCGGAAGTATTGAAGAGTTGGAAAACAGTCCCTTAATTTCACCCTCGCAGGAAAGTGAGGAAGAGCTTGCGAAAGTTTCTTCGAGAAGTGCGGTCAGTTTGATAAGGCAGCGTATTCGATGTTTACCACCTCCACTCACACTACCACCCATCTCACCCTCCTCACCTCCATCTCCGCCCACCCCACCTCCACCACCACCATTGTTCAGTATGGCGAGTGTGATCAAACTACCAGTATTCAAAGGAGTGGGAAATGAAGATCCTAACCAATTTTGGTTTGTGGTAAGAGCAGTATGGGAAGCGTAGGGTGTCATGGATGATAATATTAAAAAGGCTACGCTGGTGAGTGCACTGCAGGATCGCGCATTAACGTGGTATATCAAGCATTCTAATGACCACCCGAATGCAGGAATTGCAGAGACCTAGGCTACACTGAACATTGAATTTAGCAGGCCAAAATCAGAAACACAATCAATCATCGGGTTTAAGGAGATCGCGATGCTCCCGAGCAAGACCCCCTGGGATCTGGACCAAAGGTTGAAGAGTACGATCCGTGAAGCCAATATGACGTTAACAGATGCACAACATCGTGCATGGTTTGTGGCCTCACTTATGCCACACTTAAGGATGATGTTGTCACAACAAAAACTTTCCACCCAGGCTGAAGCATTGGAGATGGCAATGAGATTGCATGAGACCCCTATACAAGACCCTGGGTTGGGAATCCAATAAATCCATGCGCAGCTGCAGAATCTGTGTCTGGAAATGAAAAGTTTGAAACAGGATAGGACACCTCAGCCGGAGGTGCGCGAGGAAGTATGGTGCATAAAATGCAAAGGCCAAGGGCATGACAAGGACCACTGTCCAGTGTTCGTGAACTACTTGGTAGGAGGAGGGCCAATGCCAGTAAGACCTAAGGCACAAGCAGGGCCAAGTTTGATGTCTGCATTATGGTGCACGATCTGCCAGATAGGAGGAAAACACACCATGGATAATTGTCATTTGTTGCAGAAGTATACACAGACGTCCCAACAATTCTTTTGTAATTTCTATAGGTTGGTAGGCCATGAAGAACACACCTACAGAAGCTATGAACTAATGATGGACCAGACTCTTGCCTATAGGGTGCAGACCGAAACGCGAGCCCTCAACCCAAATGCAGGGATGGCGCGAGCTGGGTTTCAGGGGTGTGGTAGGGGTCGAGGGGGAATGGGACCAGGAAAGGGCGTAGACAAATACTTTGTTTCAATTGCTGAGGGCCAGGGCACTATGCCCGTAATTGTACAAACCTGACAAGAATATCATGTTGGTACTGTACTCAGTTTGATCATGAGGCAGAAGAGACTTCCCTTCACTGATAGCGAGGATGCACGAAAAGGGAGTACTCCAGCCCCCTCTGACCTAAAATTTACAAATGATGAAGTCTGAGATGCGTGAAGAAGACCCACATGTAAACATGATGCTCCTGAGTGGTATGATCGTGGGAGATGATAAAAGGAAGCAGCCAGAAGAAAGCATGTGGGTTTACAAGGCTCCTATAAAGGAACCCAAGTTTGATCTAGAACGCGCATAGGAGACATTCATGGAAGCTAAGAAGAGCTTCACAGAGGCCTCCACTTCAGGTAGTCAGGATCAACTAGAACCAGGGAAGGATCCTTTAATGCTCACTACCTTTCTGGAGACATGCATGAAATTACTGTGCAAAAGCAAGGCAGTCAAAGGACTACAAGAACTTATCACTAGGTGCACGAGGTCAGGAGAACCGCGCGTGGTCCGGAAACTTGGGAAGCATGCATTGACATCGGAAGGGAAATGAGGTTGACTGTGCAGATTGGTGAGTATGAAATGGATCAGGTAATCCTAGATCTGGGTTCGGATGCGAATGTACTACCAAGAAAACATGGGAATGCATGGGCAAACCCGCACTACTGTGGTCCCCTATTTAGTTACAAATGGTGAACCAACAAAATATTTTTCCCATGGGAAGATTACAAGGGGTAACAATCGATATTGAAGGTGTGAGTGCACAGACGAATTTTGAAGTGATAGAGATTGTCGATGACAACAATCCCTATCCTGTGCTACTAGGAATAGACTGGGCCACCAAGATGAATGGAGTCTGTTATGAAACCAGCTCAAGAAAAGATAGAAAAGATAGATCAACGCCTTAGAATTCAGCCTCTTCGAGGGGGAAACCTCCTTTAAATTACATAAATGAACAATTATTTGATGATTGAAATGAAAAAACCTCCTTTCTATATATAGAAGTCTAAGGAGTCACAATATAATCCAGCCGACCTAACAATAATAATATAAAGCCACAAAAATAACAATAGAGGGATTCTATGGGGCATAGTAATAACAATATGGGGGCAATAGGGGCACAACAATATTAATAAGGGGTATAACTACAATAGTAATGGGGTAATCACTAGTATTATAGGGACCCAACATGCCCCTCTCCTTCAAAAAAGTGTTTTCCTCAACGCTTGAGTAGTTCTGGATACTTCTACATAAAATTCTCATCCTCCCATGTGGAATCTTCAGCGGATAAGTTCTTCCACTTGATAAGATACTCTGAAATTGATCGATTTTGTAGCTGTCGAGTTCTTGTTTCTGTGACTGCTTCCGGTTCCAATATAATTTTTCCTTCCTCGTCAAGTTCTGGCAGTATTGTTTGAACTGGGAGCTTGTCGCCTATAACCTTCTTTAAACATGAAACATGGAAAACTGGGTGCAATCGAGAAGCTGCAGGAAGCTCCAATTTGTATGCCATAGTACCAATCTTTTGCAACACCTTGTACGGACCATAATACTTTGGTGATAATTTATTATCCTTCTTAGCTTGCTTGAGGGACATTTGCTTATATGGTTGTAGCCGTAGGAATACCCAATCACCTACATCAAAACTTCTTTCACTGCGATGTTGATCTGCCTATTGTTTCATTCTATTTTGTGCCAACACGAGGTTATCCTTTAAGAGTTGGAGGACTTGTTGTTGATGTTCGATGTGATGTTCCACTGCCTGAACCTTAGAATTTTCTCTTAAATATGATGTGATGGATGGTGGTTGATACCCATAAAGTGCCATAAATGGGGTCATTTTTGTTGCTGTATGGAAGGAAGTGTTATACCACCATTCAGCCAGAGGCAACCATTTGACCCATTGTGTCTGTTTATCAGATACAAAGAAAAGAAGATATCCTTCCAAACATTTGTTTACTATCTCAGTTTGCCCATCAGATTGAGGATGATAAGATGAGCTATGAGCTAACTGAGTACCAAGACAAGAAAATAATTCTGTCCAAAAATTTCCAGTGAAAATGGGATCTCTGTCACTTACAATAATCTTTGGGTTTCCATGTAGCTTTTGAATTGTTTCCATAAATGCAGTAGAAACTGTACTGGCTTTAAATGGATGTGATAATGCAAAAAAGTGTGCATACTTGGTAAGTCTGTCAACTACCACCATGATGACACTCTTTCCCTCAGACTTGGGTAAACCTGTGATAAAATCCATTGAAACCTCCTCCCAACGTTGGCTTGGAATGGATAAAGGTTGTAATAGACCCGGTGTCTTAATTGTTTCAACTTTATTTTGTTGGCAAACCAAACATTCCGCCACAAAATTTTGAATATCTGATTTAAGGCCATCCCAAAAAAATTCCTTCTTAACCCTGTGGTAAGTTTTTAAAAATCCTGAGTGCCCTCCTAAGGGAGAAGTGTGCAATTCCATAAGAATCTTTTGTTTTAGCTGGGAATTCTTACAGAGGTATAAGCGATCTTTGTACCATAACGAATCATTTTGCCAGCTAAATGTATCAGACGTACTGGAATCTTGTTGTAACTTTCGAATAAGTGCCCACACTTCTTCGTCATTCTTCCATTCCTCCCTTGCTTCGTTTATCCAATCTGGTTGGATAATAGAAATGGCGCACAACAATGCTTCCACATCCTCATCCTTTCTTGAGAGTGCATCTGCCACCACATTTTGCTTCCCTTTTTTGTAGATGATTTCAAAGTCATAACCCAACATCTTTGTGACCCACTTTTGTTGCTCTTCAGAGGATAATCTTTGTTCTAAAAAGTATTTAAGGCTATCATGATCCATTTTTACCTTGAAGTGTCTTCCCATTAGGTAGGGTCGCCATTTCTTAAGTGCATGGAGTATTGCCAACATTTCCTTCTCATAAATAGCTTTGCTTAAAAACTTTCCCTTGATTGGACGACTTTCAAAAGCAATGGGTCTTTCATCTTGCATTAGAACAGCACCAATTCCATTTCCTGAAGCATCACATTCCACAATAAAGGTTTTTGTGAAGTCCGGTGTAGCTAAGACCGGTGCTTGGCACATTGCCTCTTTAAGATGTTCAAAGGCCTTTGTTGCTTCCGAAGTCCATGAAAATGCATCTTTCTTCAATAATGTTGTTAGAGGTGCTGCTATTCTCCCATAATTCTTAACAAACTTGCGATAATACCCTGTCAACCCGAGAAATCCTCGCAGATGCTTTATGGATGTGGGGATTTTCCATTCCTTAATGGCTTTAATTTTGCTAGGGTCTACCTTAACTCCTTCATGAGATACAATATGACCCAGATATTCCACCTCCTGGACTCCAAAGAAACATTTGGATCTTTTTGCATATAATTGTTTCTCCTCCAATAGTTGTAGCACCTTGTCAACATGTTCAACATGATCCTTCCAAGACTTGCTGTAGATTAGTATATCATCAAAAAATACTAACACAAATTTTCTAAGGAATGGTTTGAAAATTGAATTCATCAAACCTTGAAATGTTGAAGGTGCATTGGTAAGGCCAAAAGGCATGACCAAAAATTCATAATGACCCTCATGAGTTCTAAATGCTATTTTCGGAATGTCTTCAGTCTTCATTCTGATTTGATGATATCCTGAACGAAGATCCAACTTGGTGAAGTAAATTGATCCATGCAATTCATCTAGTAATTCATCAATGACAGGAATGGGGAACTTATCTTTAATAGTGAGCTTGTTGAGCTCCCTATAATCCATACACATGCGCCATGATCCATCCTTCTTGTGCACCAATACTACTGGAGCAGAGAAAGAACTTTGACTCGGTTGAATTATACCAGCCTCTAGCATTTCTGCAACCATACGTTCAATTTCACTCTTTTGGACATAGGGATATCTGTACGGCCTGATGTTTGGAGGAACACTTCCTGGAATCAGATGAATAGCATGATCATGATCACGCATAGGTGGGAGACCTTTGGGAGTCTCAAATACCTTGGAATGATTGTCCAGGACTTTTTGGAGATCTGGAGAAATAGATGATTCCGATGTGGAAACATCTAGCGAACATAATTGTGCAATTACACCTCTTTGCTCCTTTTTTAGAAGCTTTGTCATACCATTAGAGCTGATTATCTTTCCTGGTTTCCCTGCAATACCCCTTAATTCAACTTCCTTTCCTTCCATAGAAAATTTGATGAAAAGTTCTTGAAAATTAAAAGCTATTGTACCCAAGGATTGTAGCCATTGGACTCCTAGTACAACATCAACACCTCCCATTGGAATGGAAAGCATTGGGCTAGTCAATACATATTCTCCCATGGATAGCTTGATATTATGGCACTTTCTAGAGCAATTTATTGTTCCTCCATTTGCAATCATCACTTGACACTCTGGTGCTGGATATAGGAAGCAATTCAATTCTTTTGCTACCTTACAATGAATAAAATTGTGGGTGCTTCCTGAATCAATCAACACTATTACCTTTTTCTTCTTGATTTGTCCTTCTATCTTGATGGTTTGAGGAGTGGTAATTCCCGCCAATGCATTACAAGATATGGTCGGATTTATTTTTTCTTCATCTAGGCTTTGTTCCTGGAGTATATCCTCTTCTTTTGACCTTTCTTGCTCCTTTTCTTCTTCCTCTTCACAATCTATGTAGAATAATTTCTTCTCAGCACACTTATGACCTTTAGTGTATTTGCTATCACACTGTAACAAAGCCCTTTTGCTCTTTTTTCTTCAATTGTTGTGGTGTCAACCTTATAGGTTGTGGAAGACTAGGGGCAACAACACTTCCGTCTTTATAGTTGTGAGTGGTATGCTTCCTGGTTGCCATAATTTTGCTTTCCATTTTTCTTGCTAACCTGAATGCCTTCTCTAATGAATCAGGTTCCCAAAGGTGAACATCATGTTGGATATTATCCTTTAAAGACCCTATGAACACATCAATCCTATGCTCCTCTGGAATATCTTTTACCCTTATGTTCAATTTTTGGAACTCCTCAATGTGCTCCATTATTGAACCCTTTTGTTTGAGACTTATCAATTGGCTAAAAAAAGTGTTGCTTTTTGTATCCTCATAATGTGCTATCAATTCTTCCGTAAAAATTGCCCAAGTGATAAATTGTTTACGAGAGCAAAGCCATTGATACCATACAAACTGATTTGGTTCCAAATATAAAGTTGCCATACGTACCTTTTGTGTGTTTTGCACATTATTGAGATCGAAGAATTGCTCCATCTGTAATATCCATGTGGCGGGATCCTTGCCATCAAAATTCCTCATATCGATTTTTGGAATATGGTGGGTCTTCGATCCAACATTAGAGTCTATGGAATCATGATTAACATTTCTTTTGTTCACATCATGAGTTTCCTTTACAACCTTTTCACCATTAGTAAGTATTTCTTGTAGAAAATTTGTCAAATCTGTCTTCAAATTTGTCATGTCTGTCTTCAAATCTGTCTTCAAATATGCCATGTCTCTCTTCAAATCTGTCTTTGAATCATCCATCTTAGCTTCCATGCCCTTTATCTTAGATTCCACGCCATTTATCTTAGATTCCACGCCATTTATCTTAGCTTCTGTTAGCTTTTGTGAGCATGACATTTGTTGCACTTGTTCTTGTAATTTTGATATATCATGTAGCATTTCTTCCTCGGGGCATCAGTTATTGATAATAATGCTTTACTATGCCCTTTGAATTCCTTCAAACCAAGCTTACGCAAAAATTTAAAAAAAACTACACACCTTTTTTCACTTTGTAGAAGCCTGATATTTAATCTGATGTATCTCTGTAAATTCAGATCCTCCAGTTCTAAAATTGTGACCTGTAGTAGCCTTCTATGTCCTCTTTCCAATGCCACAAGTCTGACCCAAATTGGATTCTCCAAGGAAGAGTTATGCGAAATCTCCCACAGTGACTTGATTATAGACTAGTTCAGTAGAGCGAACTTGTACGACGTGCCACGAGTCACTGTTTCGACCTTTGGATCTGAAAAATGCATACACGAAACTACAGTCCGTCCTTTGTCTGTACCTTCTTATGAAATTTCAATCCAATCCCCATAGAGAAAGTTATGACGATTTTCCCCAGGTCACCTGTTTGTAATGTAATTCAGGAGTCTGCAAAAAGACCAATTTCCTCAGATCATATCTCCGCAAATATAGCACGAAAAGCTCTGAAATTCGGACCCAAGGTTCAGAGCGAGTTCTTCTCAAATGGGTTTTTTTTTTCAACTTCTGAAACTTCTCAGAAAAAAGTTATAGCGAAAATTCCATGATGACCTATTTGGAGCAGCGAGACCCTACAATCCAAAGCTCTGATACCAAATGTTATGAAACCAGCTCAAGAAAAGATAGAAAAGATAGATCAACGCCTTAGAATTCAGCCTCTTCGAGGGGGAAACCTCCTTTACATTACATAAATGAACAATTCTTGGATGATTCAAATGACAAAACCTCCTTTCTATATATAGGAGTCTAAGGAGTCACAATATAATCCAGCCGACCTAACAATAATAATATAAAGCGACAAAAATAACAATAGAGGGATTCTATGGGGCACAGTAATAACAATATGGGGGCAATAGGGGCACAAAAATATTAATAAGGGGTATAAATACAATAGTAATGGGGTAATCACTAGTATTATAGGGACCCAACAGAGTCATAAATCTGAAGAAGCACAAAATGATATTTGAGAAAAAGTCACTACGCATGGTAGTACCGCTAGATCTAGCTGAAGGAGAGCGATACACTGAACCGATGTACGACGATGATAATGATGACAATCTCGATTGTATTTATAAGATAACTATGCAAGAAGAAGATTGGGTGAATCCGACTGCAGAAGGAAGGATTTCATGGGAGCGCGAAAGCTCCTGCACTTTGGATTTAGACCAAGAGATAGAGCGATGGCAGAATCGGCTACACGAAGTAACAACGCTTAATTGAAACATGATGGTTAGATTACTGCGTTGCGTGACAACAGAGGCAAGGGAGCTACCGACATATGATGGATTGTCAGCGGTGGATAAATTTCTGAGCAAATTCGAAAGCGCAATACCAGAAAAACAACAGTTCGATGTGCTGAAGTGGGCACTACGCGCAACACCCGCACGATGGTGGTGGTGGGACCCAGTATTGCAACAATAATGCTGCAACTCCTGGAACTCCCTTCTTTAATTTTATCAACCCGGTAGTTCGTAACAAACTTGGAAGCGACGGTGTTGTGTGCACAAGTACTAGCTCTTGCCGCAGCTGTCACTTGGTCAGCTGGCACAAGTCCGCTAGGAGCTTAAGCCAACTTCTATGAGCTCTTAGAAGAAGCTTTTTAACTCATGAATGAAAGCTAACTCAAAGGGGCTAATTTACTTGCAGAAAGAAACTGGAAAGCGAAAAGGAAATGCAAACCCTAGCAAACCCTAATTTTACCAGCTAGCCCTACTGACCCTACTGATGCGAAAATGAGGATGCAAGCTACTGAAAGAGATGCCATTGACTTCTAGGAAGGTAAAATGCATGTGTCTAAGTTATCACTATCTGAAGAAAACATCTTTTTGTATTTTTGAATAAGTTGTCACAATTATCATGCATACAATTTAACTGTTTTTGACTGTGCAAAGGTGGATTGGCGAGAGGAAATGCTTGGAAGAGGTTGGGAAGGTTCAGAGAGGGCCTAATGGGTCCCTAACACCCTTCCAAAGAGTTTCACAGAGTTTGGCTATCAAGAAACCTCATTCGTGAGCTTCTACAGGAAGTCTGCAGGGGTTCTACAGGATGTTTCAGGAATTTCTACAGGATGTTCAGAAATTTCTACAGGATGTTTAAAAATTGGATTTTGGAGGATGGGTGAGTGAGGGAAGATGCATGAATGGATATGGAGGTAGGATAGGGGTTTGAAGTGGTCCAGGGACTGGTGGATGGAGTGGTGAGAAGGTGTAGATAGCTAAGTTGGCTCAAAGAAGGTTGAAACAATGATGTACAAAAACTAGGGTTATGTGAGCAAATGTGGCAAACGTGAGGTAAGGATTCTAAGTAGAGGGTGGAGTGGATGGTGCTGATGGAGAATAAGCAGATGAAGGAGTGGTACAGGTGCTCTGCAAGTCATTTTTCCAATCTGAGCCAACAAAGACTTGTAAATTCAAAGACCTAGTTACGTTGACTTAATTTGCTAACTGTCAGTAAAGAGAATGAACAAAAGTGTGACCTACAATGAAACCATGTATTTTAACTCATGCAACTAAGCAAACGATAGTCTGAAGTTGTAACCAACTTCTACACATGAAGATCAAACACTATTGATTGCATGGCAAAGCAAAATCAGTGTTTTTGTGGGCATCAAAGTCATCCTAGTCACAGCTCCTGATCCCACTGAGGGAGAGGTGAAACCACAGATGTTTGTTGGCCCTTTTCTTGAAGCTTTTTCTGTTAGCAACCGATCAACTAAATTTGAGCATGAAAAGTTATTCTACTCATCAAAAACAACCTAAATAACAAAACAAGATTTAAATCTAAATAACAGATTTTATTCTAAGAATGCAGCAAAGACACATGAAAGTAAACAAAGGAGGTACTCGGCACTTGAGATGGGCCCAACCCCAAGAGCTACAGCCTCCTAAGAGAGATTTAGAGCTGGTGGAAAGCTGGATTCATCTTTATTGATCAAAAGAAATGTTACATTCCAAAAACTGTCCACAAGGAGAACTTGAAAATGTTCTGAAAGCAAAGCTAATCTACTGCCTAAAAATCGAACTACAAAATGACTTCAAAATGAATACGAAATGACTAACTACTGGCTAACAAAAATTACGAACCACTAGCTAACCAAAATGAGGCCCTAAGCCTTCTTATTTATACAAATTGAGGACCCCAACAGTCCTCCTAAACTTTAGGGACTCGGCTGCCCAAAACTTGTAGTTAACAGCAGTCCTACTTGACTTGCTTGGCTGCCCTTGTGTTAATTGATTTGGTGGCCCTTGAACTCCGAGCTGATGGTGGAGAATTCGAGGTAAGGGCCCATAAATGAAGGGGACACCTTCCTACAAATCCTCTCCCTTGTTCTCCCACGAATTTGGTTGCCAAGTGCTCATTAAAACCTTCAATTTTGTCTCCAAATTGACCAAAAAGGCTACACAAAGCACCCATTAGACTTGTTGGCATAATGACTAACCCAATTCACTCTATTAGCATAAATATAATAAAAAACATGCAATAAACTAATGAGAATGGTGGATTAAGTCGAATTAGGAGGTTGAATGAGCCCAAATAATTATCCATTTTTGGGGCTCATCATCACCCCCTACTGAAAGTGTTGCTCATCCTTTGAGCAACCAATTTATCTCCTCATCTTTGATGGCCCTGGTGGCCTCCCTGTCATGCCAAGCTTCTGAAGTGATGCCCTCTTCTCTGTCATGAAACCATGCTTTTCTCTTTGTTTCTTCCCACTGCCTGTGCTTCTTTTCCTAGAGAATTCTCAACTTCCTGTAGAACTGTCTCAGCATCCTGTAAAACTGTTTTTAAGTCCATTATCTGAATTCTCTCTCTTCCAGTGAAGGTTTTTGGCTTCCTCATTAATAGGTGACGGACATCCTTGAAGGAGGCTCCTCCTTTTGTTTAGCTTTTGTCACCTCAATGACAATTTGCTTCTTTGACTGTGGTTTGGGGTCTGCCAGTTCTTATCTGCATGCCCTTTCTCGCCTTAAAATATAGTGGAAGCTCCCTCTTTCACTTCTCCTTCAGCTTGGGAGAGGTACTTAGGGCGGCCAACACAGCTGCTACCTCCCTAGCTAGGATTTCGGTCGATTTCTCCTTCTGCTTCCCTTTTTCAGGACTTCCTGTAGAAAGTCCTGTAGCTGATTTCTGTCTTCCTGTAGAAATTGTTTCAACTATTTTGGTCTGCTTGGCTGGGGGTTCCTTCTCCTTGACCTGTGCTGTGGTTGCCTTGGGTGTGTCCCTACTTGTTTGTACTTTTTCAGTCCTCTCTGCCCTGATTTGCAACCGTTTCTCCCTTGGCATTTGTGCCTTTATTCCACCCACAGCTTTGGCCTTGGTAGCTTGGCCTTTGTCTTGTTTCTCTTCTTGCTTTTCCTGTGGTGGCCTGTCCTGGGTCTTCTTACCCTTAATTTCCTTACCCTTAGTTAGCTTCTCTGCCTCAATATGCTCCTTTTCCTCACTACTGGATGAAGTGTAAGTTCACATGACAACCATGGATAATGCTGAATCATGAATCCCCCTGGCATGGTAAGAGTGCTCCCTTTTTCTTATTCTTTTTTCAGAAACAGAAATGTTGTTTATAGTTTCCCCCTGGACTCAAGGAAGAATTCCTTAGCTGTTTGATATCAATGAACAACAATCCCCTCGTTTCAAGACTTTTGCTGCCCAAATACTCGACTGTCAGAAGGGAATTAGGCTCCCACAGACAAAGTGTAGAGCTTAATTTTCATCCCCAGCATGCATACAACCACATAAATTTCACATTCTTCATGCACATGTTAGTCCTCACAGTGCTTTAACTTTTTTACAGGAGAAATTTGTTAATAGGAACCGTGGAGGGGAATGTGATGCAGAACCAACTGAAAAATTTCGTGTATCACACAGGAAAACTACCATTCTTGACCCACAGGCAGATTTGTTTCATACTTTCTTATTCAAAAACAGTTTTAATTCGCCACCTTTCAGATGTATCATGCATGGAAGAGTGTTTTTTCAAGCCTACCACTTTCGGGACTCCCAATTTGTCGAAGAAAAATCCAAGCTTTTCTGCTCTGGAAGGCTCTGTTGTACTTTCCTGTAGAACGTCTTCCTGTAGAAACGCCTGTAGAGTGCCCCTGCGCCTCTGAGTGAGCCTGATACGTGGGATAATTTCGAAAATAGGTAGAAACCAGTGGAGGATGACTAGTTCATCATTTTGTGGAAGCGGAGGATGCATACTTCAGTCAAGTGCAAATGGACAACAGGTGGTGTGAGTTTCAGCCGAGCATTTTACATTGCGGCGTGATTCTTGGTGAGGGAGTGAAGTGGCCAGGTGTACGTGGCCACATGCAGACTGCAGTTCTATTTATTAACTGTATGTTTTCTTCTTGATCAGTTGCACTAGAGTTCAAACGGCTAACACTCCCTGTTTTTTTCTTTTTTTTTTTAATTTCACGTGAGTTGTCTAACACATACGTTGCATGATTCCTGGCTGATTGACAGAGAATTGGACAAGGAACTATCGACTTAATATTTCTATATTCGTGGCTCAATTCCACCATTCCATTCATTCATGCAGTTTTTAAATTAGATTTGTGCAATAGAAGAACGAGTTTCAGTCACGTACCTGAAGTCAAATGGCTGCTGTGAGGTGCTGTGGCTAGTCATCGCTGCATGCGCTGGTTTCTTTGGTTGCATGAGGTCTTGGCTGATGATTTTTGGTTGTTTTCCTTGTGAAGGTGTCCTCTAACCAGATCTAAGCTACAGGCATTTGTTTCCATGTTCAAATCTGCACCTTCAAGCTGCTGTTGCTGAATTTTCACCGGACCAGAACTTGTTTTCGCCATTGCTCCCAAACGATAAACCGGATCGATCTGAAACTTGTTGAGCATGTTCCTATTATCATGATGCACCTCCCATAGCAAAATCGTGATCAATGGATGCAAAAATTGCGAGAAAAATGGAAAATGGATGAATATTTCAGAGATCAATTTCTCGAAAACCGTGCATCGGAATCGGCTGAAACTGCTTGGGTAGGCTACTATCACCCATATGCATCTCCCCATAAAACAAGTTTTGAAAGGAATGCATGGATATGGAGAAAATGCAAAAATGGCTGATGGTGATGGAGGCGGATTTCTTGGAAACCGTGCATCGGAATGGGCTGAAACTGCTCGGGCATGTTGCCATCATCGCTATACAATTCCCTATAAAATGGTTTTTCAAATGGATGCATGGTTTTTGAGTTAGGGCAAAAACAAATTTTGTTCTACGTATTTTTGCTTCAAGGCATTCTGTAGTTTTTTTGCATGGCAAGAAAAATGAACTTGGGCTGTGATGCAGGTATGGAGATGATGGAAGAGGAGTTTTAAGATTGCAGGAGGACTTCTGAACCGTTGCAGAAGCTATTGTGTTCACCAAACCACCTTTGTGCAATCCATTTTTAGCTTCTTGTAATTTCTACAAGAACTTCCTGTAGAAAACACAGTTTTCATAAAAGAAGCACAATGAGGTGGAAAAAATGATGGAAAAGGGTGAGGAATGGAAACATGGATGCTTTTAGGCATAACCAACAGATTCCAAGTTTTAGATTCCCTTCTAAAATCAAATTTGGCTCGCCTGAAGGTTCTACAGGATGTTTCCTGTAGAAATACATAACTTCCTGTAGAAGGCACAAAAACTCCTTTGTCTTTGTTTTGAGTGATCCTCCTGACCTGCAATGTCCTTCTTGCAACCTACAATTATCCAATGGAAATTAGCTTTATTTTTCTTTTCTTTTTCTTTTATTTTTTTGAAAAACAACTAGGGTGCCTCATGGAGGTTTTCACCCTAATTGCCTGCCCTGGGTGCCTCCAAGGGAGGTTTTCACCCAGGGATCTTATTCCCTTTTTATTTTCTCTTCTCTCCAACCCATTGACCGCCTCATTGAGGTTTTCAATCAATGAGCCAATCTAAGGTGCCTTCGAGGAGGTTTTCACCTTAGATTTTTATTTTCATCTTTTTTTTTTCTTTTTCTTTTTTTTTTCTCTTTTTTTTTTTTTCTTTTTTCTACCCTACCCTACTTGAAAAACAAAATCATTCTCAAGTATAAGAATACTTCCAATGGAGCCATGTGCACATCGATATTAGAGACAAAATGATGTGGAGGCTTGAAATGCATGCTTTGACAGCTATCGGGATTTTAGAGACCAAATGATTTGACTTTGAAGGGATCAAACATAGCTGAAGAAGAGAGTACTGCTGCAACTTAGTGACCGTCTGAAACCATATTTCAATATCCTTGTTCCGTTTGCTCATCTGGATCATTCTCCATATCTTCTTCTATCTTGACCTTCACATCTTCCTCTTTGTGCTGATTTTTCTCTTGACTACATGGAGGGTTTGATAGTAACCATGAGGGAGGTTTCTTGATCTTTGCTTCTGATGTCTTCTCTTCATCAAGTGCAGCCCATGGTGCTTTGATCCCTCCTTGGAATCTTCTTTTGCCTTTGGTCCTTCAATGTTGTCAATATAATCTCTATTTTGCAACACTCTTCCTGAGCTATGGTGAAGATCATTGAGCTCAAGAGGAGTCATTTGGACATGTTGTGTCCCAGCATTGCAATTGTGTTGAGCTACTCCAATGGACAGGTTTGGAAATGGTGGTATGGGTAGCTGAGTGGGGGCATAGATTTGAGATGGATGTGGATGGGGTTGTGGTTGGGCAGGCATTTGGGGTTGCCTTGGTGGAGCAGGAGGCGATGGTTGTGGATGAGCAGGTGGTGGAGGAAAAGAAGCGGGAGGAGTGTTGTATTGGGGCCTCCACCCCTGATGAGGTGCATTCCACTGAGGCTGTGGCTGAGCATAAGAGTGAAACGAATGAGCAGCTGGTTGGGCATAATATGGATCTATGAAGGAACAAGGAGGAGGTGTGAACCAGGAAGGATGAGCAGGGGGACCCCAAGAAGGCATGAAAGTGGCTTGATAGGGATCATAATAGGTCTCGAATGTCCCTTGCAGTTCCTGCTGATAAGATCTAGGTTCATGTGGCCTCCTTTGGTTCATATAGTAGAGTGATTCAGTGGCTCCTTTTGCCCTCTGATATGCAGCTTTGATTCCAGGCAAGGAAGGGCACTGATTCGTAGGATGGTATTCTTCACAGACGAAACACACTTCTAGGGAGTGCATTGGACATTCGTCCCTAGGATGCTTTCTAGTGCACCTAGGACAAAAGATGGCCAAAGCCCTCTTAGCTTCCTCTTGCTTCTTTTGGATCCACAGGGTATCCAATTGAATGGCAAGAAACTACCTCATATCACTCTTGAAATCTTCCATCTGATCTTCAAATTCGTCTTTGGACAAGGTGCTGCTCCCAACATTTCTGCTTGTAGCCATTTGCTCCAGAGGAATGGTTTCTTCTTCTTCTTCCCTTGAGGTTCTTCAAATGTGGCTTGCTGTCCACCTAAGGGTTCTTTAATCACAGCCATCGAAGAAGAGAGAATGTTGGCTGTGTGAAGTAGTGGGGGTGTTGTGCAATCATTTTTCTAACTTATCTCTACTCCTACAAGGCATGAAATGAAATCTTTTTGGTTGATTTTTGCTTTTTTCTACTTCTACCTGCAAAACTGAAATAGATTGAACTGCAACTAACTATCTTGCGAAATTGAAAATGCGGAATTGAAATGAAAGCAGGAAAGGACTAATCTATCTTGCTCAAATGAAATTGCAGGAATGAAATGCTAGTCTACGCTTGCAGAATTGAAATGCTAATCTACGCTTGCAGAAATGAAATTGCGGAATTGAAATGCTAATCTATGAAAGCGAGAAATGCTAATATACTTTTGCATAAATGAAATTGCATAATGGAAATGAAATAAACTACTTAGCAGAAGATTGTAGTGGAAAATAGAAGAAAAGCAGCAATCACCAATACTCTGACGCTTCCCCGGCAACGGCGCCAAAAAGATGGTGGGCCCCAGTATTGCAGCAATAATGCTGCAACTCCTGGAACTCCCTTCTTTAATTTTATCAACCCGGTAGTTCGTAACAAACTTGGAAGCGACGGTGCTGTATGCACAAGTACTAGCTCTTGCCGCAGCTATCACTTGGTTAGCTGGCACAAGTCCGCTAGGATCTTAAGCCAACTTCTATGAGCTCTTAGAAGAAGCTTTTTAACTGATGAATGAAAGCTAACTCAAAGGGGCTAATTTACTTGCAGAAAGAAATTGGAAAGCGAAAAGGAAATGCAAACCCTAGCAAACCCTAATTTTACCAGCTAGCCCTACTGATGCGAAAAAGAGGATGCAAGCTACTGAAAGAGATGCCATTGACTTCTAGGAAGGTAAAATGCATGCGTCTAAGTTATCACTATTTGAAGAAAACATCTTTTTGTATTTTTGAATAAGTTGTCACAATTATCATGCATACAATTTAACTGTTTTTGACTGTGCAGAGGTGGATTGGCGAGAGGAAATGCTTGGAAGAGATCAGGAAGGTTCAAAGAGGGCCTAAGGGGTCCCTAACACCCTTCCAGAGAGTTTCACAGAGTTTGGCTATCAAGAAACCTCATTCGTGAGCTTCTACAGGAAGTCTGCAAGGGTTCTACAGGATGTTTCAGGAATTTCTACAGGATGTTCAAAAATTTCTACAGGATGTTTAAAAATTGGATTTTGGAGGATGGGTGAGTGAGGGAAGATGCATGAATGGATATGGAGGTAGGATAGGGGTCTAAAGTGGTCTAGGGACTGGTGGATGGAGTGGTGAGAAGGTGTAGATAGCTAAGTTGGCTCAAAGAAGGCTGAAACAATGATGTACAAAAACTAGGGATATGTGAGAAAATGTGGCAAACGTGAGGTAAGGATTTTAAGTAGAGGGTGGAGTGGATGGTGCTGATGGAGAATAAGTAGATGAAGGAGTGGTACAGGTGCTCTGCAAGTCGTTTTTCCAATATGAACCAACAAAGACTTGTAAATTCAAAGACCTAGTTACGTTGACCTAATTTGCTAGCTGTCAGTAAAGAGAATGAACAGAAGTGTGACCTACAATGAAACCATGTATTTTAACTCATGCAACTAAGCAAACAAAAGTTTGAATTTGTAACCAACTTCTACACATGAAGATCAAACACTAGTGATTGCATGGCAAAGCAAAATCAGTGTTTTTGTGGGCAGCAAAGTCATCCTAGTCACAGCTCCTGATCCCACTGAGGGAGAGGTGAAACCACAGATGTTTGCTGGCCCTTTTCTTGAAGATTTTTCTGTTAGCAACCGATCAACTAAATCTGAGCATGAAAAGTTATTTTACTCATCAAAAACAACCTAAATAACAAAACAAGATTTAAATCTAAATAGCAGATTTTATTCTAAGAATGCAGCAAAGACACATGAAAGTAAACAAAGGAGGTACTGGGCACTTGAGATGGGCCCAACCCCAAGAGCTACAGCCTCCTAAGAGAGATTTAGAGCTGGTGAAAAGCTAGATTCATCTTTATTGATCAAAAGAAATGTTACATTCCAAAAACTGTCCACAAGGAGAACTTGAAAATGTGCTGAAAGCAAAGCTAATCTACTGCCTAAAAATCAAACTACAAAATGACTACAAAATGAATACAAAATGACTAACTACTGGCTAACAAAAATGACCAACCACTAGCTAACCAAAATGAGGCCCTAAGCCTTCTTATTTATACAAATTGAGGACCCCAACAGTCCTCCTAAACTTTAGGGACTCGGCTGCCCAAAACTTGTAGTTAACAACAGTCCTACTTGACTTGCTTGGCTGCCCTTATGTTAATTGATTTGGTGGCCCTTGAACTCCAAGCTGACGGTGGAGAATTCGAGGTAAGGGCCCATAAATGAAGGGGACACCTTCCTACAAATCCTCTCCCTTGTTCTCCCACGAATTTGGTTGCCAAGTGCTCATTAAAACCTTCAATCTTGTCTCCAAATTGACCAAAAAGGCTACACAAAGCACCCATTAGACTTGTTGGCATAATGACTAACCCAATTCACTCTATTAGCATAAATATAATAAAAAACATGCAATAAACTAATTAGAATGGTGGATTAAGTCGAATTAGGAGGTTGAATGAGCCCAAATAATTATCCATTTTCGGGGCTCATCAGGTGGGGTACACATCAACTAAATTTTAGGGACTGGTGCAGATGCAGAAGGATGATGCACCTACGTTTTCTATAACCCCAGCTTCAAATGAAAGCTAATCAGCAGGGGTGGAACAACTTGTGCGCCCACCTTTCCCGATAGGTATAGACATATGCTGTACAGCCCGCACCACCCTCAGACCAGAGAATTAGAACAAGCCACAGCAACAGGAAAGGCGATGTGCACTACCAATTCTCCACGACGAAGCCTTCGATAGGGTGTGCGGAGTACTGAACAAGGTTCACCAGGTGAGACGAAATGACTGGGACCTGTGCATGCTAGCAGTTTGATGGGCCTACCGGACCATGTGAAAACTATGAATGTGGAGACGATTCCAAAGGTGCATAACAGAGTGGAGACCGTAGTTACTAAAGAAAATACAAAAAGGAATCCACACGTATTGGACCCTGTAGTGGTGACAGTGCGCGGTGACCAGGAGGAAGAAATCACACATCTATGCGAGGTCGAACCTATAAGGATTCAGGAAGCCGCCCGGAAAGGGAACCTTAAACTCCGTGAACTCAAAAAGGACCGGGTAAGATTGAGGAAGAAAAGCATTTTAATGGATGCTGAGATTAAGAGGCTAGAAAACGAGATCGTGCAAGCATGTCTCGTCGAGAAATCAAGGATGATAGGGCCAGATACGGATGAGCATACCACTACATTAGATGAGTGTTGCTGAGAATTTATCACTCTATTGCCATGGCTATGATTGTACCTCACCAAACGTAGTAACCAGGGGAGCGCATTACATACAATAGAACGCGCAGCACCAGCAGTTATGCAGACAATTGAGGAGTTTCCACGGACTATGCTGGAAGGCGAGATGAGGTCTCCGACAGGTGGCGCGACCACCTGACTAGTCATAGGGAGCACAGTCTCAATGCTCCAAACAGTTGAAAGAGAGTGTGGGACTCTAAAAGAGTCTATTTGGGAGGTGCGCGATGAGGGAGGTGCACACAGAATCAGCATGGCTCAACGTTCGCACCTGCGCACGAAGGGTTGCACTGCCACGCGGGCAGGCTGGGAAGTAACCATTGGTATCATTTTTCATGATGAGAGGTCCAATTTAAGGCAAAAGGGAGCAAGCGATGGCCATTTAAGACACGAATTAAGAGCTAGATTTAGGGAAATCTGCCACCAAGAAAGCATTGATGGCTTAGAATTGGGGGGAACGGTCAGATTTGAATTCAAAAGGTGCTATAAAACTCCAAGGGCTAGCCATGAGACAACACATGTTCATTTGAGATTTGAGCAATTACATAGAGCACAAACTGTTGAGTGCTGAGCGAGATTTGAGCCATAAAGTTCGTGAACAACCACAGACAGCTCAAGAAAAATGAAAACTACTAGGAGAGATTTGGGATATGCCAAAGGAACGACCGATGAGGTTGCACAGAACCCCAAGCTGCATGATGTTCTCGGAGAAACTGGGGTCGCGCCGGAAATCCTGAAATTGCCTCGGACACCGAGGGCCAAGAAGGATAAGCAGGCAGCGGGACCAGTCCGCATGTCCCCGCAGAATCCATGGTTTGGTAAACTCTCTATGGAAGAAAAAGGCAAGGTTGTCGCCATTGAGACAGACGAGGAGGAGGAGGACCTACAGGCTCTTGTAGATGAGATAGAAGCAACATAAGACATGGAAGAGGACATCCAACCGGTGCGCACTACAGTGAAATTGCTTGTGTATGTTCCTTCACAGAAAGGGAAAGCTAAGATACCCAAGGATTTGGATGCCCCTAAGAGCGCACTCCAAACCCCGCTCCTCCCTGATGGAATTGTGTTTGAGGGCTCAGCCTTGGGCTATGTGACCATAATGAAGTTTGGAGATTGGGACCTCACGGACAATGAGAAGTTCTCACATTTAGAGATTGAGAACCTCATGAAGCAGAGCACGGAGGGGTCAATTACAACACTAGAGCCATAGAAATGGCTGCGCGGTGTGGAGAAGGCTGAACTACTTCAGCTACTATGGATTCCACACTTTCACTGCGCGCCTATCACAATTTTCGTCATTAGGCAGCTACTTTTCCTGGTGCACAATGGGTACTTATGGTTGGAGGAGCCTATGCCCATCATGGTGGATCTTATCCATGGGATTTCCCGGCTCCCTTGTAAGGGAAAGGACCCTGCAGAGATAGCCGGAAAAAGTGGAGATTTGGCACTCGTAGAGGCCATGAAGAAGAAATACAAACTAGAAAAGAAAAAGAGGGGTTATGCAATTAACAACATTAAAGATAAAGGGGTGCGCGTAGCCACCCAACTCCTGGATTGGAAGGTAATGCGAAAATGCGGTGGAGATGAGGTACCAACACCGGTAGTTGTGTTGGCAGAACAATGGGCAGAGGGGGTCCAATTCAACTGGGCCTAATTCCTCTACAAGGAGTTCCTAACTAACCGCAAAGAAGCCTAGGAGTAGGGCAAGACCTTCCACTACACGTGGTTGCTCTTGTCGATTTTACTGGTAACAGGGGAACTGCCTGAGGACAGTCAGTTCCTTAATATTGAACAGGACTTACTAGAGGCCACAAAGTACGCATCGCTCTGGTCTACCAATGATGCCACACAGATCTGTGAAACAAAGATCTTCTGGGTGCTCATGGAGGCAAGCATCTGGATGTGGATCAATAGGAGGCCACACCTGTCCCCTACAGTGTACAACAGTCGACGGAGCTTTGTAGACTTCAAGGCGGACATGCATAATGTGTATATCAAGGTGTGTAAGGATCCGGGCAGACATGGACCAAGCTCCCCTTCATCGCCATTGATGATGCGATCTTCTCAGTGCTATAATCATGGCCTCCCGAGTGGCATGCCCCGGATTTGGTGGAGAAGGATAGAATAATAGCACAAAAGCAGAAGGTTGCCACCAAGTTGCATATCACTCAGTTGGACAAGCAAAAGAGGAATGAACAAGCGACCACAGAACAGGCAAAGACCACCGAAAAGGCAGAAGAAACGCAGTCAACAGGGGCCACCATGACCCAGGAGGAAGGGGGCCAGAACTTGTTTACAGGACAGGGAGCAGAGGACACAACAGAAGGTGTGGACCTAAGCACAATGTCCACCCAGCTGAAATGACCGCACGTCACAGAGAGATCAGGTCCACGAAAAAAGGTTAAGGCATCCAAACTGGACATCGAACCGATTACATTGACAGAAGGCGACCTCTATGACATCAGTGACACATTTCGCGAGGTTACCAGGGAAGCGCTCTAGGAAGGCATGACGGAGCAACAGATTGTGTTGGGGGCCCTAAGGGTGCAGTTTCAGGAAATTTAGGTGCGGCCCCCACAGGAAGGAGAAATAGTTGCCTACGGTGCCGCAGGTACATCAGCAGCGGAACAGTTGCTACACGGAAAGATGGCCAACACCATAGGGCTACCGGAAGGAGTGCTAACAACAGAGAATGAAGATGACAGAGCCGCAGTAAGCAGAATCAAGGGAATTGGCCTTAACTTGGCTTCCCTTTTGCGAGACACATTGTATCAACTACAGGATGGAATCACAGCAGAACTCTGCGCCAGGGAGTGCCACGCAATCTAGGTATTGAGTGAGCAAAAGATCAACGTCGAATAGCTTAGCCTGCAACGTGGTGATGAGCTAGTGTCACAGAATTAGCAGATCGCACAAATAGTTGATGAAGGATGCCAGCGCGTTCTAGAAATGTCTATCACCGTAGACCTACCCACAGAGATGTAGATCCACTGTCTGGCAAGTGGATTCCAAAGCACGTGCTAGGAAACAACGTGAGTGCAGCTAGAGATGAACCTCCAGATTGCCGAGCTACGACTGAAGGTGCAACCTTCCATTCCTCCGAAGTTAGAGAGCAGCATGTTAGTGGGATTCAAATAGGATTGGAAGAAATTGGACGGGCAATGCAGGACTATACCAGTATGTTGGACCAAGCTTTTGACGTCCTCACATCCTTGTAGGAGTACCCCAACATACAGTGCCTGGAAACAAAGGTGCGTGAAATCCAGGAGCAGTATGATAGTGTAAGGGGGATTGTGCAAATAGTTCTCCTCACCCAACAACTAGCAAAGATGCAGTAAGCGAGGGCACTGAAGGAACAGGTGGATGTTGCAAGATAGAAAGAGGCACTTCTCAAAGTGCACATCCAAACTTGGATTGATGAGGCCTTCACTATTACAGTCGAGATTGAGGGAAGCTCACACAGATGCAGGAGATATGTGCTCTAAGGCAGGTAGCAGATCCTCACAAAGAAGCATTAGAGGAATGCATGGTGTAGCAAACCGCAACATAGTGTGCCACAGATCTCTGGGTAGTACGGGACCAGTTGGAGGGGCTGTTATCGGGAAAAGTGTTTATTCAGAACGACCCTATCCCACTGGGTTGTGACGGAGAGCTCAGAAACAAACAGGGAAAACTACTCTTGTATTCTCCTTTATGAACTATAAACGAAGAGGAATAGGATGAACCAACCAGTGTCTTGCGCTAGTCCTCTGATCCAATCTCTCTTCTCTTTGACAGCTTCCAGCTACCTGCTCCCTTACTTGCCCAGCGTCACCAAGTTCCTGCAAGATCACAGAAAGAGGAAACTACACAAATACATGGGTTTATGTTCATAAAAAGCTTAGGATCAGATTTAAGCTAAACATACAAATATAACAAACATCAGTGATATATAAGCATGTAGGAGAAACTCAAATAGTTTTATTGATAAAACAAGAAGATCCAGGAGGAGTTACAACCGATGATTCCTGATCCAGCATCAACCTCCCAGCATAGAATCCCTTCTTCACCTCTAACAAAGCATAGATCACCCAATACTCTGATATCTATCACAAAACCAACAACAATTCTCTGCAATGTACAAAATTCCCGCCCCTGGATCTCTTGGTGAGGGATCCATATATAGATGTATGCAAAGAGGATGAGTCAGCTCATGAATTGATTAGTGGCTTCTCTCTGTCAGTTCTTGCTTCCACTTGGAGACTGAGAGCCTCTTACTCATCACTGGTCGAATTCAGTGAGGCAAGTGTCATTGGAGAAGATTCTGGAAGCTTCCATTGTCTCTCCACCTCGTGGAATGACTCTTCCACTTGTCATTTCCCGCTCAACACACCCTGGTAGTGCATTCAAGTGCGTTGCAATGCACCTAGCCAGTGTATCTGGGTGCTTTGCAACGCAGCTAGCTAGTGGAGCATCTGAAATGATCCTGATTTGACTAGTTCTGAGCAGTTTATGGTGGAGAACTTCTGGGAGAAGCTGTAATTTGTTGACCTTGTTTCTTTAGGAGCTGGAACAACACTTTTAGGGACTTAGGATCCCTTGGTTTATGGACATTTCATGCTTATAGCTGTAAGGCACAAAAATGTCTATAACAGTTGCCCCCTAAAGTATGAGGCCGTTTATCGAGTGAAATGATTTATTAGGAGGATCCGAAGTTCTTCTAATGCTGGGGAGGAGACCTGTAATAAGATACAATACAATACATTATCTTCATACTGTTTTCATGATCTAGCTGAGGTGGGCATTCCCATGCTCAGCTTTATAAATTCATTTTCATGTACATAGGACAGACAATCGTCTGATGGTAGACTGATGATTCTGAAGAAGTCATCATCCTTTTGGGTAGGATGATTATCTGTGTTGCAATGCTGTACATTTCAATGTCTTTATTTTTCCTGAATATATATCGCAGCCCAGATGGATGAAACTAGATCCAGGGTCTTCAATCTCGTCCGATCTTCACTCGACGTACAAGTCGATCCATGTGAGAAATGTTTTGAAGTCGAACATGGAAAGACATCGCTTGATTACCAGTCAATGATGTAAACTGTTAACAAGTGCGAGAGGAATCACCGATAATGATAATGACCCTCAAGGTACTGCAGTACAATCCACGTGGTGTGAATAAAGGACTTGGTGTCGAACACCACACAAAATCTTTCGGTCAAAGGTCATTGATGTATACCTGTCGCCGGAAGTGAGAAACTTGCCATTGAGGCATGCAAGCTTCAAAGTACTGAAGGGGTTGTTCCTAGATCAGCTTCTTGGATAATGAGCTGATGTCGACAAGAAGCGATCTGTCAAAGGAGGGCCTTAATGAATCCCACATCAATGATGCAGAACGGAGCAAATGATTTTGATGGAGGTGAAAACGATCTGATGATATATGGTTCAGGGTGGCGGTCATGAAAGAATGAAGTATAATGTATGGTAGTGGATGGGACACGGGTGACTTCTCTGGATGACTTCTCTTGAACATGTTGGTGACACTTATGTGATGGATTGGTAGCATTTACCCCAAATGTGGATGGTATGGCATGACCATGGTTATGTGACCGGTGAATGAGACAACCCAACCTGACTCAGGCACGGAGTGGAAGTGTCATGTTCAAGAGCGACTTGCTACCAATAAAGTTTCTTTGAGTTTTCTTCCCAATTTTTCCCCAGTCATTGCTGACCAGTACCTCTTTATTTTTGTCAAGCTTGAGGAGGATAACATATGCTTGTTCTATAATTTGCCCTTCGGGCAAACCCATCGCTATGTTTTAACGAGCCTAGCGATAGTGAAACTCGTTCTCGCCTAAAGACAAGTTTGTCGCTATTAATGTTTTTAACGAGTCTAACGACAAAGATAACTCGGTCCTTTTCATTTTTAGAGAGTCTGAAAAGGTACGTAAAGGTAACTCCAGAATTCCTTTTTCGTCATCTAATCCCTTAAGTCCGAAAAAGTATAAAACAATACAGAAGGGATGAGTTTTCGATAGTTTTAACGAGCCGAACAAAACAAGTGCTCGATCTTTTTGTGCAATAATCCCTCAGGTCCAAAAAGATTAAAATCTAGAGGAGGGATAGCACTTCCGGTCGCTTTAACGAGCTGGAAGGCCAAAACTCGGCAATCTTTTCATATTTTACGAGTCAGATGAAAAGAGCTTAAAGAAGACTCGTCTTTTGAGGAACGAGTGATAAAATGGGTAGCAGCTGATTCCAGGTAAGGTTTGGAATTTTCCAATCACGGCAGTGTCACAAGGATGGCTAGTGAAATCACTCTTCATAGCTGTTCCTCAAAATGGGTAAACAATCAAATGGAGGTGAATGATCGGCCAATGGAAAAGTGGAGGTGACGGTGCAAACACGACCAAGGCTTTAATGGCTGAAAATGCTTCATTCACGGTGGTTATTTACGGGGGATAGTTCATTTTTTAACGAGCTTAAACGCGGGTGGAAACATTTGCTCGGTCTTATGTTTATTTTTTAACGAGCTTGAACTATGTGCTAAAACTGCTCGATTAATCCAGTCATATGATAAGAATGTCTCATATAAAAATGGCAACTTTTAGATTTTTGCCCCACATCCTTTCTTTATGCAAGTTAGGTGATGACTAATCCTACGAGTTTAAAGGGTTAGCCTACGGGTTTAAAGGGAGGACCTAAAAATTTAAAAAATAAATAGTCACCCTTCGCTTGCACTCCAAAAGGTTTGCATGCCCCCAGGTATAAAATATGATTTCAAGGTTACCCCTCAATTTGCAGACAAAACATTTGTTCTATCAGGAAAGGCCTACCTCTTACAGGTTACCCAAAGATTGCTCTATTCACACAACAAACAAAACACTTCTTCGGCGATGTCTACCGAGATAAACAAGGGTGAGCGACGACGTCCGCCAACTCACATAACTTTAACAAGAGAATCTTATTCTAGAATAACCCCTCTTCCACTGACGGATGAGGTACAGACTAGTCATATTCTCCCACGGAAACCTACCCTATACCCGAAGTTTTCCTGCCGAAGAAGACCAGGACGCATGCCCCCTGGGTTTCAGTCATATCCCTCCGAATTACTCGCGCTCATCGGGAGGACGGACTGGGAATTGAGACATTTCTTGCGTGAAGAGACCATTTAGGGACGGTATATGACTATTTGCTATGCGTGATCCGGGAAATGAAAGCTGGTCCACGAGCTTGACCACTCTTCCTCCATGTGGAAAACACATTACTCTAAAGAGCGAGGAGACAATGGCTTCCATGCAATAAATATAGTCTCATCCAAGGAGTAGGTTATAATCCAAGGGTCCTTGAATGACCATGACGTTCATGCGAACTGTCTTCCTTCTCAATGTTATGGGCACATCGGGAAGGATCCCTAAAGGTCGACTGGTTCCTTTATCAAAGCATGTCAGATTTCTCATTTCAGGCAACCATGATGGCGAACCAAGTGCTTTCCAAGCAATAGAGGAAAGGATACTCACAGAAGCCCCCTCATCAATGATGGTACCAGCCATGACCATTCTATATATTTGGATGATAATTTGGAATGGTATGCTTGCTGGCAAACAGGGTCTGCCTAGTTGATTCCAGTCGAAGGAGACAACTAGGTTGCTTGGAGGTGGGACCGAGTAGATGGCCGGGTATGGCTCTGACGAACTTCCTTCCTGCGGTAAAGGAATGGGTGGATTTCCCCCATGTTCGTCGGAGTCTGTGTTGATGAAGAGAATTTGGACGGTGTCATCCTTGTTCTCTTCAGTGACTGTATCATCCGAAGATAAAACCTCTGAAGGCAAGACTGGGTCAACTGCCGCCTCGACCTTTTGACTTTCGTCTGGTATGGATTCAGTTGGTTTATCTTCGATGATAGACGCTTTAGCCGACCACTTGAGCGGGCCAGCTGGGTTCTCAACTAGTGACAGACTTGGCAAGAGTTTTTTATATCCAGGAGGAAGTCGTAACGGTGAAACCGGACGATCATCCAAAACTCTTTTAGCCTCGTCTAAGAAGGGACAACGGTGGAGGGCATGGTCGCCTTTGCACAGTTTACAAGGAAATCTAGCTTTCCCTCTTTGTCCTGGGGCTTCACTTTCACTAGTTGACGGTGTGCTTTCAACATGATCTCCAGAGGTTGATGACACCGGATTGTGCAAACGAGGAGACCAGTCCCTTAGTATCCGGGGGATGCAAGGACAATCTCTGTGAAAGTGGTCTCCTCTGCAAATGACACATGGCGATTTAGGCTTGGTCGGTGCTGTGTGTGGATTTTCGTTAGACGACACTCGTTTTCCCCCATTCGCCTTTGGCTCCTTCTTCTTTTTCTCTTTCTTTTTCTCTTTCTTCTTCTTTTCCTTCTTCTCCTTAGGAACTTGGCTTTTAGCTTTACCAGTCCCGTTAAGCGAAGAGGAAGGAGGAGAGGAAGAATTAGAGGAAGTAGAAGGCTGGTGGGTAACTCTGGACTCGTCTAATTGCTGATTCGATTGTTCAGGAATAGTGGTGTTCTGAACGACATTGGTTGAGAAGAGCCATACTGGCAAGCCAATTGTCAGTCCTGGAAGCGACAATGTGGCCATATGGGGCGCACCAACATCTCCCCAAGAGGAGAAGGGACTATGATTTCCACCAAGGGGAATTCCTTGGTTGGTAGGCTCCATTTTCTCAACCTAAAGATCAACGCAGGAAAAGGGTATGAATATTCCGTTTAAAATAAATTTTAACACGCTTTGACATAACTTGTTTTTTCAGTTTTAAAGAGTCGAGAAAAAACAAATGATGACTCTAGTCTCCTTCGATTTTTAATGAGCCTGAAGTGACAAGTGCTCAGATGGACCTTTTCCGTTAAGGAGTCTGAAAAGGAATGAAAGGGACTGCTCTGGAGGTCTAGGTAGAGGGAGTACCAAACCAATCGCAAAACTGCAGAATACTTTTTAGGGTACGACAGTCAATTTTCCCGAATGTTGTGTTCGGTGCATTGCGATTAGTAGGGCGGCCGACACGGCTTCCTATGGATAAAGGTTTTATGCCTATAGGGGTCTCCCAATATATACTCGACGGTACGTGGGAGCACAAATCCGTACTGGCACTTATCGTCTCAAAGTGGAGGAATCACCCAACCATCAGTGAGGACAACAGTTACCAGGTTTTATGACGCCGGAACACGTCTCTAGCCTAGACCTCTAAAAGTTGTGCGTTAAGTTACAAAGCGTTGTTAAGTTCATTGAATTTATTTTAGGTTGATCTTTCTTATGAAGTTTGCCTTTTGGGTTCAGCACGAGATGTAGATGTAATTCCTAAAATGCAATCTAAAGATGATAAGCAAGCTTTTATCTCTTTTCAGCAATGAAAATCCTAGCTACAAGGGGAAAAGAAAGACACAATCTTTTCTCAAAGAGCAAAGAGCACGCTGTAAATGCACTTTTCCTAAATCAAGCCAAACAGAGTGTCAATATGCAAATGCACATGTGCATGTATTTGTTTTTCACTTTCTTAATATTGATGCCTAAAAAGAAAGTTGTTGTACAAATTTGAATTCGCTTTCAAGTGAAAAAAACAAACAAGTTTCTTTTCGAAATCAAAAGGTAGAGACGATTACGACACTTTATGATTTTGAAATAAACACTAGAAATTCACAAATTCAAGCCAAAGGCAAAATTAAAAGCATAATCGACTGTCAACAGCAAATAAACTTTCTCCTAAGATCAAAATTGACACTTACGACAGATCTAAATCCAAGGACGACAGTATGACTAGTCTACTTTTGCAATGGGAAACTGTAAATGACGTAACAAACACACAAAAACAAATACAGTTTCTTTTATACAAGTGAGGCGGAATAAAGGCAAAGAAAAGGGGCTTTTAAACAGACACACACATTGATCACAGGCTGCAAAAATCAGAGGCAAAACTGAAAAAGTGAGCAAAGAACCTCAGCTGAACAGGGCTAAGTTGATCAACGCACCTGCTACACAGAGAAACTGAATTGCAACGCAGGTAGCCCTCTCGGGAACTGCACTGAAATGCAGAGTCTCTTCACAGAGCCTGCGCTGGAGCAGAAACGAGAATTCTCTCCGGGTTCTGGGTCACGGTTTGCAGTTTAATCTATGGTTTTTGGCCGGGTAAAAGCAATCAGTAATGCACAATCAGAGGGTTGATTTAAAAGAGGTTTAAGAGCTATCACAAAGGGTAATCAGATCATTTGTGAATCAGCTGTTCAGATCATAAACAGATCCAGTGAATGGATTGAAATAGCAGATGTCTACTTTGCATTTGTAAATGGCAAATGCAGTTCGATTTGCTATTTCTAAGTTTATGAAACAAACAATCAGAGAAACACAAACAAACTAACTAGACATGATCCCCAGCGGAGTCGCCATTTTGTTATTGGGAAAAGTGTCTATTCAGAACGACCCTATCCCACTGGGTTGTGACAGAGACCTCAGAAACAAACAGGGAAAACTACTCTTGTATTCTCCTTTATGAACTATAAATGAAGAGGAATAGGATGAACCAACCTGTGTCTTGCACTAGTCCTTTGATCCAATCTCTCTTCTCTTTGATAGCTTCCAGCTACCTGCTCCCTTACTCGCCCAGCGTCACCAAGTTCCTGCAAGATCACAGAAAGAGGAAACTACACAAAGACATGGGTTTATGTTCATAAAAAGCTTAGGATCATATTTAAGCTAAACATACAAATATAACAAACATCAGTGATATACAAGCATGTAGGAGAAACTCAAATAGTTTTATTGATAAAACAAGAAGATCCAGGAGGAGTTACAACCGATGATTCCTGATCCAGCATCAACCTCCCAGCATAGAATCCCTTCTTCACCTCTAACAAAGCATAAATCACCCAATACTCTGATATCTATCACAAAACCAATAGGAATTCTCTGCAATGTACAAAATTCCCGCCCCTGGATCTCTTGGTGAGGGATCCATATATAGATGTATGCAAAGAGGATGAGTCAGCTCATGAATTGATTAGTGGCTTCTCTCTATCAGTTCTTGCTTCCACTTGGAGACTGAGAGCCTCTTACTCATCACTGGTCGAATTCAGTGAGGCAAGTGTCATTGGAGAAGATTCTGGAAGCTTCCATTGTCTCTCCACCTCGTGGAATGACTCTGCCACTTGTCATTTCCCGCTCAACGCACCCTGGTAGTGCATTCAAGTGCGTTGCAACGCACCTAGCCAGTGTATTTGGGTGCTTTGCAACGCAGCTAGCTAGTGGAGCATCTGAAATGATCCTGATTTGACTAGTTCTGAGCAGTTTCTGGTGGAGAACTTCTGGGAGAAGCTGTAATTTGTTGACCTTGTTTCTTTAGGAGCTAGAAAAACACTTTTAGGGAATTAGGATCCCTTGGTTTATGGATATTTCATGCTTATAGCTGTAAGGCACAAAAATGTCTATAACAGGGGCTTCGTGCCAAGGTCGCCACACTAGTAGAGTGACTTGAGACGAGTCACGATGATTGTGTTGGGGGCCTGTTGGGCATGGAATCCCCCCACAACATGTTTTGGGGCTCAGAGCCCAAGTCTTGGTCAAAGGTTTTGTAAGACTCCGCGAATTGCGGGCACAGAGCGCGAAGTAGAGGTTAAGTCATAGGGTTGTCTGCCCTAAAGTAATGTAATGTAATGTAAAGTCATGTCAACCTACCCATGGTCTGCGGACCATGGGATTGTATAAATAGAGCGAGGCTCTAAGTTGTAAAGAGAGGGAAGGAATAAGAGAGAAGAGTATGAATGGTTCAAGCTTAGAGTAGGATTCTAAGTGTATTGGGTCATAGTAGTAGTAAGAGGCTCTGCAACTGAGTGTGCAGAGGCCTAGTAGAGTCCGCAGCTAAGTACGTGGACCCCTGCAGTTGAGTGCGCAGGGTGGTGTTGAGTCTGTAATCAGGATTGAAGATTAATAAAGAGAAGTTGATTCTTATTTCTGTGTATTTGCTGTACATTGGCTTCTTTGCGTTTATATTGGTTTATTTATCATGCACACTGATATGATTGTTGAATATGCTGTAATAATTAATATTACACACACAAGTTAAGTAATAAGGTAATAACAGATTAAATAACAAGGAAATTGAGTATTATACGGGTTGCTCCCCGAGTAGGTCTGCACGGAAACATCATCACATGTGGCAAAGGAATAACAAGTGCGCGTAGCGATGTGTAGGCAGGGTCAAACTGCAGACCTTCAGAAGCCCATTAGACATCCCCAGGGTGCGGAAACCTGGTTCTACCACCCTCCCATACTACTTTGGGTGAGACCTTAGTCCGCGCTCCGCGGACTATTTCCGAAAGGGCCAGTAGTACTGATATTTTCTTGGCTAAATCACCTCTGAACCTGGGTCAGGCCCATACAAGCCAACAACCACTTGGGAGCGTACTATTGGCCCAGACAACAGAGGATGACGACATCAGAAACTACCCAATGGGAGTGTGACAGGTGGCAGGAATATTTGGCATTTTTGGGCACTCAAAGGACCCATTTTTGATTGACATGTGGATCAGTCAGAGGATGACATGAGCAATAGGTGATGTTAGCATGACATCATCCTGCTGGTCAGAGCTCAAAAGGTTTAAGAGCAGTGCACAAGGGAAGCATAAGGCAGTAGGCATCGGGCTAAGGAGGCGATGTCAGAGCTGATTCAACTTGGGAGAAATTTCTATTAGCTCTTGAAGTGTCGGGAGGACCCCCCAGGACAACTAAGCCTGCAAGGCCCAACTTGAAATATTTAAGAGGAGGCATGTGGAAAGCCCCAAATATTGGGAGCTACAGGATAAGTGCTAGATGAAAGCACATCTAGGTATAAATACCAAGGGCACAAGAGAAAATAATGAAGAAATTAATCCCTCGCAAGATTAAAAAGGAATATGCACCTGAAGGCTTGCATGGAGGTCACTACATGTGGTTCTATGATGGAAAAAATGTGCCAACAAAAGGAGCTAAAGGCCAAAATCAATGGATTCAGTAGAATTTGTAGTTAAAATTAAAAGGAGTCACAAAGTTTTTATTTGGCAGCTTTGTTTGGAAACAATGATTGTTAAAATGCTTTGGGCCATAAACAAAGGCCTTGGATGAAAGAGTCGGCAGCTTGGTTTCGCGGTGTGGCAATGTCTTGCATGGAAAGTTGAGTTGACATCCCTGAGAGTTTGGAAGTTAAAGACAAACATAACAAAAAGCACGAGCATGTAACAAATTGGAAGAACAAACAATTTAGTGGCATAACTTGGTAGTTAAGCCTCTAGAAATAGAAAAACTATAGCTAAATTCTATAAAAAGACATAATAGAAAAATTAAGCGAAAAAAACTAAAAGTTTGAGTTTTGAACTCCAATTCAGAAATTGAAGACTTAAAGAACAGATGCATATAAATCAGCTAAAATGGATAAAGGAAAAGTATAGTGAATTCATGCAAGCATCAAATAACAAGTCTCACACCAAAAATATCATTCTAGAAATATTTGTAATCATAATTCGAGCAGCAAAATTTTTCAGGGGTGTGGATGAGAGGTGGTTGGTGCAACAAGATGCATTGTGCATCAAGGGTGAATCAGAGATCAGAGTTAATATTTGATAGTTGAATGATAAATTGGTGATTAAGTGCTTTGGTGTGTTCATCAAAGGTAATTTTTGGTGTTGATGCCATTGGTACATATAGTTTGGTGATTTGTTCAATAATGAGAAATTGTTGAAGGTGTTGGTGTTTTTATCAGTAATCACAAGTTGTTAAAGGTGTTTTAAAAGTGGTTTTGGTGAGTAGTTACATTGAGAAAAAGTTAGTTGTTTATGAGGTAATAGGTCTATTAGTTATAGATGAAAAATGAATCAAAAGGGCTAGCAAGTGGTAGCTTGCAGATCAGGGGTTGTATCTCCTTCCATTGGGTATTGGTAAATGTTCAGCGGCAACAGTCCCTTTCAATAGTAGTTGATAATCGAGAAGAGGCAAGAGTCCTCACTTTTAACATAGGTTGATAAATGAGAAGGGGCAAAAACCCCTTTCAGTGAAGATTGGTAAACGAGCAGGGATAGAAGTTCCTTTCAGTAGCAACTGATAAACCTATAAGTATTAGCTTGTGGGGCATTGACGTAATCAAGTTGAAGCTTGCAATAAAAGGAAGATTGGTGTCTTGTGTATATCTTTCTCCTGTGCTTGGTGATTATGTTTTACATGATTGACTTGTCTTCATGATTGATGAACAATTTCTAAAGTGATTGAAAAGTATAATTTGTGAAAAATGTATAATTTGGCCACACTACTAATTCACCCCTCCTCTCAGTAGTGTCTTGGTTTCTGTTGTTTCTAAGAGTATGAATGAAAGCATGTCATGATGGTGGTAGTTGATAGAATTACTAATCATGTACACTTTTGTGTATTATCTCATCCTTTCAAAGTTATTACAGATGCTACTACATTTGTGGAAATAGTTCAAAATATAAATGGAAACCCAAATATTTTTATAAGTGACAAAGATCCCATTTTCACTGGAAATTTTTGGACATAATTATTTTCTTTTCTTGGTACTCAATTGGCTCATAACTCATCTTATCATCCCCAATCTAATGGGAAAATTGAGATAGTGAACAAATGTTTAGAAGGATATCTGTGTTGCTTTGCATCTAATAAAAAATCACATTGGTGGTTACCTATGGAAGAATGATGGTATAACACTTCCTTCTGTACCACAGAAAAAATGATCCCATTTATGGCACTTTATTGATATCATCAACCGTCCATCACATCATTTATAAGATGTAATTATAAGGTTCAAGCAGTGGAATATCACATCAAGCATCAACAAAAAGTTCTTCAACTCTTAAAGGATTACCTAACTCTGGTGCAAATTCGAATGAAACAACAAACAAATCAACAAAGCAGTGAAAGAAGTTTTGACGTGGGAAATTGGGTATTTTTACGACTACAACCATACAAACAAATGTCCCTCAAGCTATCATGGCATACAGATTAGAGTTGACTGCATCTTCTCAAGTACACCCAATTTTCCATGTTTGGTTAAAAGAGGTTATAGGTGACAAGCTCCTAGTTCAAACTACATTGACAAAAATTGATGGGGAGGGAAAATTTATATTGTACCATAAAGACATCACATAAACAAGAATCCGACAATGATGGAATTGATCAATTTCATAGTATCTCATTAAGTGGAAGAACTTACTTGCTGAAGATTCCACATGGGAGAATGAGTATTTTATACAGACTCATCCAAAACTACTCAAGTGTTGAGGAAACCATTTTTTTGAAGGAGAAGGGCATGTTAGGTTCCTATAATACTAGTGTAACCCCTATATTGTTATTGTTGGACCCCATATAAGCCCACTATTATTACTGTTGTGCCCTTACTTGTTATTGTTATGTAGTACCTAATTATATTTTGACCCTTTAGACTTCTATATATACCGAGTAGGTCTTTTCATTTGAATAATCCAAGATTTGTTCATTTATGTGATCTAAAAGGAGGTTTCCCCCTCAAAATGGCTTATGATAAAGTCATTGATCTATCTTTTCTTATGTTTCTACGTTATTTTGATCTGGATACATAACATATCGATGTGCTAGTCTCAAGATACTAAGTTAAAAAATTGTGATCTGATTATAATATATAATCAATAAATGTAGGTATAGAGCATTAGTGGATAGCTTCAAAGAGAAGAGATGGAAGTCCTGAGGAAAATAAACACTGCAAATGCTCGTGATTTTGAATATATTCATGGTGAATTTCCATTAAAGATAATTTGAATAAATTTGTATGTATCGAAAATTATAAAATATATGAGTCTTATGTATTGTATTGTATGAAGGATAGATTTGTTGACACTTATTGTGAAAATCCTGGATGGAAAAAATAAATATTGTGTCTAGTTGTTAATGTTTTCCTTCATAAATTTAATTCTAGACTCCGAGAAATCAATAGTGAGTAGCATACAATTAACCCTGCCATTCTTTATACAACACATCTGATAATGAAACAACACATCAACATTAATTAATAGGCATAAAAAGAAAGCTATCAATTGGATGAATAAAACAACAGAGAACAAAGAACAAAGAACACCTAAGAGCAATAATCATGTGTTGTGATCTATCCATAGAGAGAGGTAAGAGAATCCCCCAAATTAGAGAGGAACTACCCGACATTTTTTAGTTGGATTAGCATTCTATATGGTAGATAGACTGTAGAGAATGATTGAGAGTTGAGATTTGCATTTTGTAGCCACATAGTTAGTATAAGTCATATTAAACCTTATATATGTGCATCTACCTATCTTATTGGCGGCTGTTGCAATTGACTTACCTATGTACACCAATAAACATGGTTGATGTACAATAATTATAGTTCCACAATAAGTAGAGGTCCAAGACATTGTTGCATCCTTGCTTGGGACAAGCGAGGAATTGAGGGTGGGGGGGATGTTGAGGGGCCTCTTAGGTATATGTAATTTATCATATCTATATGAGTGAATATATGTAACAAAGGGTAAAAGTTTAATGCATGATTTATTGGTTGGATCCAGTACAACCACTCCAACCACATCATTTATGCATAAATGTGCATGGAGACTATTGGAAAGACAGTTGGAATTCCTTCCCAAAACTCCTTTCTTCTTTGTGTATGTGTGTTCTTGATATTTCCACAATGTATCATGTTTTTGCATGTGCATTGTAAGTTAGGTTTACAATAAAGCCTATTAATATGGTCAATTATCACCCCAGCACCATAAGCTTACAAATGTGAATCTTTACCATTATAAATATAAACATTCCCTAATGACATTACATTTAATGAAAATTATCATCTTCCTAAAACACATTACAATATTTTGATGCACATATAATATAATTTAAAATATTCAATTGTAATAAAAATTATACAATCCATTCCTTGATTAAGGTGACAACACATGGGACTAATGTGGTTGTTAGATGGCAGGCCTCATCTTCAAGCTATGGTCACCTCCAATATACCCCACCTCATGCCAAGCATTAACATGATGCTTCGAATTATTAAACCACCACCCTACATGGAATTTAAAATTAATTACAAGCATGTGCAAGAGGTCCCCTGAATGGGAAAACGTGTAGCCATAGCCCTCTCCTCGACATGCTAGCCATTTCTATTTTGGAAACTATTCTTTGGTTGTTTCCACCATGATTTTTGGCTAGGAAATCTGCCTGCTTGAGTTAGTTCCTGGGAGTCTCCCTTGGGCCTTCCTCTCTCCTTCATCCACATTGGAACTTGAAGAGGAGCACCTTGTTGTATTCATTGGTTCATCTTTCACTTCCCTAGAGGGGATTAAAATTTTATTTGTTCTGCATTTGCTTCAATTGTCAACCTTTGAATGCATCTTTCTCACCTAGTGTATTTTTCTCCTCCCAACTATGATTACTCACCAATTAACACCATGTCGACATGGTGGAGGAGGGTGAGGTAATATTGGTGGTTCCAGGGATTGTTCTAGGCATGAGGCTTTAGCACCCAATTATCATAATCACACACCCCCAGAAATCTAACCAAAGATTCATGCAGTCAGGGAGGAGGTTCAACATGAAATATAGGACATCCTAGACTCAAAAGTGATGCATGGTATTGCAACCTACATCCTTGACATAAGAAGAGCTAAGGGTTGTGAAAGTCATTATTTGTAAGCAATTGATTTATATTGGCATACCAAGCTTCTCATGGGAAAGGTACTAGTCGATAGCTAGGAGTTTAGGGACAACATTCTACAAAAGTTGAATGAGATGAAGGAGTTATAGATAGACATAAAGGGAAGACTAAATCACTTCGAATTAGGCTCAACTCTAGATCCAACAATGTTTCCCTCATGTAACCATGCTAGCCATCCTATTGACTTGGATACATATCTGTCTTCATGACTTTTAGGTTCCTCTTTGCTAGTTTTGTTAATATGCTTAGTATTTCAGTTTAAAGTCACTACTGTTACTGTCCTTTTGTTAGTTTTTTCCTTGATATGGGACAACTATACTCTTTTTTTCATAGGGCTATCAAATTCTATTCAAGCTATAGATTCACAATTAGTTTTCCCACTTATGGGACAATTTCATGTATTTTAGTTTAATGGTGTTATCTTTGAGATTGATTTGGACATTAATAGATAATCAATTATTCTATCTGTGATCTAGTTCCCTAGTTCAAGGCCAAAGATGAATAACCTCTAAAGGACTCCACACTTTTTTGATATAGCAATGAAAACCTAACATAAAAAGAAACATTATACAACCCATATATATATATATATATATATATATATATATATATATATATATATATATATATATATATATATATATACAAAGACATACATTTTAAAAAGAAATATTTTCAAATCCAATAATACATATCTTAACATATATTACATTAATTTATTAATACACCTTGATACTTATAAATTACATTAGCCATTATACTATTATCTATATATAGATATGTTTGTTTTGTGATACCATGTTATCACATTATGTGTTTGCACATGTCATGTGACCAAAATGTTATATACTTTTACATGTTTTGTGAATAAAATGTTAGCATAAATATTATGTTAAAAGGTAGAGAATTGTTTTTTCATATATATATATATATATATATATATATCAATTTAATAAGAATTAGTTAAAAACTAAAATTGTTTATTCTCACATCGAGAATACCCTTATATTTTATATGAGGAATATATATGTTTTGTTCCTCGAGGGATTATTTATTTTTAACAATAAGGCCACTTGTGGGAACGGAATCTAGGTGGGGAGGGTCCCAAAAATTCCTCCCAAATACTTGAGATAAACCCAGTTGACTATGAAAAAAATAAATTATAATTAAATAATGAAAGATTTAATTATAAAAATTTGTATTTAAGTATATATTGATATTTAAATGAAAAACAAAACATATTGTTGGAGATTGTTCAGAGGAAAAACTACTATATTCATTGATTTCCCATTAATCCAAGCATTCATATACATACATACTTACATACATACATACATATGTATATTCCTAGGAAAGAAAAATTCCTCCCTCAAATCTCGATGCTAGAATGAGGTTGTTGGTACCAAGATAGCCCACATGTATACTCACTTAAGATTCACAAGGCTCAAATCCATTACAACAATATTCATCGAGGCATTATAGCTCACCATATCACTAGCGGGGATATGAACCTAGGTGGGGAAGATAACAACCATTCCACTCAACCACTAGAGATAACCCTAGTTGACCATACATACATACAAACATACATACATATAATGGTTTCATGACCTTTGGTTTCAACTTCTAAGGTTTGATGCCTCTTCCTATTCTAATTCTTCAAATATCTCTTATTTACAATTCACCAAATCCCCAAGGATTAGGTGTACAATATCCCCCACATAATATAGAGGGGTACTTGTGAGTTCATGTAGAGAGATGAAGGATAGATACCAATGGTTGAGTGTGCTCTTTGAATCTAGTAATTTTGGGGATGACAAAAAACTAAATGGCTAGTAGAAGCTAAATATTTCTTCTATTGGATGATGGTTTAAAGTTGACCATAAACTAGTTTCAAGTAGAAGCTTTAAGTCTTCTACTAAATTTCATTTTAAGAATGATCATAAATTATTTGTTGATGTACCATGGCTATGTCTACGTATTTTAGTTTGGAATCCAAAATTACAATGGGCAACAATGTAATTAGTAGATTCAAATTCTTTATCATTCACTAGATTTGATGCTTTGTCTTTGTCTCCTCTTTAACTTTTCCTGTCTTTTATCTTCTCCTAAGGGAATGTACATGTATTCACCTCATATCCATTTTACCACACCTATCATAGTGGAGATGGGATCTCTTTATTCTTTAATTGCCTTCGTGTCTAGAAGAATAATTTAATTGATTCTTCTATTCTTACGCAAGTAAAATGGTTTCTCTAGTGGGATCATTATATATTCTTCCTTCTAAAATATTTTTCACGTTTTGTGACTTTCACCACTAAGGAGTCAAATGAGATGGAATTCATTTGGTCAATAGGTTTTAGGGATTCAATATAATGTGAGTATGTAAGGTATAGATCCGTGATAAACATTGAGAGAGGCATGTTTGTCTTCACTCTAGTGGCATCTAGGTTATGCATGATGGGTTTGATGCTATAGGGTAAACTCATGGGATCATCATTCTTCAACTCTAGGTTATATATCTTCACCAACAATTGTACCATTACAATAATATTCATCGAGGATTATAACTCATCATGTCACTAGCAGGGATTTGAACTTGGTTGGGAAGATAACAACCATTCCGCTCAACCACCCGAGATAACCCCAATTGACCATACATACATACATATAATGATTTCATGACCTTTGGCTTCAACTTATAAGGTTTGATGCCTCTTCCTATTTTAATTCTTGAAATATATCTTATTTGCAATTCACCAAATACCTAAGGATTAGGTGTACAACATTCCCCCACTTAATTTGAAGGGGTATTTGTGAGTCCATATAGAGAGATGAAGGATAAATACCAATGGTTGTATGTGCTCTCTAAATCTTGTGGTTTTGGGGATGTCCACAAACTAGATGACTAGCAGAAGCTAAATATTCTTCTATTGGATGATGGTTTAAAGTTGACCATAAACTAATTTCAAGTAGAATATTTAAGTATTCTACTAAATCTCATTTTAAGGATGATCAACAATCGATTGCGAATGTACCATCGTTATGACTACGTATTTGAGTTTGGCATTCCAAAATTACAATGGGAAACAATGTAATTAGTATATTCAAATGCTTTATCATTCACCAGATCTAATGCTTTGTCTCAATCTCCTCTTTGAATTTTCCTGCCTTTGATCTTCTCCGAAGGGAATCTACATGTATTCACCTAATGTCCTTTTTTCCACACCAATCACAATGGAGATGGGATCTCCTTATTCTTTAATTTCCTTCTTTTCTAGAAGAATCATTTTATTGTTCTTCCGTACATAAGAAAGGAAAATGGTTTCTCTAGTGGGATCATTCTATATGATTCCTTCCAAAATATTTTTCATGTTTTGCAACTTTCACCACTAGGGAGTCAAATGAGATGGACTTCATTTGGTCAATAGGTTGTAGGGATTCATACAATTTGAGAATGTGAGGAATAGTGCCTTGATAAACATTGAGAGAGACAAGTTTGTATTCACTCTATTGGAATCTATGTTAATGTATGATGAATTTGATACCAGAGGCTAAACTCATGGGATAATCATTCTTCAACTCTAGGTTAAAGAGCTTCACCAATAATTGTACCATTACAATAATATTCATCAAGGAATTATAGTGTGTCATGTCATTAGTGGGGATTTTAACCATGGTGGGGAAGATAACAACCATTTCTCTCAACCACTTGAGATAACCCCAATTGACCATACATACATATAATGATTTCATGAACTTTGGTCTCAACTTCTAAGGTGTGATGCCTCTTCCTATTCTAATTCTTCAAATATCTATTATTTACAATTCACCAAATCCCCAAGGATTAGGTGCAAAACATTCTCCCACTTAATATGAAGGATTATTTGTGAGTCCATATAGAGAGATGAAGGATATCTACCAATGGTTGAATGTGCTCTCTGAATCTAGTGGTTTTGGGGATGACCACAAACTAGATGGCTAGCAGAAGCTAAATATTTCTTCTATTGGATGATGGTTTAAAGTTGACCATAAACTAATTTCAAGTGTAATCTTTAAGTAGTCTACTAAATTTCATTTTAAGGATGATCATAAATTGGTTGTTGATGTACCATGGCTATGGATACGTATTTGAGTTTGGCATTCCAAAATGACAATGGGAAACAATGTATTTAGTAGATTCAAATTCTTTATCATTCACCATACCTAATGTTGTATCTATCTCCTCTTTAAATTTTCTTGTCTTTGATATTCTTACAAGGGGATCTACATGTATTCGCCTCATGTCCATCCAAGGAAAATTTTAGGGGCTAATATTCGCAGATGGGTTAATTTTCCATGATTTTTCAAAAAAAGAAATATTCGCCAATTCCCATTGTTTCCTAAAAATGATTTGCCCAAATTTTATAAGAAACAAATATTTCACCTTAAAAATCGCAAAAAATTTATAGAGACTATATAAACTCATTTGAAGTTTGAATATTTTTACTAAAATATCACCAAACATTTTATAGTTTGCATATTATGGATACTTAAGATTCGCCAAGGTTTTAATCTTTAAAATAAATGTCCATCGTTAAAATTTTCCCTATGTTTGTCTTGCCACACCAATCACAATGGAGATGTGATCTCCTTATCCTTTAATTGACTTTTTTTCTAGAAGAATAATTTGACTAATTCTTCCATTCTTGAGAAAGGAAAATGGTTTCTCTAGTGGGATCATTCTATAGTCTTCCTTCCAAAATATTTTTCAATTTCAATGACTTTCACCACTAGGGAGTCAAATGAGACGGACTTCATTTGGCCAATAGGTTGTAGGGATTCAATAAAATGTGAGTATTTAAGGTATAGAGCCTTGATAAACATTGAGAGAGGCATGTTTGTCTTAACTCTATTGGCATCTATGTTAATGCATGCTGGCTTTGATATTATAGGCTAAAATCATGGGATCATCATTCTTCAACTCTAGGTTAAAGATCTTCACCAATAACCCTACAAGTTGCAATTCTAACAAAGAGTCATACAAGGCCTTTAATTTTTTTAAGGCTCCATATGAATAATAACTGTGAACAATATGGTGGCTCACCTCTTCACTTACCATAAGATAAATTAGACCATAAGCTTTATTATCTTTGTTCTTCCAAATCATAATCTCCTCAACTTATATAAGCTTTGTAGGTCCACTATGTTTCCTCTACAGATGTCCTTTAGCCTCTTATTCAATGTCTCCTTCATAGATCCCATCCCAAATCATTAAAAATGAATATGTTTTTTTATCTTTATAAACCATTATGAGTAGTTCCCTTTGCTAATCAACATCACATCAACAATGGAGATGAGATAATTCATCTTTTCCACAAACATATAAGCTTAGGAATAAGAGCAATATTTTTTGGGTTACTAGAGATGTCAAGCGAGGCTTAGCACAAATTCCACAATACATTTTTCTAATAGTCCCCCTTATGAAATATATATAATATTCATACCAATGGTGAGAAAGACATGAAAGACTTATGGCTTCATAACAAAAGCTAAAAAATGGTTGCCTTTGCCTTATCTTGCATAAACTAATTTTAACACAGTACTAAACTGAATAATTGAATAACATAAAATGCAAGTGGATATTGCTTCCTTATTATCCATATGTTCTTAAGGAGAATGCTGTTATTTATTACTAATCCCCCTTCAAATAGGTGTTAGTTGTAGTTTCCATGGATTTCTGAAGGTTTAAGCATTAAGTTGATGGAAGAAATAATGCTACCAACTTAATGAGAATTAGAGCCTCAAAATGAGAAGTTAACAAAAATCCCTATTTTTGTGCAAAAAAACATGAAAAACCACCCTAAAATTGAACAATTGTGATGCTACATCACCCTTTTTTTAGGGTTAAAATTCCAACTTTTTTCAACCATGACATTAAAAACCAAAATCACAATCATGGAAAACTTTAAAATTCCAATAGTTTTCAAGAGTGACATTAAAGACCAAATAGAATGACTTCGAAAAACCTTAAAATTTTGACAATTTTCAAACATGGATTTAAAACCAAATATTATGAGTACCAAAGTCCTTAAGATTTCAACATTTTATAACCATTTCCTCATAAACTAAATATCATGACTAAAAGAAACCTTAAAAATCAACACCTAAATCAAAGAGTAGTTTTACCAAGAGCATCTTTTTAAAGGCTTATAACTCTTTTGAGGTCTTAGCCTAAGACAACTTGACCCATTTTCAATGAGGCACTAAAGTTTCAATATTTTTTTAAAGTAAACTATGGCTTATAAAATCATCATTAATGTACACAAAATCATGAAAAACACCCTTTAAAAAAGTTATTTAACACAATATTTTTAATTAAAATATGAACATCTTACTTTTTTAAAAGCAAATTAATTAGCTAAAAAATGTATTTTCCAAACAAAAAAATCAATGAAAAGTGATTAAAATAAAAAATTTAAGGTTAAAAAAGAAAGAAAAAGAAAACCTAAAATATAGAGAATTTTAAAAAATCATTAAAAATTACAAAACACAATAATTAAAAAATCTATATAAAAAGAACAATAAAACAAATAAAATCTAACAATATAAATATATTAAAAAAATCAAAATATTTTGTCCTAGAAGGGAAGAAAAAATTAAAAATATATATATTTTAAAAAAATTGAAAAGGAAAAAAAAACAAATTTTGGAAAAATATTAAAAGAAGAGTTAAAATAAATTATTTATATATATAATTTTATTTAATTTTATTTATTTATGTATATATATTTCACTCAAACTTCTTCTTTATTGGCCTTTGGAAAAAAATTGTTATTCTTTTTAAGTATTTAGAGACTCCTTAAATGTTATCAATTGGTTCAATGTTTCACAAAGATGTCACAATTACACACTGCTTCCAATACTTGAAGAGATATTTCAGTTAAACAAGCATTTGACTTGATATCTTGTTGTCACATCTATAGGGAAATAAACTTTGAAGTGGATATTATGTCTATGGAAGGCCTTAGATAGAATCTAGGGGTTTGGTAGGTTATAAAGCATATAGATGAGACTATTAAGAATTATCGACATCAGTATTTCATTGAAGCATAATGTCTGAGGTTTACTTATTTTTTTGCAGTATCCACTGAACTCATATTTTTTAATGAAAATGATAAGTATATGCAACAATTTTATATTTATGTATATGTAACAATTTGAGACAACAAACATCACAAAGCAATTTTTTGTTTCTTTTCGTGTTCGCTTTAGCATATGAACATTGTTAGGGAGGCCGATTCTTCTTGTAATTTGCACAAGGGGCACTTGCTAGGCACGGACCAATTTCTCTTGGAGAGAGCCTCCCATATTAATAACTTGTTACTAAGAGCTAACTAAGTGCTAATTTTCACTTTGAGGGGAACACTTAACTTCCACAGGGCCTTCCACCACCATAATTTTCTTTAATATATGATTTGTATAGTTTGGTAGTGAAATTTCCATTCCTGGGATTTCTTAACCAACAAAGGGTGTTAGAATAATATGGCTTAAGTAGGATAAATTTTTGTAGAAAATCTGTGATATGTTTACCCGATAATGAAATATAAATCAAAGAAGAATACTATAATCTACTATAAATTTGTGGAAGCTTAAAGATCGAGCTGAACAATATAACCAGAAGAAGAAGAATCAGTGGCACAATACACATGAAAATACTTTTGAGGAAAGCCTCAGCTAAAAACCCCATGGTGGAAATACATAGGAATTATACAAAGCCTTAGCTCTCACAGCTAGCCAGCTCTCAATACAATCCTGACATATGCTCACAAGCAATCTTGGCTTCTCTCTAGGGTTCCTTTTGCCCTCCAAGCTCCTATTTCCTTGCGCTGTTCCTTGTGGATGATTTGCCTTTTACCAAGTGGAAAACCAAGCCTTCAAAATTGTGCAATCCTCAAGGATGAATCCTTGACTGCATGCATGAGTTTTCTCCATGAGAAAACACATACAACTGATAGTACACTGTTCTTGAACATTAATCTCAACTGGGTCTTTCTCAGAATAGACATGAATGAGTTTCTGACGAGAGAATATTCAATTAACTGGAGTAGCTCTAGTTGAGTGCATTAATGCATCAACTGACTGTTAACTCACTATTAGTTCCTCAAACAGTTTGGAAATAATTTAACTGGACTTAACTCAGTAAACCGAGTTAACTAATTACAACTGAAATATAACTCAATCGTATCTCCTTAATTTAAGGGATAACTCTTGCATGACTTCAGAAAGACTTCTAACTTGAATTTCTCCAACTAATTAATTTAAATAAATAAATAAATTATTTCCAAGTAGCTGTTAAGACTATATTCAATTTTAATTGACAATTTAATTCAAGGAAAAATTAAATTGGAATATTCTTGTTGCCATATTTCAACACTCCCTCTCAACAAGAAAGGGATTATCTGCCACCTCAATCCTATCTCTAAGGAACTCGAATTTACACTTTGACAATGACTTTGTCAAAATGTTATCATCTTGCTCCTCTGTTGAAATATACTGCAGCAACATGATCCTCTTGACCTGTGAAAAGCCACGGGCAACAAATCTTGCCTTATGCTTCTCCACACTACCATCAGTAGCTTGCTTTACCTTGTAAAGCCAATGGGAACTCACAACTGACTTGTTCTTCGGTCTCGGAACCACGTCCCAAACACTGTTAAGAACTATGGAGTCATACTCCTCCACCATATCATCAACCCAAATCAGTTGCTGCACTACTTCTTCAAAGGAAGATGGCTCAGTCCCAACACATTCCGCAGCAAGGGCCATGTATCTAGTGTACCTCTTAGGTGACCTCGTTTGTTTGTGTTGAGAAGATGGTGCTCCCACATTCTCTCTCGCATCCTCCAACAATCTGTTAGCTTCTCTTGTGCGCTTTCATCCATCTCTGGAAGACTCTGCTTAAGTGGATGTCTCCATTCCTAGAACCTCTGCGTTCAGCTTCTCCACATCAGTCTGACGCTCCTCCTCCTTAGGAACCAATAGTTCCTCCACAACCTATAGTTGGAGTTCCCTCTCAAGGGAAACTTGCATGGCCTTCTGCTCATCAAACTTGAGATCTCTGTGAACCACTATTCTCCGACTAGTAGGCAAGTACACCCGATAGTTGTGAGGTGTATCAATGTACCCCACAAATATCCCCAACTCTGCTGTTAGCTCAAGCTTCTTTCGTGCATCCTTTGTCGCATGGAAATATACCGATGAGCCAAAGATCCTGAAGTGACCCACATCTGGTCTCTTACTAGAGAAAGCTTCCTCTAGTGTCTTCATCCCAAGTATGCGATGTGGGCTTCTATTCTGCAAGTAGATTGTTGTGTTGTATGCCTCAGCCCACAAGTGAAGTGGTAGGCCTTGGTCATGAAGCATTTCCCGTGCTTCCCCTACAATAGTTATTTTCTTCCTCTTGGCCACCCCATTCTGCTATGGGTTCTGAGGTGCCGTCAACTCTCTTTTAATTCCTTTCGCTGCATAGAAGTCCTTAAACTCTTGAGAGACATATTCTCCATTGTTGTCACTTCTCAAGGCCTTGATCTTCTTCCCTGGCTCTTTCTCGACCAAAGCTTTGAACTCACAAAACTTTGTGAAAGTTTGGTCCTTCTTCTGCATGAAATAAATCCAGCATTTATGAGAATAGTCATCAATGAAAATAACATAATACCTTTTGTTCGTTGTGGATGCTATTGAGAATGGTCCACACAAATCAGTATGAACTCACTCTAAGATAGTGTTTGCTCAATTGTCTCAATCATGAAAGGAAGACTTGGTGTAATTTGCCAAGGTACAACCTTTGCATGTGTCAACTTGCTCAAGTTTACCTTTGGGAAGTCCTGTAGATATCTGTTGCATTATCTTCAAAGCCCATGATGCAAATGGCCCAACCGCTTGTGCCACAACTCCCCAATGTCTTGGCTTTGCACCAATTTTGTTTTCGTACTCAATGTTGCACAATCATCTACCTCTAGTTTATAGAGATTCTTCATCCCAATCCCTATCCTCTTGGTCTGACCCTTGGCTATGTGTCTTAGGAATGCCTTTCCTTTACTGAAGACAACATCGTAGCCTTTGTCCTCCAACATCGCGACCGATACCAAGTTCTTCTTCAGTCCAGGCACATACATCACATCTGTCAAGGTGAGAGGAGCTCCATGCTCCCTCTGAAAAGCAACCGTGCCCACTCCTGAAACACTATACCTTCCGTTGTCACCCATTTCTATGCGCATCTTCAGGTCTTTCTCCTCCAAGGCACTGAATAAATTTTTATCACCAGTCATGTGGAATGAGGCTCCACTGTCAAGATACCGGACAAAACCCATCATCGATGACACCATGCATGTGATGAGAGTAAATTGCATTTCGAACTGAGAGGCTAATGCCTCACCTTCCGGTCCTTCTGAGGATCCCTTCTTGGACTTCTTCGATGGGCAATTAGTCGCATAATTTCCCATCTTGTGACAATTAAAGCATCTTACTTTAGACATGTTACCCTTCTTCCCTCCATGAGAAGAATTTGATTTGAAATGGGAAGCCTTCCCCTTCCCTTTTCTTGCCTTACTTGCTAAGGCCATATTTTTTTCATCATTATTCTTGGATGAAGAACCATCTAGTGTGTTCCTCCTAATCTCCTCCTGCATACGATCCGGCCACAGTCATTCCCAATTCAGTAGTTTCTCCCTTCCATTCACAGAGTCCTAGTAGTTATTCAAACTCTTTGGAAGGCCAAGGAGAGTGAGGCTCACCATATCATCATCGGCAGTAGTTATTCCCACACTGCCAAGCTCATCTCTGTAGGTGGTGAGCTTGTTTAGATATGTGGAAATAGTATCACCCTTCTCCATCTTGATTCTTCAAAGCTTATCCTTGAGCGCCAATTTCCTTTGGTCACTACTATTCTGGTAGAGGTCCTTTAATGTCTTCCACATTGAAAATGGAGTATCCTTCCCATGGAGACTTGAGACAATATGGTCTCGAACTCCCTCAAGGATGATCCGTGTCACCTTCGCCACACACTTCTTTCACTCAGCCACCTCTTGTGCATTAGTTGAAGTTGGCTTTGGGATTTCTTTATCAATTAATTCCTTCAAGCCATTGTCTTCTAATATAGCCTCCATTCTATCTTTCCATGCTATGTAATTTGAGCTACCTTCCAAGGCATACTCGAGCCTCAAGCCATAGAATGAAATTGGCCAACCTTGAAGTATGATATGAATTCGATTTGCGCCTGCAACCTCGAACTTCAAACTTCAAATTCTCTTCTCAATATATTGTTCACAGCTCTGATACCATGTAGAAAATATGTGATAGGTTAACCCGATAATGCAACATAAATCAAAGAAGAATACTATAACCTACTTCTACTATCAATTTGCAGAAGCTTAAATATTGAGTTAAACAATATAACCAGAAGAAGAAGAATCAATGGCATAATATGCATGAAAATACTTTTGAGGAAAGCCTCAGCTAAAAACCCCACACTATTGTATTATCATACATGGTGGAAATACATAGGAATTATATAAAGCCTTAGCTCTCACAGCTAGGTAGCTCTCAGTAAAATCCTCACATATGCTCACAGGAAATCTTGGCTTCTCTCCAGCCTTCCTCTTTGCCCTCCAAGCTTCTATTTCCTTGCATTGTTCCTTGTGGATGATTTTCCTTTTACCAAGTGGAAAACCAAGCCTTCAAAACTGTGCAATCCTTAAGGATGAATCCTTGATTGCATGCATGAGTTTTCTCCATGAGAAAACACATGCAACTGATAGTACACTGTCCTTGAACATTAATCTCAACTCGCCTTTCTCAGAATAGACATGCATGAGTTTCTGATGAGAGAATATTCAGTTAACTGGAGTAGCACTAGTTGAGTGCATTAATGCATCATTTGACTATTAACTCACTATTAGTTCCTCAAATAGTTTGGAACTAATTTAACTGGACTTAACTTAGTAAATTGAGTTAAATAATTACAACTCAAATATAAATCAATCTTATCTCCTTAATTTAAGGGATAACTCTTGCATGACTTCAGAAATACTTCTAACTTGAATTTATCCAACTAATTAATTTAAAATAAATAAATTAATTATTTCCAAGTAGTTGTTAAGACTAAATTCGATTTTAATTCACAATTTAATTCAAGGACAAATTAAATTAGAATATTCTTGTTGCAATATTTCAACACTCCCTCTCAACAAGAAAGGGATTATCTGCCACCGTGATCCTATCTCTAAGGAACTTGAATTTACACTTTGATAATGCCTTCGTCAAAATGTCAACATCTTGCTCCTTTGTCGAAATATACTGCAGCAACATGATCCTCTTGACCTGTGAAAAGCCACGAGAAACAAATATTTCGTTATGCTTCTCCACACTACCATCAACAGCTTGCTTTACCTTATAAAGCCAATGGGAACGCACAACTAACTTGTTCTCCGGTCTCGGAACCACATCCCAAACACTGTTACAAACTATGGAGTCATACTCCTCCACCATAGCATCAACCCAAATCAGTTGCTGCATTGCTTCCTCAAAGGAAGATGGCTTAGTCTTAACACATTCCCCAGCAAGGGCCATGTATCCAGTGTACCTCTCAGGTGACTTCCTTTGTATGTGTTGAGAAGATGGTGCTCCCACATTCTCTCTCACATCCTCCAACAATCTGTCAGCTTCTCTTGTGCACTTCTGTCCATCTATGGAAGACTTTGCTTGAGTGGATGTCTCCACTCCTAGAACCTCTGCATGCGGCTTCTCCACATCAGTCTGAGGCTCATCCTCCTTAGGAACCAACAGTTCCTCCATAGCTTGTAGTTGGAGCTCCCTCTCAAGGAAAACTCACATGGCCTTCTATTCATCAAACTTGAAATCTCTGCGAATCACTGTCCTCTGACTGGTAGAAAAGTACACCCGATAGTTGTGAGGCGTATCAGTGTACCCCACAAATATCCCCAAATATGCTGCCAGCTCAAGCTTCCTCTGTGAATCCCTTGTCACATGGAAATATACCGATGAGCCAAAGATCCTGAAGTGACCCACATTTGGTCTCTTACTGAAGAAATCTTCCTCTAGTGTCTTCATCCCAAGTATGCGATGCAGGCTTTTATTCTACAAATAGACCATTGTGTTGTATGCCTCAACCCACAAGTAAAGTGGTAGGCCTTGGTCATGAAGCATTTCACGTGCTACCCCTACAATAGTTTTGTTCTTCCTCTCGGCCACCCCATTTTGTTGTGGGTTATGAGGTGCCGTCAACTCTCGTTTAATTCCTTTCACTACACAGAAGTCCTTAAACTCTTGAGAGACATATTCTCCACCGTTGTCGCTTCTCAAGGCCTTGATCTTCTTCCCTGACTCTTTCTCGACCAAAGATTTGAACTCACAAAACTTTGTGAAATTTTGGTCCTTCTTCTGCATGAAATAAATACAACATTACGAGAATAGTCATCAATGAAAATCACATAATACCTTTGCTTCGCTATGGATGCTGTTGAGAATGGTCCACAGAAATCAGTATGAAATTGGTCTAAGATAGCCTCTTCTCAATTGTCTCGATCATGAAAGGAAGACTTGGTGTACTTTCCCAAGGTACAACCTTTGCATGTGTCAACTTGCTGAAGTTTACCTTTGGGAAGTCCTGTAGATATTTTCTGCATTATCTTCAAAGCCCCATGATGCAAATGGCCCAACTACCTATGCCACAACTCATCAATGTCTTGGCTTTGCACCAATTATGCTTTTGTACTCAATTCTGCACAATCATCTACCTCTAGTTTATAGAGATTCTTCACCTGAATCCCTATCCTCTTGGTCTGATCCCTGGCTGTGTGTCTTAGGAATGCCTTTCCTGTACTGAAGACAACATTGTAGCATTTGTCCTCCAACATTACGACTGATACCAAGTTCTTCTTCAGTCTAGGCACATACATCACATGTGTCAAGGTGAGAGGAGCTCCATGATCCATATGAAAAGCAATCGTTCCCATTCCTGAAACACTATACCTTCCATCGTCACCCATCTCTATGTGCATCTTGAGGTCTTTCTCCTCCAAGGCACTGAATAAATTTTTATCACCCGTCATGTGGAATGAGGCTACACTGTCAAGATACCAGACACAACCCATCATCGATGACACCATGCATGTGATGAAGGTAAAGTCCATTTTGAACTGAGAGGCTAATGCCTCACCTTCTGATCCTTCTGAGGATCCCGTCTTGGACTTATTTGATGGGAAATTAGTCGCATAATGTTCCATATTGTGACAATTAAAGCATATTACTTTAGACATGTCACCCTTCTTCCCTCCATGAGAAGAATTCGATTTGAAATGGGAAGCCTTCCCCTTCCCTTTCCTTGCCTTACTTGCTAAGGCCATATTTTCTTCATCATCATTCTTGGATGAAGAATCATCTTGTGTGTTCCTCCTACATAAGATCCGACGACAGTTGTTCCCAATTTGGCAGTTTCTCCCTTTCATTCATAGAGTCCTAGTAGCTATTCCAAATCTTTGGAAGGCCAAGGAGAGTGAGGCTCACCATATCATCATCAGTAGTAGTTATTCCCACACTGCCAAGCTCATCTCTATAGGTGGTGAGCTTGTTCAGATATGTGGAAATAGTATCACCCTTCTCCATCTTGATTCTTCGAAGCTTATCCTTGAGCGCCAATTTCCTCTAGTCACTACTGTTCTGGTAGAGGTCCTTCAATGTCTTCCACATTGAAAATGGAGTATCCTTCCCATGGAGACTTGAGACAATATGGTCTCGAACTCCCTCAAGGATGATCTGTCTCGCCTTCACCACACACTTCTTCCACTTAGCCAACTCTTGTGCATTAGTTGAAGCTAGCTTTGGGATTTCTTTATCAATTAATTCCTTCAAGCCATTGTCTTCTAATATAGCGTCCATTCTATCTTTCCATGCTATGTAATTCGAGCTACCTTCCAAGGCATACTCGAGTCTTAAGCCATAGAATGAAATTGGCCAACCTTGAAGTATGATATGAATTCGATTTGTGCCTACAACCCCGAACTTCAAACTTCGAATTCTCTTCTCAATATATCGTTCACAAGTCTGATACCATGTAGAAAATCTGTGATAGGTTAACTCGATAATGCAATATAAATCAAAGAAGAATACTATAACCTACTTCTACTATCAATTTGCAGAAGCTTAAAGATCGAGCTGAACAATATAACCAAAAGAAGAAGAATCAATGGCATGATACACATGAAAATACTTTTGAGGAAAGACTCAACTAAAAACCCCACACTATTGTATTATGATACATGGTGGAAATACATAGGAATTATACAAAGCCTTAGCTCTCACCGCTAGCTAGCTCTTAGTACAATCCTCACAAATGCTCACATGAAATCTTGGCTTCTCTCCAACCTTCCTCTCTGCCCTCCAAGCTCCTATTTCCTTGCGTTTTTCCTTGTGGATGATTTGCGTTTTACCAAGTGGAAAACCAAGCCTTCAAAACTGTGCAATTCTCAAGGATGAATCATTGACTACATGCATGAGTTTTCTCCATGAGAAAACACATGCAACTGATAGTACAATGTCATTGAACATTAATCTCAACTGGGCCTTTCTCATAATAGACATGCATGAGTTTCTGATGAGAGAATCTTTAGTTAACTAAAGTAGCACTAGTTGAGTGCATTAATGCATCAAATGACTGTTAATTCACTATTAGTTCCTCAAACTATTTGGAACTAATTTAACTGGACTTAACTCAGTAAACTGAGTTAACTAATTACAACTCAAATATAACTCAATCTTATCTCCTTAATTTAAGGGATAACTCTTGCATGACTTCAGAAAGACTTCTAACTTGAATTTCTCCAATTAATTAATTTAAAATAAATTAATTAATTATTTCCAAGTAGCTGTTAAGACTAGATTCGATTTTAATTCACAATTTAATTCAAGGACAAATTAAATTAGAATATTCTTGTTGCCATATTTCAACAGTTTTGAACAATAATATTTAATATCATTCCCATTCCTCAACAAGATCACCTTCCATGCCCAAAGAGGAGGAAAATTTCCATCAAGAATATCCTTTGACTTTTGGTGATTACGCCTTTACATCTACCAAATAACACACATTAACCTCTTCACACTTTTGTAGAAGTGGAGGGGAGAAGAGGTATTCATTTCCTACACCATATCATGGATCCTCGCCAATTCATCTACCACCTTCCAAAAAACCCAATTTCCTATTAGCGAGAAATCTCCCACCAAGGCCTTCCATGCGTTTGAATCCTTTGACAAATTTTTAGGGAGCCGAATCCAATTAATGATGTAGAATTCTATAAAGTATTTAGCATAGGTGAGTTTGCTCCAAAGGGAGTCACCTTGTAGCAATCTTCATAAGTTCCTACTAGCTAAGGCCTTTGCAAAGAGATTAAGGTTTTTTAATCACCAGCCATAAAATTACTTCAAAGCTGCTAATTTTGACCATTTGACTAGGGCAATCCCAGGTTTGGATTTGGCACCCATCCATAAGAAGCATAAGCTTATTCTGTGAATACTATTTAATATACCCTTTGGAATTGTGGCTATAGAGATCCAATATACAAGAATACTTCCAAGGCTTACTTCAATAAAATAAAGCATCCATCTCTGGATAAAAAGCGAAGAGTCCATACTGAGATCCTTGATTCAACCTCTTTTACTAACTAGAGCTAGGTTCTGATCTATACTTGTTTGGATTTAGAAAAAAATCCCATGATTCTGTCCTCCAATGATTTGAAGGGGAAATGAAAGATGTTGTAAGCCAAAGATTAAACGTGATCAAAGTTTTCATAACTAATCAAACAATATTTTTTAGCATTAATGATCATGCACATAGCCTTGCAAATGTAATCTAAGATGCTTTTAAGAGAAATTATATTCTTGTGCAAAACATGAATACAACAAAAAAAATATTTTCCATAAAAAGATGTGAGACATGTATTGATTCTAAAATTTTTATGCCTTTTAGTTCTCCTGAAAATTTTCGCGCTTCAATAATCTTTGCTAAGGGCTTTTATGACAATGAGAAATAGCAATAGAGAAAGAATACAACCTTAGTGAATCACTCTAGAATAGTTAAATAATATGGAATGGGTGTTGTTAATAAGAGTGATGAATGAAATAGATTGTATTCACCCCATGATCTAATTGACTACAAGGAGAGCATGCCCAACTAGATAAGAACTAGTTTGATAAATTTCTAATCCACTCGATCAGAAACATTAGACAAATCCAATTTGATAATTACCACACTAATTGTTGTGGCCTTAATGTGATCCATTACCTCTTGTGCAACAATTATTGCATGATGAATGTTCTGATTTTGAAGAAAGCCAAATTTCTCCCATGAAGTGAAGGAACTTAAAATTGGCTTAAGTATTTTGTCAATAATTTTGGATATGAGCTTGTAAATGACGTTAAAACAAATTATTGGGTGATATTTTGAAAAATAAGTTCCCTCTTAATTCTTTGGAATTAAACAAAGGAAAGTTGTATTGAGAGAGCCTGGTACTTTCCATTTTTTCATTGATTCCTTTACAACTTTGATGATATCTTCCTTAATAAGGTCATAGAAACCCAAGTATAATTCCACTGGGAAACTCTCCTGGCCCAAACTCTTTTACTTTTGCATTGATTTCAAATTTGTATAGATCTAAGAATTTGATACTTTCTCATTAATGAAAGCGCTCATTTCATTAGAGATAATAGAATTAAAAATGGAGAGAACCTAAAAATCCTTTTGTATTGGGTAACCCAAAGGTGCTTGAAAGAGGGAATGAAAATAGCAAGCTCATACCTCTACTTTATCCTAAAAAAAAATAGAGAAGATCCATGATCACTTTTAATTTTCCATATAAAGTATAGTTGTTTGCAGAAATATGGTGATAGAATTGCAACTGCTCAAGAAATTTAATCTAAATCAAGAGACACAATTCTACTCTACTGCTCTACGGAAATTAATTCACAATTTAGAACAACATTCACAAACATGCATCAATCACATACACACGTAAACATATTTATCTAAGGGAAACGAACTTGGAAAAAACCCCTTAAGCCTACTTGCATTAACCAGATGAATAGAGAATGTATTACAATTTCTTGCTCGCTTTGAGCTCAACTTGCAAGTGAATAACCTTTCTCTTTTCTCAATGAGAAGCTCTGACCCAAAAGTAGTCAATTCATTCTTTTTCTTGAGCCCCTATTTTCTTCTGCAAATTTTGGGGAATTATCCCCTAATTTTTAGGAATTTTCCTCCAATTGATTGCATAATTACCATGGATTGATCACTTGACTGCATGCAACACTTGTACACTCAAACTAGTTTACAATGACTTGTTACACTGCCTTGGAATCTCCACCACAACTGAGGAACCAAATTCCTTGCATGCACTAGTTATCTTGAATTGATTGATTAGTTAACTAGTTGATCACTGAGCTAGCATGCTATCCCATTGCAAAACTGACCTCTATCAACAATTAAAACTAGTTTAACTGCATACAACTGGAAATAATTGACCTTGATTGCTACAAATTAGAAATCACACATGATTAACTAAACTCTAAGCCCTCTAACTCAAATTTACTAAGCTAACTGAGGGACAAGAGCCATGTAACCTCAGTTAATTGCCTCCAAGTTTTCTGCTGATGTTGAAATTCGAATTTTCTCAGTTTGACCAATGCAAAGTCAAATTAAGACTTTCTTGCTACAATTATCAACATTGTTTTATGTAATTAGCATATTGGTGGGAAATTTTGTATTGCAATCCCTTGATTGGAGCCAAACGACACATATTTTTAGATATTATCATCTTCTTGGATGAGAAGAATGGTATGTCAATTTTCTTCTAAAATTTTCAATTTTGCAATAACTATCGAGGGGATCTATCGAGAATAAAGAGTTATGAATATTTCCTAAATTATTTTCCATTTCAATTGTCTTTGCATGCGATTTTGTAGGGAAATATCTTACCCGATATTGAGAGACCTACTTGATGGATGTTATATTTTCTGCAAATTGGGCCCTGAAAGAATAATTCTCTTGAAGAATTAGATGTTTATAGGAATAATGAATTAAATTTATGTATTCCTCCCCCAGAATCCATGAGGGATCAAAACAAAAGGGGATAGATTTTGAACTGCCCCTAGGAGATAAGTGGAGGAGCATTGGCTTGTGATTTGAGAGACCTTCTAGTTCAATTGTAAATTTAATTGCACACCTAGAATTCCATTGACCTTCTAAGACTAGAAATGGATCAAGTCTTTTTGTAACTTTTCTTCTATCTGAGAATCCATTCCTCCAAGTGTGTGAAATCTGAAAATTTTGATGACAATTAATACATGATTTATTAACCCCTTGTCATTAAAGCACCTTTTCTATTGAGAGGTCATTGGTTCAATTTTCTCGACACTCTCGGGGTCATGCTCCATTATTGATTTGGAAGGAAATGATCCCTTTAAGTGGATCTTCTCGATGCAAATTGTTGGTAACGGGATCCCCCAAGGACAGTTTTTGGGCTAAAAGCCCATGTTTTGGGTTAAATTTTGTAATAAAATTGTAAAGTCTCCGCATTTTGTGGTCGCAGAGCGTGAAGGTGTCATGAGTCATAAAGGGTTGTCCGCACTTATTTTTGTAAAGTAAAGTTAGTTGTAAAAGATCTACCCATGGTCTGCAGACCATGGGATTGTATAAAAAGAACTAAGTAAGTAAGCTCTAAGTAGCGATAGGAGTCAGATAGTCATAGCTTTGAAGTAAGAAGTCTAAGTTTCGGGTCATAGCATAGGTAGAGGCTTTGCAGCTGAGTGCGCAAAGGCCTAGGGTGGAAGTCTGTAGCTGAGTGCACGGACCCTTGCAGTGGTGTGTGCAGGGTAGATAGAGTCTGTAATCACTTCAAGATATCAATAAAGAGAAGTATTCTGCAAATTCTGTGTCTTTGTTCCGATTAATGTATCTTGTCATATTGTGTATGAATTTCATTTATAATGCTTATATGATGCACAAATGTATGTAATTACGTTGGTTAAGTGAATGCAAGTAAGAACATCTGTTTACACGGTGCTAACTGTTATTGTTTAATAAGATAAGTAAGAAACTTAAACTAGTTTGGGAATCTGCACGGTACGCTACCCTAGCAGTGCGAAAGTACCTGAGCCATAGGTTAGGGTTGCACAAAGGTCAATTGTACCTTCTCGCGGAGGTACTGAAGGGTGGAATAGAGGGATAGTCTAGCAAGCCCTAGAAATAAGTGACCTGTGTGAAGGAAGGAATAGAAGGAACAAGCTGACATCACAACCATCTTAGGGTGCAGAAACTTGGTTCCAGCATCCCCCCATACTACTTCGGGTGAGACTTCAGTCCACGCTCCATGGGCTAATGCCGAAAGGGCCAGTAGTGTAGGGATTTGTTTGGCTAACTAACATTGAACCTGGGTCAGGCCCCAACAAGCCAACAAATGGTTATGTTGCTGGGACTGGAATCTGCATAAGAGATGTGTGATGTCGTATTACTGGAATCCAACTAAGAAAGAGATCAGAGACTAGTTGGATAGGAAGATCCACGAATTCGTGGTGCAGGAGAACAGAAACCCATGACTGATAAAGGAATAGTGGTTGGACAGTTACTTATATATAGAGATCCATGAGATCTTTTTCTACTCCTTTCCAGTTGAGCTATATGAGTGGATCGTGAAGCTAGAAGATAGCCAAGGAAGGTGGAGCCTTGACAGTCCTATTGTTTGGACCCCAGAGCTAGTATAAAGATTGGAAGCATCTGAGGATAAGATCACCCGCGCTGTCGATCATTTGCTTGATCGCATCATAGGAGGATTTGTAACTAAATTCGCGATCGATACCTCAGTTAGCTACAGCGAAGCAGAGCAACGTTTTTTCAAGGGTCCTCGAGGTAAGTACTTGAAATATTTGAATACCTGGATTAAAATGTTATTGTGCAGAAAACAGGTTATGCAGCTACCTTGATGTTTGGGGCTACGCGAAGCGGAAAAAATTACAGGAACAAAGGGAGAAAGGATCCTGAATATAGTCCATTAATTTCACCTCCATGAGGTGAAGAAGAGGGAGTAGCATAGGCTTCCCTATCAAGTGTTATTCAGTTAATAAGACAAGGATTCCTACGACTGCCACCTCCACCCACACCACCTCCAACTTCACCACCATCGCCTATGACTTCACCTGTACCACCTCCGCCTCCACTGCAGTTCAGTATGGAAAATTCAGTGAAGCTGCCTTTGTTTAAAGGCTTGGGAAATGAGGACCCGAACCAATTCTGGTTCATTGTGAAAGCTGTATGGGAAGCTTAGGGCATTACAGATGATCACATGAAGAAGGTGACACTGGTTAGTGCTGTGCAAGATCATGCGCTAACCTGGTACATCAAGTACTCTAATGATAACCCGAATGCTAGAGTGGCAGACATCCAAACCACACTAAACAAAGAATTCAGTAGGCCTAAATCTGAGGCACAGTCTATTGTGGGGTTCAAGGAAATCACAATGCAACTAGGCGAGACCCCTTGGGAAATAGAAAAGAGATTGAAGTGTAAAATCCGTGAAGCTAATATGAACTTAACAGAGGGACAACATCGCGAATGGTTCGTGGCTTCGCTTTTGCCACATCTAAGGGTTGCGCTATCACAACATAGCGTAAAAACTCAGGCATAGGCCTTGGAGATTGCAATGAGACTGCATGAAACACCGATGCAAGTTCCAAATCTGGGGGTTCAACAGATCCATGCATGTTTGAAAAATATTTTCCTTGAGATGCAAAGTTTGAAGCAGGATAGAATAGTTCGACCAGAGGTGCATGAAGAGGTATGGTGCCTGAAATGCAAGGGTCAGGGGCATGACAAAGACCATTACCCAGAATTTGCGAACTACATTGTAGGAGGGGGACTGATACCTTTGAGGCCAGAAGCTCAATTAGGACCGAGCACGGGGCTTGCATTGTGGTGCGCTATATGTCAAGTAGCAAGAAAACATGCCATGGATAACTATCAATTGCTGCAAAAGTTTGTACAGATACCGCAACAACTATTCTGCAACTTTTGTAGGTCGGTAGGGCATGATCAGCACAACTGTAGAAGCTATGAATTGATGATGGATAGAACTCCCACCTATACGGTATAGGCAGAAACGTAGTCCCCTGACTAGAGTGTGAGGATGGCACGAATAGGCTTTCAGGGGCGTGGACGAAGCCGAGGCAGAGGAGGACCTGGCAGAGGTCAAGGACAACTGATTTTCTATAATTGCAGAGGACTAGGATACTATGCCCATGATTGCACTAACCCAACACATCCGCGTGAAAGTATTACACTCTGTTTAATCATGAAACGAAAGACTGTCCTACGCTGATAGTAAGAATACATGACAAAGAGGCGCTACCACCTCAGCTGACTCAGAACCTATGGATGATGAGGTCTGAGCCATGCGAAGAGGACCCAAATGTGAATACAGTGCTCCGAAGTGGAATCACAACAGGAGATGACAAGGGAAATAGCCTGAAGATAACACATGGGTTCGCAAAGCTCCGGTGAATGAGGCTGAGTTTGATTTGGAGCGCGCATGTGAAACATTCATGGAAGCAAAGAAAAGCTTCGCTGAGGCCTCCACCTCACGGAGCAAGGATAAGCCTGATCAGGAGATGGACCCTCGTTATCGAGAAAACTAGTGTCCATTCAGAGCAGCTAGTCCCACTAAGACGGGTAGCTATCTTAGAAACAAACAAACTAAAGTTACTTGTGTTTTCCTTTATGAGAGATAGATGAGAGAGAAGCAGAGATTACCAACCTCAGTTTTTTACTAGTCTCCTTGCTCATTTCCTCTCTCCCTTGATAGAGATTTCGCCACTCCTTTCTCACTTGTCCTACTTCAAAGAACACCTGTAGAGTCAAAGCAACAAAATACCATCAAAGCATAGAGATATATAACCATAAACAATGTAGGATCGGATGTACATTAACCATATAAATGCATATACAAATACAAGATTCAGAGATATACAAGCATATGGAGGAAAACTCAAATAGATTTATTGATAGAAGTAGTAGAAGAGAGGACTACAACCAAGTTGTTTGATCCAGCATCATCCTCCTAGCATGAAAGCCCTCTTCACCTCATACAAAGCAAGATCACCCAACAATGTCTTCAAAGAGAAACCAACAACACTTCCTTGCAAATTACAAAATTCCAGCCTCTGGATCTCTAGGATGAGGGATCCATATATAGATGTTTGTAGGAGAGTGAGTCAGCTTCCAGGATTTTGATTAGTGTCATTTCACTGATAGTTCTTGGTTCCACTTGGAGATTTCATGATCTCTTACTCATCCCTGGGTGAATTCAGAGAGGAAAGTGTCATATGAGTAGTTTCTAGAAGATTCTTTGAGTTTCCACCTAGCAAACTACTTCTGCCATTTGTCTGATCTCACTCATCGCACCCTATAGAAGGGATTTTCAGTAAGCATCGCACCCCCCATGTGTAACAGGTGAGATGCATCACACCCTCAGCATGGAGCAGTTTGTATGGTCCAGTTTTGACCAATTCTGAGTAGTTTTTTTAGGGAGAACTTCTAGGAAATGATGTAATCAGCTGACCTTGTTCCTTTAGGGTATGAAACAACACTTTTAGGGGTTTAGAAACCCTTGGTTTATGGACATATGTGATTGGGGTTTCAGTTCCCAAATATGTCTATAACAGTTGCCTCCTAAAGCATTAGGTCGTAAATCTTCTGATGTCAGTGAAATGCTTTATTGTGAGGATCCGAGGTTTTTTGAACTGGAAGGTGACCTGTAATAAGATACAATACAATACATTATCTTCATAATATTTTCATGACCTAGCTGAGGCGGGCATTCCCATGCTCAGCTTTATAAATTCATTTTCATGTACATAGGACAGACAACCCTCTGTGTGGCAGACTGATGATTCTGGTAGAGCCATCATCCCTTAGCTTGGATGATTATCTGTGCAGCAATGATGTACATTTGATGTCTTTATTTTACTAAATATATCACAGCCCGGATGGATGAAACTAGATTCGGGGTCTTCAAACTTTTTCCATCTTCGCCCGAAGTAAAAGTTGATCCATGTGAAAAGATGTTCTGATGTCGAACATGGAAAGACATCGCCTGATTACCAGCCGATGATGTAAGCTGTTAACAGGCGCGAGAGGAGTCACCAATAATGATAATGACCCTCACGGTATCGCAGTACAATTCACGTGGTGTGAATACATGAGTCGATGTCGAACACCACGCAAAATCTTTCGGTCGAAGGTCATTGATGTAAACCTGTCGCCGGAAGTGAGAAACTTGCCATTGAGGCATGCAAGCTTCAAAGTACTAAAAGGGTTGTTCCTAAGTCAACTTCTTGGATAATGTGCTAATGTCAACAAGAAGTGACCTATCGTAGGAGGGCCTTAATGAATCCCACATCTACGACACGGAATGGAGCAAATGATTTTGTGGAGGTGAAAACAACCTGATGATACACGGTTCAGGGTGGCGGTCATGAAAGAATGGAGCGTTAAGGTATTGCAGCGGATGAGGCATTAGCTAGGTTGGTGAATTCTCTGAGTGACTTCTCTTGAACATATCGGCGACACTGAAATGGATTGTTAGCGTTAACCCCAAAATGGATGGTACAGTGGACGAATGGTGATATGACCGGTGAACAGAATAACCCAACCCGACTCAATCATGGTGATGGAGTGAAAGTGTCATGTTCAAGAGCGACCTGGTACCAATGAAGTTATTCAAGTTTTCTTCCATTTTTCCCTAGTCATTGTTAACCAGTACCTCTTTATTTTTTTCAAGCTTGAGGAGGATAACATATGCTTGTTCTATAGTTTTCCCTTCAGGCAAACCTGTCGTTATGTTTTAACAAGCCTAGCGATAGTGAAACTCACTCTTGTCTGCATGGACAAGTTTGTCGCTATTGTTTTAACGAGTTTAACGACAAAGATAACTCGGTCCTTTTCAATTTTAGAGAGTCTAAAAAGAGACGGAAAGGAAACTCTAGTAGTCCTTTTTCGTGATATAATCCCTTAAGTCTGAAAAAGTATAAAATAATATGAAAGGTATGACTTCTCGATACTTTTAACGAGCTGAACAAGACAAGTGCTCGATCTTTTTGTATAATGATCCCTCAGGTCCAAAAAGATTAAAATCTAGAGGAGGGATGGCACTTACGACCATTTTAACGAGCTGGAGAGGCCAATTGCTCAACAATCTTTTCATATTTTACGAGTAAGATGAAAAGAGCTTAAAGGAGACTCATTTTTTGAGGAACGAGTGATGTTTTTGGATAGCAACTGGTTCCAAGTAAGGTTTGGAACTTTTTTCAATCACAATAATGTAAAGAAGGTGGCTAATGGATTCACTCGTCGCAGCTGTTCCTCAAAAGGGTATACAATCAAATGGAGGCGTATGATCAGCTAAAAAAGAGTGGAGGTGATGGTAAGAACACGACCAAGGTTCAAAAGCTGATAATTATGTGATCATAATGGTTATTTACCAAAGGTGGGTTCATTTTTTAATGAGCTTGAACTCTGGGGGAACATTTGCTCATTGCTAGGTTTATTTTTTAACGAGATTGAACTTCGCATAAAACTACTCGTGCCAGTCGTATAATAAGGATGTCTCTCATTAGAGGTTCATTTTTTAGGGAGCTTGCCCCATGCGAAACTTTTCTCTAGAGCCTTTTGTATGCAAGCTAGGAATGACGAACCTACGAGTTTAAAGGGTTGAGAGCCTACAAACTAAGAAAATAAAAGGTCATTTTTTACTTGCATGCAAAAGGTTTGCATGCCCCCAGGTATAAAGTAGAGTTTCCAGGTTACCATATGGAAGTTCTCGCATTCGCAAGATTGTTCCATCCAGTAGTAGACAAAAAACTTCCTTGGCTTCGTCCATCGAAATGGACAAGGGCGACTGTTGTTAGTGCGAGTCACATAACCTTTGATGGGGGATTATTTTTCCAGTCTAAATCCATTTTCCTAAATGGACAAGGGGTATCAGACTAGTCATATATCCCACGTGGAAATCTACCTTATATCTGGGGTTTTCCTTCCAAAGCAGACTAGGGCGCATGCCCCCTAGGTTTTAGTCACAATCATCGAATCACTCACAATCATCAGGTGGACAGACTGGGGATTGATGAGACATTCCTTGTGCAAAAAGACCAGTTAGGGATGTCATTTGATTAATAGTTGTGTTTGAACCAGGGAATGAAAGTTGGTCAACTAGGTGGACCACTCTACCTTCATGCAGAAAAGACATCACTCGAAAGAGTGAGGAAACAATAGCTCCCATGCTATAAATGTAGTCATGCCCAAGGAGTGGATTGTAATCTAGAGGCCCTTGGACTACCATCACGTTTAGATGAACGATTTTCCTTCTCAAAGTTATAGGAAAATTTGGAAGGATCCCCAACGGTCGACTGGTTCCTTTGTTGAAGCCTGTCAAATTTCGAATCTCAGGCAGAAGCGATGGTGAACCAAGTTCTTTCCAAGAAGTTGAGGAAAGGTTACTCACAGAAGCCCCTTGATCTATGATAGTACCAACCATGATCATTCTATAAGCTTGTACTATGATTCAGAATGGTACATTAGATGGTAGCCAGGGTCTCCCTAGTAGATTCCAATCGAAGGAAATGATTAAATTGCTTGGAGGAGGGACCAAATAAACGGCCAGATAAATATCTGACAAAATTCCTTCCTGCGGTAAAGGAACGGGTAGATTGCCCCCATGTTCATTGGATTCTGTGTTAACAAAAAGAATTTGAATGACGTTGTTCTTATTCTCTTTGGTGACAGTATCATCTAAAGGTGGACCTTCTGAAGACAAGGCTGGGTCGACTGTTGTCTCAACCTATTGACTTTGGTCTGGTGTGGACTCAGAGGGTTTATCTTTAATGATAGGTGATTTGATCGACAACAAAGGTGTGTCAGTCAAATTTTCAACTAGCGATGGACTCGGCAAGAGTTTCTTTATCCAGGAGGAAGTTGCTGCGGTGAAGCAGGATGGTTATCCAAGACTCTTTTAGCTTCATCTGAGAAAGGACAATGGTGGAGGGCATGATCGCCTTCACACAGTCTACAAGGAAATTTAGATCTTCCTTTCTTTCCATTGACTTCGTTTTCCCTATTTGATGGTGTGCTCTCAACATGATTGTTAGAGGTTGAAGACACCGGATTGTGCAAGTGGGGAGACCAGTCCCTCAAGATTTGTGGGATGTAGGGACAATCTTGACGATAGTGGTCTCCCTTGCAAATGACACATGGAGATTTAGGTTTGGAAGGTGCAGTGTGTGGATTTTCTTCAGATGATGCATGGTTGCCCCCTTTCACCATTGACTTCTTCTTCTTCTTCTCAGTTACTTGGTTTTTAGCATTACTAGCTTCACCAAGCAAAGAGGAAGAAGGAGAGGGACAATGTAGCCATGTGTGGAGAACCAACATCTCCCCAAGAGGAGAAGGGACTCCTTGATTGGTAGACTCCATTTTCTCAACCTAAGATCAACGAGGGAATAGTGACGTTATTCCGATTAAAATAAATTTTATGATGCTTTGACACAACTTGCTTTTTCAATTTTTAAGAGTCGAGAAAAAGCTAAAGATGACTCTAGTTGCCTTCGATTTTTAATGAGACTGAAGTGACAAGTGCTTAGATGGACCCTTTCATTTAAGGAGTCTGAAAAGGAATGAAAGTGACTTCTCTGGAAATCTAGATAGAGGGATTACCAAACCAATCGCAAAACTGCAGAATACTTTTTATGGTACGGCAATCAATCTTCCTGAATGCTGTGTTCAGTGCATTGCGATTGATAGGGAGGTAGACATGGCTTCCTAAAGATAAAGGATATAGCCTATTATGGTCTCCTAATATATACTTGACGATACGTGGGAGCACAAGTCCGTACTGGCACTTGTCGTATCAAAGAGGAGGAATCACCCAACCTACGATGAAAACGATAGTTACCAGGCTTTACAACGCTAGAATACGTCTCTAGCCTAGATTTCTAAATGTTGTGCGTTAGGTTCCAAAGCGTTTTTATGTTCATTGAGGTTTATTTTACAATTGATCTTTATTAAGAAGTTTTCCTTTAAGGTTCACCGTGTGATGTAGATATACAATTCCTAAATATGTAATCTAAGATGATAAACAGTCATTTACTTTCTTTTTGCAATGAAAATCCTAGCTACTAAGGAAAGAGAAATGGAATTCTTTCAACATAGAGCAGAGAGCACACACTAGATGCACTTTTCCTAAATCAATTTCAGCATGCAATCTAAATGCAAATGCACATGCATGTATTGTTTTTCAGTTTCGTTTATGTGAGAATGACAAAAGAAAACTACGTACAGATCTGAACTATCTTCTTTCAAAGCAACAGTACTAACAATTTTCTCTTCAAAAAATGGAAGGAAGGCTAAGACAACACTTTGCGATTTCAAATTCAAAAAATGAAAGGAAGACTGAGATGACACTTTGCGATTTCAAACTCAAAAAACGAAAGGAAGACTAAGACGATACTTTGCGATTTCGAATTTAAAATTGCTTTCGACACTTGAAATACTATTAATTCAAATCAAATACAATGGCAAAAGTTTAATCGACTATCTAAAAGAGGAAGACTTTACGATGCTCTTTTTATTGACTAAAAACGACAGTTGCGACACTTTCAAAGCAAAAGAAAACAGTTCGATTAAGTTACCGTTTGCAAAAGAGAACTGCAAATGATGAAAAATACATAAAAAACATTCACAATTCCTTATCAGTGGAGGCTGAATAATGCAAAGGAAGATGGTTTCGATAGTGATATACTGATCATAGACAACAAAACTACTTAATAAAGCTGAAGACAATGAAGAAAAAACCAAAATATGGAGGCAGAAACAGTCTTACTCAATCATCGCACCTATTACACAGGGAAACAGGGATGCATCTCACTTGCAACACATGGGAGGTGCGATGCATCCAGATTGCCAATGAGAGACAGTGTGATGGTCCAAGGATGAGACTGAGCTTGGTTTTCACTCACAATTTGCAGCTAATTTCAGGGATTTAGGCTGAGCTAATTATTGTTAGTAAACACAAAGTATAGGGGCTAATCTCATGAGTTTATTTGAGCTACCACCAGGGCACTTAGGATGTTTGCAAGTCAGATGTTCAGTTGATAAACCAACCTGGAGATTGACTGAAGCAACGTTGATCTACTTTGCAGTTGCATAGCAAAAGAAGTTCGAAGGCTAGCTGGCTTAACTTCAGGCTTCGTCTATGGTTTATAAAGAAAAAAACAGTAACAAAGCAAACAAACGATTCACTCCCCAGCAGAGTCGCCATTTTGTTATCGGAAAAACTAGTGTCCATTCAGAGTTGCTAGTCCCACTAAGATGGGTAGCTATCTTAGAAACAAACAAACTAAAGTTACTTGTATTTTTCTTTATGAGAGATAGATGAGAGAGAAGCAGAGAGTACCAACCTCAGTCTTTCACTAGTCTCCTTGCTCGTTTCCTCTCTCCCTTGATAGAGCTTTCGCCACTCCTTTCTCACTTGTCCTGCTTCAAAGAACACCTGTAGATTCAAAGCAGCAAAATACCATCAAAGCATAGAGATCTACAACGATAAACAATGTAGGATTAGATGTACATTAACCATATAAATGCATATACAAATACAAGATTCAAAGATATACAAGCATATGGAGGAAAACTCAAATAGCTTTATTGATAGAGGTAGTAGAAGAGAGGATTACAACCAAGCTGTCTAATCCAGCATCACCCTCCCAACATGAAAGCCCTCTTCACCTCATACAAAGCAAGATCACCCAACAATGTCTTCAAAGAGAAACCAACAACACTTCCTTGCAAATTACAAAATTTCAGCCTCTAGATCTCTAGGATGAGGGATCCATATATAGATGTTTGTATGAGTGTGAGTTAGCTTTTGGGATTTTGATTAGTGTCATTTCACTGATAGTTCTTGGTTCCACTTGGAGATTTCATGATCTCTTACTCATCCTTGGGCGAATTCAGAGAGGCAAGTGTCATATGAGCAGTTTCTAGAAGATTCTTTGAGTTTCCACCTAGAAAACTGCTTCTGCCATTTGTCTACTCTCACTCATTGCACCCTACAGAAGGGATTTTTAGTATGCATTGCACCCCTCATGTGTAATAGGTGAGACGCATTGCACCCTTAGCATGGAGTAGTCTGTATGGTCCAGTTTTGACCAGTTCTGAGTAGTTTTTTCAAGGATAACTTATAGGAAATGATGTAATCAGCTGAACTTGTTCCTTTAGGGTATGAAACAACACTTTTAGGGGTTTAGAAGCCCTTTTTTTATGGACATGTGTGATTGGGGTTGCAGTGCCCAAATATGTATATAACAACCCTTCTATGCTTACAACCTTCCTGGAGACTTGCATGAAGTTACTGCGTGATAGTAAGGTTGTGAAGGGGTTACAGGAGCTCATAAATAGATGCACCGAAAACACTCTGGGTGAACCGTGCATGGTACAAAAGATTGGTAAGCATAAAACAAGAACATGATGAGAGATGAGGTTGACCACGCAGATAGGAGAATATGAAATGGATCAAGTTATTTTGGATCTAGGTTAGACATGAATGTCCTACCAAAGTAGACTTAGGAACAGATGGGGACACCCACACTGCATTGGTGTCTGATTCAGCTAAGGATGGCGAATCAGTAGAAGCTCATCTCCATGGGGTGGCTGCAAGGGATGAAGGTAGATATTGAAGGTGTAAGTGTGTTGGTTGACCTTGAAGTAATATAAATTGTGGATGGTAACAACCCCTATCCTGCGCTCCTTGGAATTGATTGGGCTACTGATATGAACGGGGTAATCAACCTAAAGAAGTGAAAGATGATATTTGAGAAGAAATCACTCCGTGTAATAGTACCCCTAGATCCTGCTCAGGGATCACGCTATACTGAACCAGTCCGTGATTATGAGAGCGATGACGATTTGGACTGTATCTATAAGATAACAGCATGAGACCAAGATTGGGTGAATCCAACAGTGGATGGATGAATTACATGGGATCACGAGAGTTCCTGCACCTCAGACTTTGATGAAGAATTAGAGCACTAGCACAATCAGTTACATGAAGTAACTACACTGAGCTACAACATGATGACCCGGTCGTTGCATTGTGTGTTGTCAGAGGTAAGAAATATACCCACTTATGATGGCCTAAATGATGTAGATATCCTTTTGGATGCATTTGAGAGGGAGGTACCAGAAAAGCAATGCTTGAAAGCATTGGACTGGGCACTGTGCGCTATGCTCGGAAGATGGTGGGGTATGCATAAGGGAAGCTTTGATGATTGGCGCGAGTCTAGAAGAATGATGAGAACACGCTTTGGGAAGCTAAGGGTACGAATGGCGAACAAATATGATGGGAAGAATGATCCGCGCATGCACTTGGAAAAATGGGCGTAGGCTTATGGAGAAAATCCCCAACCTGAATGGGTGCACTTGTTCTGTCACACCTTGGATGTCGTCCTGATGAACTGGTATGTAGAAACAAAGCTCCGCCATGGTATAGGTGAATGGAATATTTTGCGCAGAGGATTCATAATGACATTCAACTTTGAGGACGAGTTTGACTGTATTGATGAGGTGCTACAACAGGTGAAAGCAACAATATTTATGATACTACAGGATCCTTTGGACCTGATTCAGCCTGATTTGGCTACTCAGGTGAGTCATGTGTTGGAATGCTATAACATAACTATTGAAGAAGAGGATGAGGATCCACGAAAGATTAAAATCCCTGAAATAGAAGGTCACCACGAGGTTGAAGGACTGAAGATTGAGAATCCTGATATAACAATGCCACTGAAAACAAAACAAGTAAACATTGGTACGGAGACAGAGCCCAATTTCGCGAACATTGGAGATTATTGGGATGATGCGACGGTGGATAAGGTCGCTGAATTGCTCCATGAATACCAGGATTTATTCCCTACCAGTTTTACAGATCTAAAAGGGATAATCGGGGACCAAGGTGATATGAAGATCACGTTGAAGCCTGACGTGAAGCCGATTAAGCAAAGACCTTACCGTATCAATCCAAAGTATAAGGAGAAGGTCCGCTTAGAGATAGAAAAGATGCTTGCAACAGGCATCATTGAGCCTGTGGAAGAATTTGATTGAGTAAGCCCAATGGTGGTACAGGAGAAGAAGCAGAAGGATGAAATAAGGATATGCGTGGATCTCAAAAAGTTGAATGACGCTTGCATACATGACCCTTTCCCAACTCCATTCACTGATGAAGTGTTGGAAAATGTAAGTGGCCAGGAAGCATATTCCTTCACTGATGGGTTCTCTAGGTACCATCAGATCAAAATCGCACCAGAGGATAGGAGCAAGACTACCTTTGCAACTGAGTGGGGGTGTTTTCAGTACACTGTAATGTTGTTCGGATTAAAGAATGCGCGTGTGATTTTCTCGTGCGTAATCATTGTGGCGTTCAAGGAATTTATTCAGAAGTTCCTCGAAATATACTTTGATGACTAGACTATCTTTGGGCTGGTGAAACGCCATGTCGCCAGTTTACGCCTGATGCTAGATACTTGTTGAAGATACCAGATCGCGCTCAATCTAAAGAATTTCCTATTTTGTGTTCCTTTTGGGACCCTGCTGGGTCATGTGGTTTGCAGACAGGGACTGCTGGTAGATCTCGTGAAGATCGCAATGATACTAAACTTGGAAGTGCCAAGGAGTGTGAAATAGTTGCGTGCTACCCTAGGACATACAGGATATTACAGAAAGTTTATGAAAGGCTATCCCTAGATCACCGTGCCTATGGAGAAGTTGTTGAAGAAGGATGTCACATTTTGCTGGAACGAGGACTGTAAGAAGAGCTTGGATGTATTGAAATAAAAGATGGTCACCATGCCAATTTTAGTATTCACAGATTGGAAGAAGGAGTTTCATGTACATGTTGACGCATCATGTATAGTGCTGGGAGCAGTACTGACATAGGCTAGAGGAGGATACTTGGACCATCCTATCGCGTTCACAGGCAGAAGGTTATCCAAGGTAGAGAAGAACTATTCCACCACCAAGCACGAAGGGTTAGCTATGGTATATGCACTCCAGAAGTTGAGACAATACTTGTTGGGTGGCCATTTTAAGATGTATATATATCACTCCGCACTAAAATACCTGGTCAATAAGCCTGTGTTTGGGGGGAGAATCTGCAGGTGGTTGTTATTGTTATAGGAGTATGATTTTGAAGTTATTGTGAAGCCTGGACAACTGAACGCAGGATTGGACCACCTGTCACTCATCAAAACAGGGGAAGAGCCCACTAATTTGGAAGAAGGATTGCTTAATGCACAATTATTTGCAGTGCGTGTCATGGATGGTCATTTTAAGGATTTCATACACTTTCTATCAACAAGAATTGCCCGAAAGGACACACCGTCCAGTAGAAGGAGTTAATGGTACACGTGAGATATGTTTCTGTGATTGGTGGGAATTTATACAAAATGGGGTCTGATGAGATATTGTGACGATATGTACCTGAGTTTGAAAGAAGCTACATCCTCGTGGATGCTCATGGGGGCACTGCGGGATGACATTATGCAGGGAGAGCGATTGCGCAGAAGATTCTACGTCCAGGGTTGTGGTGGCCAACCCTCCATCAAGATTCTACGTCCAGGGTTGTGGTGGCCAACCCTCCATCAAGATTCAAAAACTTACTGCAAAGCGTGTGATGTATGTCAAAGGACTGGCAGGCCATTGTGGAGGGATGAGATGCCTCTGAATCCACAGATGACATTACAACCCTTTGAGAAATGGGCAATAGGTTTTATGGGACCCATCCAGCCCCAAGGAAAGACGGGAGAGAGAACTACAAGAAAAAAGGACATTGGTGAGGGACGGAAAATGTCACCATAAGCTCATTGGTGATGGTCAAAATATCATTCGTCACCAAAAACTAAACGTCACCAAAGGTGGCATCACCAAAAGTATAGGTGTTGTAGTGACATAAAAATTCTGTCACCAATAATGATTTATAATGACGGATAACAACTGTCATCATTTCATATGAGCAATGGTGACAGACCATAGCCTCCGTCACCAAAAACTGAACGTCACCAAAGGTAGTGTCACCAAAAGTATAGGTGTTGTAGTGACATTTTAATTTCGTCACCAATAATGATTTATAATGATGGATAGTGACCGTCACCATTGCATATGAGCAATGGTGACAAACCATAGCCTCGGTCACCAAAAACTGAACGCCATCAAAAGTGGCATCACCAAAAGTATAGGTGTTATGGTGACATTCAAGGTCCGTCACGAATATTGATTATAATGACGGATAGTGACCGTCACCATTTCATATGAACAACAATGATTTATTGTGATGGATCTTTAATGGCTGTCACTATTGGTGCTCTTCCATTGAACTAGCACGCTTTAAAGAATTATACTTTTAAAAATTAGACCTTGAAACTTCATAAATTGTAAATTCAGCAACTTTCAATAAAGTAAAGCCTTGAAAATATTTTACCAAACAAGAAAAGCAACATCGAAGCTACAGGTACCTACCTAATGGTTATTGAAGTTATGAAAAGTGGGTGGAGGAAAAAATAGTTATGTATAAGAGAATCAATAGTTAGTACTTGGAACATCTTAGCTTGTTTGACATGTCTTCATAATATCTAGCACATGTTATCATGCCCTAGTATTCCCTAACACACCTTGGCAATCATGACCTCACAACTAGCATTACATTTTTCCATGACTTGGGAACCTTACATTCAATAGAACACCTTGGCACTCCCTAGTTTTCATGCCCTCTGTTATCCTCCACAATGTCCTAGGCTAATGAGGAGATTGACGAGGGTAACCACAAACCAAGCTTTTAGTTTGGTAGTTATCCCTACCAAACCAGAGAGGGCTCTGTGTATGAAATCACAACTAAGAGATGACTGGAATGTAACGGATTTTAGGCTAGATATCTAGGCTCAAGTGGGTTTTTGGAAAATTTAGGGACTTGGAACTCTATCCACCAGTGTTTTGTCTGGTAGGGAATTTGTCAAAGAGGTAGGGACTTGGAACTCTGTCTAAGATAAAGCACCTAACATGCATGACAAAAGCTCCCTAGAATAGAGTACCTTCTACCTAGAAGAGTGTCCCCTGCTTAAAATATAGAACCCTTCTCTACTGTGCACTTTTTTTAAAGATAAATATGTGCATAAAATAGTACTAAGAAAAACACCTAAATTAAGAAAAGTGAGCATCTAAGTCAAACTATAAAAGTATACTAAATATGGCTCTATATAAGTTTGGGAAACACTAGACAAGCATGCTTGTATACAACAACCATAATATGCCTAAAATTGATGTGCTTCTTTCATCATTGCTATACCCTCACAACAAAAATGGAATTTGTAGCTGTTATAGCTCCAAATCTCACTCTTATGGTTTGTGATGCTGTACTCATGGCCTAGGGCAACCCCTCCTTCCAGACCTGGTCCTAAAATTAAAAAAAACAGTGTTTTATCCCTTATACGCGACATTGCGCTGAGTTAAATGCGTGTATACGCGGGTATGTGTATAGCCAACCCGCGTGTATGTATTAAAACACTTAAAAAAATATAAAACTCCTTATTTTTGGGTGGGGATCACGGGTTTTACCTGCTGATCACCTGTTAGTGCCCGTGGCCCAACTGTTCCCAACCAACTCCTAACTAAAAAACTACTTTGGAGATGGTATAAAAAGACCTCAAAGGGAAGGCCTAAGGGAGGAGAGAAGAGAGAGAAAGGTTATTATGCTGAGATTTTTCCCTTGACCAGGTCTGAAGTCCATTGTGCCTTCTGCACTTTCCCCATTTTGTACAGGAAACCTTTGTTTCCTTGTGTGTTGATGTTCATCCACCATTTGTGACATCATGGAGAGAGTCATGGAAGGAGTTTTGTTAGAGGCTTGAGGCTGGAACGGATCCGGAAGGAAGCTTTGCTTGGAGCCTGCTGAAGGTGACTCAGGTGAAAATATTCCTTTTTATGTACTTTATTTGTCTATAATAAAAGAAACACATGTCTTGGTTCCCAAAATGAATCTTCTTTATGTTAATGATATTCATGTTTAGAATTCATATGTAAATGGTTGTTTGGATTTCATAACTAACTACCTTTCCTTATAACATGAAGATGGTTTCTTTATAAGTTTTGTCCATGTACTGCTGTATTCTTTGAATTGGTTGTTTTGCAGGACAAAAGAGAAGAAGGGAACTTCAAGAAGGGTTTGGACCCTAAAGGCCTTCTCAAACGTAGGACCAAAGGTACGTACCCTTATCATAGAATTTGCTTATAATAGCATAATGGCTGTATGAATGTATGTTTCTTTGAATAGATAACTTTCAGTCTGCTAGGGTTTCAACCCAAAAAGCCCTAGGGGAAATTTTCCCTCTTTCAGAATTGGCGACTCCACTGGGGACAACACTCTTGTTGTTCCTAGTTTGGGTGTTTTTCAAGCCAATAAGGGCTCAGCTGCCTTGTCTGCTTGTTGTTACTGTCTGGTCTGTTTTTGAACTTTAAGCTTTGCCAGTTTCTTCAGTTTGTTTTTTTTTATTTTTCTTGAAGCTTTTCATATATGCTGTTTTTCTTAGATACAGAAGTGTATATACGCTTGTTTCTTTGAGTGAACCCGCGTATATGCAGGTTTCCTCAAACACAGTCGCGTATACACACAATCTGTACAAAAGTACAGTCACGTATATATTGCAATTTTCAAGATCTATAAATCCTTTTAGTCTCTGAAGGTTTGTCTGGTGGTTTGAGTCAGTCTGAAACAGTCATTTTCCAGTATCAGTTATTTTTTTTACAGCGAGCATCTTGTTCCGAATTCTCTCTGATTATAAGTAGTATTGGTCTTGTTTTTTGTTGATTGCAAGTGTCATCGTTTTTTGCTAAAACACGCAAGATTTCTTCCTAGGCATATTGGCTGCTCTGTTTCATCAGGGTAGGAAGATTGAATTCAATCTTTGTGTTAATCTTGCTTTTAGGTGACTTTTTGTTTGCTTGACAAAACCACTTTGTGACCATCCACTTCTTTGTTTCATGAAAGTTGTTGATTGACACTTTCTTGGAATTTGTCTTTTTGATCTTTTGGTTTTCATTGCCAAAGCTTTCATTGCTGCTTTTGATTGTTAAGAGCGATTTCAAACACATTTATTTTTGTTGAGTCTTCATCCATTGTGTGGTGTCAATTCACAAAAGTGTTTAATTGCCTATTCTTCAATCACAAGTTTCAGTGTTGTTGAGAGCATTTTTTGAAAAGACTTTTTTGTTTGTTGCTTTGAAGAAAATCTTTTGAAAATCTTAGTTTTGCTTTCTTGAACTTGCTTTTCATTTGGTTTCCTTTTAGTAAGTGAAAGTGCTTTATGTTTGTCTTAGAACTTGTTTTTAGTGTTTAGACGAAATGAATGGTAACATTTCATATTCCATCTAGGCATTTTAAGTGGCAAGATAAAGATTGATAAGCAAGCAACTTTCATTTTTTGTTTTTAGAGTAGTTTTGAATCTTGCATCCACATATAGTTGTTGCATTAGGATAGATTTGCATCCCCTTTTTAGGCATACATAGCTTTGTTAGCTTTTGTGAGTGTGAAGTGTGTATTAACGAAAAGAAAAGAAAAAATTGTTTTATTAGAAGTACCTCTGAACCTTATAGAAATTGCTCTTCATCGAAAAATGAAAAAGTGCATGTGCATGTGGTTAAGTTTTTATTAATTTCTTTTGCGTCAAAAAACACCACTAGTTTCACTTCCGTTACCTTGTGACTTAAAGAACAGCCTAATAAAATCAAGCACTAACTAAAATTCACTAGAACTTTTTGTTTTAGTCAGTTACACCAACAAGATTAGGATTTTAGGGCCTTAGATTAGGCGAGTGGAGAGTTAACTCTCCAAGGCCATATAAACGTCAAACGTAGGAGTCTGAATAACGAGAGAAAATCCAATAGCGTTAGGAAGACCAGGAAAGCTTCGGATCTGGGAGTTAAGCACGAGGGTCTGTAAAGACAGGGAAGAGAGATACCCTCTCTCCTACTTGTCCGAACTTACCTCACGACTGTTCCGCCTGGCTTCTGCGACGAGTTGGTATCCATAGTTGCTGCTCCTAGGGAACTACACAGGTGGCTGTGGAGGGGAATCCCGTGGCACCTGAGGTTGACGTTGCATCACTCTCGACAGTACTACTGGAGGGCACCCTTGCGAAGCTTGGGGGCTTGCACCGGTGGAGGCTGTTGTTAGGAGGTCAGCGTAACTTCCTCTGATACCTTCGCTGATAGGACTGGGCCCTCATCATCCTAGACTATCCTCGGAAGGCTCCTTATTTCACTTTCTCGTATTTTGGTGTTCGGTCCTAATCACCCGGAGCGGAAATACTTGGAAGTTGTTTGACTGGTTGTATCTTTAGGGACTTTATAGTGTGTGCTCTATGCTCCTAGTTGGCCTAGCTTTCAATTTTTTGAGTCTTTAGTTAGATCATAACAAAAAATTCAAAGTGGCTGACCGATCTCCTAGATGGTCTCGAAGACTTCGTGGTCTTTCGCCACCAATTTTAGAGCCTTCTCCTAGAAGGCGCAGAGGCAATACTACCGGTGGGTTCCGTCCCACGCCGGTTGACGCATCGAGGATTGATCCTCCTCTCGGGGGCATTAGCGGCCAAGCAAGGCCTGGTACTTCTGAACAAGAGAGGGACACTCCAGTCCTTTCTCGAGTTCTCTTTCAAGCGGAGAATAACATAGAGGTAGAAGAAATTTCAGAGTCGTTAGCGGCTCCAAATTCTCCACTACCATCTAGTCATCTAGACGTACTGCAATACGTTGGGACTCCGACGCATAGACCGTTAAGTCCAGGTTACGCTACGTGCTTACCATCGATGACCACTACTGGAAGCATGGCTTCTACAAGTGCTACGACTATGCAAACCCCAACATCGATGCAAGGGGGGGAACCATTTCCATCTCCTCTGCTTCCTTGTTTGGATCTTTTGCTAGCACATCTTTAGTTGGGTCTACCTCCATTCTGTCCACGAGTGGAAATGCCCAAACCAATGCTTTTGGTACTGGATTCTTCCCATTTGGCACCCACTCACAGGGTATTCCATCGGTTTCGTTTAGTGCCACTATGTCTATGATGGGCAGATCAGCTTCATTCCAGGGTTTTCCTTTCGGAAGTGGTCATATACCACATTCCAACCCGACGGTAGGATCCATGCCTTTTTCTTCTGTAGGACAAAGCAGCAATCCTTTCCAAGGTTGGAATAACCCTGGGGTTAGTAACACGGGAACCGGGAATCCGTTTATCGGCCAACAAGGGAATAGGCCGTACTCCACGGTTAGTTCATTCCAAAGTATTCCTCCCCTAGCTTCGGCTTGGAATCCGTATCAGGGGTTATCAACTCCTTACAATCCTTTAGGAGGAAACTTTGCTGGTTATGGAGGCTATACGGCCGGAGTTGGTCAAACTCCGAATTTTGCTGGACCACAAGGCTTGCCTTTTGGTTCAGTCGGTTCTACTGGTTACTTCGGGCAGCCTGGTGCCTCCCAAATTCCAGGACAATCTTTTCAGAGCTTTGGGAGTTCTGCCCAATCTGGGTGGAATCCCCAAGGTCCTCCTAGGCTTCCGTTTCTGGCAACATTGAACTTGCCAGATCTCACTAAGTTAACAAATGACCCAATCAAGTACAATCCGGCCTGGCCTCCGGTCCCAACCAAACTCCCTTCGGACATTCCAAAATTCAAAGGGAAGAGTGGTGAGGACCCAGGTGACCATGTAACCACATTCCATTTGTGGTGCTCATCTAACTCCCTTATCGATGACTCGATTAGGTTGAGACTCTTTCAACGCACCTTGACTGGTAATGCGGCCAAATGGTATATAGAGTTGCCAGGGGGTAGCTTTACATTGTTCACTGACTTAGCCAACATTTTCTTAAATCATTTCCAGTTGCCTGTCCGTTATGACGCCGGAACTGAACTTCTGGCCACCTTTCGTCAGGATAAGGCAACCCACATTTCTGACCATATTCAGGAATGGAGACGGAGAAAGAGGCTCATTAAAGCCGAAATCCCTCCGAAGTACCGTCTTGAGTGGTTTTTGAAGTCGTTACAACCCAAGATCTCCAAGGATGTCTCCATGTCTAGGGTCTATTCTGAGGAGCAAGCCATTTTTAGGGCCCAACAATTAGAATTGATCTACTCTCAGTCTGGGATCCTACAAAAATACTTGCCAGATGCTCCTGGATCTACGGTTGACATAGCTAAGTCGAAGCCAGGTCCGCACGCGGATGGTATCGTTGGGTCAGTAGACACAACTACAGTGAACTTGTTGAATCAATTGCAGCAGTTGTCCTTACAAGCTGCTTCTAACAACCAAGTCACATCGTCTAATCCCCCCGCTTCCCAAACTTCTTCAATAAATGTCGTCCAATCTGATAACCCCAAAGGAAATCAAAATTCCAATGGGAAAAAGAAAGGACGAGGTAAGAAAAAGAACCAGGATGGGAAGCCTGATGCAAATAAATCCGACAACAACGCTAGTGGTGGTAGAAATGAGTCGAGAAAGAAAGTCAAGTTTCCATGCAAATTGTGCAGTGGAGACCATCTAACTCATCTCTGCCCTAAGATTGAAGACGCTCAGCGCTTGTTAGGACAACAAGGGACTTCTAGTTCTCAAGCTGTGTTAACCAACCCATTTCCCCAAGGGCAGCAACTTCTTGCTGGCGCGAGTTCAAACCCTGGAACCTCCGCTGGGGGCAACCAGGAAGGGGAAAAATCGTCAAATGTTTTCATGATGGGTTCTAACGTCCATGTGGCTACTCGATCACGTGATTATGGTGAAGCTGAAACTTCCAAGGACAAGACTGTTCCCGGAAGTACTGACCTTCATATTGAGCGACCCCCTGTCGAGACTATACCACGGATACCGAAAGGTTCCGCTAAACGCGCGACGATTAATCCTAATGCCAGGGCCACCCAGAATTACTCCATTGTGGAGGATCTGGCTCAGAGTCCGTGCGCCATGTCCGCTTTAGAGGTTCTCCAGTCGTGTCCGGCTCAGAGAAGTGCTTTACTCTCCGCAATTGGAGCAGTCGATCCAGCTAACTCTTTAGTGCTCACTTTTGACATGTTAAATGTCAAAAAGCGACTCCCTCATCATATGGCTTTCCAAATAAAGTCTACATACCGAAAAATCAATATTTTTCGCACCGTGATAGATGAAGGAGCTTCCACATGCGTCATGTCGATGTCATGCTGGAAGGCTATTGGATCACCTTCGGCTGTTCCTTCACCCACCATCTTGACTGCATTTGATGGTCATTCTCATAAGCCGCATGGGATTATCCCGGCCTTTCCTATATGTGTTGGGGGAAAGGTTGTCAATATTGAAGTAGAGGTCGTAGACGCTAACCTAGACTATAATCTCCTATTAGGAAGGAACTGGGTATACGAGATGGATGTTGTTGTTTCGACTCTGTTTCGTGTCATTTGCTTTCCTCATGAGGGGAAAATCATTAAGGTTGATCAATTGGACTATTGTCCAGTCGATCCTCAAGCAAGCTCTGACTCTACTGTCCCTTTAGTGGATAACCCTCGCCCGCCTACTGAGAATTTAGGAGTAGGGATGTATTCCTCATTGATGGGTACATTTGATCTTCCCTCTCCTTTCGCTAAAATCAATGCTATTTCATCATCTAAGGAGTCTCCTCAAGAAGAGTTCTTTCGAACTCGTTATTTTTCAGACCCTTGGACCTTGCCTTCACCTACGACCACATTAGTTGAAGGAAAAGCAAATGGAATGGCATTCCCTATATCTGCAGCTGAACTTAGATATCAGTCTATCGTAGACTCTGCAGACAACCATTCTACTCCTTTTTCCGAAGAGGAGTTAGATGGTCATGTGGCCCCGGCTTGGAGCCTTGATTCTACCTCTGCCTTGGACTGCTTAGATTCGGTTTTACCTTCTGAAGAAGCAATCCTCGAAGTAATGATGGGTATAGATCGACCTTGGGAAGACTTACACCATCGTTCATACTTTCTTCCTCCATTGCAGGAAGTAGAATCTAGATTCTTCGAGCTCCTCACTAGTGATGTTTGTACGGTGTCAAACCCTTTGGCTCCAGCACACATTCGTGCCGAAGGTAATATGTCGGTAATTTCAAAAACGATACCTATAAACATCTCTAGGGACCCTAACGTCATCGAGAATATCTTCATCGGAATTGAGTGTTCCCCTGAAGAAATTCAAATTTACACCGACCTGTTCAAGGAATATCGTGATGTATTTGCTTGGTCTTATGAAGAAATGCCTGGCATTGATCCTTCTATAGTTCAACATGAGATCAAGATGTATGAAAACGCAAAACCAGTTCGTCAAAGGCTTCGACCGGTTAACCCTAGGAAAGCAGCAACTATCAAAGCTGAGGTTGAGAAGCTGCTAAGGGCGGGTTTTATATACCTTGTTCCTCTTACTGATTGGGTTTCTAATCCAGTCCCTGTGGACAAAAAGCAAGGAACAATCCGCGTATGCATCGATTTTAGGGACCTAAACAAGGCTTGTCCGAAAGATAATTACCCCACGCCATTCATTGATCAGATTATCGACGAGTGTGCGGGTAATGGAATTTTTTCCTTCATGGATGGTTTTTTGGGTTATAATCAAATTTCTATCCGTCCTGAAGATCAACATAAGACAGCTTTTATATGTCCCTGGGGTACCTTTGCATATAGAAAGATGCCTTTTGGTCTTAAAAATGCTGGAGCCACTTTTCAGCGGGCCATGTCATATGCTTTCCACGACATCAAACATGTCATCGAGGTATACTTGGATGATCTCGCTGCTCGTTCTCGAAAGAGAACTGATCATCCTAGTCATCTTCGATTGGTTTTTGAACGATGTCGTTTTTATAAAATCTGGTTGAATCCCAACAAGTGCATTTTCGCGGTTACGTCCGGTCGGTTGTTAGGGTTCATCGTGTCCAATGAAGGGATTCGGGTTGATCCCTTCAAGGTTGAGGCAATAATTCAGTTGCCTCCCCCGTCCTCTATTCGACAACTTCAAAGTCTTCAAGGGAAGGCTAATTTCTTAAGGCGGTTTATAGCAAACTATGCCGAGATCACTAAAGGGTTTATGCATTTGCTACGGAAAGGAGTTCCATTTGTGTGGGATGACTTTGCGCAGCGGTCGTTTGATGCTTTGAAAAAGGCATTAGTCTCTGCCCCACTTTTGAGTCCACCGGATTATGGTAGAGACTTCCTTTTATATCTCGCCGCAGCAGAATCAACCATTGGTATGGTTCTAGTTCAGGAGGACGATGCTCTCGCCGAGCACGTGATTTATTATTTGAGCCGAGGCTTAATAGGTCCTGAACTCCGCTATTCTCTGGTTGAGAAGTTGGCCTTGGCGGTTGTCCACGCTGTCCAGAGGCTCCGTCATTATATCTTGCTACGCAAAACTTTTGTCTTAGCGGCGGTCAATCCATTTCAATTTGTCCTCAGTAGGCGAGTGATTGGGGGCAAATATAATAGATGGATAGTCATTTTGCAAGAATTCGATCTCGAGTTCTTGTCTGCCAAGTCTAAGAAATCCATGGTTTTCGCAGAGCTAATTTCTGAGCTTCCTTGTGGAGAGGATACTGTTTATGAGGAAAGTTTTCCCGACGAACATTTATTCCTCATCTCTTCACTCGACCCTTGGTATGGAGATATCATTGTCTATCTCCAGACTTCGAAGTTTCCCTCTACTTTCTCCAAGGATGAACGTCGAAAATTACGTCACCTGGCTAAAAACTATGTTATCATTGGTGACACATTATACCGTCGAGGGGTTGATTCCATCCTTCGACGCTGTTTAACCTTAGAGGAAGCAGAGTCTGTGCTCAATGACTGCCACAGTGGAGCTTGTGGTGGCCATTTATCAGGGCTTGCTACAGCCCAGCGCATCTTACGTGCCGGCTATTTTTGGCCTTCACTCTTTAAGGACTGTGTGGAAGCGGTCAAACACTGTCACCCGTGTCAAATTTTTACTCGCAAGATGCGCGCGCATCCAGCTCCCCTTTTTCCCGTTGTCACCGTCGGTCCCTTTACTAAGTGGGGTATTGATTTTACAACTTGTAATCCGCCTTCAGCGGCGAATCACAAGTACATTATCGTGGCTGTAGACTACTTTACGAAGTGGGCTGAGGCCATGCCTACTTATAAGAACGATAGTGACACGACAGCTTTGTTTCTTTTCAATCAAGTTATCTCAAGATTCGGTATCCCAAGAGAGATTGTCACTGACCATGGCAGTCATTTCCAGAATCAACTGATGTCCGAATTGGCTCTTAAATTAGGTTTCCGCCAGGAGCATTCGTCCCCTTATTATCCTCAGGCCAATGGACAGGTCGAGGCAGTCAATAAAACTCTTAAGACGATACTCCAATGGACAATCGATAAAAATCGGTCCAATTGGCACATTATGTTGTATTCGGCTCTTTGGGCATACCGAACCTCCGTCAAAACGGCTACTGGTTTTACTCCTTTTCAGTTGGTTTATGGGATGGAATCTATCTTTCCGGTTGAATGTGAAATTCCATCTCTTAAGTTGGCTGTTGAGCTTCTTCCTGAGACTTCGAGTCTCGAAGAGCGCCTAGTTCACTTGGAGCATCTCGATGAGCAGCGTCGAGATGCCGCCACGATGAATGAGGCCCATAAGAAAAGGGTTAAAACCCAGTATGATAAGTCTGTCCGTCCTCGAGTCTTTTCTGAAGGTGACCTTGTCTTGGTCTATGACCAAGATAAAGACGCCTTGGGGGCAGGCAAATTTAAGCCTATGTGGTACGGTCCTTTCATTATTAAACGAGTTTTAGAAAAAGGGTCGTATGAGTTAATCGACTTTGAGGGAAACAAGCTGGCGGAGCCCCGAAACGGGCTCTACCTAAAGAAGTACTTTGCTTAGTTTTGGTCAGGCAATGGCTTCTTTGTACTTTATGTATATTTGTACATATTTCATCGAGAGTTTTTCTGATATCAGCACTTTTTGGTCTGTTGTGGCAGGTGTTGATGGATGATTTGGTCTATTTTGGGTTCGCCGATGGTGCTAGTCGGCACACTCGGAATCTTGCTTCCGCAGCTTGGGTACTCTATTATCCAACTGGTCAATTGATGGCATCAAGAGGCGTGTGCATCGGTCCTGCTTCAAACAATATGGCCGAGTATACTGCTGTTATTAATTTATTATCCGAGGCAATCTCTCATGGGATCGACTCGTTGGTAGTATATCTTGATTCTCAATTGATAGTGTCTCAATTAAATAACATTTATCGGGTACGGGATCCATCTTTATATCGCCAGTATTTAAGGGTGAGGTTGTTGCAAAGATCATTTATTTATATTAATTATTTGCACATTCCAAGATCTCATAATTGGTTAGCTGATTCTATCGCTAATCAGGCATTAGACTGGCACATCAATCATTCATCATAATAAAATCAAGCATCAAAAAGTCAAACTGTATATATATATATATATATATATATATATATATATATATATATCGTAAATCGTCTCGAGTGTACATATGTGTGTCCAAAAAATATACAAAATTGGGACTCAAATGCCCATAATCATGTCCGGCATATCTAATGCCTCGGCTCAGGATGAGCGTCTAAGTATGTCACTGTAGCATTGGCCACACACCGAAAAATGCGAACCCAGTCACGTGGCATGCCAACCACATGATGCTGCATATCCTCAGGAAGGTCCTCTATGACGGCCATCGGTACTCGGCAGCTCAATCTCGCCAAGTGTCGCTGAACGTTGTTTAGAGTCCATTCTGTATCAGCAGCCGCCTCTTCGGCTCCTCGCCCGCGCCGTGGGAATCCATTTGGTCGTACAGGCCCGATGTCTGGAACATGATCATCATATCAGTCATTTGAATCTCATCAAAAATATTTTTCAAAATTCATTATTATATTTGAAAAATCCAAAAAATCATAAAATCAAAAATCTTACCGATTTCGCCCCATGCTGCATTTGGTGGTAACACTAGATCAGGATCTCCTCGGAAATCCAGCCCAGCATAGGGGTAGTCATCCACGGCGATGATCTGCTGATCCCACCAGGTGAAGAAGTCATCGTCAAAGGCAGTCCTTGGGACCTCCCCACCCCCCAGACGTTTCATCAGATCAGCCCACCGGCCCATGTGTGGATCGCGTGGGGTGCTGATGGAAACTGCTACCCTGGGGCGGAGTGCGGGAACCTTCTCGAAAAAGAAAGTACACAAGATGCTCCATATCCAAAGTTTTTAGTCTGACCCCTCCTGATAGAAGTGAGCTGGCTCTTCATGATGGCCAGAAGAGGAGTACACCAGTCGAACACAGTGGTGAGACAGTCAACTGCCACGCTCATGTTTTGTCGTGATGCCTGATGCAGAGAGGATGATCCGTTCACTCGAGCCATGGTAAACAGGATTATCCTAAGTGATAAACTCGCCACATGTGTGATGGAAATCTGGCTCCCAACCTTCTTGGGATGTCCCGGGCAGTATATCTGTACATAGTCCTCTATCGAGAGGGCACTCCGTGTCCTGCCCCGGGACTGTACTACCTCTCCCCTTCGGGAAAGGCCCGTGATAAAATAGATATCCTCCACTTCTACCCTGAGTGGCATCTGATCGATCATAAAAGCTTCCTCATCGACATCCCAATAATTAATGAGCATCTCAAGCAGACGCGTGTTCGCTTTCATATTTGGCAATTTGAAAAATTTAAGCAAACCGCATCCCCGTAGGGCATCTAATGCTTCTGGACTGTTCATAACTTCATTGTCTACCGCTGCGTGCTCTCTTTCACGCCACGTGACAGGCATCCTGAGAAAAATCGATTTAATACCGTTAGTTTTTTGTTTAAAAATGTTGCGCGGTGTATATGCGGGTCCCTGTGCACACAGTCGCGTATAGGGCCCGCGTGTACGCGGGTTCAATATGATCAACCCACGTATACGCTGCGAGGAAATTTTGGACAAAAGTTCAACGGTGAAACATCAATCAAAAATCTTAAAACCAGTCACAATCAATTGCAAGCTAAGTATAAGAGTTACCTGGAGGTTTTTGACAAGTTTGAACAGTTGAATCTGGCTGTGGGAAGTTTGCTCCTTTTGCTCCAAATATTTTTCTCTCAAACTCAAATGGTAAAAATGGTGAGTCCAAAATGCTTTTTATAAGTTTTGAAAATGCAAAATTTTTTCAAAATTTTATTTTGTTTGGCCTCATGTGACTTTTAACTTGGGAGCTTGGAATGTCGAGATTGGTCTATTTTTCAGGACATTTTGGATGATTTTCAGTTTCGAGGCGGTTCCATGACTGCTGACCCGTCATGGCAGGTATCGTGTTCTTACTGGCATATAGGTTAGGGACACCATTTTTCCGTTGCATTATGCATACTAGCCTCCATTTGACCGATACATCTGCCATAGGGTCGATCCCATCGTGTTATGGTTCGTAAGCCATCTTCACTCGCCGATTCTTTAAATCATGACACGATGGTAGAGCCATCCTTTACATGGGCATCCTAGTTAGCACCTCACTAACATTTGTTGCTCATGCTGCTCCGATTTGAGTAGGCTCGGGAGTCCTCTGTAGTCCCGCCATGACTTATGCGTTGAAGACTCATTCCTCTTAGCTTCTCCGCTTTGTTCTGGCCTTATACCCTAGAGGCTCCTTTGTGTTGAGTTGTACTACTGCATTGCATGTTGACCACTTGCACCTTTTGGCCTAGAGCCGACTTCACTTGGACTCGTGTTTAAGCCAACTTTTGACCATGACGTCTGCAAAATCAACCTTGCATACCTTTGACTTCTGCAGCTTGACACACCTTGACCCGTGGAAGGAACATACCTTTGAGTGTCATTGACCAGTTTTCACCTCCCTGCATTGAGCATAGGAACGTTCCTTTCCCAGGAACTAGATCATTTGTTTCACTGACACTCGTTCTTTCCACTGTACCATAGCATTCTTTTATTCTTTTTCCGGCTTAACAGAAAAAGACAAAAAAAATAAATATTCCAAAAAGAGCGGGAACGGGACATTATTTCCATTTATTGTTGGCAGCTAGAGTCAGTCGTGTCACCCTTGAACAAAGCACTCAAAACAAAGTCTCCTCCGTATGGGTGGGATTTAGTTTGACTTAGGTACGCCATAACCTTGTTATTGAGTCAGTTCTCCACTGATTGGTTATCTCTTCCAATCATATGGGGGGTTCGTTCGTGCCTCCTGCATGGCGAACTTATACAGAGTCATCATATGCTGCCACATAGTCACATTGAGTCATGCTTTTGTTCAAGGGAAGTTAGCCCGAGTCGGCCTCTCTGCGGTGTCTCTTGACTCATTTTTCAGTCGGCCATCCCTGGTTGTCAGTGTCATGTCTATCATCACATTAGTTATATTGGTCCTTTACTCGTGCCGGTTTGAGAAGGTCCCCATTGACTTCTTGCTGGCGGGTCTTGTCCTTATCGACGATGACATATTGCTCTGAGGACAGGCCTAGAGCTGCACCCTGGCCCTATTTTCATTATTGATAGGTTACCTTGTGCTCAGCATCGATCAGTATCATGGGTCTTTGACTGAGTGGTTTCCCTTGTGTTCGACATCAGCTTACATTATCACACATTGGGATTCGTGCAGTACCTTGGTTTCCATTTGACCCTATTGGTGGATACCTCGCCTCTGTGTCAGCTTTCATTATTGGTTGGTTCAGAGGGTTTCTGCCGTGTGCTAGCCACATCTTGTGTACGCCGGAAACGTACTTCGGTTGGGTTACTACATCTTTTTCGTCCGATTCCTTCCACATTATTGGCCTATGGGTTACACTTACGCTAGATTGATGAAGGATGCCTTAATGCCTTCCTTCTAGCGGATCTTTCCCTATCGACTCCGACTCATTGCTCTGGGGCAAAGATCTAGAGTCCATTTGGCAGTACCTTGGGGTTTGCAGTCATTAGTGGCAGATCCTTCGCTATCGACAGTGGGAAACCATCATTGTCTCCTGATCAATAGATTCTTACAGGTGTTCGACTCCAGCTCATCTATTCACACTTGTTAGATTGTACTGGGTACCTTGATGCTCATTATCATTATCGGTGAGTAGTCTCGCGTTTGTTAACGGTACACATCAATGATCGGTAATCAAACGATTTCTCACATGGTCGACTTCAGATCATTTATTCCCATGGTGTAGAAATGTACCACGGCGGTCGTGAAGACCTCAGGTTGTATCAACATTCATTGGTTCACTTGACAGTTGCTCCTGTTGTTGCTAGTTGATACCACTTCACTTTATATGTTGCAGTCAGTCATGGCGACATTCTATATGCTGGCACCTGAGTTTGCAGTGTAGTACCATCCTATTCCATCATGTTCAGTTGGTACCTTTTGGGGATCAATCTTTGATATCAGTGATCTGTTGCATCTTTCAGCATCATTGACAGTCTTATATGTGATATTCAGACATGTACTTGTGCATTATGATCAGATGATCCATTATGTATCTTTCAGTCATTTATACTTGTATACTTAGTGGATCCGCTTGTACTTGATATGCGGACATGCTTTACTTTTTCTGAGCATGGGTATGCCCGCCTCAGACAGTGTTTCTTTCTGATCTCCTTTGGTGGCTTGGCAGGCTGAATTCTGGTGAAGTCCTCCTTGGTTTTTGACAGACTTCCTTTCCATGTACTCGCATAATATATTTCGGCCATCATGTACCCCTTCTGACCTCATATATTAGGGGGCATCTGTTATAGCTCCAAATCTCACTCTTATGGTTTGTGATGCTGTACTCATGGCCTAGGGCAACCCCTCCTTCCAGACCTGGTCCTAAAATTTAAAAAAAACAGTGTTTTATCCCTTATACACGACATTGCCCTGAGTTAAACGCGTGTATACGCGGGTATGTGTATAGCCAACCCGCGTGTATGTATTAAAACACTTAAAAAAATATAAAACTCCTTATTTTCGGGCGGAGATCGCGGGTTTTACCTGCTGATCACCTGTTAGTGCCCGTGGCCCAACTGTTCCCAACCAAATCCTAACTAAAAAACTACTTTGGAGATGGTATAAAAAGACCTCAAAGGGAAGGCCTAAGGGAGGAGAGAAGAGAGAGAAAGGTTATTATGCTGAGATTTTTCCCTTGACCAGGTCTGAAGTCCCTTGTGCCTTCTGCACTTTCCCCATTTTGTACAGGAAACCTTTGTTTCCTTGTGTGTTGATGTTCATCCACCATTTATGACATCATGGAGAGAGTCATGGAAGGATTTTGTTAGAGGCTTGAGGCTGGAACGGATCCGGAAGGAAGCTTTTCTTGGAGCCTGCTGAAGGTGACTCAGGTGAAAATATTCCTTTTTATGTACTTTATTTGTCTATAATAAAAGAAACACATGTCTTGGTTCCCAAAATGAATCTTCTTTATGTTAATGATATTCATGTTTAGAATTCATATGTAAATGGTTGTTTGGATTTCATAACTAACTACCTTTCCTTATAACATGAAGATGGTTTCTTTATAAGTTTTGTCCACGTACTGCTGTATTCTTTGAATTGGTTGTTTTGCAGGACAAAAGAGAAGAAGGGAACTTCAAGAAGGGTTTGGACCCTAAAGGCCTTCTCAAACGTAGGACCAAAGGTACGTACCCTTATCATAGAATTTGCTTATAATAGCATAATGGCTGTATGAATGTATGTTTCTTTGAATAGATAACTTTCAGTCTGCTAGGGTTTCAACCCAAAAAGCCCTAGGGGAACATTTCCCTCTATCAGTAGCATGTACCCCAAGGCTGTATGCATCTGTAGAAGGTGTATATTGAAAGGATCTTCTGAGATGAAGTAATATTGAAGGAGAAACACCTTCAAAACAACAAATAAAGTCTACTGTGAATTCAACCAATTTGCACACAAACCAAGGCTGCTATTGGGTACACTTCTCTACTGAATGGAAATTGCAATGTATTGTAGTGCTATTGGAAAAAAAAAATACCTTTAGTGAAACATGGATAAAACTCTAACATATATTATCACTATGGCCTTGGTTGTAGATAATCTCATAAATATAGGTAACAACTTCGATAATTGAAAAACAAAAGCTGAGATGCATAGATCATTTGAAATAATAGATTTGGGCATACTTTATTATTGTTTAGGAGTGTTAGTATAGAAAATGCAAGGTAGCATGTTGCGTCTTTATGTCATAGGCCAAGGATGCGAAGAAATATATAAAATATTAGATAGCATGGTATAATTCGATTGTAGGTCCTTTTGAAACGGGAATGAAATTCTCCTTGTGCAGGTTCTAATCTAGTGGGTATAACTTTAAATAAGGAACTGATAGTTATGGGGTTGGAATTATCTCACAATTCATGAAAAGTCCCAAATTTGTTCACTAGAAAGAAGTAGAGCGAGTTGTCAGGTTTATGGAAGGGAACACCCTATTCATAGGAAGATAACTTGAAATTAGTCGGGCATATTATTTCTCATCTTCTTGTACATGTGTGCTTGGAAAAGATAACTAGATCCAAAGACTCAATAACAGCTCTGGTAAAGTTTATAGATGTGAAGCACTTCAATGCACTTTATTACATTTTTCAATGAATTAATTTCTTTTCAAGTTGTTGAATTCTTCAATAAGAAATGCAAGTGTTCAGAGAATATGTCTAATGACAAGTTGATATTTTGATAGTTTATACTGACAAGGGAGCATGAACCACACCAATAAGAATAAACATACCAGTGACCCAACATGATCTCTTCCTTTTTTTGCTATTTCTTTTGATGCTTGAGATATGCCTTCAACAAAGGCACAAGTGGAAATTTTTCTACAAGTCCAAATGCAAAGACAAAGTGTAAAGCATCGATTTTCCTTTGACTGCGCAATTTTTCCACAACATCTGCAGGAAACAAGACCAAACATGTCATGCAAGACCACAATCAATTAATTAGAAGCCCACAAATTCTTGAAACAGCTTGTATAAGCCACAACTTTGTAAGTAATTTCAAAATAATTTAGAGCACAAGAGTCAGCAAGTTCAAGAAACCTTTCGACTGAAGGCATATTAAGTATAATAATCATCTATCTCTGAAGAATTAAATCATCAGCCAACTAGTAAACAAACCTTTCTGCTGAAGGCATATTAAGCATAATAATCATCTATGTCTGAAGAATTAAATCATCAGCCAACTAGTAAACAAACCTTTCTATTGAAGGCATACTAACCATAATAATCATCTGTTTGAAGGATGAAATCATCAGAAAATGAGTATTTCTACATAAAAATACACATGAACTTGTAAATAATTGAACAAGGACAGAAACCTTTGCAAGTAAACTCAACCTCACACTTGACAAGGAGTATATTAACATTCATTTGATCTCAGGAATTAGATGCATAGTTTGAAAAAATATTTATGCGGGTTTGGACAACTAGCCTTGAGTCATTAACATACCTTTAATAGTGTCCTTTAATCCATCTATAAAGACTGCAACTTCAGCAACCTATATCAATCTGTTGCTTAACATTAATAACTTTCAAAATTTTGTGACTTATCCTTTCAGATTTCAGATATCTTTACTTCATTTTTTACTTGAGATATTCTTCTTTTGACACTCTATTACACACTATGTTACATTGACAACTTCCGCACTGTTAAATCTATTTATAAAAGTACCGTGTGCCATAGCAATTTATTTGACTGTAAGTAGCTCAACTGGTTTGTTCCAAAGTGACACACTGAGGATGTGAAGCTATTGTACATACATTTTGAAGTCACATGGAGACAGGGAATTTGTTTTGGATTGAGTAATTCATTTATTATTGTTATAATTTAACCACACGGTTTGTACATAGTTTGGCACCTGTTTTCCTAATTTTTTCCCTTTCATATCGTCTGGTTTCATTTACGTTTTTTGTAGTTCAAATATTTACACCAATGTTATATTGTAGTGCCTTCACCATCAAATATCATGTGGTAAATTGAAAGACTGAAACATGAACAACTAACTTTTTATAAGTAAATCTCTAACTATAAGAAGGGGAATATAATTAAAAAAAATAGAGACATGATAAGAAATAAATATGTAGGGATGAACTCTTAGATACCTCTCGCCTCCATATGTGTCTGATTTGTTGGTTCAGTGAAAGGTGTTGAGTTGATGGGAACGGAGAACTGTTCAATCCCCTTCATGAGAGTTAATGCCCACTGTCATTGGTGGTTTCCCTGCTACATGTAATTGGACATTATTAATGGTGAGAGTAGCTCTAGAGGGTTTGCCTAATTTTCATTTTGGCTTTGTATACTGATCCGAATTGGATCCATAAAAGACTATCAAATAACCATGACTGTATCAGGTCAAAGAAAATCTCTAAAGAATCCAAAACAACGATCAAAAACACCCTGAACTAGTGGCAGTGGCAACCAGCGTGGAACGACGAGGACCTCGGTCAAAGCGTGCTAACCGAGGCCCATGGAGACTGTGCGGGAGGTCAAAGTATCCCCTGGAAGCCCCAGATCGAGAAACAGAGGTGGATTTTGATGCGCAATTAGTGCCTAGTGCTAATCGTGCATCGCTGGGCGAACATGGCCAAAATGGAGGAAGCCCGAGCACTCGGTCGCGTTGGGAGCCGAAGAACCGCGGGCAGAAAAGCAAAAGGCACTAAAAGTACAAAGGCGGGACCTGTGCTCTGGAAACCAACGGTATTGATCGGGGTGCCCTCAAACGGTAAGTGGTTTTGGACGAGAGCGGAGCGATTCCACTCAATGATCGACACGTGGGAAGCGGAGGAGAGAGAAAACCACCATTGATCACACGCTAACAGTCGAGAAAGTCAACCGCATGAAACGTGCATATGGTATTGGATCTGGGGGACTCAAATCGGCTGGTTGAGATTGTGCCCAATGGAAGAAGTGGAATCGATGAGGGAACACGTCGCGATTTGTAAGGATTTGGAATCTGTTTTGACTGCCATGGTGGAGGAAGAACGCATCCACAATGTAACTGAAGAAATGAACCGACAAAACAGGCTGGCGACGTTTAGAGGAGGACATGTGGCCACTCCCTGAGCGCTGATGATGGCGCCGAATAGGGAACTCTAAGTGCAGATGTAGAAGGTGAATCGACAGAGGTGGAAGAGGAACTGAATGGTCTTGGACTGAATGGCTAAAATCATGAACAAAGATAGTCACAGTAAGTTAGTTGAGAGACGAAGAAGTTAGTCAAGTAGAGAACCTCGAGAGGAGGACTGAACACAAAGAGACAGAAACAGAGAAGAAGGCAATAAAGCAAAATAGAAGAAGACAGAGGGCCGAGCTGACCAAAGGCAGCATCGAGCACTAGAAGAGCTTGAAGATTCAAGCCATCCCATAGAGGATCTGTCCAGACTGAGCACCACATTTGGCTCTTTCCACTATAGACCAGAAGGTCACAGAGCTGGTAGGAAGAAGAAGTCTGTGTACTCAAGTGGCTTGGGGAATCCAAGAACCACCCTGCCAAGCAAATCTGCTTCAGGAGAACTCACTTTGAGTCCCTGCATTGTAATTCTCTGCTTAAAGACACAATAAAACAAGGCCACCATTGAAAGCTGGACTGGAGATGTAGCCCTGGAGAATAGGGTGAACTCCTTATTAAATTTCTTGTGTCTTTGTGTTTTCTTACTGTATTTCTCTATTGTCTTTCCATTTAAATGTCTGTGTATTGGCAATCTGATCGATCCATTGCTTAAATAACATAGAACACACAGTAGCACATGAGTCTATAATACCTTTATTTAACAAATCTTTAGCTGATGTCACTCATAGGGTGAATATCAGATCAAGTGGTATCAGAGCTCTAGGCTGTAAGGTTATACAAGCTTGTGTTGGTTTAGCTACGAATTCTCACTAGATCAAAGCTCAAATTAGGAGAAGGAGAGTTGGTGGAAACTAATCCTAAAATTGGGAGAGTCTATCCTTGGAAGACAATGTCAGAAGAAGGTTCTATAGGGCTAGACCCTCAATTCATAGATATTTTCCTAGCTATAAAGTCTATAGTAGAAGAAATGTACAGAGACTTTAGAAAGCATAAGGTTGAAGATTCATCAGGTTCTAAACAAGATAAGGAAGAAGATAAGTCTCACTGCCATGACCACTCCAAAGGAAAGGGGAAAGAGGAAAGCTTTCTCACGCCTCCTAATAGCCCTGTGCATAATAAGAAAGCATCTTTGATTAAGCTAGATGTTAAATTTGATTTGCTTAGATATGATGGAGAGCCAAATGTTGAAAAGTTGGACAATTGGATTAGACAAATTGAAGTGTATTGCAGGGTACAGAACATAGACTCAGACAAGAGTAAGATTCAGCTCGCAAGCCTACGCCTAGGAGGTACTGCCTTGGTTTGGTGGGAAGGCAGAACCCAAGCTGATATGAAAAGACATGGTAAGACCATCTCTGTCTGGAGTGACTTTTTTTCTACAATCAAAAAGTAGTTCTATCCATTGGTCTACATGCAACAAGCCATGATGAGTTGGCAAACTCTTCGACAGTTGAAGGGGCAAAGTGTGCAAGGGTATACTCAAGAATTCAGAAAGAGAGCATTGATGTTGGGTATCTCATTAGACTCACCAGAGACTCTTTTGAAGTACATTGGTGGTCTACACAGCTACATGAAGCATACCATCCTCATGTTTAATCCCACTAATATAGATGAGGTATCTGTACAAGCTACTCATCTAGAAGCTAGAGGAAAGAATGGAAATCCAAAAGTTGGGGGACCATCCCAACCCACTGTAAGCAAGAGCAAGGAGAAAAGAAAGCAGAAGTGGAAAGCAAGGAAGGCTAACACTGCACAGAAAGCCAAAGCTTCATGCACTCACTGTAAAAAGGAGGGGCATGATGATGAGCATTGTTGGATTCTGCATCCAGAGCTGAGACCTAAGAAGTCCGAGGGCAAGAAGAAGAAGACTGCTGCAGCTATTCAGAAAGATTTGGGGTCAGACTCGGGAGATGAAACAACTATAGTAGCCACAGGTATAAAAGGTTGTTTGCTTTAGAGAATGCTGAAATCAAGAAGCAGGTGCAGGAGTTGCTTGAGAAAGGGTTCATCAGGCCAAGCACATCACCATGTGGGTCACCAATCATTTTGGTGAGAAAGAAAGATGGCTCTTGGAGAATTTGCATTGATTACCGAGCACTGAATAAGATAAAAATAAAAAATCGTTATCCCCTTCCTCGCATATATGATCTTCTAGATCAATTAAAGGAAGTTGTTTATTTCACCAAGCTGGATTTGCATAGTGGATACCATCAGGTCAGAGTTGCAGAGCAAGATGCATGGAAGACCGCTTTCAAAACAAAGTAGGGATTGTATGAATGGCTGGTTATGCCTTTTGGCTTGACCAATTCTCCTGCTACTTTCATGATATTAATGAATGATGTACTTAGACCTTTTCTTGATGATTTTGTTATTGTGTATCTGGATGACATTCTGATTTTTAGTAAAACGCGGGAATAACATTTAAAGCATGTTAAGCAGACATTAGATGTTTTGAAAGGAAAAAAAAATTATGTTAAACTCTCAAAATGTGAATTTGGAAAAACATCTCTAAACTACTTGGGTCATATAGTAGGGGGAGGAGAATTGAAAATAGATCCCTCTAAAGTGGCAGTCATTGTGAACTGGCCTAAACGCAGGTCTGCTACAGAAGTGAGAAGCTTCTCAGGAGCAGCACAATATTAGAGGAAGTTCATTTCTAACTTCTCCTCGATTAAAGCTCCCTTACATGCTTTAACAGGATTGAATAAGGTGTTTCAGTGGGGAGGCAAACATCAGAAAGCCTTTGACGCCTTGAAAGAGAGAATTACTACAACACCTGTACTAGCACAGCCAGATCTACAAAGACCATTTGAGATCCAAACTAATGCCAGTGACTATGCCATGGGAGCAGTGTTGATACAGCACGATAAACCCATATGTTATCATTCTGAGACTTTTATTCCTGCAGTAGTTAACTATCCTACATATGATAAAGAATTGTATGCATTAGTTCAAAGTGTGAAAAAGTGGAAACATTATTTAATGGGAAAGGAGACAGTAATACATACTGATCATCAACCACTTCAATAGCTACACTCCCAAACTAAGTTGCAGCAATCAAGACATTACAGATGGATGGGGTTTCTACAACAGTTTCATTTAGTCATCAGACATAAAAAGGGCATACATAACAAGGTTGCAAACATGTTATCTAGACCCATTATAAATGCATCTACCATACTTAAGCATAATTATGTGCTACATGAAAGCTATATAGAACAATATGCTCAGGATATGGACTTTAAAGATGTATATGCAACTTTGAGTCAAGGAAAAATGGTAGAATAATTGGACTATCATGTGAAGGACCAACTCTTATATCATTGTGGGAAACTCTGCATTCCACAAACTAAGAGGATAAAGATAATTAGGGAAGCACACACTTCTCTGATATCAGGTCACTTTGGGGTAAGTAAAACAGTTGCACAGCTGCAAAGGTTTTGCTATTGGCTGAAAATGAATGAGACAGTTTCTAGATATGTAAGAGGGTGTGCCATGTGTGCTAAAAGCAAGCCCAGCAACAAAAAACTAGGCTTGTACACTCCATTTCCAATTCCTTCTCACCCTTGGGAAAGTGTTTCCATGGATTTTGTTGGAGGGCTACCTAAGTCTAGGAAAGGTCATGATTATTTATATGTTGTTGTGGATAGGTTCAGAAAAATGTGTATTTTGATACCTTGTAATAAACAAATTACAGTTGAATAGACTGCAAAATTGTTCTTTGAACATGTATGGGTTCATTTTGGATTACCCACTTCCATTGTATCTGATTGAGACACCTGATTTGTAGGGAAGTTTTGGTCGAGTCTGTGGGAACTGATGGACACCAAACTAAAGAAAAGCACGACTTTTCATCCACAAACAGATGGCCAGACAGAGGTAGTAAACAGGACAGTGATCCAGTTACTGAGAGGTTATTGCAGCAAACATCTTAAACTTTGGGATGAACACTTGTGTTATGTGCAACATGCTTACAATAGAGCCAAACACTCTTCTACACAGAGATCTCCTTTTGAGACCTGCTTTGGGTTCACACCAAGGTCTCCTTTGGATTTTGTCTTTGGTAAAGATACCATGGTTGATGGACACAGTGATGTGGACAAGGCAACTAGGTTCATTGAACAGATCCACGAGATCTACCAAGCAGTACAGGAACAACTGGAAAAGAGCCAGGCCAAGTACAAGGCTAGGCATGACAAGCATCGGATGGAGCATAGTTTTCAAGTTGGAGACCAAGTCTGGCTGTATATTAGCAAGGATCAGATGCAAGGTGAAGGTAAAAAGCTAAAGCCTATTAGGTATGGACCTTTTAAGATACTTAAGAAGATTGGTGAAAATTCTTTTTGCCTTGATCTACCAGCTTACATGCACATCTACTCAGTCGTAAATGAAGATTTCTTGAGACTGTTTGAACCTTCAATGATTGAGGACCCTGAAGAGTAGATTCAATTGCCTTCTATTGATGACATGCTACCTAAATATCTCAATGAGTTGCAGGAAGACACAGCGCTGGACAGGAAGGTGAGTACAATGCGCAGAGGAGATGTTGAGTACCTCAGAATTGGGCTCAAAGGTTCGAAGCCAAGCAGTGCAAAGTGGATTGAGATTGGACAAATGAAGAAGCAATACCCTCACTTAGTCGATGCTTGAAAACCAACTTTTGGTGGTCGAAAAGCTTCTTCAATGGGAAGGTCGTGATCCAAGTTGGATCCATAAAAGACTGTCAAGGAACCATGACTGTATCAGGTCGGAGCAAATGTCTAAAGAATCCAAAATAGCGATCAAAAACACCTTGAACTAGTGGCAATGGCAGCCAACATGGAACGATGAGGACCTCGGTCAAAGTGCATTGATCGATGCCCATAGAGACTGCGCGGGAGGTCAAAGTAGCCCCTGGGAGGCCCGAATAAGGAAATAGAGGTGGATTTTGATGCGCGATTAGTGCCTAGTGCATTGCTGGGCAAATAAGGCAAAAATGGAGGAAGCCCAAGCACTCGGTTGCGTTGGGTGTCGGAGAACCGCGGGAAGAAAAGCAAAAGGCGCTAAAAGTACAAAGACGGGACCCGCACTCTGCAAACTGGCAGTATTGATCAGGGCGCCCTCAAACGGTAAGTGGTTTTGGACGAGAGCGAAGCGATTCCACTCAATGATCAACGCGTGGCAAGGGGAGGAGAGAGAAAACTGCCATTGATCACATGCTAACGGTCGAGCAAGTCAACCGCACGAAACGTGAGTATGGTGTTGGATCTGGGGGACTCAGATTGGACAGCTGAGATTGCGCCCGATAGAAGAAGCGGAATCGACGAGGGAATACGCGATGATTTGTAAGGATTTGGAATCCATTTTTCCCGCCACGGTGGAGGAAGAACACATCCATGACATAACTGAAGAAATGAATCGATGAAGTAGGCTGGTGATGTTTAGAGGAGGACATGTGGCCACTCCTTAAGCACTGATGATGATGTCGAACAGGGAACTCCAAGCACAGCTACAGAAGGTTAATCAACAGAGGAAAAAGAGGAACCAAACTGTCTTGGAACGAATGGCTAAATTCATGAACAGAGACAGTCACAGTAAGTCAGTCAAGAGACAAAGAAGTTAGTCAGTCAGAGAACCCCGAGAGGAGGACTGAACACAGAGAGACAAAAACAGAGAAGAAGGCAGTAAAGCAAAGCAGAAGAAGACAGAGGGTTGAGCTGACCAAAGGCAGCATCGAGCACTAGAAGAGCTTGAAGATTCAAGCCATCCCATAAAGGATCTATCCGGACTGAGCACCACATTTTCTCTTTCCTCTATAGAACAAAAGGTCACAGAGCTGGTAGGAAGAAGAAGTCTGTGTACTCAAGTGGCTTGGGGAATCCAAGAACCACCCTGCCAAGCAAATCTGCTTCAGGAGAACTCACTTTGAGTCCCTGCATTGTAATTCTCTACTTAAAGACACAATAAAACAAGGCCACCACTGAACGCTGGACTAGATATGTAGCCCTGGAGAATAGGGTGAACTCCTTATTAAATTTCTTGTGTCTTTGTGTTTGCTTACTGTATTTCTCTACTGTCTTTCCTTTTAAATGTCTATGTATTGGCAATCTAATCGATCTGTTGCTTAAATAACCCATAACACACACCAGCACATGAGTCTGTAATACCTTTATTTAACAAATCTTTCGCTGATGTCACTCATTGGGTGAATATCAAATCATATACATGGAAAAGTAGTGTGAAGATTCTTGTGTAGATTTTAGGTTTGGAAATTTGCTTTAAGTTGCATTCTTTTCAGTTGCATTTTCTCAGTATGGTAGATGGAAAATGTTGTACGGGTTGTTTTGAGAAATGTTTGATAACCCATTATAACAAGCATGGCTCATCATTTTTCAAGGTCATAACAAGGCAAATCAAGGTCTTTCTAGTCAAGACACAAGACTAGAAGTACCTTCCGAGCTACAAAACTCAACATGCATTACATATTTTAGTCCAGGGCTAGATTTTTTTTATGGTGAAAATCTAGGAGGATGAGAACATGCTTCTCAAGCAAGATTGGATGTGGGGGGGCCTCTAGACTATGCCTAAAAAGTGGAAACTAGGTTTTGACCCAAAGGAGGAACAAACATCTTTGCAATAGATTCAATCTCCCTTTAGAGCTATGGAGGAATTCAAAAATTTTGGAAGGGTCAGTAATGTTATAGCTCAATTTTGTCTCCTTGGAGAAAATTTTCAGTTTCAAAGATAGGAAAGTGGTTAAAATGCTGGCAGAAACTGATCTTCATGAAAATACTAAGATTGCCTGCAGATACTAAGATTTCCCAAGGAAAATGGATTTTAAACTAGAAGTTGGACTTCTAAACAGTTAAAAGTCCCATTCCATTGGGTTGCCTCTCATACAATTATGTGGGAATATTGTAGAGAGGGAAAAAAATATGAATGGTGGTGTCTACAGATTCTAATTTGGAGGCCAATTTGAAGTCTGGACAAGGTAGAAGAAAAAGGGAAGGAAAATCTCAAGGTTGTTGATTCAGATGTTGTTCCAACTTCCAGCTTTGGAAGGTGATAAGTGGTAGTCTGAGGTATGTGGTCCTAAAGTGGTTGAAGGAACACATGATTTTCCTGTGACTTTTCAAGGTAGGTCCCCTTTTATCAATTCCTCATGCTATCTAATAGTACTAAAAGAATCCCCTTCCATTATTGGATGTTCCAAAATTGTTTGCAACATTAAGGAAGATTTAGGGGACTTTAAGGTCCCCCACTAGAATTTGGGTCCATCTTTTGCTTCAGGGAAATGCGGCATTCTCTTCATGCCATTTATCCATTCTTTAGACCATGAAATATAATATTCAGAAGCTTCATCATATGATGTAGGGATTCGTTCTTTGTCCTATTTGGGTGGTCAGTTAGTTAAAGGGGCTTCACAAAATAAAGGTGGTGAGATTTTCAAGTCATCTTACCATCCAAGATCAAAGAAAGAATGTTGTGGGTGATTTTGGGGTCTGGAAGGGGGTTTAGCACTTGATCAGGATCACCACCAAGTCTCCATTGGAAGAAACTCTAATAACTCTAAAGCAAAGTCATGGTTTCAAAAAAAGAGGAGGTAAAGGGCACGGTTGACAATCAGTGGGGCCCTTGCAGCAAGAAAAACCCCATTTCTAAATGATTTTTCAGTCATTTCTTTGAAGTTCAAAAGTTGATTGATGTAGAACCAATTAAATAAGAACCTACCTGGAGAAATAACTAAAAAGGCAGAAGTGGAATTTCAAAAAGGCTAGATAAATCTTTTGTTGCTACTTAGTTGATGTTAGATTCAGAGAGTGAGATCATAGGTTGTTTAGGGAAGCTCACCCTATATTTATACAAATTGAATCAGAGAGTAAGAAGCATCCAACCCCCTTTAAGTTTAATCACTTACTAGCTAAATAAAAAGGATTCCAAGTTTGTGGTCATCAAGAATTGATGACATTACAATTGTAACAGTGAGGACAGAGACATGAATTAGTTCATAAACAATCTGAAAAGGGTAAAAGGTGAAGCTGCAGATTGAGCTCAAAGATTTGTTCGAAAAATTTAAAGGATGTTGAAAATTGAATTAAAAACCTTTGGTGTTTTTGAAATATGAAATCAATCCTCTCAAGGAGTTGGAAGGGAAAACAAACCACCTTGCCAAGGAGGAAAAAGAAACTAAGCTAAAAAGGAGAACCATCTTGTTCTCTAAAAGTGACACGAATACTAAACTTTTTCACAAGTACGCAAGTCATACAAGAAACATTAACATTATTTGGGAAAACAATAAGCCAGATAGCTCTAGGGTTAATAAGTCTTTTAAGGAGATAGCGGAAGTGAGAAAGCAACATTTTAAAAGTCTAATGGTAGCAAATATTTGTAAATTCATGAAAATTATCACGCTATTTCCCAAAATTATCAGTGATGAAATGAACATAGACTTGGAGGTAGAGGGGTCTAAAGAGGAGATAAAAGCAGTTTTAAACTCAAAAAAACTAAAAATCATATACCCAATGGATGGACAGTTGAAGTTATGAAGAAGAATTTATGCTCCTTTATAATAGGAAAATCTATGCTGATGTGGGAACAATATATGAAAGAATACATACAATTAAAACTCACAAGCTTCCTACTGTAGCAATGATGCTAGAACTTGCAAAGGCGTAAGACAAAATGAATTGGCTCTTTCTTAGACTGTTGTTGATTCAGCTGGGAACAAACTTGCAGATTGTAGAATGGTTAATGGGATGCCTTACTTCAGTTCCTTTTACAGTTCTAATCAACGGGTCCCCCAAAAGTTTCTTTAATGCATATTGAGGTTTGTGTCAAGGGTGCTCTCTATCACCATTTCTTTTCCTATTAGTGGTTGAAGGTGTATGCTGATCACGGATGCAAGGAGAAGAGGGATAGTGAAAGGAGTAAAAATTTCTGACTTTGAATATTCTCATCTATTGTTTGTTGATGATATCATCACATCTGGGCAAGAATCACTAAGGGAGTTAAAAGGTATAATGCATATTTACTGCAAAACTATAGGTATGGAAATCACTATGAGGAATTCTACAATGTTGTTCAATGCTTTGGCTGAGGAAGAAAAAGCCTAAATCATGAATCTGTTTCCTATGAATTTTATGGAATTAGATCAAGGAAACATATACTTGGGATCTTAAAGCCTGCTGATTATATTTATTATGATTGAACTTGGTTGTAGAGAAAAATTGAAGCTCGAATTTCATTATGGTGCAATTGATGGTTCTCTAGGGGAGGGAGATTAGTGCTGGTCAAGGCTGTGCTGGAAAGTATTCTTGTGCATTGGATATCCGTTGTCCATATCCCTAAAGGCATCATAAACACAATAATATATATATTAACAAAAAAAATTGAAAACAGAAGGAAAATGAAAGGAATTTATTTAGTTAAATGGAGCCAGGTGGTAAATTTTAAAGAAGCTAGAGGGTGGGGCATAAAAAAATATAAATCTCTTCAATCTAGCTCTAGCTACTAAAAGTCTGCAGAGGTTAGTCTACAATGAAGGTCTGTAGGAGAAAATTACGAAAACCAAACATTTGAGAATGATTTCTACAGAAGATTAGTTTACAGAAGAAAGGGAACATTTTAATGGAAATTCTATTGTTTGGAAAGATTTGGTGAAAGCATTCCCATTAATTGGAAAATGGACAGCATGGAGGATTCAAAGGAACAAGGTAAGAATAGGGGAAGACCCCTAGATTGGCTGTAAAGGTAATTTCAAACTATGTAAGCTAATAAGAGATATCCATCTCTTAGGGATTTATTCCAAGGAAAATGCGGCAACAAATGATGGCAGGAATGTTTGATCTCATGGCTTGAATTTAGCATGGGATTTGAATTTGTGAGGGGTAAAAACTGAGGCAAGAAACCATAGCTTAAATTCTAGTGCCATTAATGATTAAACTTTCTAAACAAGATGAGCTAATTTAAGTGGTCAAAAAATGAGGGACCTGATGAATATATTTCCAAACTGGAATACAAGGTAAAGATGGAAGAAGAAATGATGAGGGAAAGATCCCCATAGTGGCACTTAGTTTGAAAGTTAGAAATTCCTCTTAAAGCTAAAATCTTTCACTGGTTAGCTTTAGACAACAAAATTTTAACTTGGGATAAGGGGGTCCTGGAAGATGTCTTTTGTGTAAGACAAGTGAGGAATCCATGGATGACTTGTTTGTTTTTGCATGTGGGTTAAATATAGTTAAAGGGAGTATGACACCATTGTGTTTGTACTATGCAGCTTGGTGCAAATATTGTGTATTCCAAGTGGGCTGGCACAGAGATTGAATTCAATGGAGTTAATCATCTTCTTGTAAAGGAAGATGACATTGTGGGGGTTCTTGATACAGATGATATCAAGGATTTGAAGCCATTGAATGATCGAGTTTTGATTAAGGTAAGTTTTTGATGGCAATGAGTTTTAGTAGCAATATAACATTTTTAGTCCAAATTGTTAGAGGGGCCTTGATAAAATATTCAGGGCGAATTGAAATTGGGGATTTGAGCATGGACGCTATATATCCTCTTCAGAAAATCTCTGAGGGTTGAATGTATGCTATAGGTTGCAGTGGCAGAAGAGAAGATAGTTGGTGGTCTGCTCCTCACTGAAAGTGCTAAGGAGAAACCTTCTATAGGAACGGTATGTTAAAATATAGGGATTGGTATCATGCTTAAAGTATTCTAATAGGCAACTTTATTTTCAGAAACAAACTCTGATTACATTTCCTATGTTTTAAATCTAGTCTGAGCATAAAATAGGGCTTATTAGAAAATATGTGATGGCATTTTTGAAAGTTTGAGTTCTATTACATATTTTCATGTAAGTAGATAATTTCAGTAGGACCTGGTGCTTATGATGAAGAAGGAAAGAGGAAGACAATGTCAGTGACTGTTGGAAATACTATTCTATACTCGAAATTTGCTGGTAACGAATTTAAAAGTGGTGATGGATCTGAATATGTGACATTGAGGGTGTCAGATGTGTTGGCTATACTCTCTTAGCTTTAATATTGAATTCCCACTAATTGTTGTTAGTGTGGCTTTAATTGGATGTTGTAGAAGAATGTGAGAATTGAAGTGTGTCAAACCATGGGCATGTGCAACTGTCCAGAGTAAATTTGCCAGCAATTTTATGTGCATAACAAGTGCAAGCATATGTTGCAAATCAGTATAATATATGCAAGTCAATACTTAATTTCGGGGCTTGTTGTAATTAATAATGCTTGACACATCATTTTTTAATTCATTAGTCTGGCTCCTAAAGCACCAACAAAATAGGATAGAGATGTTAATCAAGGTTTAAATGTTATAATGATATTCTATTAATGGTTCTTGTTATATACTTGGCTCTGAACTTTGTGTTTGAGAGTTCTGTAGAGCTGTAGAGCTGTACAAAAAATATATAGAACTATTGTATCGGATTGAGTAGTGTGTGGACAGATTACACTTTGGATTGTGGATGGCTTATGGGACATGATAGATACGGTTGATATTTATTTTTTCCTTCACTGGGCAGGCACATGCCAGATACACTTGATTTTGATTTTGAAGTGGTAGAGTTAAGGTTTCAAATACAATTCCATTAAAGGCATTTTGGTAGAGTTCAATGTTCAAATATAACTCGATCGGGAGTAGATATCAAATATAGTTGATGATTTTGATCTTAAAGTAGTGAAATTTAGAGGTCAAACGTAACTCAGTTCAATATTTCACTCTTCACCAATTAAGCTAGTGTTCAAAGTTCAAACTGAACTCCTTGTTCGTTGACACTTGTCATACTTGGCAACACTCTACTCTTCACCATTGCTTGGTTGGCATGCAATGGTTGCTATACTATGATAGTATGGTAGGTATACAGTAGTACCCATCGTAATTTATGATACTTTGTAGTATATACAAAGCTTTGTTCAGGATGTGGAACAGATTTTTGATTGTTGAAAAATTTGCCGCTTGCTTTGTTGAGGTTTTAGTTCCCAAGAATTATTTGAAATTTGTAAACTTCTCAATGCTCATCTCTGGTTTTAAAGAAACACTAGTTTTGGACAATAATTTTGATTTGATGAGCATTGTTTTATATCAGAGGTCCTAGTTGGTTCCACTCCATTCTTAGAAGACCTTGTGCTTTGATGTCTCTTGCATCCTATTTTATCCCCCATAGTGCTTATTCAGTGTTGAGTTTCCTCCACCATATCTTTACCTTGTGAAGAATTTGAAGGTTGAGAATTTGTAGGCCTCTTGAAAAAGCATGAGGTCTAGTGTAAAGATGAATTTAAAGCAAAGTTAATTTGATTGGGAGAGCGAGAGATTTGAAGGTGGTGTTGAGCTTATGGTCAAGCTTGGTAAGGAGGTCCTTCTCAAGTAATATTTTTCAATGAATTCTCAAGGAGAGGAGTTCTGAGGAATTTTGAAGGGCCCTGAGGAAGTTTGAAGGAATAATATTTTTGGAGAAATGAGGATTCAAAGTATGTTGCGCTTGGTGATAACGAAGTTTTGAAGAAGAAAAGGAATTCTTCAAAGGATTTTGCCTTGATTGATAGAGTTTCCATTTTGTCATCGACAAATTGAAGGTGGAAAAAGGGAACATTGTTACTATATAGCTAGAGGGCCCTTGAGTTTTAAAAGTTATGTCACGGTGAAGATTTCTATCCCACAAAAAGGGAGATATGGGATAGTTTTATCCACCTCTCCCCGAGCTCCATTCAGGAGGTGGAGGGTTAATCCGCTGGATCAGAAGGAGTTTTCTTCAACCAAGGAAAGAAAGGAATGGTACGCAAGATCCCAAAAGAAATAACTGGAATCTGAAACGCAACATCTAGAATATGAGATGAGTAGCATTATACCTGCCCTTCCTCCTCTGAAACGCAGCATCTAAATTGACAGCTCTTAAAAAACACCTGCTTGAGTGAGCTCGCCCCCAGCAGATCAATTCTGTGAGTGAGTTATACTCATCCTTCCGGACAGGAAACACATATGGCACTAAGTTACTAGGATAGAAACCCCCTACTAAAGATATAGGGTGCGGCTCCAACCACTCCTCCCACTACATGTTGGTTTGACACAACGAGATAGGTTAAATGGGAAGGTGAGGGAGCCATTAACTAGAGTAAAGAAGGATGAGGAGATAAGCATTTTGACCTAGCTAACCCAACACTGACTAAAGCCAAATTCCCATAGCATTTGAACTAAGAAGTTCCAATTTAAATGATTACAAGAGATGGGCATGCCAAATTTAATAACATACTTGGTTTTTGGTTTGACTTTGGAGGAGTGAATGGTCTCACAAGAAATAATATGATGTTCTCCAATGTAGCTTCCTTGAACATGTGAAATTCTATAGGATATGATTGGCTCTACTAGTGTGTTGGCTATTATCTTAAATATCATCCAATATAGCTTCCTTGAACATGTGAAATTCTGTCTGTAGGACATGATTGGCTCTACTAGTGTGTTCACTATTATCTTAAATATCCTCCAATATAGCTTACTTGAACATGCGAAATTCTGTAGGACATGATTGACTCTACAATGTTCGCTATTATCTTAAATATCCTCCAATATAGCTTCCCTGAACATGTGAAATTCCGTAGGACATGATTGGCTCTACTAGTGTGTTCACTACTATCTTAAATATGATTTTAAACATCATATTTTAGAGTGAAATCGGTCTAAATTTGTTTGGAGAATTAGCCTTGTCTTCCTTGGGTGTGAGACAAGAAAGAGGAAAGTGGAGTAATTGGGTATGAAGGGAAAGTCAGGAAAGTGGGAGCAATTGGGTATGAAGGGAAAGTGGAGTTAAATGCTTGGAGGACTTCTTGCAGACATTTTCCCCTATGATTACACAACAGTCTTGAAAGGACCCTATGGTGAACTACAACAGTCTTGAAACAATTCTATGGTGAACTTGTCTAGGCATGGCGACTTTTGGGTTGCCATTTTCCGTCATTGTTCTCTCAACTTCTTTTAGAGTGTGACCTATTTTATAAAGCTTGTTTTGTTTTGGGGTTACCAACCTTGGAATGTGGTTTAAGACAGAATTCATGCCCTATGATGTATATGTCTCTAGCTTCTAGAGGAGTTGCAGATAATAAGTTTTGGACTCCATCAATGTCTTTGTGGTTTTTGTTTTTTTTCTCCATTGGCACTTCGGGGTGAAACACTTTTATTATGGTGTTTGCAATTGATCATTTAATTGTAGAATTTAGTGTCTCTATCTCTTTCTTTGAAGCCATCTAATTCTCGATTTTTGCTTTCATAGAATTTTTTCGCTTTGCCCTTAAATTTGTTATTACAAAATTTTACTCTTTAAATGTGAACTTCGTATTTGATGTTTGACCATCTCTTTTGTTCCTTCAGAGGAGAGCCATTGTTGGTTATCATGTCCACTAGTTTTAGTTTTTAACTAGTTGTAGTGGTAATTGTGTGCAAGTATACCAACGAAGGTCTTCCAATGCTTGCTTAAAGAAAATACAAGATTTTGAAGAAAAATTGCGAGAAATTTCTAGATAGATAGTGATACATTTGCCTTAAGGTATTCAACTTGTGTGAACATATCTTGTTTTTCAAACACCAAGCACTGCAAGGAAAGAAGCAATATCTACTTGATTGCTTCCTAGTATAAGTGAGAGGTATTTCAAGAAAAAATGATAGAGAACAGTCAAGGGAATGATCCAAAACCTCAAAACCTCATAAGTATTGGGTGACAACATTTAACCAAAGGATGATAGATTTAAAGGTTTCAAAAATAAAATGAGCCTGACATTGAATCCAAGTTAGATTTGCCAAGTTCTACACAAGTAATATTCCGAAAATAAAAGAGCCCATAAATTCCAAGATCATACCTTATTATTATACTCGCTAATCTTCTCTTAGAGATTCCACACTTCAGCCTACAAATCAGATTGTTGTTTATTCAGGACCAAAATATTTTGCTACAACTACTTCATTTCAAGCTCTAATGCCTAAGTTAGAGGCTGCTTTGATTGTCTCTTTGCCTAAATCTTAGCTAATTCTCATTCCAACTCAGCTAATTTTTTCCATGAGTACGAAGAAAAAATGTCAAAATGCATTAAAGCCAATATAAAAGATAGCATAAGGATCTCACAACATATGATGTCCATCTCACCTGTAGTGGCAGAAATTGATGAAAACGCCGAAGAACTTGATGGTACACTGGTGATTGGACCTAAAAATATCCTTCGAAGAGAAATCGTGGAACTGACAAGATCGGTTGCTTTGTGCTTGGACGTGCTTGCTGAAGTTTTGGAGAGCTGCAACCTATGCTGGGATCAGATTGAAATACTTTTTAATGGGCTACATAAACCCGTATACTTATAAAGCAATCTTGTTCACTAACTTTACTATAGAATCTCTCCATTCTTATCAAAATGAGACCAGCAATGGATTTTTGGTGAGGAGCCTCTTTTGGTAGAAAACCCGCAGAGGTTTTGTATGTTTCCAATACACTTAGATTTCCATCATATCTTAGATTTTGAAGCGAAGGTCAGCCGAAGAAAAATGGGTTCATCTGAGGCTATGAATGTTCTCTAAGATGGTTGGTTACATCCATTGAAACGGATCCTGGATGCAACTTAAATGGCCTGTAGGTCATCTTATACCAGTGGAAGAAACACAAAAAAAAGCTTCATGGCGAGTGGGGGTAGATCTTTCAAACTCCGGTGAAAATAGGGGCTCAATGAGAAGGGAATTATATTAAAATTTTGTGGATAATGGAACCACCGCTGGTAACGATTTTTGTGAACAAAATGGGTCAATATTTTTTTAATTTGATTCATAGTAAAAATATCCTTTGACATGGCGTTGTGACCTATATGCCACAAATCAAAGTGCATCATGCTCATGGAAGCAAAACAACTAAACAACCCGTCACATTCAGAAATGAAATCGGTAAGTTGACTAATGGAACTTCAAGATTTATTAATAAAACTTATCTGGGGATACAACCCTTGCAACTTCCAGGAGTAAGAACATGTTGACTTGAAACTTCACTTAGTTCCAGGAGTAAGCACATGCTGGCTATTTTATTTCATTTCTGCCATCACCATTTTTGAGTGCCAAAAGCCCCGTTCTCCCCTACATGTATTCTCATTTTCTAGGAATAAACACAGGCCAGCAATATTATTTCAATTGACATCATCAACATTTTTGAGGGCAAGAAGCCCCGTTCTCCCCACATGTATTCTAATTGACAAGTGCCAGAACCTTTCCTTCCCCTCTTCAAACTGGTGGTTGGACCCTGAATTCATTCTTTTATTGACAAATTCCAGAACCCTTCCTTCCCCTCTTCAAATAGGGGCTTGGATCCTTAGAAGTAGTGTAGGCATTTGCCGCATGCCAGAAAGCAAAACGTATGCAATATTTTTCCGTTAAAAGCTCAAAATAAGAAGATCTGGTGGCTCCTAGCCAATGTAGAAACGGGAAGGTCCAAGGTTCGATTCTTCAGACTCCCATGGTATTTCGCTGAAAGAGGGAGGGGGCTCTTGGAATCCTGAAAATTTGGAATTATCTTCTGAATTTTGAAATAGAATTAACATTTCCCACATATTCTCTATGTGGCTCCTCGTTTTCCAACACTTCCAGATTGCAGAAGATCGGTAATTTTGTCTTGTTCCTGCATGTAGATAAGAAAAAATAAACCCTGACTCCTAAATCACACTCTCATTCTCGTGAATACAAGTCCAAATAGCTAGATGCAGACATACATATAAGCCCTAAGCTTGGGTCATGTATTGAGTGAAGAAACTGTAGATATGGGAGATGGTATCAGGGTTTGATTTCAGAAGTTAGTTTTGGGTAAATGGTCGAACCCAAAACTCTATTAGACTACTGAAAATGTTTTTATGCTTGGGTTATGTATTGAGTGAAGCAACGGTAGATATGGGAGATGGTATTAGGGTTTGATTTCAGAAGCTAGTTGTGGGTAATGGGCCGAACCCAAAACTCTGTTAGACTACTAAAAATGTTTTTTACAGTGAGGATAGGAAATGAGTAAGAAGCCATCTTGCACAACACTCAATGAGTAGACTACAACCTGTGTCATTTTTTCTTCATGGACTCTAAATCAATGGTCTGATAGAAAAGTCAGGTTTTAAATATGAAACCGCTTTGTTTCCCGCCCTTAGACTATTGTGCACAGAGGTAATGGGTTTCTTGCCCTTAGACTATTGTGCACAAAGGTAATGGGTGGTCAGGTAGTGGTTTTAAAATTTTTTGTTTCCCACCATTAGACATTGTGCGTGGAGGTAACACATGGTTAGGTAATGGTTGTGAAATGTTGTAAATAGGGGAGGAGTCTAACTAGATTCTTTCTAATTATGTGTTAAGCGGTAAATAATTTTTATTTTTTATTTTTTAATTTTTTTGGAGGAATAATTTCTTCTATATGCTTAGTCATAGATGATAATTTATTTTATTTTAAAATGTGTAGTGTATCCATAAGGCGTAGACCAATTAGTTTATGTGGGGTTTAATCCTCGTCACAAGATCAAATCTCATGGGGAGGGGCTGAGGAGTCGAAATCACTTTGGGGGAATTAAACTTCCCAAGGGGCATCCAAGCTTGACCAAAGCCTCGCACAATCTTGGTGATAAGCATCCCATTGTGGGTAGATCGGTCTTCTTCCAACCAATAAGCATGTTGGCCCTGACCTAGGCTCCACCTAGCTACAAAAAAAAAATATGTCTGATGTAATTAGTAATATGTGTGGATAAATTTAAGGATTTAATTAAAATCTAATTAGAATAATAATATATTTATGTTGAGGATAATAATTATTTATTTTTTTGTTTTTAGAGGGTGTGTATTGCATAACATCTTAGATTTTTCACAATAAAGTGATTTGGTTGTGTTTATGCCATGCCTACACTATTGCATAAATCTTGTCTCTCAACAAAAAGCCATCGAAATCTAATACAAATGATACCTCTAACATTGCATCCTAATGCCAATTACTCCCACAAGCATTGATTGTCCTTCATGTGATCAAAATACGACCCTCCAATGGCAAGGAGATTTGCTTCTTCTCCACCAAGTTTCTATGTTTCTCCTTCAACAATATTCTTCCAACAAAGTAGGGTAGGCCTTGTGTGACATAAATGCTTGTGTCAATGGGGTCAAATCACAAGGAGATCACCCACCTTATGTGTGGCCTTCTTTTACATACATATATGCATGGGAAACTTCCATAAATTTCACCACCTTTGATGGATGGTAACTTAGGTAGACCATCAATGCCCAAGTTCCAAGCATATTGCACTTAAAGGACCAAGAGAATTGAACTTGTGACCTCACCAAAGTGGAGAGAGATCTCACACCTTACTCATGGCTACTTAAACTAACCCTCAAGACTATCAGACACCTAGCCTATCTTTGGAGAAACAATAATGGAATTGTAAATTAGTGATATTGTGCTAGATCCACACTCACATCTAATGTGGATTATGTCTAACCCTTTGCATTAGAGCCACCCAAGGGTGCTAATTACTTTCCCTCCCCCACAACACTTAGCATGCAACCCTCATCCATGCATTTGATGAACTTTGTAAACATAATCATTATCCACAAAGGGGAAGCTCCTCACTCCAATGTATTCTTCTCAATGTCTATGTGCTTCATTTGTTGTTCAACCCCACTCCAGTCCTCTCACCTTTACTTTGTGTTATATCCCTCACAACAAAAATTTATTTCATAAGCATTGAAGATAAATGCAACATCTGCACACTTCTATTCCATTTGGAATTTCAACCCTTCATGCATTCAACATGGCTCTCCAACCCAAACTTATTTTATAACACCAAAACTATGTTTTGACCCTTGTTATATTAGATTGATGTTAGTGGCAATATAAATAAATGGGATTCAAGGATGTTTTGTTGAACTAGAGAATGTGAATTATCAACCAAGATATTACCCAACAACCACCCTTTCTCGTTATTATATTTCAAGAATTTGGAATTCATTTGAGGCTAGTTGATTTCTACTTGAGATACTTCCTTCATCACGCCACTCATTTAGTGTTCAAAGGAAACAATTAGCAATATTTGCAGTTGTCATTTTGAGATCTTGGGTTTCATTATCGTGGGTTACCATTCATTGGGCCTTATTTTCCTTCCTCCTTTTTCTTATATCTAGGACTTAGGGAATGAGGTTTTTATTAGTCTAGAACAACTCATATATATAACATTTACATGAATTTGCACTTCAACCTTAGGGTTTAGACTTAGATACATCATTCTAGTGTATCTTTAATGATTTTGGCTTTCGATTTTTTCTTTTCTTTCATCACAAATGACAAAAAGGGAAATAATTTGTCAAAAATCTATGAATGCTTAATCGTAAAGTTGTCATCTCACAAAAATGAATGAACATCCTTTGGAATGGCATGGGATAAAATTTGACTAAAGTAAATTAGGGGTACAATAACACTGATGTCTAGCACTTACTCAATTCATCAAGTATATTCCCAAACCATCAAGATGACACACTCCTTTGAGTAAAATTGTCAAACAACATGGAACAATCTAGCTTAGAATGTATAACCAAAGCATCAAGAGTTAGAATCGAGTGTTTAAGTGATCCAATAAAAATTATACACATTGAAGATGCCATATACACACGGATCATATATATCAAGCTAAATGTGGTAGCTAAAGCAACCTCTTCCTACACCTAGGGTCCTAGATGGCTAAGGAAAGGTGTCATCAAACAAATGATACATCCATGAGTTACATATAGATGCATGTATCTTAGTTGTAAAATGATACTTAGCTCTCCACTCCATAAAATGTTGTCTTTTGAAGTACAGGGTTTGCATCTTCGGAACTTGACCTCATCATTGTTTGAGCTTCCATACACACACCACTATTTTGGGTGGTTTTCTCATTCTCTATTCTTTTTGTATGGAATATGTAACCATTGATTAGGAATCCCTTGTACTTATTCACGAATTTCTTGGGTCCACGTGCTAGACATTTAAGTGTATCAGACACCTTTCCATCTCCTTCCACCTATACAATTTTAGATTTTTAAATGTAGTTAGAATTCATACATTCAACCTTTGAAAAAAATATTTAATTTCCTACATGATAATATTCCCATATACTGATTTTTAAGTACACTTATAATATAAATAATATCGTTACTTGTTGTTTTAACCAACTAGTAAAATTATGGGTGTGGAGTTTCTGCAATAGAGCTTCATCTTTTTTTGTTTGGGTAATTGAGTTGGCAATCTCCATTCTGTGCATCCTAATTCAACAATTATGGACAATAGATATGGTGGTTAATGTGTTTTGATAAAATATGAATAAAATACTTTTAAAGTTAAAATATGTTAATCTACCCATGGATCTATGTTTTGTTAAACCATAAACAAACAAACAAAAAATTACAGGCCAAATATGTTACTTACTCTATCCATGGATCAACTTTGTTTGTGTGAAATAGAACCCACCTATGGGCTTGTTCCCAACTAATGTCATCTAGTTCTGAAGGAATTGGAGTAGATAATGGCTTTCCATCAAGGATAACTTCTTCAACTTCCTCATCCCACACTTCATTTCGACCATGTGTGGATCCAGTAGCTTCCATACCTTTCAAGTATCCTCCAAAAAAATTTATTGATTCCTTCGAAGTATAGCTTTCAACAATGCATCCTTCGGGCCTATTTTTGTTCTTAACATAAATCATATATACTTTTATGTTCCTACAAAATGAACAAAAGAGAATTAAGTAATGTCAAAAGCTTAAAAAAAATCATCTTGTTTTTGTGCTTGATAAAAAGTAAAGTTTCATGTACCTCTCAAAGGGGTACATCCATCTATATGCAACTGGGCCACAATATTGAAGCTCACATACCAAATGTACATTCAAATGCAACATTATATCGAAGAATGAAGGAGTAAAGTACTTTTCAAGAAAGCACAATGTCTCCACAATATCATTTTCCAACTTGTCAAGACTCTCTACTGAAACTGATTTTGCACAAATTTGCCTATAAAAGTGAATGGATAGCTCCCCGAATGTGTGGTCTTGAGGGAAAAGTATGTAAGAATTTGATTGAAGGTGAACATTAAAAAGGAATTGTTGAATTGTGGTAATGGACTTGAGAGAGGAATTGGCATTCACACTTAACCTTGGAAATTATGGGTTCACTTCAGGCAGTATTTTATTTCCTCAAAATCAAGCTACAGGCATCACTATATTTGGCATCACTGTATTAGCAATGCCTCGTTATACCTTTGTCCACGATATCTTCAACATATTCATTCTTCTATGGTCTATGGCTCATCAAAATGGATCTATAATGGTGTGGTAGTAACTCATTATGACTACATATTGCCTCTATATGCACCTTCTCAAGAAGTCTGTTCAAACCCAGATGTGATTCTTTAAGGCTCATATTTTTCTAAGGTATGGCTTATCTAAGTCTTGTATGTATCCTCCAGACCTGCACTCTAGACTCTGTTAATGGCAATTCTCGGTCATCCTATATTAGCCATGACACAGTGAATAAGGTATTAGCGATGTATATGTCATATGGACAGTAACACTCAGCAAAACTCATAACAGTGACTTAAATTCTGGACAATAATCTATTTTAACCTCATAAATTCTAATGTCAGTGACTTTCCTAGATGAGGGCAGTAAGATATATGGACACTAATGCAGTGATAAGAATATGTGTTGATAGTATGAATCTTGCACTTCCTACAGTGACCTGATCAACACACATATATATATATTCACAATTCAAACTACTTATATTAGGTGAGTCAACCTGTGGAGATGTTTATTTACAGTAGGTTCATTGTGATCCCAGAAATAGACCTCAATAAATGTTTGGTCACAAGCAGTGGAAGCATTTGATTTTTGCAAAGACAATCCTCTCTCAGTTTGAGGATAATTAGTCTCCCTGAAATCTTCTATACCCAGCATCAAGTAGCATAATAGGAATTCTGTTGAAGTCATCTCTCAAGAAGAAGTAGTCCTCCTAGAAGTTTGCAAGACCTAAAGCTATCATAAAAGTAAAAAAATAGAATCCTGAGCAGTGATATTTCTTGGTTCCCTCACAGTTATATGTACGTGGTACTATTCTATGTATGTCACCTCAAGCTCACCACTATTTATGGTCCAGCATTAAGTATGACATCGGTACTTCTTAGTAGCAATGGTGATACATTACAATACCTATAAATTGATGATAGTGTTATAGTCTTGTTCACAATCAAAGTTGTGAACAAGACATATATGAACTATGGAAAGCTTGATTGTCATCCTTTCAAAGGTTATATTCTATAAAGAAGTTATAGGGATCTCTCAGCTAATGAGTTAATAATTAGGCTAATGAGATATTGAAGCTTCTGTCTTCAGCAAAGAACATGTGATCCTAAATTTAACATGGTATCAAAGCCAAGTTGAGGACAAGCCCAAGCAGCAGTGAACGTAATTATGACAAGTCTCCGCGGCAAAGTAATCATCCTGGAGATAGAGTTGTTGTCCCCCGTAAAATACTACATTACACGTGAAGCAACTCTATCAAGTATTCAATCTCTGTGGCCTTGCTGACATAGATATTCACTTGTTCTGAAATCTCAATGCAATTTTGAAGTGGATAAGTTGAAGTGTTAATGATTGTTTTGGGCTTATTTTTTTTCTTTGGTTCAATCTGGTTTACTCGATGGGCTATTTCATACTTTTGGACACACACTTCTATGTTCTCTGTGGTATGGCTCAACCTCTTATCTAGGAAAGTCTACTGTGCAAAGATAGCTTAATTTCTGGAAGTTGGCCTGTATATAATGCAACACTAATTTACATACATGTATGCTAATACTTATAACTCCGACAATTGTTTGGCATACACACCAATTTGTAGACCTGAGTGCTAACATCTATATTCAATCTCTGCTCCATAACTGTTATAGACAATTTTGTGCCTTGCAGCATCAGGCATGAATTGTCAATAATCCAAGGGATCCAAAGTCCCTAAATATGATGTTCCTACCCCTAGAGGAACAAGGTCAGCAAACCAACAGCTCTCAGATCAGTTCTCCACCTGAAAACACTAAAAAACAAGCAATCCTGAAATCAAAGCAGGTGCTCCACTAGGCTTCTGCGCTGAAACTCAACTCCTCCATGGTGTACCTGCGTTGCAAAGCAGGTAGAACAAAGGCCACCTGCGCTGAGCGAGATGGGACAAGTGGCACACTGAGTCATTGCTCTGGAATCTTCCAAAAATGACACTTGGATCAGGGATTTCGCCTTGTGATGAGTCAGAGGCTCTGTTTCTCCAAGTGGAAGCAAGGTTCTCCAAGTGGACTCAAGAACTGAAGATCAACTGAAGAGAGAGAGGACACAAGGCAGCTACACATCAGTTGCAAGCTGACTCATCCTTTCTCAATTCATCTATATATTGAGCTCTCTCCTATGAGCTCAGGAGGCTGGAATTTTGTGCAAAGTAATGACATGCTGTTGGTTTCACTATAGAACTATTGGGTGATTGCTTGAAGGAGGTGAAGAGGAGAAATTCTTTCTGCTGGGAGGTGTTGCTGGATTGGGGCCTTCAATGGTTGTAACCTTCTCAGAACTTTACTTCTTCCATTAATAAAAGCTATTGATGTTCTTCTATATGCATTTGTTTCAATGATGTATTGTGATGATTGTATATTTGATTTATGCTAATCCTTGAATCAGTTATGGATGCATGCTTCTTGTAGTTTCCTTCTTTGTTATTTTGCAGGATCTCATTGTAGCTGGGCCAGCAAAAGAGCAAAGAGCTAGGAGCAAGCAACAAAGAGAAGAGATTGGAGCAAATATTAAGCGCAAGGCAACGGTTAGTGCATTTCTTCATTCTCTCTTGCTTTCATAAAGAAGTAAACCTTAAGTAGTCATGTTTACAGTTGTTGCTGAGGTACTATCACCCTTAGAGTGGGATAGGGTCATCCGAATCAGATACTTTTCCCTACAACAAACTGGCGACTCCGCTGGGGATCGTATCTGTTTGATTGTTTGTAGTATTTTGCTATTCATTTCCTGAACAAAAGAATACCAAATCGAAAAGCTTTTGACTATATCAAAAGCGAAGTAGAGGGTAGCTACTCTAGCTCATTTCTGAGCATGTTCATGATTTGAAGAGCTGATCTACAAGGATCCTTGTAAGCTCTTAGTGATAGCTTTTCATCTTCCTTGTCATCCCTTTGTGTGTACTTGACTGATAGCTTCTGATTTGAGCAAAAACTGTGATTTTTTGAGAAAATTGTGACCCGGAAACTGTGAAAACGCAACTTTCGTTTTCCAAAGCAGGTAGTACACAGGCTACCTGCTTTGCAACGCAGGTCCCGAAGGGGCTACCTGCGCTGAGAGCCAGACTGGCTGTGCAGCACCTGCGTTGGCCCAATTTTGCCTTGTGCATTTGGGGTTTCCTCCCTTTTTCTTGTCTGTTTTCACTATAGATTTTGCAGCCAGTTACCAGTCTTGTGCCTGTTCTGAAACCAACCTTACTTGCCATCATTCCGCCTCTGTTATATAACGAAATTGTACTTGTTCTTTTGTATTTCTTACATCATTTACAATTTCCCATAACGAAAGTGAACTAGTCTTGCTTTGGCCTCTTAGATCTGAACCTGTGTTAGGCATTTTGCTGGTCTAAGGAGTTAGCCTGTTTGCTGTCCATAGCTGATTAGTCTTTTTACTTTCGTCATTATGGTTTGATTTCATGTATTTCCAGTGATTAAACAAGTAAATCTTAAGGTGTCTTTTGATTTTGGACAAGCTTGTTTGTTTTCGCTTTAAATCGAAATCAAAGTTATATAACAACTTTCTTTTTGTAATACATCAACATTAAGAAAGGGAAAAGAAATACTTGCATTGTGCATTTTGCATTTGAAAAAGTTTGCATGATGATTTAGGAGAAAGTGCATTAGTTTGTGCTGTATGAGCTGTGTGAAAAGATATGCCTTTCTTCTCCCTCAGTAGTTAAGATTTTCATCAGTCAAAAAGATTTGAAAAAGCTTGCTTCTCATCTTAGGCTGCATTTAGGAATTTGTCATATACATCTCGTGGTGAACCTTGAAAGGCAAACTTTAAAAAAGATCAACTTAAAATATACTGAATGAACCTAACAACGCATTGAAACATAACGCAAACACATAGAGGTCTAAGCTAGAGACGTGTTCCGGCGTCGTTAAACGTAGTGACTGTCGATCTCTACGAAGGTGGGTGATTCCTCCTGAGAGTCAGTGGCACTAATACGGACTTGTGCTCCCACGTACCGTCGCGTATATATTGGGAGACCCCTATAGGAACAAAGCCTTTATCCTTAGGAAGCCGTGTCGGCCGCCCTACTGATCGCAATGCAGTGAACACAGCATTCACGAAGATTGACCACACGTACCGTAAAACGTATTCCGTGGTTTTGCAAAAGGTTTGGCACACCCTCTGCCTAGATCTCCAGAGCAGTTTCTTTTGGCCTTTTTCAAACTCTATAACTGAAAAAGTCCAACCGAGCATTTGTCACTTCGGGCTCGTTAATACATCGAAGGAGACTAGAGTCATCTTTAGCTTTTTCTCGACTCTTAAAACATGAAAAAGCAAAGTTATGTCTAAAAGCGTCTAATAAAATTCATTCAAATCGGAAACACAAATTTTCCCCTTTATATTTTAGTTGATCGAGTAATCCGCAATCGTGGAAGAAAGTCAATTGAATATCCGTCGTTCGCGGAGGCTTGCGAGTCAACCGTCTTTGTCTCCGGAGTCGAAAACAGTCCGGGCAAAACGAACTCGTCGAACCAGTTCAAAATCTCCTTTAAAAGTTAGAACAAGTGTTCCAACAACATCTGAGATTCTGGTTACTCCAAACATTTCCGGAAACCCTGCCTCTATAGAAGAAGTTCAACCACCACAGAAGGACAGTAATACTGATCCTAGTCTGGGGGCAAATACTTGTATAACTGAACCAGTTCCATCTGTAACCGGTCCAGAGAGTTTTGTTCCTCAAACATCTGTCGCTGTTGATACAACCCCTTCTTCGGCACCAGAAATCTTTTACGGACCTGACGGTCTTCCTCTTCCACTTGGTCTGATTGCAATAGAGGAAATTATAGAGGAACCGCAAGTATCCACTCCAACTCATTTTGGAGTAGGGGTCACTCTATTTCCTGCTACAACAGAAGTTTGTCCATCACCAGTGGAAGTTCCTGTGGAATCACTAGGCAATCAGTTGGATAGACTCAAAATGTCTGAACAACCGTCGACATCTAGGACTGTGTCGAATGACACGGTGACGGCAGAATTACCTGCTGCAAATCCAACAATGTTCGCCGGCATACCATCTATCCCAACTAGCTCTCAATCGCTAGAAGGAGTCCACCAAGGGACTATCTCGGCAGTATGGTCTGTTCCTGTTTATTCCGGAGTAATGTCTGGTAACTCTTATGGTGAGACTCATCAAATTGAACCTTTTGGGAATCAATTTAGACCATCCAGTCCTCCAGGACAATCAATTGCCTTGAGTTCTGGATTACCACCGTATGGGGGGCAGTATGCCCTTTCATTACCCCCTCCGGGAGGGTACCCATACGGGAGTTCTCAACCTTATTCAAGTTATGGTGGAATTGCAACAAGTAGTTGGGTACCTATGCTATCCCAACCACCAAGAGTTGTATATTCTATGCAACAGTGTGTACCTGTGACGAACATCCCAACTACACCGGCTATTGTAACCGTGTCGCAAGTGTTGGAAATAATACTGAGAGGGGGGGGGTGAATCAGTATTATCAGAACTATAAAACTTTTTCAATGCTCAGAAACATATACGCTACTTTCGTTAAGTGAACCAGCGTGTACACGCAACTGTGAATAAAGAAAACAGCGTATAACTAGAAATCTTATAATTCAATCAGTTTATCTTCAGTTAAGTGCATGAGGACATTATTCACCATATTAAGAGTAAACAGATGCAGTAGAACAGATCACACAAAACCACACACATGAACACCAAGATATAAGGTGGAAACCCAATGTGGGTGAAAACCACCTGCTGCAAGTCGTCTCTATCTTTAATATGAAACTTCAGTTTACAATCCTTTTGTACTGGTGCAACCTTATACCAGTACGCAGGCTACAACCTGCAGAAGGCTACAACCTTCTCTCGTTCTCCAAACTTCCTTGGAAGGGAGCTCCAACCCCCTTTGCTCTTGTACTAGCCAAGATACTAGTACGTAGGTGCTGGCCTACAATCTTCTTTCTTTCAGGTACCACCTTTCATACATTTTCAGACTGGATATTCCTGAAGCACAACGTTACAATCTGAAGACCACAATTCATTCAACTTTCACAACAAATCATTGAAGCACAAAACATCCAATACTAGCATCATCAATCACTGAACCACTGAAACCTGTCAATCACCAGTTACCAGAACACAGAGCAGACTACAGAACTCTGCAATAACAGTCAGACCCAACTGTAACTCAAAAATCAAGCTCCAAAATATATACGCTACTTCAATGAGAGAAACACGCGTATACACGCGCTTTTACCGAATCCAACCTGCGTACAGATCTAAAAATAAATTCTATCAACTTGCAGCTGTACCAGACATCAGTTAGACCCAGAACATAACATTGCGTCAGTATGCAGATCTAGAAATACGCATAATCAACCATATCATAATAGTGCATTTCAAATCATTAGATCCCGATCTATCCTTTAGATCTAGTCTTTCATCAACCGAAGTGATCTCTCCTTAGCTTAGATCAAGCAACCCAGAACCTGCATACCAGATCTCTTTCTTCAGCAGATATTCAAGCCTTTTCAAGATGATTTGCCTAATGATCTTCTCCTCCTTATATAGCCTTAGGCCTAGCTCAATACCAAGAGCCAAAACCATAGAAATCCAAAACCATCAACTTCAAAACTAGAGATCTACACGTCTGTCGAGGTACTTTGGTCCAAAGACATGGGCACAAGTACCGAGGACTAACTACCATGGACCAAAAGGAAACTTCCCGACATATACGCCCTTTTCTATTCATGCATCTGCGTGTATACGCGCGTTCGTATATAGCTCTCCTGCGTATACGCGACTTAGCATGCATATCACCAGCGTGTATACGCAACTTGAACTTGATTAACCGGCGTATATTAGATTTCTCTTTATTCTGTAGTCTGAACGGAGATCTGTCATCAAAGAGAGTTGCCATCAAGGACAACACCTGTATCAAAGCGCCACACCTGTGCCAAAATGCCAACAGCAAGTTCAAACGATGCCTGTTGTATGTCAACCTCAGATTTCTCAGGTTCTCATGCAACAGCCCCTTGACCCTGCGACCCAACCACAATCGCCTACTGGTGGGGCGACACAAGTACAATCGGGTACAATTACCCCACATCTTGGTCCAATGGTTAGTGTAGCACAACAACCCATGGTATCGCAACCGTGGATAGTACAATACCAACAGCCACAATTCCAACAAGTGTACCAAGGTTCTGAACAGCAAATCTTTGCGAATACTGGACAACCATTTATCCAAAATGGTCAAAATCAACCACTTTATAGTGGTCAAGTCCATCAACCGTATCAATCATACCAACATCAACTCCATTATGCTGGTATGCAAAGACCAACTGTTCAGGCAATTCCATCGTACCCTGGTTACGCTTCCCCTAACTTGAATCAACAGTTACCATTCGTGGCGACTTTAGAGTTGCCTGATTTACATCGGTTAACCAATGATCCAATCGCTTACGCCACATGGTGGCCAGTGATCCCGCACAAACTTCCATCCGACATTCCTAAATTCAATGGAAATCCAGGTGAAGACCCGTCGAATCATGTGATGACATTTCATCTATGGTGTTCGTCGAACACTTTAAATGATGATTCGATAAGGCTTCGCCTCTTTCAGAGGACATTGACAGGTCCAGCGGCGAAATGGTATATAGAATTGCCAAGAGCCTCGTTCGACAATTTTAGCTCCCTTGCCACGACATTCTTAACCCACTTTCAATTACCAATAAGGTATGAAACGGGAACAGAGATATTGACCAACTTCAAGCAGACAACCGCAACTCATATATCAGATCATATACATGAATGGCGACGTCGACGTAGAATGGTTAAAACGTATGTTCCTGATCAGCTTTTAGCTGAGTGGTTTATAAAGTCGTTACTTCCGGCCATAACGGAAGATGTGGCGAAGGGAGGAGTCGTAACAGAAGAGCAGGTTATTGCTCGTGCGCAATATTTGGACTTAGTATATACTCAGTCCGGCACGCTCTATGACAAGATACCAGACACCCCTAGACCAGAGTTTTCAATCCCTCCTCCTCCTAAATCGAATAGTGACTCTCATGCCGGCGATGGCATGATTGGCTGGCACGGCAAACTCGAATCTGAAAAAGGCCAATCAAAAGAAGGCCCGTAAGGATTCGAATCAAAATGCGCATGAAGAAATTCTTGCTTCGGAAGTAAATGCCGTATCAACAGATAAGAGCAAAGAAACCAATCAACCAGGGAGCAAGAAGAAGCAAAACAAAGGGAAGAAGAATAAACAAGGTGAGTCATCCCCTAAGAAAAATTCTTCGAACCCTCCTGGGAATAGGAAACCTAATCCATGTCAAATATGCGATGAGAAGGATCATACCACTAAGAATTGCCCATTCAAAGCTGAGCTGAAGAGATTCTTTAAGAGTCCTCATACCTCAACTGTGTCAAATGATCCATTTCCTAACCCAGGTCAAAATCTGGTTGATAGCGGAAACGCTTCCCCATCTCAAGTGCTTATGTTGTCGGTTTCAAAACAGCAAAATGATGCTTTGATTTCGACAAGGAACAAAGATTACGGGAATCCACAGGTGTCGAACGATAAAGGTAAAGATCAACCTAGCAGTTCGACAACAACTTCGGCAGAAGTTGTACCCCCCATCACGCATGAATTAACGATAAAACCGCCAAAAGGAGTAGTACACAAGTCGACATTTAATCCTCGTGCCAGAGTGGCACAAAATTATAACATAGTGGAAGATTTGGCGCAATCGCCATCTGCTATGTCGACTCTTGAGGTACTACAACATTGCCCATCCCAAAGGCAAGCATTGTTATCAGCAATTGGTGGGGTGGATCCTAAAGATTCCAATCTGGTATCCTTTGATCACAAAGGGTATGATCCTCAGTTACCAGCTCAACTAGCTTTCCTCGTCCAAGTGAAAGCCCTCAACAAAACAGTTCATCGAACGATTATTGATGAGGGAGCATCGACATGTATTATGTCGATGAGTTGCTGGAAAACTTTAGGATATCCAACCTTGTCGCGATCATCGACAACATTAAAAGCATTCGACGGAAGGATATATACCCCTTATGGTATCCTTAATAACCTGAAAGTTGAACTAGGGGGCAAAACAGTAGAAATAGATGTTGAAGTCATCGATGGCAATCTTGACTATAACATCCTACTGGGAAGGCCATGGATTTATGCCATGCAAGCTGTTGTGTCGACTTATTTTAGGAAGATCGCATTCCCCTTTGAAGGAGGGATTACGGTCGTCGATCAACAAAACTTCCTCCCTAATGGTTCACAAGGTACAGGAAGCGTTCCTATGATCCATTGCAGTGACCGGTCGATTCAGGATATTGGAGTAGGTCTGTTGAAAGATCCCACCATGATGGGAACTTTCGCGCTACCACCTCCTATTTGCATAGGAAGTGTACCGTTTGTAGCAACATGCAATATGGTATCCACCTTGAAAGTCACAGAAGACAGAGTCGCTATGGATCATGCAATGGTTTTGCCACCAAGCCCCATTGAAATATTGTAGCAATCAATGTTTCATACCTGGGAGGCAAATCCCAATCAGCGCTCTTCGAGCGTTTGGGTAGATAGATCTAGAGAATATGGTACCCCATTAGATCCTTGGTCGAAAGTACATGGGACTGACGAAGGAATCTTACAATCAATGCTGATTGAGGGAGCACCATGGAATGATCACCACCATCGTTCCCTTCTTCCGGAATATGAAGAAGATACTCGACACGACCTATACCACCCTTCAGTTTTTGAATTCCTAACAAATACTGTAAATACGGTGGATTCTGAGCGAAACCTATCCAATATTGAAGAGACTATAGCCATAAATATCTCGACAAAACCTGATGTTGTAGAGAATATTCATGTCGGCAAAAGTTGTTCCCCTTCAGAACTGGAAATATATGGTGCTCTCTTTCGCGAGTTTAGAGATGTCTTTGCGTGGTCATATAATGAAATGCCAGGCATTGACTCGAGCATCGTTGAACATGAAATTAAAATGTATCCTGATGTCAAACCAGTAAGACAACGGCTTCGACAGGTACATCCTAAGAAAGCCGCTGCCATTAAGGCAGAGGTTGAGAAACTTCTCCATGCTGGATTCATCTACCCGGTTCCTCTAACCGATTGGGTATCGAATATTGTCCCTGTTATGAAAAAACAAGGGACGATAAGAGTGTGCGTCGATTATAGGGATGTAAACCAAGCTTGTCCGAAGGACAACTACCCTACACCCTTCATCGACCAGATAATTGATGAATGCGCCGGATGTGAAATCTTTTCCTTTATGGATGGATTTTCCGGGTATAATCAAATAAATATCCGCCCACAGGACCAGTCAAAGACTGCATTTATTTGTCCGTGGGGCACATTCGCTTATCGAAAATTACCCTTTGGTTTAAAGAACGCAGGGGCAACGTTTCAGAGGGCAATGAATTATGCCTTCCATGACATCAAGAACATCGTTCAACCATATCTCGACGACCTTCCGGCTCATTCGCGAAAGCGGACTGATCATCCGCAGCATTTGAGAGCAATATTTCTACGCTGCCGACACTACAAGATAAGACTCAATCCACACAAATGTGTGTTTTGCGTCGGTTCTGGTCGTCTACTTGGCTTTGTAGTCTCTAAGGATGGGATTCGTCTCGACCCATGCAAGGTTCAGGCAATCATTAATTTGCCTCCACCTTCAAATTTGCTTCAGATTCAGAAACTCCAAGGGAAAGCAAACTTTCTGAGGAGGTTCATTCCAAATTACGCAGAACTTGCTAAAGGTTATACACGTCTTTTGAAAAAAGATGTACCCTTCGACTGGGACCAGGTTGCGCAAGCTTCCTTTGACGCTTTGAAAGAGTCTCTAGTAAAAGCATCATTAATGTACGCCCCAGATTATCTTAGGGATTTTAACCTGTATCTAGCTGCAGCGGATACAACCATCGCGATGGTTTTAGTTCAAGAAATCGATGGAGTTGAACATCCTGTATGTTATTTAAGTAAAAACTTAAATGATACAGAAAGTAAATATTCTTACGTTGAAAAGCTAGCACTTGCTGTTGTTCAAGCGGTACAAAGATTTCGACATTATATCCTCTTTAGGAAAACTACCATTCTGTCAGATTGCAACCCCATGACTTATATACTGTCGCGACAGTTACTGGGGGGCAAGTATTCCAAATGGATAGCAATCCTTCAAGAGTTTGATCTGGAATTTGTGAAATCCAAGTCAAAGAAAGCTCTGGTATTCGCAGAATTATTATGCGATCTCCCATCGTCGTCCAATAATGAAACTTCCAAGGAATCAATCGTGGACGAGACTTTATTTTTGATATCTGCGAGCGATGAATGGTATGGAGATATAATTATCTATCTCCAAACCCAAAAGTTTCGGCCAGACACCTCACACTCCGAACAGAAACGTATACGATACCAGGCAAAAGACTACGTGATCGTCGGTGATACCCTTTACCGTCGTGGTATCGATACAGTTCTGAGGAGGTGTCTCACCCATGAAGAAGCCGAAAAAGCCCTGAATGAGTGTCATTCAGGCGCGTGTGGAGGGCATAAATCCGGCTTCGCTACAGCCCAAAGGATATTAAGAGCAGGATATTTTTGGCCAACCATGTTTAAAGATTGCATAATCGCAGTCCGAAGTTGTCATTCCTGCCAAATCTTTGATAGCAAAACCAGAAGACCACCCGCACCACTGCAACCAATAGTTGCAGTTGGGCCTTTCGCCAAATGGGGCATCAATTTCATGCAATGTAACCCCACCTCGACCGGGGGGCATGGGTATATTATAGTCGCAGTTGACTATTTTACCAAATGGGCTGAGGCGATGCCTACATTGGACAATACTGGCGAAACAGCTGCCCTTTTCTTTTTCAATCATGTAGTCGCCAGGTTCGGCGTACCACAGGCTATAGTTACGGATCATGGATCACATTTTCACAATCACATGATGGTTGAATTAGCTGCCAAGCTAGGGCTATCTCACGACAGCTCTACCCCATATTATCCACAAGCGAACGGACAAGTTGAGGCAATCAACAAGGTCCTGAAGCGTATGTTGCAAAGGATGATCGGGGTTCATAAAAGAAGGTGGCACCTACTCCTGTACTCAGCCTTGTGGGCTTACCGAAAATCGGTAAAGAACGCAACCGGGTTCACACCTTTTCAATTGGTGTATGGCCTAGAAGCAGTCTTACCAATCCAGTGCGAAATTTCGTCGCTTAAACTCGCAATTGATCTCCTCCCCGGAACTTCGGAAGAAGAGGCTCGTTTCTTGGAATTAATCCACTTGGATGAAACCCGTCGTGATGCCGCTTTGGCTAACGAAGCCCATAAGAAACGAGTCAAGGCTCAGTTCGACAAAAATGTCAAACCCCGTGTCTTCTCAGAAGGTGATTTGGTCTTGCTTTATGACCAAGAATCCGATAAATTAGGAGCAGGTAAATTCAATTCCTTATGGATGGGCCCCTATATTGTTAAAAGAGTGTTAGCAAAAGGAGCCTACGAGTTAATAGATTACGACGGAATTCCACTGGCGCAGCCCCGGAACGGGCTGTACCTCAAGCGTTACTATGCTTAAATAGTAACCTGCATGCTTTTGTTGTATTTTGTTTTCGCCAAAGTTCTTGTTCTGGTTGAGTGATTCGCCTTTTTCATTCGTTGCAGATGTCAAACCTTATGGAGACATGTGTTGGATATGCCGACGGAGTGAGTCGTAGTTCGCGGAACCTATCCTCCGCAGCCTGGGCCATTTTTGATCCAAGAGGCGAGTTAGTAATTTTCAGAGGTGTATGTATTGGGCAATCAACGAATAACATCGCTGAGTATAGCGCGTTGATAGAACTACTCTCTGATGCCATCAGACGTGGCATATGCCGACTAATTGTCAGGCTAGACTCACAGCTCGTAATACGACAACTCAATGGTATATATTCTGTTCGCAATCCAGCTATTTATCGCATGTTCCTAAGAGTAAAGATCTTGGAAAGACGATTTGATTCAATTCAATATCAACATATTTCAAGAAATCTAAACACATTAACCGACTCATTGGCAAACTATGTGTTAAATAGACATTTGCAACATTTATAAAAAGGACACATCATAAAAAGTGTACATATGAATCATCCAAATCAACCAGAATGAAAATCGAAAATCAAAATATATATAAGCTGTTCATAAAGTTCATACATAATGTTCTGTAACCGAGACAAAATTGGTCATATGACCTAAAAACTCCAAAAGTGCTAGGGGGCACCCTATCCTAGTGATGCTCCTGATAGTAAGCCACAGTCTGTGCTATCATGCGCAGAAGATGGGTCCATCGTCTAGGTACACCGATAGTATGCTGCTGCATCGGTAAAGGTAACTCGTCAATCTGTACATCCGGAAGACCACGGGTAAGGTTCTCAACCTGCCCCTGCACAGCTGTAAGGGTCTCAGTATCGCTAAGATCACGGATAATAACTCTCCGAGCAGGTTCCTCTACCGGAGCAGCAACAGGTGGTCTCAGACGAACTGCCGGACGAACAGGACCAACATCTGCAAGCACACATGAGTTCAATTAAAGTCTTGATAGAATAAAGCACAAGAACATTATAAATGAAAACAATGAACAGTAATATGGTTGAAGTTCTTACCAGTAGCATCCCACTGAGCACCGTCTGGCAGTACCATATCCGGATCACCCCAGAAATCCATACCAACATATGGGTACTCGGAAAAAGCCATCTCCTGGCGATCGAACCACCTGAAGAAAGCGGCATTGAAAGAAATCTGGGATTGACCTGCATGTCTGGACATGTGATCGACCCATCGCTGCATACGTGGCTCGGTAGGAGAAGGCACTCCGAGATCAATATACTGAGGTTGCATCAGAGGGATCTTCTCCAAGGCGAAGGCAGTCAGAATCGAACCAAAACCAAAGTTCTTCAGCTTCCCGTCCTTCACCTTGTTCAGTTGATTTTTCATCTGAGTAAGCACTGCATCACTCCAGTTGAAGATCTTCGGTTGGAGACACTCCAAGGCATGCTGCATATGAGACCTGTTGGCAACATGTAAAGATGCGCTACCGGCCATCCTACCAAGAGTATACAGAATAGACCTGAGAGGCCTGCTAGTAACATCACGGATGACTACCTTGTCGTCTCTGCTCGGCTGGGACCCCTCCCTGCAATACTGGCGGACATAGTCTCTCACGGAATCATTCCCCCGAACTATACCAGATAAAGAAATGGGAGCACCCCGCCTTGACAAGCCAGTCAAGAAGTAAATGTCTGTCACGGTCAATGGAATAGGTTTGTTCCTGATCTGGAATACTTGGTTAACAGGATCCCAAGCATCAAGCATATACTGCAGTAGTGAAATCTGTGCTCTCATGCTTGAGATACGGAAAAACTTCAGCATACCACAGTCTCGTAGCGCGCCCACCGTAACAGGATCATGAAGGGCAATCATATCTTCTTCTTCATGTTCTCGTTCTCGCCATGTGAGGGCCATCTTGATCAAGAATCCCTGCAAAACAAACAAGAGAATGAGTCAGCTCCTGAAATTGATGAAAAACTGGCGAAAATTTCATCAAAATCTGTGAAAAATTGTTGTTTTTATGCCCCAACGCAGGTGCCCAGTGTGCTACCTGTGTTGGGGGACAAGCTGCCTTCAAACAGCTTGAATCCCAACGCAGTTTTCGAATGGGGAACCTGCGCTGACCAGAGGGCGCCCTGGCAAAACCCCAGAGGCTCAATAGAACAGCAAAACAGGCATAAAACAGGAAAATGAAACCATGAAAATGAAGAGCTAAGGTTTAGCTCCTCCCTGGTCCAAACGGCGCCGAAAATCGTCCGCAGAATCTCCCGGAATCAGCTGGTGAAAATCAAGGGGAAAGAGGCTCCTCCAAAGCTCCAACAAGCAAAATGCAAATGAAATAGTAAAGTGAGAGGTAAAAACCCTTTTTATTTTCTTTTTTACGTAGTTCAAGGTAAATATTAATGTGTTAATCTCATTTTCAAGTAAATATTACTCATTTCTAACTAGTTTGTTGCAGCAATTTGAAAATGCAGTGCTATCAGTGAAAAAGAGAAGCTAGTTATGGTAAAAAAATCAAAAGTAAACCATATAATCGAGCAGTTTTAGCACACAGTTCATGCTCGTTAAAAAATAAACGCAAGATCCGAGCAGTTTTAGCACATAGTTCATGCTCGTTAAAAAATAAACATAAGTTGTGAGCAATCTTCCCCTAGAGTTCAAGCTCACCCAGAAAAAATGAACCGGTAAATAACCTTGGTAAATGTAACCTTTGACAGCCATATTAAAGCCCTTGGTCGTGTTCTTGCAGTCTCACCTCCATCCGTTCATTTGGCCAATCGTTCATCTCCATATGTTTGTTTACCCATTTTGAGGAACAGCTGCGAAGAGTGATTTCACTTAGCCATCCTTGTGACACTGCCGTGATTGGAAAATTCCAACCTGCACCTAGAATCTGCTGCTATCCCTGTTCATCACTCGTTCCTCAAAAGACGAGTCTTCTTTGAGCTCTTTTCTCCTGACTCGTAAAATATGAAAAGTTTGCCGAGTTTTGGCCTTCCAGCTCATTAAACGACCGGAAGAGCTATCCCTCCTCTAGATTTTAATCTTTTTGGACATGAGGGATTATTGCACAAAAAGATCGAGCGCTTGTTTTGTTCAGCTCGTTAAAGCGATCGAAAATCCATCCCTTCTGTATTATTTTATACTTTTTCGGACTTAAGGGATTAGATGACGAAAAAGGAATTCTAGAGTTGACTTTATGTACCTTTTCAGACTCTCTAAAAATGAAAAGGACCGAGTTATCCTTGTCGTTAGACTCGTTAAATTCATTAAATAGCGACAAACTTGTCTTTAGACGAGAACGAATTTCCCTATCGCTAGGCTCGTTAAAACATAGCGATGGGCTTGCCCGAAGGGCAAGTTATAGAACAAGCATATGTTATCCTCCTCAAGCTTGACAAAAATAAAGAGGTACTGGTTAGCAATGACTGGGGAAAAATTGGGAGAACCTCACAGCTTTAATGGTAGCAAGTCGCTCTTGAACATGACACTTTGTCCTCCGTATCACATCGGGTTGGGTTGTTTCATTCACCGGTCTCATAACCATGGTCCTCGCCACACCATCCACATTTGGGGTAATGCTACCGATCCATCACATCAGTGTCGTTATATGTTCAAGAGATGTTGTTCTGCAAAGAGTCAACTGTGTCCCATCCACTGCCATACATTGTCCTTCATCCATTTCATGACCGCCACCCTGAATCATACATCACAGTTTGTTTTCACCTCATCACAATCACTAGCTCCGTTCCGTGTCACTGATGTGGGATTCATTAAGGCCCTCCTTTGACGGATCGCTCCTTGTCGACATCAGCTCATTATCCAAGGAGTTGATCTAGGAACAACCCCTTCAGTACTTTGAAGCTTGCATGCCTCAATGGCAAGTTTCTCACTTCCGGCGACAGGTATACATCAATGACCTTCGACCAGAAGATTTTGCATGGTGGTCGACACCAAGTCCTTTATTCCCACCATGTGAATTGTACTGCTGTACCTTGAGGGTCATCATCCTTATCGGTGATTCCTCTCGCGCTTGTTAACGGTTTACATCATTGACCGGTAATCAAGTGATGTCTTTCCATGTTCGACTTCAAGAAATTCTCACATGGATCAACTTGTACATCGAGTGAAGATCGGAAGAGATTGAAGACCCCGGATCTAGTTTCATCCATCCGGGCTGCGATATATATTCAGGATATAAAGACATTTGATGTGTACATCATTGCAACAGATGATCATCCTTCTCAAAGGATGATAATTTCAGCAGAAAATTATCAGTCTACCATCAGACGATCGTCTGTTCTATGTACCAAAATGAATTTATAAAGCTGAGCATGGGAATGCCCGCCTCAGCTAGATCATGAAAAAGTATGAAAAATAATGTATTGTATTGTATCTTATTACAGGACACTTCTCAGCAGATTGAATGAACTTCGGATCCTCCTACTAAAGCATTTCACCCGATAAACGACCTCATACTTTAGGGGGCATCTGTTATAGACAATTTTGTGCCTTGCAGCATCAGGCATGAATTGTCAATAATCCAAGGGATCCAAAGTCCCTAAACATGATGTTCCTACCCCTAGAGGAACAAGGTCAGCAAACCAACAGCTCTCAGATCAGTTCTCCACCTGAAAACACTCAAAAACAAGCAATCCTGAAATCAAAGCAGGTGCTCCACTAGGCTTCTGCGCTGAAACTCAACTCCTCCATGGTGTACCTGCGTTGCAAAGCAGGTAGAACAAAGGCCACCTGCGCTGAGCGAGATGGGACAAGTGGCACACTGAGTCATTGCTCTGGAATCTTCCAAAAATGACACTTGGATCAGGGATTTCGCCTTGTGATGAGTCAGAGGCTTTGTTTCTCCAAGTGGAAGCAAGGTTCTCCAAGTGGACTCAAGAACTGAAGATCAACTGAAGAGAGAGAGGACACAAGGCAGCTACACATCAGTTGCAAGCTGACTCATCCTTTCTCAATTCATCTATATATTGAGCTCTCTCCTATGAGCTCAGGAGGCTGGAATTTTGTGCAAAGTAATGACATGTTGTTGGTTTCACTATAGAACTATTGGGTGATTGCTTGAAGGAGGTGAAGAGGAGAAATTCTTTCTGCTGGGAGGTGTTGCTGGATTGGGGCCTTCAATGGTTGTAACCTTCTCAGAACTTTACTTCTTCCATTAATAAAAGCTATTGAGGTTCTTCTATATGCATTTGTTTCAATGATGTATTGTGATGATTGTATATTTGATTTATGCTAATCCTTGAATCAGTTATGGATGCATGCTTCTTGTAGTTTCCTTCTTTGTTATTTTGCAGGATCTCATTGTAGCTGGGCCAGCAAAAGAGCAAAGAGCTAGGAGCAAGCAGCAAAGAGAAGAGATTGGAGCAAATATTAAGCGCAAGGCAACGGTTAGTGCATTTCTTCATTCTCTCTTGCTTTCATAAAGAAGTAAACCTTAAGTAGTCTTGTTTACAGTTGTTGCTGAGGTACTATCACCCTTAGAGTGGGATAGGGTCATCCGAATCGGATACTTTTCCCTACAACAATAACTCATATACTTCTAAATGATCTCGGGCACACTAGTTTCGTTCTTGTGAAGTCCTCTGTCATGACAATGTTTTTCTAAATTGTTTTGATGCTTAAGTTCTGATATAAATTTCTGAGGCTAGCACCATCTGAGGAATTTTTTCAGAATTCACACACTTGACAAAGTGTTGAAAAGTGTTATGTTGAAAATAGACCTTGAGGATCTAGACACAAGCTTAGCTCTGTGGCATCAAATGCAAGAAATAGTTCGGTTCAGTCTATGTATTGTGTACAAATATGTGGTGTATTCCTTAATTAATACAACAGGTCAGATCCCTTATATAGAGACCTATAACACAAGTTTGGTTGACCTGAGCGTATAACTAAGTGGGTATGAGTCAGCTAGTTTAGTGATTATGATTTGATCTAAGGATTTGGTCTCCGTATATGTTGGTGCAGAGAATCTGAAGATCATGGCTTATTTGATGTACACTTTGACTGCATTCAAATCAAGTTTTGGGACAGATTTCTAGAATTACTGATGTCACAAGGATATTGGTTCTCTTGTTCTTCGAGAGTGTAAGGTCCTTATATGGTAGAGGGCTTTGAGACAAAATATGCATAGAATTTATTTTCTTGTAGGAATGAGTGCACTTAATGCCCAAAACATGTGATGAATGGTCAGCATTCTGAGGTCTTGACTCCTAAGTCCTAACTGAGCATGTTTCTTCTTTTTGAAGCTTAAGGAGCTAGGAGTAAATAGTCCCATTGATTCCAAGTTATAAAGCAATGATCCAAGTTCCTTGACAAGCAAATTCATGCATATCCATGGGAGCTGGTAACAACCACCATTTTTCCCTTTTAAAGGATCCTTATTTATGTTTCATATCACTATAGGAGTGACAAGGAAGTTTCCTTGTTTGCAACAAGCCGAACTGATGATACATTGACAAAGATTTTTTACCTCAGAGATGTCCTCTTGCAGGCATGGCATGTTATAGAAATAGTCTTCTAGCAGGAAAGGATCACAAGGATCCTTGATGAGAAGGTTCTTCAATATATGGAAGAATCTTGGAAAGAGTATATTCCACTAGAAGTTTGTGGATGCAGTCTGGCATATTATGGAAGCAAGCATCAAAGAAGTTTACTAGTTTAGTTGCAGCATGAAGGCATAATTGAAGTATTTTATCATCTTGAGAAAGGAGCCTCATCATAGACATTTTCTTCAAAGAAAGAGGCAGTTCATGAAAGAAGTTGACTAGATGAAAAAATGAAGGAAAGAGGTATGCACATATTTAGATAAGATCTCTTCTTTAGAAAGTAGAATTCATGTATTCAGAGATATGGTAGGAAGAGTTGGATGCAGAAATATATTTGGAATCATGTGCATGGTATGTCTTTGTTAAATACTAGATGAAATAAGGACTCTTCCATATGGGTACTCGATGTATAGAAGCATGACGGTTGTGCATAAAACCTAGTGATATTGATCAACATCCGATATGGTCTCTGTTAGGGTCCTACGTTCCATAGTAATCATGATTTGTTAATCTTTCAAGTCAATCAAGGTCAAAAGTCAAATTTTGGTCTATACTAGCAAAATTTTCCAAGTTATAAAGCAAAGAGTATGAGTCACTGTATAGGTTTCATTGCTACTCCCACTCCAAAAATGAATATCATTTCATCATGGTAGGTCATCTCCATATTTCATGAGTATTTTGATTAATCATGTTCAGTCAAACCCTATCAATCATACTTGCACCTTCTTTCCTTAGAGATTGAGTCAAAATTCTGCTACTAGGATTTTTGTTGTGCTTTCCCTTTTCCATGGCTCACAGCAAAGGCCTTCCTTTTAAGCTTATAGCTCCTTCATCATCCTTCACTAACCATTCTCCATCATTCCCCTCATCAAAATATTTTCATTTCCTTATTTTACCAAAAACCTTAGAAACTTGTTGCGCTTTTACCCTAGGTCTATGTTTTGACCTTTTCCCCCCTTTTTCTCACTATTTTTGAGAAATTTCACTTCTAGTATTTTCCTAACACCCATACCTATCCCCCATATTTTTCCCATAATTTTTCCTACCTCCCTTCCCTCTCATTCCCTTCCCCTAAGTTGCTGCTCTTTTGCGCTATGCTTTTACCTAGTCACCATGTTATCGTCATATCTCTTAAACCTCACACCCGTTTTCCATGAAATTATTACAGGATATGCATGGATATGAAATGAAAACACCCACTCAATTTCAGCTTAAAATGATGGACGGTTTTCAAGAAATGAGCCATCGTCATCTATAACCATTTTGGGATTTTCTCAATATTTGTGACTCTAATTGGGCTGAAATGTTTTGTGGAGGTTCATTATGATGATATTAAATTTATGTAAACATTTCATCCCATTTGGATTTACCGTTTGGGAGATATTCCCAAAATACAATTCCTACAGGAGAGTTGCTGCGCTTTTGACTCTATTTTTATAATCATTTTCAAAAGATATTTATGACCAAATGGATATGAATTTTGGAAAAAAAAAAGAAGGTTTTCTTTAATCATGGAACCAATCACAATAACCTTGTTATAAAAAAAGCTAACCTTGATAGGCTGCTGATCAAGTAGACTTTGAGTAACTCTTTCAAACCAATCTTTTGGTTGAGGCTTAGCCTCCTTAACCTGAGAGGGCTATCTCAATAGGTTTAAGATTTTTTATTAATGATTAGATGGATAACTCTAGGAACAAAATGGACAAATGTATAACAGGTTGACTGGTTGAATCAAAGATTGGCAAACATCTATTGGCCTATGGAGTCAAGATAATCTTCAACAAAACAACATGATCAGCAAAACATGGAAGTCAAGGCACTTAGAGTTTAGGTTTATAAATAAAACAGTAACACAATGAATGAACACAGTTTACAAGCATGTGAAGGAAATTAGAGCATTTTCCAATGAATTCTAAGTACCACAAGCTCATACCACTACAAATAAGTAATTGAACAAGGCCATAAGAACATCAAACACATAAACTCCTTATGAATCTTGAGTAGTCAAACTAATCTCTGTATTAAGTATGAAAATCATAGTTTCTTACAATAACACAACTTTATTTTGCTAATGAAATTACCAACCCTAAGGAATTCGATTCTCAAGCTTTATATAGAGTTTTACAACCTTGGATACTATGATCCATCTTTAGAGGAATTTGAATTCCTAACTTTGACACCTATCTATTCACAAAACAAACTACTTAATTACAACTTGACAACTAGCTGTCTTTAAGAGTCCTAATACAAATAGGAGTGAAACTTCTAAAACATGCTTTTAACAACCTTATCTATGACTTCAATACATTCTTTAATCAGATGCCAACCCATGTCTTCAAGCTTGATGATGTCCACAGTGCTGTTACAAAACCTGCTGAGTCATGACCTAACTGTCTTGATAACTAGGAGAGAGAGTTCCTCCTTTTAAGGCCTTTAATCCTTTATGCTTATCTTCGAGCAGTTTTGCTGGTATACATGTGGCATGCATTAATAATCCATTAAAATTTTATTTTCCACCTGTGCAAAGAATAGGAAACTCGAAAATATGGAGGAAAGGATAAAACATGACTGTGCTACAAAAATACTTTGTTTTCGTAGCATAACTTTTATATCATTTATGAAATACTTCTTGGAACTTTGCTTTCTACACCACTGCAATTTGAAACTTCATATATGATCACATGTCTACCAGCAACTTCAAAATTTGGAACTAACCAAACCTTACCTCCGGAAAGCAACCATTAGTGCTAAATGATCATCTTCAACAGTTTCGTAGCGTGCTACGAAATTGCTGTATATGCTCTTTTTCAACACGGCCTTCAAAAATCTGTAGTTTGGGAGTTTTTCAAAATTCCATGAATACTAATATGATCAACCAAAAATCAAAACCACTTACCCTTATAAGATGTTCTTCTTCACAGCTGTTCTTCCTTTTATATGCCAAAACTCTTTTTATGTGCCAAAACTATTTTAATATATATCCTTCACTGCGCTTTTTCATCACCCTGTTTCATTATTGTTGTAGACCCTTTTTCATATTTGGTTAGTTTTATTTCTAAGTCTTCAATTTGTCTCTTAAATCTCCTGTTTGTAGCTCTCAGTTGAGCATTAATCCTCCTTACAAATTTGGCTTCTTTGATTGCAGGAATAGTCCAGGTAAAGTACTGAGTTCCATTGTTTACTATTTCTGGTTTGGAAACCTTTTTAGCTTCCCAGAGAGCCTTCATCCTTTTGAAATATGCCCTTTCAGTAGCATGCCCTCTTTCTCTCACTCTTAGTCTAGCAATTTCATTGTTAGCAGCTTTTAACCTTTCTTCCATAACCTCGTAACTGGATTTTTCTGTTTGAGTGGCAGGAACTGTGTTTTTGTCACCTTTAGGTCTTGGATACGGAAAGTCTATCAACTCTTCTTGAACAAAAGATGCTTCTTCTATTCTCCCCAGCTCAATATTGGACTCTTGCATCTTCTTGGATTGCCTGGTTAAGGGTTTTCTGGGTTTGAAAACAAATGTTGTAACATCATCCTCAAATTCCAATTTCTTGGAGGGTTTCATTTTCTTCGACTTTCCTTGATCAAATTTTATCACATCTGCCTGCACCAAAGGGGATTCTGCAATATCAATGGCTTTTAAAATATCATTTAAATCACCCTTCAAGCTTGAACCTTCTCCCGAGATCACTGTTTTACCTTTCTCCTTTGCAATTTGACTTCTAGTCAATCTCTTTTGAACTGGTTTGTTGGTTGATTGTTCTTGTGTCATTCCTTTAACCTCAGATATCTTTTCCTTTGTAGATTTAGGAGTTTCAAGAATAACTACTGGTGCTTTGCTTACTTTCTCTTTCACCTGCTTCCTAGGTTTCAACTTGACATACCTTTTTGCCTTGGACATTACAAACTTGCTGGTTTCTGCTGATGGAGTTCCTTTAACCCTAGGGATAATGTCTATGCCTTGTTTTTCTGCTCCAAAGTCACATAAAAACAAAAATGAAGACCATTATTTGTTGATCCTTTTGAGTTCTTGTAGAATTATCAGTTTAATTAGACCATGATGAAACAGGGAAGTTTCACATTCTTGATATTTCAACTGTACTTTATTTTCCATCTTAGCTACACTTCTATATAAGAAGTAAGCCAAATATAAAAAAACCATACCAGTAAAATGTAATAGGAGTTTAAAATGATATGAATAAACCTTTTGATATCTGCCTTCATAGGTAAAATAACGTTGAATGTTGAAGAGAAATTTGGCATAGCTATCCTTGATGTAGTCTTTGGGAATTGCCTTGGTTAAGTCTGTTTCTACAAACTCTGGCTTTAGAAACACCTTACATGGTTCCATGTCGAATATAAAGTTTTTGAACCATGTATCTTGCCCCCTAGGAATCTCTGTCACCAAAGCTACGACCTCTGGAGAAATTTGCAAGTTCAGCATTCCGACCTTTGTGCTTGAGCCAGTGAAATGTAGTGCAAACTCCTTTGTCACCTGAGTATGTCCTCCTTGCAATTTCTTACAAAACTTCCAGCATCCTGCTTTCTTGAAGGCTCCTACAACGGATTTGTCTTTGACTAGGACCTCGATGCTTTCAGGCTCTGTTCTTAAACAATGACCAGACCTGTGACGTTTCTTCTCCTCTGTCATCTTTCCTTCTGAATTCTTGTAACAAAACCGACCTCGCTTGAAATTCTATTTCTTAGCCTCGCTTTCCAATGGTGGTCAGCCTCGCATGAATTATGGATGAGGAAAACCTTGGTGAAAAATTACCAAAGCTTACTGTTCAAAAACAATTCTGTTCGAGGGTTTGCATGCAAACTAAAATGATGAGACTAGCCAACCCTTTCGAATTTAAAATTATCTTTCATAATGAGCCCTAAATTCGAATTGATGAGTTTGGATGGCGGCATGCTTAAGGACTGACTCCTAGATGACACCTAATAATGAAAAATTTAACGGAATATTAATGGATTGATGTTTGACAAGATTGTTCTACGAATTCGCGCTTTCTTAGTGCATAGGGAAAAGCACTACGAAAAGAGCAGTGTTTTCGTAGCGCAAAATAGACATTTTATACTGTCTACACTACGAAAATGTGGTTTCAGGGCTAATTCCAAAAATTTTCAAAATGGCTTAAGCTATGAGTTTCTAAAAAGAATGAAAGACTCATGAAACATGGAAAAAGGATGTTAGACTTTATTTGGATATGAAAAATGAAACCGTTGAGAGTCCTAACCTATCACCTACCCATTAACAAAAAGGGTGACCTGACACTTATCTAAAACCATGACTAGGAGCAATGTAAACCCCTATTTTGGTGATAACAGTGGCTCCACTTGGGATAGTGTACCTCTGTGGCACACTAAGAACTCGTGGATCCAGTGCTATCCATTTTCTTTTTAATAAAATAGAAATACTTTTATTTGATTTGACAAGCATCTTCTTCAAACTATTGGGCCTACAACCCAGGCTTAAGCTCTCTGTTTCAGCTTATAATTATTAGCAATAAAACTGTCAAAAATGGAATATATACAATGTCATGAGTGGTTGATGAAACTTAAGCAAGTGTAATGCTTTAGGAACCTTCCATTGACAGGCCCTCCAGCATATGATCCTCCATCAATTTCCTGCAATATATAAGTGTTGTTCCCATGAAAACCAACAATCTTAAAAGGACCCTTCCATAAATTCTCAAAATTACCATGCTTGCCCTTTTACTCAGTTTTGGCCTCCCATTTCAACACTTTGTCTTGTATTTGGAAACTGTCTTCTTTAATCTTCTTATCAAATGTATTTTTAATTCTGTTTTGAGCATGCTGATGGTTGTCATAGACTTCATTCCTCTTTTCCTACAAAGCTATTAGCTGGTTTATCCTCCTCTGTACGGCATTTGGTTCTTCTTCAAGTCCTTGAATTAGTTTCATGACCGGTACCCCCAGTCATGTCGGAAAAATGGCTTCAACACCATAAACTAATTCATATGGTGAAGTCCCAATTGATCTCTTTGTACATATCCTATCATCCCATAAGGTGTACTTCAGCTTTAAGTGCCAAGCTTTCTTGTTCTCCTGCAATACCTTTTTGATGATTCTTACAATACTCTTATTTGATGATTCAGCAAGACCATTTCCTTGCAGATAGTATGCTGTAGAGTGTCCAAGAGTGATGTGATATTGATGACAGAAATTAATCATTTTCTTAGACTTGAAAGCTTGAGCATTATCTGTTATAATCTTCATGGGGCAGCCAAATCGAGACAATATATTATTCTCTAGAAAAGAAATAATTACAGAATCATTAACTTACCTTGTTGGGATCGCCTCTATCCATTTGGTGAAGTAGTCTGTTGCTGTGAGAATCTAGCGATGCTGTACTGATGATGATGGATGTATTTCTCCAACAAAGTCTAACCCCCACTACTAGAAGGGTGCTTCCACATACATAGGAACCAAAGGTAGAGGTACAAGTTTTCTTCTTCCTTCAAAAATTTGGCATTCATGACATGCAATAACTCTTTTGTAAATGTCTTTAAACATTGTTGGCCAAATATATCCTACTCTTAGAATATTATTTGTTGTAGCCTTCGAATAATGGTGTCCTCCGCAATCAACTTTATGGAATTCTACAATGACCTTTTCAGCCTCTTCTTCAAGTAAACAATTCAGCAAAATTCCTCCTGTATCTTTCCAGATTTCTGCCAAATATAAAATATCTCAAAGATTTCAGATTAACAAACCTTGCTTTAGATTTTTTTAGATCAAAGGGAGCTTTGTGATGTTGTAAAATAAATACCACATCTTTGTACCAATCTGAAACAAGATATTTCTCATCAATTGGAACCAATTCTTCCTCATCATCAGAAATTTTTGATATTTCTGCATTCAAATTTATGTCAAGAGAATCCAATTTTGATTGACTCATTAACTTTTCCAACTCTTTTCCCTTCACCAATTTGGTTGGTTTGATGTCCATGTCATATTCCAACAATTTTGTGATCCATTTTCCCCTTTAGCCATCAGGATCTGCCTAAGTTAGAATGTCTTTCACCACAGTACTTGGAACATATGCCACAATGTGAGAATGCAGAATGCAAATTTTGAAGTCTTTAATAGATTTTACCAAAGCATAAGCCTATTTTTCTAGAATATTATACTTCAACTCAGCATTAGCTAATGTTCTATTAAAGCAAGAGATAGGCTATTCAGTACCTTGCTTTCCCTTTTGAAGCAAAACTCCAACAATTGTATTTTCAGAAGCAAATGTAAAAACCAGAAATTCTTTTGAGAAATTTGGACTGATGAGTATCGGTGCTTGTGTGAGTGCCTTCTTAATTTTCTCAAAAGAATTCTTTGCCTCAGCTGTCCATTTAATATCAACTCCTTTCTTTAACATCCTTGTTATATCTTTGACAATCTCAGCAAAGATAGGAATGAAGCGCCTAACAAAATTCACTTTCCCAAGAAATGATTGAATTTCTTTCCTACTTCTTGGTGAATCTACCTTTTGAATGGAATTAACTCTGTTAGGATCAATCCTAATTCCATCTTCAGAAATAATATGACCAAGTAATTTTCCTGAAGCTAAAGCAAAGATGCTTTTAGTAGGATTAAGAGAGATACCAAACCTTCTACATTTCAGCTGAATTTTTTCTAGATGTTTCAGGGGATCTTCTTTTTTCTTTGAAACGACTATTATGTCATCAAGATAAACAACCACCGTCTTATCTTTTTCTTTAGAAAAAGAATGTCCATTTCTCTTTGAAAAGTATCTCCCGCATTCATGAGACCAAAAGGCATCTTGGCGTACATGAATGTGCCCCATGGTGTTGTGAAGGTTGTTTTCTCCTGATCATCCAGATGCACAAGAATATAATTGTAACCTGAGAAGCCATCAATCATAGACATTCTTTGTGAACCAACAATATTTTTGCAGAATTGAATCCATCTTGGGAAGAGGATTGTTGTCCTTTAATGAAGCCTTATTCAAATTCCTGAAATCAATACAAATTCTGATTTCTCCACTCTTCTTTCTAACTGGAACCAAATTTGCAAGCCAATTTGAGAATTTGATTGGGACAATGATTTTAGCATCAAAAATCTTCTTAATCTCATCTTCAATCAATGGCATGAGAAGGGGATTAATTCTTCTCAATTCTGTTTGAATGGTTTCTCATTTTCTTTAATAGGAATAGTATGTTGAATAATGGAAGGATCATATTGTTTGAAGTCAGCATAACTCTGAGCAAAAACATCAACAACCCTCTTCATCATCTCAATATATTTGAATTTCATATCAACTGAAAGAAACTTTGAAATTTTGATCATTTTAGGCAAAGCTGATGTACCCAGATTACAGTTTTCTACTTCCTCTTCATTAGCTTGTATCTTTGGCAATTTGAACACATCATTCTGATCAAAAAGCTTCTCAAGAGGAATAAGGCCCTTTGGTATTGAATTATTCTTTAATTGCAAGACTTTAGAATTTTCTTTAGACTCAACAAGCATGTTTTGTTGATCTACTTGAGTACTTTCAAATTCTTCTTTCAGCTCAATAGAATTCTTTGCCTGTTGATCATCTTCAACAACTTGCCAATTGGTGATATTATCTGGTATAACTGGTCTATGACGAAATTCAATCTCATATTTCTTAGAAGAATGAATAGGAATGACAAAAAGACTTGCCGAAACAGTAAGAGAATCAACAATGGAATTTTGGTCTCTAGTTTTGACAATGAAAGAATAGGCTTTAAAATTCTCCAACATGTCTAAAACTAGATTTCTATATGCTCTCATTCTTACATCCTTTGTTTGATAGACATCTTCAACTTGTCTAATAACCAATTCAGAATCTCCAAAAAAAGAAATATTCTGAGCCTTCATTCTTATCAAAACATCTAGACCCAAAATCAAAGATTCATATTCAGCCATGTTATTTGTGAAATCAAAATTCAGTTTATAAGAGTAAAACTTACTCTCATCACTTGGACTTGTAATCCAAACTCCTGCTCCTGCCGCTTCTTTTCCTGTTGATCCATCAAAGTATAATGACCACCATCCCTCCATTTCTTTTTCATTTACTTGTTGATTTTCTGCTTTCATTTCTTCCAGACCACTATCAACTGACTCATTGAAAAGAATGGCAGATCCAAGTTCAATATCAAATGAATAAATGGGAAAATTCTGAGGTTTATCTTTGCTGCTTACCATATAAGCCATTCTAGTCTCTTGATACAATCTCCTTTGTTCACAAAAAATAGGAATTGTGGCATAAGTAAGGTCCATATGCATTGTGCCTTTAATTTTTACTGCCCATGATCTTGATAGCAACATCCTAAAATTTGGCAGAATATCAACCACAACAATGTCCATAACAATTGTCTTTGCTGGGATTTGTGTTAGACCAACAACAACATCTTTGATTAAACCAATACATTGAACTCTTTTTGAGTCAAAAGAAAACAAATCCTTATATGGTCTTGTTACCTGTAACCCTAACCTTTCCATAATTACTTTGGGCATGAGATTATGAGAAGCCCCTAGATCCAACATAGCATTATGTAAAGTCATATCATGAATGCTAATGCTTACATAGAAAGGAGGAAACTCCTCATTTTGATCATCTTCTAACCTTGGACCCAAATATATAGTAGGATTATCTTCTTGGATATTTAAAATATCAGCAGCTCCTGGCTGTGAATTCAACATCTCAACAATATTGCTTCTATATTGATTTACCTTAAGAATCTCACTAAAAGGGATTGATATTTTAATATTGGAAATTTCATTCTCAAGGTTGAAAACAGAAGTAGACTTTTCAACTTCTTTGATAGGAGGAGGAAGTTGAGTGTCTTTTCTACCAAGTGGAGAGTCTTTCTTACCTTCAGCAACCTTTGGGGTATCATTTTTGGCTTCAGCAACCTTTGAAGCATATTTCTTAGGCTGCGCTTTGTTTGCAATAATTAGCACATTTCTGTTTCTAAGATTATATTGTTTTTTCTTTTCAAAGATGGCATGCTAATACCCTTTAAGATAATCTGAAGGTTCTTCTCCTTGATTGACCAAATCTGATTCATCATGCTCTTCTTTAGTCAAGAAAATTCCTGACATCTCTTCATCAAGACAATGGATAGATTCTTTAGGAATTTTAGGATCATCTTCTTCATCAACCAAATTCTGCTAAAAAGGAGGTCTCACTGGAGGGTCAGATTGCTGGTTTCTATTTTCTCTTGGTCTTTGTTGGTTTCTAAATTGAGGTTCATATTGCACAGGAGGAGCATAATTGTTTCCAAGAGCTAACTTATCCATCAACTTCTCCATGGTTTTCATCATTGAGTCTAATTTATCTTCAAGATTTGAAGAGGAAAGTTTCTCTTCTGCTTTCAATTTAGTTTTTCCCATTTTTTACTTTTTAGCAGCTATCATGTTTACCTCTACCTTTACTGCATTACTCTGCATTTCGGCAAGTGTAGGTGATTCTCTTTCTCTCAACAAAAGAGAAAATTCATAATCAAATGCTTCAGCATATCTCATTTGTGCAAGGGCATCTGGAGGTTTCAACTGAGCTAGAATTGAGTTAAAGACTTTATTGAATCTTTTTGAAAAATTTTGAACAGTTTCATCAGGTTCCCTTCTAAGGTTGTTATATTCAGTAAGTGCTTGAACTGGATTAGTTCTGTTTCCCCATTTTCTTAGAAAATTGTCTTCAAATTCAACCCAATTTCAAATGCTTCCCCGTGTAAGAGGTTTAAACCATTTTCTAACTTCACCAATAAAGGTCTGTGCAAATAGTCTTAGCTTCACATCCTCATCATCGACTTCTTCTCTGTCAGCAAAATCATTAAATCTGTCTACATGTTCTTCTATTGTAATTTCTTCATCACCACCCCAAGTAGGGATCCTAACAACATATTTACTAGGAAGGTCATGCAAAACAACAGGGAGCACAAGTGGGGCATACCTAGCAGGTGCAGCCATGATTAAAGGAGGAATAGTAGTTGTAGGAATAACAGGAACAGAAGATGAAGAACTGATATGAGGAGGACTACTTGGTTTGTGTAAGCTACTAGGAATGGCAGAAGATGAAGAACTGATATGAGGAGGACTACTTGGATTCTGTAAACCACTAACAAATGAACTCCAATTTGGAAGAGGTAAACCAACTTTAGATTTCAGTAGGAATTCGAAAGGGTCAAGTTCTTTCAATTTATCTCAAGCTTCCTTTTCTAACAATAGCTCATATGTAACAACTTCCCCAAACTTTTCTTTGTCTTCTTGTGACACTAGGGTTGAGGTGTCAATTCCTCTCTTTTGTAGGTCTATGATAATACCAATGAGTTCCTCTTCATTTTCTGATCTAAACAACACTTCATGAATTTTATCATCAACTTTTTTGTCTTCAGGACTTCTTGAGAATTCAAAGAGCAAAAATTTTGAAGAAGATGGAGTACCTGATATTTCTGAAAATCTTTGACTGGCTCTTGAAATAGTGTTTGGATTGTCTCTAAGGGTAGGTGGATTGGGATCAGGATTGCTCCGTGTGTATCTCCTTCTCGAAGCCACCATTAAATCTTTGAAAATATATGGAGTCACCAAGGTAGATTGCACCCTCGAGAAACTTTCTGAGCTCTTGCTACCTTCAAAGGTTCAACTTCTTGATTTCAGGAATGAGTAATCTTTAGGCTCCCAGTAGATGCACGAAAATATTATCACAAAATATGACCCTGATAGGCTGCTGATCAAGTAGACTCTGAGAAACTCTTTCAAACCAATATTTTGGTTGAGGCTTAGCCTCCTCAACCTCAGAGGGATCTCTCAATAGGTTTAAGATTTTTGATTAATGATTAGATGGCTAGCTCTAGGAAAAAAATGGACAAATGTATCACTGGTTGACTGGTTGAATCAAAGATTAGCAAACATCTATTGGGCTATGGAGTCAAGATAATATTCAACAAAACAACATGATAAAAAAAACATGGAAGTCAAGGCACTTAGAGTTTAGCTTTATAAATAAAACAGTAACACAATGAATCAACACAGTTTACAAGCACATGAAGGAAGTTAGAGCATTTTCCAATGAATTCTAAGTATCACAAGCTCATACCACTGCAAATAAGTAATTGAAAAAGGCCATAAGAACATCAAACACATAAACTCCTTTTGAATCTTGAGTAGTCAAACTGATCTCTATATTAAGTATGAAAACCACAGTTTCTTACAATAACACAACTTTATTTTGCTAATGAAAATACCAGCCCTAAGGAATTTGATTCTCAAGCTTTATATAGATTTTTACAACCTTGGATACTATGATCCATCTTTAGAGGAATTCAAATTCCTAACTTTGACACCTATCTATTCATAAAACAAACTACTTAATTACAACTTGACAGCTAGCTGTCTTTAAGAGTCCTAATACAAATAGGAGTGAAACTCCTAAAACATGCTTTTAACAACCTTATCTATGACTTCAATACATTCTTTAATCAGATGCCAACCCATGTCTTCAAGCTTGATGATGTCCACAGTGCTGTTACAAAACCTGCTGAGTCATGACCTAACTGTCTTGATAACTAGGAGACAAAGTTCCTCCTTTTAAGGCCCTTAATCCTTTATGCTTATCTTTGAGCAGTTTTGCTAGTATACATGTGGCATGCATTAATAATCCATTAAAATTTCATTTTCCACCTGTGCAAAGAAAAGGAAACTCGAAAATATGGAGGAAAGGATAAAACATGACTGTGCTATGAAAATACTCTGTTTTCGTAGCACAGCTTTTATATCATTTATGAAATACTTCTTGGAACTTTTCTTTCTACACCACTGCCATTTGAAACTTCATATATGATCCCATGTCTACCAGAAACTTCAAAATTTGGAACTAATCAAACCTTACCTCCGAAAAGCATCCATAAGTGCTAAATGATCATCTTCAACAGTTTCGTAGCGCGCTACGAAACTGCTGTGTATGCTCTTTTTCAACACGGCCTTCAAAAATCTGTAGTTTGGGAGTTTTTCAAAATTCCATGAAGACTAATATGATCAACCAAAAATCAAAACCACTTACCCTTATAAGATGTTCTTCTTCACAGCTGTTCTTCCTTTTATATGCCAAAACTCTTTTTATGTGCCAAAACTGTTTTAATATATATCCTTCACTGCCCTTTTTCATCACCCTATTTCATTATTGTTGTAGACCCTTTTCCAGATTTGGTTAGTTGTATTTCTAGGTCTTAAATTTGTCTCTTCAATCTCCTATTTGTAGCTCTCAGCTGAGCATTAATCCTCCTTACAAATCTGGCTTCTTTGATTGCAGGAACAATCCAGGTAAAGTACTGAGTTTCATTGTTTACTATTTCTGGTTTGGAAACCTTTTCAGCTTCCCAGAGAGCCTTCATCCTTTTGAAATCTATCCTTTTAGCAACATTCCCTCTTGCTCTCACTCTTAGTCTAGCAATTTCATTATTAGCAACTTTTAACCTTTCTTCCATAACCTCGTAACTGGATTTTTCTATTTGAGTGGCAAGAACTGTGTTTTTGTCACCTTCAGGTCTTGGAGACGAAAAGTCTATCAACTCTGCTTGAAAAGAAGATGCTTCTTCTGTTCTCCCCAGCTCAATATTGGACTCTTGCATCTTCTTGGATTGCCTGGTTAAGGGTTTTCTGGGTTTGAAAACAAATGTTGTAACATCATACTCAAATTCCAATTTTTTGGAGGGTTTCATTTTCTTCGACTTTCCTTGATCAAATTTTATCACATCTGCCTGCACCAAAGGGGATTTTGAAATATCAATCGCTTTTAAAATATCATTTAAATCACCCTTCAAGCTTGAACCTTCTCCCGAGATCATTGTTTTACCTTTCTCCTTTGCAATTTGACTTCTAGTCAATCTCTTTTGAACTATTTTGTTGGTTGATTGTTCTTGTGTCATTCCTTTAACCTCATATATCTTTTCCTTTGTAGATTTAGGAGTTTCAGGAATGACTACTGGTGCTTTTCTTACTTTCTCTTTCACCTGCTTCCTAAGTTTCAACTTGACATACCTTTTTACCTTGGACATTACAGACTCGCTGGTTTCTACTGATGGAGTTCCTTTAACCATAGGGCTAATGTCTACACCCTGTTTTTCTGCTCCAAAGTCACATAAAAACAAAAATGAAGACCATTCTTTGTTGATCTTTTTGAGTTCATGTAGAACTATCAGTTTAATTAGACGATGATGAAACATGGAAGTTTCACATTCTTGAGATTTCAACTGTACTTTATCTGCCATCTTAGCTACACTTCGATATAAGAAGTAAGGAAAATCTAACGAAATCATACCTGTAAAATGTAACAGGAGTTTAAAATGATATGAATAAACCTTTTGATATCTACCTTCATAGGTAAGATAATGTTGAATGTTGAAGAACAAGTTGGCATAACTGTCCTTGATGTAGTCTCTGGGAACTACCTTGTTTAAGTCTGTTTCTACAAACTTTGGCTTTAGAAACACCTTACATGGTTCCATGTTGAATCTGAAGTTTTTGAACCATGTATCTTGCCCCCTAGGAATCTCTATCACCAAAGCTATGATCTCTGGAGAAATTTGCAAGTTCAACATTCCAACATTTGTGCTTGAGCCAGTGAAATGTAGTGCAAACTCCTTTGTCACCTGCTTTCTTGAAGGCTTCTACAACTGATTTATCTCTGACTAGGACCTCGGTGCTTTCAGGCTTTGTTCTTAAACAATGACCAGACCTGTGACGTTTCTTCTCCTCTGTAATCTTTCCTTCTAAATTCCTATAACAAAACCGGCCTCGCTTGAAATTCTATTGATCAGCCTCGCCTAAAGTATGGATGAGGAAAACCTTCATGAAAAATTACCAAATCTTACTATTCAAAAATAATTCTGTTTGAGGGTTTGCATGCAAACTAAAATGACGAGACTAGCCAGCCCTTTCGAATTTGAAATTATCTTTCATAATGAGCCCTAAATTCGAAATGATGAGTTTGGATGGCGGCATGCTTAAGGATTGACTCCTAGCTGACACCTAATAATGAAAATTTTAACAGAATATTAACGGATTGATGTTTGACAAGACTATTCTACGAATCTACGCTTTTGTAGTGCGCGGGGAAAAGTGCTACGAAAAGAGCAGTGTTTTCGTAGCGCAAAACAAACATTTTACATTGTCTGCACTACGAAAACACGGTTTCAAGGCTAATTCCAAAAATTTTCAAAATGGCTGAAGCTATTAGTTTCTAAAAGGAATGTAAGACTCATGAAACATGGAAAAAGGATGTTAGACTTTATTTGGATATGAAAAATGAAACCTTTGAGACCCCTAACCGATCACCTACCCGTTAACACATAGGGTGACCTAACACTTATCTAAAACCATGACTAGGAAGTAAACCCCTATTTTGGTGATAACAAACCTCCTTCATTTCTTTAATGGGTGTTATGGTTAAAGAGATATGAGTTTGTCTTCATTGCTGCTCTTTTCGCTGCGCTTCTAGACGGTCAATTTTGGAATCAAGTTTGAAGAGGCTAAAATGATGTTTTTGCATGGTTTAAAGGCTCTAGGGTGTAGTGGACATCTCCAAGTTTCTTCACAGGTCTTCAACAACACTCAAAACCTCATTCAAGTCATCAAAATTTCAAGTCAACTATTTGTTGCGCTTCTGCCAGGATTTGTTGTGTTTCTGTGTGACCAACTTCAAGCTTGGATTCTGAACAAATGGGAAAGTATTTTTGAAAATGGGAGGAGGTTTTTGTTCATAACATACCAAAAAAAAACTTCTCTCATTGTTTACACAACAGTTACTGTCTTGGAGTTACAGGTGGCACTTTGAGACCCATTTTTCACAATTTCGCCAGGCCAGAATTGTTGACAGGGTTCTAGAACTTTTTGAAATTCGACTTGGTGGACCTCCAACTTGGCATGGTTGACCTCAAATATATTTGGCTAATGAAGTTTGAGGATTTTTCTATCATATCCCATGATTAGATCTTCAATTATCACATTTTTAGTTAGTCAAAAACCAAACCCTAGATAGTAGGATATGGGCAAATTTTGCAAATATTTTATCCATGCATGCTAGGGAGTGTGAGGGCCAAGTGCCAGGGAAACACAAGGGAGAACTCATTTCAAATGCATGGAAATTAATTTTTAGCAAGTTCTAGGTGTGATAAGGTGGGAGTGAAAAGTTATACTAGCCAGTGCGAAGGCATCACAAGGGAGAACTGGGTCAAAATGCTTGGAAATGAACAAATAAGAGTGCAGTGTGCTAAGGAGTGTTAGCAAATTCCAGGTGCCCCAAGGATGAAGTGTGTTAGGATAAGTTTAGAATATTAATTGAAGGAGGCAAGCCTATGGTTGTGATAAGGTCTATACAAAACTAGTTTTAGAGAAAGGGAGAATTTGGGTTGGGCACAACATTGTTTTGTCAACGACTTGGTTGGGTTCCCAAGTCACAAAAAATGTAAGGCTATCTATGAGGGCATGACAACTAGGGAGTTCCAAGGTGTTCCAGGGAATGCCGGGAAGTAAAAACACATGCTAGATAGTTCAAAGGCATTTTAGGCATGCTAAGACATGCAAAGTGCTAAGGCATGCCAAGAAGTTCCAGGCGCTAGGGTGTGGCGCCAACACATGCTAGCGAGTGTTAGGGCCAAGTTCCAAGGAAGCACAAGGGAGAAATAGCTTCAAATGCATGGAAATGAATGAATAAGAGTGTGACAGAGAGTGTTAGCTAGTGAGTACAAGGTGTGCTAAGTGTCAAGGAGTGCTAGGGAGTGACAAATCATGCCAAGAAATGCAGGGGATGCTAACATATGCTACATAGTGCCAAGGTATTATTAGGCATGCCAGATGTTATGGCATGTCAAGATGTAAAATTTGTTGCATAGTTGTTTAATTTTACGACCAAAGTTGGATGTGGGCATTGTCTTCGTAACTTGTTAAGTTGGATAAGTTGAAATTATACATGAGTAACCTAAGATGAGTTATAGAAAGTTCTTAGGTTAACAAGGCATAGTCTAGTTGTAGTAATTGTAACTTGGTCAAGATGTTGTTATAGTTGAGGCAAGATTTTTTTGGGTTCCCATGTTGCAAAAAATGTAAGGGTAGTTGTGAGGGCATGATAGCTAAGGAGTGCTAGGGCATGCTAAGGAATGAAAAGGCGTGCTAACACATGCCAGACAGTTTTGTGGTATGATGGTTTGATTTAATTTTATGGTGTTATTTTTATTGTCCACTTTGCATAGCACTATTTTTCCTAGTTCATGTGTTGACTCATAGGAAAACTATATTCTTATGACTTGAGGGAAATGATACACACTAATTACTTCTTAACAAATTGACTAACTATAACCACTATGACCTTGGACACATAATGAAAAAGTCTCCACAACAATGGTCTTAAATCGTTATCTTTTGATAAAAAAATATAGTAACGGGTACATAGCATCATTAAAAACTCATTGGAATGATCAATCATGACGAACATTTTTTGATCGTCACCAAAAGTAACCAAAAAGAGCATTGGTGAGGGTCAATAAAAGATCGTCACTATAAGTGTCACCAAAGAGAGAATTAGTGATGGGCCTTTAATGACCCTCACCAAAAGTGTCACCAAAGAGAGAATTAGTGACGAGCCTTTAACAAACTTCACCAAAAGTGTCATTGAAAATGGTTTTCATGACAAACCTTAAAGGACCATCACTATATACACTTACAACAACGTTTTTTAAAGACCGTCACCATATGAAATATTGGTGACGGACCTTAAAAGTTCGTCACAGGCATGAAGCGTCATCAAAAACTCATTGGAATGATCAATGATGATGAACATTCTTTGACTATCACCAAAAGTAACCAAAAAGAGCATTGGTGAGGGTCAATAAAAGATCGTCACTAGAAGTGTCACCAAAGAGAGAATTAGTGATGGTCCTTTAACAACCCTCACCAAAAGTGTCACCAAAGAGAGAATTACTGACGGGCATTTAACGACCCTCACCAAAAGTGTCATTGAAAATGGCTTTGGTAACAAACCTTAAAGGATCATCACTATATACACTTACAACAATGCTTTTTTAAAGACCCTCAGCATATCGACATTGATGACGGACCTTCAAGGTCCGTCACAGGCATGACCCTCACCAATGACCTTTTTTCTTGTAGTGGAGGTACTTTATCACCGTGATGGAGTATTTGACTCTTTGGGCGGAGGCACAACTTGTGAAGGATTGCGCAGGCACGATTGCTGCAAAGTTCCTATTTGAGTATGTACTAACATGATTTGGTTATCCAAAGATTTTGATGAGTGATTGCGGTACGCACTTTCTAAATGAAACGATCAGCACGCTAATGGAGGAATTTCAGGCATATCACCAGAAGAGCACGCCTTATCACTCGCACGCTAATGGGATGGTGGAAGCATTCAATAAAGTGTTGGATAATGCACTGACCAAGGTTTTTAGCGCTTAGCGAAGTGATTGGGACCTACGCATACCTGCGGTTCTATGGGCCTATCGAACGACATGCAAGAAATTGACTGGGCAAACTCCCTTTAGGCTTGTCTATGATGTTGAAGCGGTAATTCCTATGGAATATATTGTGCCTAGTTTGCACATAGCAGCACTCATGAGTATGACGGATCATGGAGCCCTAAAGGAGAGGCTCGCGTAGCTGGTTGAGCTTGAGGAAGAGAGATTTCTAGCTGGATTTCACCAACAGGTCCAAAAGTAGCATGAAAAAACCTGGCATGATCGACACATTAAGTTGTGCACCTTTAAGGTAAATCACTTGGTTTTTTTATATGACAACAAGTTTGATAAATTTCTAAGGAAGTTCAGGATGCACTGGTTAGGGCCCTATGTCATTAAGGAGATTACCGATGGAGGAGCGGTTCATTTGGTCAGATTGAATGGAGATCCCTTCCCAGGAAAGGTGAATGGTAGTTGCTTGAAGCCATACACTGGTGTTCTGGCCATGTGACTAGATGAAGGTAGCACAGTCTTAGTGCTCCAGGTAGCTAAAAGGAGGCATGGGACTGTAAACTACACTGCTCAGGTTAGGGTGTTGCGTGATTAGAGGATTGTGCGAAGCAAGGAAGTGTCACAGGTTTTTGGCAGCGTGAAGGGAGTTGCGCTACCTAGGGAGAAATCGAGCAGGTCAGCCGGAAAGTGACCATTAAAGTCATTGTTCATGATTTGACGAGAGAAATGCGGCCAAATGGAGCAGGCGACCGACATTTAAGATGAAATTTATGGCTTATATCCTTGAAATTTTTTTGCCAATCCGGCATTAATGAACCGAATTTGGGGGGAACGGTCATATTTGAATTCAAAATGCCCTACAAATTACAAGTGGTTGTCTAGCGAAAAACATTCAGAATTTTGAGAATTGAGTTGTTGAGCTCTAAGATGCACATGAATCGTGAGCGCTACAAACTTCTAATAGCGAGTAAAGTATTTGGGATATTGCTGAAGGACATGTTGAAATGTGGCAACAAGAATAATCCAATTTTAATTTGTCCTTGAATTAAAATTGAGAATTAAAATCAGAACTTAGTCTCACGAGTTGTTTGAAAAATAATTAATTAATTCATCTTGAGTTAATTAGTTGGAGAAATTCAAACATGAAATCTTTGTGAGTCATGCAACAGTTATCCCTTTGATTGAGGAAGTTATCCCTTAATTAAAGAGATAAGGATGAGTTGCCTTTGAGTTGTAATTAGTTAGCTCAGTTAACTGAGTTAAGTCCAGTTAAATTAGTTCCAAACAATTTGTGGAACTAATTGTGAGTTCAGTCAGTTAATGCATGCATGCATGAAACTAGTGTACTCCAGATAACTGAATATTCTCTCATAAATAACTCATGCATGTTAGTTTAGACAAAGGCCCAGTTGAGATTAAAGGTAGGGACAGTGTACTATCAGTTGCAAGAATTTTCCTATAAGAAAATCTCTTGCATGCAGAAGGAATTTATTCCTTGATATTTGCGCAGTTTTACAATGTGTTGGAGCAATGTGTGAGATCATGTCACACAAGGTTACAGTTGGAGCATCCAGGGAAAAAAATGCAAGGAAATAGGAGGCTTGGAGGACAGAGGGAAAGGCATATGAGTTGTCTAGTCTGTCTATGAGCAGTGAGAGGGGTTGTACTAAGAGTTGGCTAGTTGTGAGAGCTAAAGTTTTGTGTAATCCTAAGATATTTCCACTTGTATGATAATACAGATAGCAGAGTTTTTAGCTGAGGCTTTCGCCAAAGTATTCTTTTGTGTTTCATGTGTATTGATTCTTCTTCTATTATATGTGTTCTATTTGATCTTGCTCAGATCGATTACGCTTCCGCAAGTTTGATTGTAGAAGTAGATTAAGTATTTTTCTTTAGTCTATTGAATACTCAGATTAATCTACAGTGAGAATTTCTACAGGAGACACAAGAGTTCTTGCAGAACATTATGTCGACACCTGACACAGCTATAGATACCGAAGTAGAAGAGTTAGTTCCAGAAATGGAGATAGAGGCAGAAGTAGTTGCTCCAGAGGTTGTTGAGGTATTAGTTGAAGTCCCTAAATTGCCAAGAACATCGAGACCAAAGCCCACCCCAACCAAGGAAACCGTGAAGGATAAAAAGGGCAAGAAGCCTACAATACCAGTGCATGCATCGCCACGAAGAAACCCACCGAAGCCCACCGCATAGGAGAAGGGCAAAGCCATAAATTTGGAGCCGGAGGAGGAAGAAATTGAAGACATCCCGATGGATGAGGAGGATGTGGGAGTTGAAGTGGAGGAGGTTGAAGCCCAGGGTGCTGACCCTATCACTCAGTTTCCTGAGTATGTCCCTCCACACAAGGGCAAGACCAAGGTGCTGAAAGACATCGATGAGAGCAAGACCCCCTTGCAAAACCCTCTACTGTCGGATGAGATTATTTTTGAAGGACTACACTTGGTGTGGGTGCTATTGATAAAACTCGAGGATTGGGTCTTGGCTGATCATGAGAAGTTCCCACACTTGGTGACTAAGTAGTTGATGTGCCACATCATCGATACAAACACTGGAATGACCACATTGGAGCCGCAAAGGTGGCTCAGAGGAGTAGACAAGGTAGGGTTTCTCAACCTGCTTTGGGTTCTGCACTACAACCACACCTTGGTTATAGTATTGGTCATCAAGCAGCTACTATGCTTGGTGCATGATGGGTGTCTGTGGCTAGAGGAGCCAATACCCATCACTAATAGGTTGATCTACAGGATCACGTGATTGCCTTACATAGGAGAGAATCCGGCCATGATATTTGGTGGAAAAGGTGGTGAGCAGGCACTCATGGAGTCCATGAAAGAAAAGTTTAAGTTGGTGAAGAAGCTACGCTGATATGCCATATCCAGCATCTGTGACCCTGCTATAAAGGTAGCTACATAGATTTTAGCAGGGAAAATGATGAGGAAGTGCCACACTGATGAGGTGTGGCACATGTCATCACACTAGCAACCTAGTGCGCCAAAGGAGTCCATTTCAACTGGTCAGAATACCTTTTCAAAGAGTTCCTAGAAAACTATCGCGAAGCACAGGAGCTCAACAAAACATTCCACTACGTGTGGCTCTTGCTATCAATTGTGCTGGTGTGCCAAACCTACCAGAAGCAGTGAAGTACGCTTTGCTATGGGTGACCAAGGATGCGCAGTGCATCAAGGATAGTAAGATCTTCTAGATCTTGATGGAGATGAACATCTGCATGTCCATCAATCGCAAACCATGGTTGTCACCTACGGTGTATGCCAACCTGCAGGGCTATGCAAAGTTTAAAGTAGACTTTCACCATGTGTCCATCAAGGCGTGGAAGGACCCTACATAGAAATGGTACGACTTTCCTTACCTAGAAGCAGATGACACCATTGATGTAGTACTTGATCAATGGCCAATAGAGTGGCGTGCTACAACAGACTTGGCGGTGGGAGGAAGCAAGTCTACCGCGTAGAGAATGAAGGAGGCCAAGCTTAAGATGACACAATTGGCTGAAACGAGGAAAAAGGAGACCGCTGACAAGGATGAGGCAGAGCGCAATGCCGCTCAGTAGACAGTGAAGTAGACAGATGGGATAGAGCGAGGATCTAACAAAGGCGCAAGGTTGCCTTCACCTGAGACAGAAGAGGAGACAGATGATCAAACCGAACAGTATGGCACGGATCCAAAAGTGACGTCCACCCGCATCAAGTGTCCTGGAGAGCAGGAGAAAGGAGGTTCTAGGAAGAAATCAAAGGCTACCAAGACATCACTTTACCCCATCATGCTAATAGAGGGTGATCTACACGACATTGGTGACATGGTGTGGGATGTCATCGCGAAGGCCCTACAACAGTTTGAGCAGCAACAACATATTATCTTGGGGGCTATCCAAACAGGTTTGCAGGAGCTACATACCCGCACATCACAGGCTGGAACGGTGTTTAGTAGCCTTGCTATTGGCACTTTAGCAGCTGCTGAGATGATACACACAAAGGCCTCTAGTGCAATAGTGCTACCTGATGGAGCACTGACCATGGAGAATGAAGCTGATAGGCCCACTATCAGCACCCTAAAGAGAGTAGGATTGAATCTGGCAGCACTCTCTTGTGAAGCGCTCCACCTCTTGTAAGATGGAGTGATTGCAGAGCTAAGGGCTTGTGAGCACCATGCCATCTAGGTGATCAGTGAGTAGTGGATCACCAATGAGTAGATGGCACTATAGCGAGACTTTGTCATCACCGCTATGACCGAGGTGACCAATCAGAACAAGCGCATTATGCAGGTCATCGAGGAGGCATGCCGAATGGTCCTAGTGCTGGCCATTCCTAAGGAGGAACCAGTTGAGGTGCACATCCGCAAGCTGGCTACGGGGGTGTGTGATGCTCGCACTGAAATGGCAAGGGTTCAGTTGGATTTGAACATATAGATCAAAGAGTTACAATTTAAGGCCCGGCCTTCAACTCCGCCAGAAGTGAAGGAGCAGTGGGTGACCACTATCACAGAAGTAGTAGCGGCAGTGGACAGTGCAGTAGTAGACTGCACACAACTTTTTGAGCAGTCGTTTGAGGTCCTGACAAGCTTGCAGGAGGACCCTAATGTACAGCGACTAGAGACGGAAGTGTGCGAGCTATAGCAACATTATGATGAGGTCAAGGGCATAGCATGAACCGTCGCGCTAACACAAAGACTAGCAAAGCAACAGGAGACCAAGCATCTGAAAGAACAGGTGGATGCAGCACTGCACAAGGAAGCAGTGCTAGAGGCATGACTGAAGCCCTGGCTGGATGAGGCTTACATGGTAACAGGCTATATTAAAGGAAAGCTTGCGACTCTGCAAGAAACTTAGCAAAATCTTCAGGCCGACAGTTCAAGAGCAGTGACCGAGCAGATGGTCGAAGATGCAAAGTAGGTGGCAACTCGGTGCACCGCCGAGGTTGCAGTCATACGATTTGAGCTAGAAGATCTTCACGCTAAGATCTCCGCGCCTGCTGAGTGACTCAAGGGTGAGTGATGATTTTTTTTTTGGGGGCCTGTTGGGAACAGGATCCCCCAAGGATAGTTTTGGGGCTAACACAAATATTCCATGGACATAGCAAACATTAATCTATGGGGTCTATGAATCAAATGGGAAAAAAAGCAATCCATGATTTATCATATAGTTGAGAAAAAATTCTCTTTGAGGAAACATATGAGGGTTAATACCCCATACATCGTGTAAAATGATGGTGAAGTTTAAATCACCTCTGATAATGGCGTATGGGTTGTCAAACACACCCGTTGAAGCTAACTCCTCCTAGAATGGAATTCGATCAGAATAGGGACCATGGATATTTAAAACAAAAATTGTAGCATTCAAATATTTTCATTTCAACTTCAAAAGAATAGAGGTGTGATTTCACACCATAGGATTTGGAGGATTAGGTCTAAGGCCAAACCCCCTTGAGATGAGGAGTTGTTGAATTTTCCTTACCTTCTATATCTATTATGTGCCCTAGTGAGGAACACAAGACACTAGAGAAGCCAAACACATGATACTTTATATAATGGAACTATAGCAACAATGAAATTGATTAAGTATGCATAATATGTGATCCCAAATCATGTTTTCCCATTATTCCATCGAAAAGAAAAACTATAGGGCCCTCGTACCAAGGATCTTGGCCCTTCAGAAACCCTAGTACAAAAATAATATACAATTTATCCTTTGAAAGAACATAGGGATTGATATCTTCTCCTTTAGATATCCAATCTACCAAATAAATCAAATGCATACGTGAGTTAGTTCCTTCATCTTAAATTCCTTGGATTGTTGTTTTCCTTGGAAACTAGTTCTTTCGCAATCATGCTAAAACTTCTCAATCTTCTAGATATGATTTTTTAGATCTCATATATAACTTTCTTCTTGCATACATGACCTTCTAGCACTTAGGCAAGGTCTTTCTTCTTGCAGATCTAACCTTCTAGCACTTAGATCTAACTTTCTTCCTGCAAACATGATCTTTTAGCACTTAGATATGAATTTATTCTTACATATTTGAGCTTCCAACACTCAAATATAACTTTCTTCTTGTAGATATGACCTTCCATCAACTAGATCTTCTCAGTTTACTCAACCCATACAAAAATGCATCCATGTTTGCCTCTCTAGAGACCATATCTAGGCCATCAAATTCTACCTTTTCTTCAGTCACAATCGCCTGCAACAAAATTGGCTTCCTCTTAGGGATTCAACCCTAGGTCTACCATAAATGGCCTGACATTCCACGATCTTACATGAAGAAACTATCGTAGACATATCTCCCTCTCACTCATGAATAGATCACATGAATGATCACTTGCATAATGCGCCTTTACTAGTCCTCTCCATTGGTCTCTATTTATAATTTACTTTTAGTGTTTCTTAGGAAAACTATAGATCTGATTAGATTTTACCAACTTCTCCATTATAATATTAATTTGATTTATTTTCCCACTCACTTACAGTTAGAAATCATGACTTGGGTACTTTAGTCACCTCCTCACAAATGAAGTACCCATGATTTTTGGGAGTACCTCCCAAGCTACAAAAATTAACTCTCCCTCTTAGAAAGGAAGGTACATATATGCACATAGGAACATGATCCTCCTTTAGGAATTCTTTCCACCATGCATCCTCATCTTCCTCTACCACAACAACATAACCTGAAGCATGAACGATACCCTACTTGGATGTTCCCCTGCTATTTACACCTTCTCACCTCTTATTTTCTTCATAGGCCTTTAGACCATTTCATGGCTCCTTCTTGTCAACTATAAAAGACTCCTTTCTCACCTCTGATGATGCACTCTTCATGGGCTTCAAAATATCCCTCTTAGTCTGAAAACTCCCTCTCGAACTTGAATCCCTCTAAGACTTAGGAATCTTATTCTCTCCTTGGTTGATGGGATTCCCCTTGAGCCTGTACAACCCACTCTCTCAGACTCCAAGTATTGCTCCTATACTAGAACATGATCTCAAACCCCTTAGTCCCAATAGATGAGACATATAGCATACTACATTTGAGCTTTGGTACCCATAGTAAGTTTTGAACTCGTAGCATCCCTCCTGACACCATCATGAATTGAAAATTCCCTACTACTTTGACAATTTTCTGACTCTTATTTCCAATCTTCACATGTAGGCCAAAATCCCATTATTTCAGGCTCTCAAATACTTCTCTTGAACCATTTGTATGCCATAATGATCCCCTATTGATGAACCATGCACCCTCATCAATGGTTCTCTTAGAGGAATGAGAGACTAGAGAAATCTCATTGAACCTTCTCGCGAAATCATCCTGTTAAACAACAACCATGTTCTTTTCCTTCTTCTTCTCATAACCTCCTTTCATCTTGTGCAAACAATTACTTGCATAGTGACTGAGCTCATCACAAATGAAACACTTCACCTTACTTAGACCTTTATTCTTCTTTCCATGAATTTTATATTTTCCCTTCCCTAGCTTAATAGTGAGAACAACATTCTCATCACTGGTATTATTCTTCTATTGAAGGTCCTTGTCCTGAAGTTCCTCTTGGATGAATTCATCCCATATCTTGTTCCAATCAGGAAGCTTCTTATGAGATATTTTACCTTTGATAAACGGCTTTCGCTGATCTAAGAATTCGTTTAAGGAAATAATCACTAACTTAGGTTACGAAACATCATTATCAATGGTTATCAACCATCATGAACTAGTTGAATTATTGTGAGATACAAAGTCATGTCTTCTCCCTTTTTCATCTTGGTTTCCTTGAGCTTCTCTCTTAGTACCATCTTTTGATTCTTGTTATTATTTTGGAAAAAGTCTTGAATAGATTTCCACATCTCATATATCGTGACCTTCGTTGAAAGATGAGGTATTAAGTGATCCTTGACTTCATCAAAGATGATCAACTTGTTCTTCGCATCTAATTTGTCGTGATTTTCCAAATCATCAAAATGTGTTGGTTTGGCAATGCTCCTTTTGGAAAATTCCTAGATTTTGTTCGCAATCAACACTAGCTTGATGCTTTCTTTCCACAAAACGTAGTTGGACAATCCATCCAATTGGTCTTCATACCTCAAGCCAACAATCATCTTTGATATGCATTTTTTCCTTCAAATACAAGTAAACCATCTCCCTCTTAAACTGCTTCTTGTGCACACTCTGATCCAAATGTCCTTTCAAAGAAATTCTAATAAGATGTTGAATTTTCCTCACCCTCTAGATATGTTATGTGCCTTTGCTAGGAAAACAACACACTAGAGAAGCCCAACACACAAAACTTTGCAAAATGGAAATATAACACTAGTGGAGTAAATTAAGTATGCACAATATATGAGCCCAAATTGTGTTTTCCCATTAATCCGTTAATGAGAAAAACATTAGGGCTCATGTACTAGGGATCTTCACTCTTTAGAAACCCTGATACATAAAAATTATAATTTTTTTCCTTTCACTGAACCTATGGCTTGAAATCTACTCCTCTAGATCTTCACTCTTCCCAATAAATCAAATGCATACCTAAGTTGGCGCATTCAACTCAAGGTCCTTGGATTCTTGTTGTCATTGGTAACCCATCCTTTTGCAATCACGCAAAAACTTCTCGATTTTCTAGATTCGCTTCTTCAAATCACATATATAAATTTCTTCTTATAGATATGACCTTATATCACTCAGATATGACTTTCTTCTTGGAGTTTTGACCTTCTAGCACTCAAATTTGTCTTTCTTCTTGCAGATTTCACCTTCCAACACTCATATTTGACTTTATTCTTGCAGATATGAACTTCCATCACTCATATATGACTTTCTTCTTGTATATATGACTTTCCAGGAGATAGATCTACTCACTATAATCGACCTGTACACAAAATCATCCAAATATGCCTTTCTAGCAGCCAAATATAGGCCATCAAACTCTGCCTTTTCTTCAGTCACGATCACTTGCAACAAAATTGGATTATTTGTATGGATTCGACCCTAGGTCTACCATACATGGTCTGACGTTCCACAATCGTGTTTACAACTACTATCTTAGACAAATCTCCCTCTCGCTCATGAATGATCACTTGCACAATGTGCCTTTATGTCTCTATATTAGCCTCTATTTATAAGTCACTTTTAGGGTTTCTTAGGAAAAATTTGGATCCTATTAGAGTTTTACTCACTTTTCTCTTATGATATTAAGTTGGGTTCTTTTCCTACTCACTTAGGGTTAGAACTCATGACTTGGGTACTTTAGTCACCTCCTCACAAATCAAGTACCCATGATCTATGCGGGTACCTTCCAAGCTACAAAAATTAACAGGAATCATATTTGAGCCAAACTTTTGGTCATAGCAAAAAAATTTTCCTTGGAGGGGACCTACTAATAGGGCCTTAATACAGGGGAATAAGAGCCTTTTCCATGTCAAGCATCTTTAAAAGAAGGGATCAATATGAGGACCAAAGAGATTATTTAGAGGGGAAACATGGATAAGAGTGAGAAGGGGGAAAACATGAGATACATCATTTAAGGGGGAAGCATCAATATTATCCAAAAGATTAACTGAAAATTCGCTCAGATTGCGGATTTGGCTCTGGGGTGAAAACTGCAAGAAAGATTGGCTACAATTTTCCTAAGGTTCAGTGGAGAGTTGAAGTCCCATCTTTGGTTCCTATCCTATGCTAACCATTTAGATAAGTCCAATGGTTGTATGTTTTATCACTCAAAAGTTTTCCTTGGTTGTGGAAGGAAACTCATTGAGGTAACCTTCAAAACACTTTGGGATTGAAAGTTGGCCCTTCAATCTGGAGAGGGATTTCTCCTTAACTCTATAACTCAAGGTCACTGTAGTAGTAGGTCACTAATATGCTCATTGGCCATATTTAATTGGTAAAAAATGAATTTGGTTTGGAAAGGAAAGAAAAGGGACCATTGAGCATGGAGTCTTTGACAGAAAAATATATTTGCTAGTCACAGGTTATATGAACAACTATAACAAAGACAAGATAGATTATGGTTTCTTAGACAAATCATCATCAAGGTATGGTAGGAGACTATAGAAAATAAATATAAAAAATAGAGCAGTATGATTTCTGCAAATGATATCTAAGTTGAAAAACACATAAGTATTTCAAATAACATGAACTTGAACATTCAATATGAATTTCAATTCATAAATATTTATTCAAACACTGAAGATTTAATGATCAAAGTCTTGACTAAGGAGAAAAGAAGCACAGTAGAAAAATGGACAGGAAACCATCCATACATGAATATTTGAAATTGCACATATAATAATTCTTATAGCAAAATATTTTAATCTCAAAGGCTACAACAATACACAAAGTTTTTCCAAAAATTTCCAACCCTTAGTCCTCTTTCTTGATCTACTTTATAGAATACTTACAAACTATTCAAGATCCAAAAATAATGGATCTCAAACCTCTTTATATATTTTTAGTTTACTAAATAAAAGAAAAAATAAAGGAGATAATATCTAATCCCCAAGTCAAATTGATGAGATGGCTCTCCAACTGAAATTTGATTAGCCATTTTTCTAAATATAGAAAAATTTAATTTTTCCGAATTCTTAAAGAATAGGCTCCAAATATTATTTTGTATCTCTCAAACTGTGACAACTATGTAAAAAATGAGAGAGTATTTTGTGAACGGGTATGCTTCCAACAAAAACCTCTTTTTGTTTTCAAAAATTTGTTTCTAGTTGTTCAAAAACCACGCCTAAATTTACTATCTTTTATAGGAAAAAGATAGTAAAAATATAGAGTTTTGTAATCAGGTTCAAAATAGAAAGTTCCCCATGGATTTTGGGTTAGATTCATCAAAACTGAAGCTTGGTGCATGAATCCATCTTGAATGAGATTTATCGTGATTAGAACCCCTTATTGTCACATCAAAAAATGTATCTACTGTAGATGCTAATAGATTAATTGTCAGCGCTCTGTTAAAATATTTTCAAAAGGAATGGTGATGGATTAACTGCCAACAATGTACCTTGAATTTATTTAATATTTTTTTCTTCCTCCAGCAAAAGGTCTACATTATTGGTCTGTGATGGCTTGAATATTTTGTTGATGTATTTGTTGAAATAAACTTGAATATTGGAGGTCATTGAGCCCAATAATTTTATTTTTTATAAAAATAACTAAGAACCTCACATCAACAACCGAGAGCATATATAGGCACAAAGAAGAATAAAAATACATTTTTTTCCACAATTCCTATTTTTTAAGCGAATGAAATTTCACTGCCATTTAAATTTTCAGCGATTTCCTTTAAAGTCTTTGAACCAACACTCACAAAATATCTGTATGTGCTCCTAAGTTTTTTGTGAAAAAATTTAGACCTCTGTTCTCAGCCATTACCCTTGAAGCCGTTACCTTGAAACCAAATTGTAATAATAGTATGTATGGACTTGGGTTTGATATCTTCTTTGATATGTGATGATGAATGTTTTTGAGTTATGTTGTTTGATCATTGTATTAATCACTACATGTCTTTGTTGGATATTATGCTTATGTAACAATGTTTGGATACTAAGTGGCCTGATAGGACACTAGTGTGGATGTTTTGATGAATGTCTTGGTTAGTGTGCACCGCTGATTGTTGCCTTAGATATGAAGTTTCCTATCTTACTAGTTGGCCTATTGATGTGTTGGAAGACTCATGAATTTGGTCAAAATTGTAATGAAACTTTGTTTATGAGCCACAATTATTGTTGTGTAACTTCTCAAGTTATTTTTCCTATATGGTTAACTGTTCTCCATTGCTTGACAAAGATTTTCCCATCACTTGAGAGAGGGTTCCTCCATTCGTGAACTACGAGCAGGGCAAGCTTTCCATTTCATTGTGACCCCAAGAGATAGAAGCCACGAGATGGATTTTACATCTATCAAGTGATGCAATTAAATTCCTTTAGTAGTCACAAGCCCTATGGAGGTTCTCCTTTAGTGTTGCAATGGGAAGGTGTTGGGGCGTGATTATGTGGAGGCTGTAGGCTAAGCTCCACAATCGGCCTGAAAAAATTTATAATGGCAAAATGACTACTTGCATGCAAAGCTAGGACCCTAGTGGGACCCAAGATGGAGGTCTATGTGGCATGTTGGTGTAGACAGGGGTGAGAGCATGGCACTTGGAAGGTGTGACACATGGCACGCACTCGAATTCCTTTTGGCGGTGAACTGTCCTGATAATCAGTGACATGTGGTGCCTTTAAAGGAGGCCACATATTGATATGATGCCATTATGGGTTTACATTAGTATGGCATCATCAAGGTTACAAGGTCTCAAGTTTCACAAACTACATTGTATAGCTGCGATTGGAAGGAGTCAGGGAATGGGAAACAATCTTGAGAATTGACGTAAATATTCACATTCACGCTTTAGGGATTTGAGTGGGAGTGCCAATTTGTAGCGGTCTTGGTAGAAGGAAGTTATGATACATGAACATTATTTTCGATTGCCATAAGTTTCATGCAATAGGACCCTCGCAAGCATTACTCCTTGTACATTTTGATATGAAAGGGTGGGGTGTGACGATGTAGCAATCCATGTGGACGTCATTGTTGATGGGGAAGAGCCACTTGGGCCACATGATGAGTTCCACATAGAAACATTGCTGACATTACATGGCCTTTAAGGCCACACTTTAAATGTCCATAAATTTTGATTTCAGTGCTGGATTGAGGTAAAATTTAAATTGTCGGAGAGCTCTTGACGAGCTATTTGTGATGGTGGTATTATTTTTTAGTTTTGAGAAAGTTTAAATCTAAGGGTTGTTATGACCCCATCTTAATAAAATACCTTAGAGATAAGGTTAAGCTTGATGTAACACCCTCCATTTCCTAAGAATGACTTAAGAGGGTGGCAGGGTGTGTTACATTGGCTCCCTTAGGATACTCAAGAAGGTCGTCAATATGGAGAATCAAGTACCCATTCATGACTGCGATTTTGTTTAGGGCCTGATAATCAATGAAAATTTACCAAGTCCCATATTTCTTCTGCATGAGTATAATTAGGCTTCCATGGGGTGAGGAACTTGGTCAAATTTTCAATTTTTGGAGAAGCTTCTGGATTTGCCGCTTTATTTTCTCATTTTCTAGAAGAAAGTAGTAGTAGATGGTTTGTTGGGTAGAGGTGCATCGAGGGTCAGAAATTGAAAGCTTGACCTAACAATATAAAGGTACTTAATTGGGCGAGGAGAAGACGTCTTTATATTCTTCCATGGCCTTATCCACTTACCTCTGCTACATGGAGGAGCCTTATGTGAAGGCCATGGATGTGGCCATAATATTCACCTTACTTTGAGAGAGAACAAGGAAGAATTTAAATTTACCAATCTAGGAGATGAACTTACTACATTTGTTGACTTGATGGGGCTTGACCGAGGTTCAACTTTAACTGCACCAACCAACAAAACCCTAACTATTGGCCCTTTCCTAAACAACCTGCGTAACATAGGCTGCAGTCTCACCCGAAGCAGTATTAGGAGATGCTAGAACTAGGTTTCTACATCCAGAGGCCTGTGTGATGGATTCCTAAAGTTCTTACGGCTTAGATCTGCCTTTGCGCAGATCTAATCCTTTCGACTGTCAACTACTGCAACTCTATCTAAATGACCTTCAGATCTTTGTGAAGGTACTTAGTTGTACTTATCATGCATAAAGATTATAGATCTACTAGGTTCGCGTAGTAAATAAGCATTCATTCATATAAAACAGATTACAGAGTGAAGATACATAAAATTTGCAGAAGTAAATAAAAGAACACAGATGCATCAATTTCAGCCCAAAACAATCTTTATTAGATGTAAATGTTCAGATACAGACCTTTTATCCCTACGCACTTAGCTTCAAAGGCCTGGGCACTCAACTTGCAGATTTAACAAGGTCTCCACACACTCAGCTGCAGGAGCCTTCTCCTTTCGTCTAAGTACAAGAAACAGACCTTTCTTGCCTTAGCACCTTGTCCCTACAATGATTCTTCACTTAAAGTTATCCTCTAAGACTCGATATGAATCAACTTTATATAACCTTTTCTTTACAATAGCATGGTTTGTGGATCATGGGCAGGTCTCCAAACAATTCTATCACCTACCCAACTAAGGGACTAAATCCCCTTTGACTTCTACTAGCTTCACACTCCACTTTTCCATATTTCACGGAGACTTTACATTCACTATAAAATATAATACAAAATTGACTTAGAACTTAACAAAATTGACCCTAGGGACCCCATCCCAACATGCCCCCAACACAAATTGGGTGACTCACCCTCGAGTCACTCAGATGGCACCTCGATGTTGTTGTGAAGGTCACTGAACTCGACTTGCAATGCTTCTATGTCAGCAAAACCATGTACCGCGGCCTGCTACACTTCCTCTACCAAATTTTCTGTAGTCGGCCCCTCCATCGCGAGGTGCATCGTCCTTTGAGTCTGTTGGAGTGTCTTCAACTTTTCCTAGACGGACATAGTAAGTTGACTTGCTTCCTCTATTCATGGTTGTATTCGGGGCTTTAATATGGCCTCTTTCCTCTGTAGCTCTTCAATTTGGGATTGTAGCTGTTTTCCTTCCTGCAATCAAGTGAGGCATTGGATTGGTGCCAAAGTTCGCGCAGTCGCCCTGATTTCATCAAATGTTCGTTGTGTCTCCCGGACATCTGTGCTAAGATTCTGCAGGTTTGGGTCCTCCTTTAGAGTCGTCCATAGTTCCGTGTCCTATTCAAAGATCAATGTGTAGCATGTGATTGTTGCATCTAAAGTGGCCATGCTCTTCTTGATGGCTGCTCTGTGCTACTCTCGGATTTCTGGCAGAGTGGTTGGATGCAATTTTAATTCTACTTCTGAGATCTTCATTTGAAATTCAAATGTTACCCAACCGACCTCATCCTTTGATTCTCTTACTGCGACAACCAACTTCTAAATTTTTTTTGGATGCTTCTGCATCCTCTAGAATGTGAAGTTTTGGTAGTGGCTTGCATGCCTGCGTACATTCTGCCCTAAAAGTTTTGGCTTCGTGTGGCCAATTCTTCCTTTTCTTTCAGTGCCTGAGCCTTTTCTATGAAAATTTGCTCATTGTTCATTTTGACCTCACTGATGACTGAGAGTGCACACTACTTCCTGATCCTGAGCTCGTCTGATAACCCCTGATGAAGCGCGTGGAGGATCTGAATAGGTAGCGCAGCTAAGTTGACACCCACATCCTTGATCTGCTTGAGCTGGGTGTTTTCTTCATCTGCCTTTGTGTGTAGTGATCCTTCTAGTAACAAAATAAATCTGAGGTCCAGAGTCCTTTCTGTGTTTAGCACCGACATGTTGTATTGTTGCAGGCTCGCTTAACTCCCGCTCGCTTGTCCCACGCTCGCCTGAATTCAACATATCTGACTCTGCAACTCACATAGATCCTTTTTCACATTCCCCAACATCTGCATGTACTACTGCTTAAACTATGTCCACAGTTCTGTCGTTGTGTCATGGACCTTGCCACCGATCTCATCCAAGTCCCCCTCAGTGAGGACCATTGGATCCGTATGCGCATGCTTATCATATTTTTGTTTCTCTCTGGACCCAAAAGTGGTCTCCCTTGTCTGCTTCTATAATATAAAGGGAGTGCTCTACTCCCCGCCACCACCTCCTTCCTCCTCGAACACTTCCTTGTCCTCAGTATGTTGAGAATCTGACTCCTCAACTTCCTAAGTGGCCTCCACTGCAGCACGCTCCTTGTTAGCAGATGCCTTAGCAACAACTTCCTTCTTTTCCTGTTCTAATTTTTATCGGTCTTTTTCCTACTCAACCTCTTTCTTTTTATGTGTTTCCTTCTCACGAGCGGCAACCTGCACAAATTCCTTTTTCTTCTACACTACTGTGGCCTATGAAGAGAAACTTTCCCCAGTTGTGCTTGTTCCTACACCGAGATATGATGGATGCCTCCACTCAGCAGGACATTTTCTTATAACTTCCTATACATATGCATCTGTTACTAGGTATGGTAACTTGTACCATACTTTCTTAGGGTCTCGCCTCACGCGGATGGATATGTTGTGAAAATCTACTTTAAACTCCGCGTAGGCCTCCAATTTCCCAAACAATGTTGATGAAAGCCTTGGCCTCTGGCTGATCACAGTGCGAAGGTTCATCTCGACCAGAACCTAGAATACTTTCATCTCCATGACCCTTTCTAGGTCCTTTGTTGCCCATAGCGAAGTAAACTTCGACGCCTCCAGTAAATCATCATCCTATGGAGTGAACTGGCTGTCCTCTAAAAGCCTCCATGTGACGAGGACAATCAATAACAACAACCAGGCATAATGGAATGCCTTGTCGTCGTCCTGCGCTTCGCGACAATTCAATAGGAACTCTTACCAGAGGTACTACTCCCAATTATGGTACACCCCCTTAGCACACTGTGCAGCCGATGAAATGACTAGTGCCAACACCTCATCCATGCGACACTTTCTCGTAATCTTGCAAGCCAATATTTGGGTCGAAAACTGCACCACCCGGTCGATGATGGAACTGATATAACATCTGCATGACTTCTTCACTAAGCCATACTCACACTTCATTTTGTCTATGATTTGTTTCTCTTGGCTCTAGCCCCCAAACTCCTTAGCGGGATCCAACCCTTGGTAGGGAAATCTTGTGATTCGGTGGATCAACATATTTATGGTGGGGATGGGCTCTCCTAGCCAGAGAAACCCATCATACACCAACGTAAGCAATTGGCGTACACACATCGTGTTGATAGTGGTTCGGCTAAAAGTGTGGAACCCACAACATATTCAACAACTCGGCCTTTTCAACCCCCGAGACCCACTTCATAGTCTCTAGTCATGTGACTCTAGTCTCCTCATAGTATATCTTCACCAAATATTTGTTTGTTGCTAAGTGTGGGAATTTCTCGTGATCAACTAGATCTCAATATTCCATTTTAAGGGTGGGAATGCATCTTAACTACATGCCTTCAAATGAAACTTTCTCTGGTAATAGCAGGGTAGAGACCATAAACTTTCTAGAATCGGGATCCTTGGGTACCTTCGCTTTTCCCTTTCGCGGAGGGATATAGTCTAGGAGCCTAGTGATAGGCTCACTCTCCTCAGCATCCAATTCTTAGACCTTGTCGCGAAGCTCCTCTTCGTCCATATCCAGGGGTTTGTATGGTTGTTTTTCTTTTTCCATCTTCCCTTTCTACCGAACCTCCATGGGGTTCTTCCTCAATTACTATTGCACTGGAACAACTTGTGGTTTCTTCTGTTTTTCCTTAGTAGCGAATGGTTTAGTCCTTGGCGACCTCGGCACTGTAGGCACAAATGGTGTAGCTTCCCTTGTTTATGCAATTTCAGGGGATGCAGTGTCAGAGACAACAACTTCTGTGGGATTAGTTACAGTCATTTTCTCTAGGATGATCTCACAGTTCCACTCAGGCAAATTTGTGAATGCCGGTTGTGACACAAGTTTCTCCCAATCTTCTTGGTTTATAGGTTTCAGACAACATAGCTTGCAAATAATTTTTAGAAGGCAAAGTGTTCTATTGCAGGCCAACATGCCAGATTTATAGGTAATTTCGATTCAAATCCGACCATACCCTCCAAAATCCTGTCATAAATGCATCTTTGGCTGTAAATTGCCAACGATTTATGCCATAGATTTCGCCTACCCACTCCTCCTAACAGTATTTTCACCATCCAATCAGCTACACTGCACCCAACAGCTATTTTTGGAACCCTCTACATGACACCAACCTCCATGGTGCAACCCTCTTAGCACAGCTCTTCTTGGTGCACTTCTGGCTTCCCTCGCGCATCCCCCTTACTTCATTTTCCAATTCTTCGAGCAGTGTAGTTTATAGTCCCATACTTCCTTGCAGCTGCCTGGAGTACTAAGACTATCTTTCCATCATGTAGCCACTGCGTAGGGGTAGGATCCCCTTGATATAACTTTAGTCAACTCCCATTGACTGTTCCCGAGAATATTTCCCGATTTAGCTTCGCGAGCTGAACTGCGCCACCATCTGTAATTTCCTTGACTACATAAGACCCCAACTACTGCATTTGAAACTTCCCAGGGAACTTCGTGAACTTTATATCATAAAGTAAGACCAAATCATTCACCTTAAAGGTGTGCAACTTAATATGCCAATTGTGCCATGCCTTTTCACGCTCTTTTTGCATTTGCTGGTGAAATCCTGCTAGAAACCTATTTTCTTCTAACTCCAACAACGACATGAGGCACTCCTCCATAGTCTCGTGGTCTACCATATCAGTCAATGTTGCAATTCACAAACTTGGCACAATATATTCCATAGGAATCACAACCTCTATCCCATAGACTAGTCCGAATTGGGTTTGTCCCGTCAATTTCTTACACATTGTCCTATATCCCCATAGGACCATTGGAATGCGCACATGCCAATCATTCCTCTACGCATTGCAAAAATTTGTCAATGTTTTTTCCAAGATCTTATTGAATGCTTCAACCGTACCATTTTCCTGAGGATGATAGGGCATACTCTTTTGATGATAAACCTGAACTTCTTCAAGAATCACGACAATAGTTTCATTGAGGAAGTGCTTACCCCTGTCACTCATCAGTATCTTAGGACTACCAAACCTTGTCAAGACATACTCAAATAGGAACTCTGTGGCTGTAGAGGTGGTATTTTCCTTCATTGATTGTGCTTCTACTCACCTCGTCAAGTATTTAGTCATAGTAATAATATACCGCATGCCAGTGTTTTTCCCCGGGGGCTGTATCAGTCCCAAAAATTCAATAGACCATTGGTCAAATACCTGTAGTGAAATATGAGGATTTAAAGGAAATTCATCCCTTCGTGATGGATTTCCCATCCTATGACATGCATCACATGCCTGACAATATGCCTTCGAATCCTTATGTAGCGTTGGTGACCATAATCCCGCGCAGAGAATCTTCCGCGCAGTCGCTCTACCTACATAGTGTCCTCCCTCCACTCCTCCATGTGCTTTGGTGAGGATACTTGATCGTTCAAATTTTGGAACATATCGGTGCAGTATTTCATTAGTTTCCATCTTATATAAGTGTCCTGCAATCACAGAAAAGTCAGTTGTGTGGACTACCAACTCCTTCTGCTAAGTAGAATATCCTTCTAGGGTTGTTCCAGTTGTTAGAAATTGAATTATATTAGCAAAGTGATCATCTGCGACCTGTACAGAAAAGAGTTGCGCATTCGTCAACCCTTCTTCCAAACTAGTTGGTTCTTCTCCTATCTTAATTTTGGATAGATGATCTGGTCCCGCATTCAACCACCCAGGTTTTACAATCACCTCAAAGTCATACTCCTGAAATAGTAATAACGATCTGCAAACCTCCCCCCCCCAATATACTCTTGCTGACCAGGTACTTGAGAGCGGAGTGATCTGTATACGTTTTGAAATATGCGCCCAACAAATAATGTCAAAACTTCTATAGTGCGTAGACCATCTCCAATCCTTCATGCTCTGTAGTTGAATAATTCTTCTCAACCTTTGACAATTTCCTGCGCGCGAAGGCTATAGGGTGATCGATCTCACCTTCACCTGGTTGGGTCAATACCACACCCAACGCAATACAAGAGGCATCCACATGCACATGAAATTGTTTCTTGCAAGTCGAGAAACAGTAAAATAGGTGCAGTCACCATATTTTCCTTTAACACATCTAGACTGCGCTGACACTCCTCATCCCAGCAGAAGGTCACACCCTTCTTCAGTAATTTCTCCATTGGCGCGGTTATCTGTGCATAAAATTTGATGATTTTTCTATAGTAACCAGTGTGCCCCAACATTGCACGCAGCTTCTTTACATGCTTTGGAGCTTCTAAATTGACAATCACTGTTATCTTCACAGGATCTACCATTAATCCCTGCTTGCAAACCACATGACTTAACAGTATCCCATAGGGCACACAAAAGATAAAATTATTGAAATTTAGAGAAATTTGGTATCTGCGACAAGTATCCAACATGAGCTGTAGACTTGTAACATGGCATTTTTGTTGGCATTATGATTCAAGTGTTGTCCTTGATGGCAACTCACTCAGAGGATGGTACAGGTGCTCAGAGGTTGGTACAGGTGATGGCAACTTAATCAGAAGACAGATCTTAGTACAACATGCCAAGGAAGTTCATATACGCATGTTCGTTAAGCCCAAGTCGCATGTACACGCTAGTTGGATTCATAAAAAGCGCGTGTATGTGGAAAAGTATCTTTGGTCCATGGTGGTTAGTCCTTGGAAGTTGTGCCTATGATTTCGGACCATTGTGTCTCGACGGGCGTGTCGATCCCTAGTTTTGAAGTTGATGGTATTGTGTTACTATGGTTTTGGCTCTTGGTATTGAGCTAGGCCTAAGACTATATAAGGAGAAGAAGATCATTAGGCAAAATCATCTTTCGACAAGGCTTGAATATCTAAGAGAGAAAGAGATCTGATATGCAGGTTCTGAGTTGCTTGATCTAAGCCAAGGAGAGATCACATCGGTTGATGGAAGACTAGATCTAAGGATAGATCGGGATCTAATGGTTTGAAATGCACTATCATGATATGGTTGATTATGCGTATTTCTAGATCTGCATATTGTCGCAATGTTACGTTCTGGGTCTAACTAATGTCTGGTACAGCTGCAAATTGAGAAAGTTTATTTTTAGATCTGTACGCAGGTTGGCTTCGGTAAAAGCGCGTGTATACGCGGGTTTTGCTCATTGAAGTAGCGTATATCTTTTGAAGCTTGATTTTGGGTTTACAGTGGGGTCTGACTGTTATTGCAGAGTTCTGTAGTCTGCTCTGTGTTCTGGTAACTGGTGATTGACAGGGTTCAGTGGTTCAGTGATTCAAAGTTTGGTTGTTTTATGCTTCAATGATCTGTTGTGGAAATTGAATGAATTGTGGTCTTCAGATTGTAATGTTGTGCTTCAGGAATATCCAAGTCTGAAAATGTATGAAAAGTGATACCTGAAAGAAGGAAGATTGTAGGTCAGCACCTACGTACTAGTATCTTGGCTAGTACAAGAGCAAAGGGGGTTGGAGCTCCCTTCCAAGGAAGTTTGGAGAACGAGAGAAGGTTGTAGCCTTCTGCAGGTTGTAGCCTGCGTACTGGTATAAGGCTGCACCAGTACAAAAGATTGTAAACTGAAGTTTCATATTAAAGAAAGATAGAGACAACTTGCAGCAGGTGGTTTTCACCCACATTGGGTTTCCACCTTATATCTTGGTGTTCATGTGTGTGGCTTTTTATCTGTTCTGTTATACTGCACATGTTTACTGTTAATGTGGTGAATAATGTCCTGATGCACTTAATTGAAGAATAAGCTAACTAAATTGTGAGTTTTCTTCTTATACGCTGTTTTACTTCGTCACAGTAGCGTGTACACGCTGGTTCACTTAACTGAAGTAGCGTATATGTTTCTGAGCATTTAAAAAGTTTGATTAATCTGATAATACTGATTCACCCCCCCCCCCTCTCAGTATTATTTCCAACAATTGGTATCAGAGCAGGTCCTTCAGAGAAGCTTGATCGCTTGAAGGAAGATCATTCATCATGAGCAACTACGAGAAAGAAGCATCAATCAGGCCACCGGTTTTTGATGGAACAAATTTCAATTATTGGAAGGTAAGAGTTACTGCATATCTTCAATCTCTTGGTACAGAAGTTTGGGACATTGTAGAAACAGGCTATGCTTTTCCTTCAGCTACTCCTACAGATCCAGCTGAGAAAAAGGCATATGAAACAAATGCAAAAGCAGTCAGTACTATATTAGGAAGTATATCTCAAACAGAATTCATGAAGGTCATGCACTTCAAATCAGCAAAAGAGATATGGGACAAAATGATCACTAGCTATGAAGGAGATGAACAGGTAAAGCAAGCTAAACTTCAAACTCTCAGGATTCAATATGAGACCCTCAAGATGTATAATGATGAAAGTGTGGCTAATTATTTTCTTCGGGTAGATGAGATTGTTAATTGTATGAAAAATTTGGGTGAAGAAATAAAAGAGACTATAGTAGTTCAAAAGATTCTAAGATCATTATCCCCCAAGTTTGAATCTAAAGTATCTGCAATAGAAGAAAAGGAAAATCTCAAAGTTCTCACTATGTCTCAGCTACATGGAATTCTAACTGCTTATGAAATGAGAAAGGGAGGTCCATCAGACAGAAGGGAAGCTGCTTTTAAGGCATCAAGAAAAGAAGATTACTATGAAGCAAGCCATGTTCCAGAAGAAGAGGAAGAAGAATCAAATTTTGTCAGAAATCTTCAAAGGGGTGCTGGAAGGTTCAGAGGTAAGCTACCTTTCAAATGCTTTGCTTGTGGAAGAGTAGGTCATTATGCTGCAAAATGTCCTAATAAGGATAAAGGAAAAGAACCTGCTAGATGGAATAAGAAACAAAGTGCAAATAAGAAAAGCTACTACACCCATGAAGATAGTGATGGCTTATCAAACAGTGATGAAGATGAACAAGGTAATAAATATAAGCTATTAATGGCATTTGAAGATGATGATTATGAGGATGCTGTAGATGTGGATAATCTCTATAATGAAATTACTAGACTCAAGAGATGCATAGAAGAAAAGAGTGTGATCATTGATACTTTGCAATTTCAAATTGATGAAAAGGAAAAACATCTTGAAAAACTAGAAGGTGAAATTGTTGGTCTCAGAAAAGAAATTGAGAAAACAAAAGCTATTAATCTTAAGTTTGTCAAAGGATCTGAAACTTTGGATGAGATTATCAATGTGCAGCGGTCTCCTCTAAACAAGACAGGTTTGGGCTATAATGGAGAAACCTCTCAAGCATCCACCTCAAAAAGTTATCTTGATGCAGCAAGAAGAAATGAGCAGAAGAACAATGAAGATAATCAGGTAAAGCAGGGACGAATTACAAACAGAAACTATCAGGGACAATCCTTCTTAAGGGTGAACAAAAGCTACAACCAACCACAGGTAAAATCTTCTCAGTTTGGCACAAGAATAGATGAAAATAGAAATTACAATCAGTTGGCTGGTAGATTCAATAACCGCAGAAGCTTCTTCAATGGACAATGCTTTTCTTGCCATAACTTTGGTCACAAAGCAGCTCAATGTGTTGCATATAAAACAATCATGACTAGGGAAGCTCAAAAACAAAGAAGTATGACAGGGATTACAAAGAGGACCTATAACAACTTTTCGGTTCTTGAAAATGAAGTTGAATGTTCTATTTGCAATAATTTTGGTCATAAAGAATCTGAATGCAGGAGCAGGTTTCAGGAGAAAAAGGAACAAGCCACGAGCACCAAAAAATGGAGAATAAAAGAACCTCAGACAGAAAGATGTGGGATAGCGTTTTATGCAGAAGGACAGGAAAATCTATGGTACATTGACAGTGGATGTTCGAAACATATGACAGGTGATAAAGAAAAACTTGAATCTTATTCTACTTTAGAAAAGGGAAAGAAAGTTTCTTTTGGAAATGATACTCCTGCAACTATAAAAGGAAAAGGTCAAGGCTGGAAATGTTTTGTATGTTGATGGATTGAAGCATAATCTTCTAAGTGTCAGCCAGATGTGTGATCAAAAAACCGAGGTTATTTTCAGATCGAATGGATGTCTTGTTCGTGATCTTGATACAGGTAAAACAGTTCTCAAAGGCAAAAGAACTCCAAATAATCTGTACATATTTGAAGAAGGACAACAACAATGCTATCTTAGCAAGGATGAAGAGCACTGGTTATGGCATCGAAGGTTGGGACATCTAAGCTTCTCACAAATAAGGAAAGCATGCAAATATCAGGCAGTTCGCGATCTTCCAGATATCAAAATTCCAGACAACACCATATGCAAATCTTGTCAGTTTGGAAAGCAAACCAGAACTAACTTTCCAGAGAAGGAAGGATCAGCTAGCTTGCCTCTTGAGCTAGTCCATACAGATGTATGTGGTCCATTTAGGAAAAGGACACCTCGAGGAGAAGAATATCTGATATTATTCATTGATGATTTCTCAAGGTTTGTTTGGTTAGGGCTTATGAAGCACAAAGATGAAGCATTCGAAAAATTCAAATCCTTCAAAGCATTGGCTGAAAATGAATCAGGACACAAAATTAAGTGCCTCAGATCTGACAGAGGTGGGGAGTTCACATCAAATGAATTTTTTGATTTCTGCGATGAACATGGGATAAGAAGAGAATTCTCTACAGCTAGAACTCCTCAGCAAAATGGGGTTGTGGAAAGAATGAACAGAACTATCCAACAAATGGCTCGTGCTATGCTCGATGAATCAGGTACTCCTGCAACCTTCTGGGGTGAAGCTGCACATGCTGCTGTTATCATTCTTAACAAAACAAATGTCCGAGTAAACAGCACTCAAACACCTCATGAGCTTTGGAGTGGTAAAACTCCTTCCGTGAAGCATTTCAAAATCTTTGGGAGCAAATGTTATATTAAGAATACTGATGAGCAACTTGGCAAACTTGAACCTAGAGCAGATGAGGGCATTCTTCTTGGTTATTCTCCACATAGCAAAGCATACAAGTGCTACAATAAAAGACTTGGCAGAATTGTTGACAGTATTGATATAGTGGTTGATGAGAAGGGATATATTCCTAGGCAAGTTCATCATGAAGACATTGAAGAAGATGAAGGTTACTCTCAAAGGCGAAATGATGAAGAAGAAGAACCTCAAGAAGAAGAAGAATCTCAAGAAGAACCAGAGGAGCAGACAAGAATAGAAGAGAAGACTCCATCCAGATATGTCCAAAAGAATCATCCAGAAACTCAGATTGTGGGGCAGAAAGAAGCAGGAGTACAAACAAGAAGGACACTTGCAGAAGCTTCAAGCTACTTGGCTCTACTCTCCTCCATTGAACCACAAAATGTGAAAGAAGCATGCAAAGATGAATGTTGGGTCAAAGCAATGGATGAAGAACTTGAGCAAATCGAAAGGAACAACACTTGGGAATTAGTTCCTAGACCAAAAGATAAGAATGTAATAGGAACAAAATGGGTCTTCAAGAATAAGTTAAATGAAAATGGAGAAGTAATTAGAAACAAGGCCAGACTTGTTTGTAAAGGGTATGCACAGCAAGAAGGAATAGATTTTGAAGAGACCTTTGCTCCTGTGGCAAGACTAGAGGCCATCCGAATGTTCCTTGCTCTCTCAAGCTTTCAAAACTTCAAGGTATTTCAAATGGACGTGAAATCAGCCTTCCTAAATGGAGACTTAGAAGAAGAAGTATATATTGAGCAGCCAGATGGGTTCATTCTTGGGAATGATCCAAACCTTGTATGCAGATTGAAAAAGGCACTCTATGGGCTCAAACAAGCTCCAAGGGCTTGGTACTATCGGTTGGACAAATATCTTCACCAACAAGGCTTTTCAAAAGGATCAGCAGATAGCAATCTCTATATAAAAGTTGAAAATAACAAATTGCTAATTCTTGTTGTTTATGTAGATGATATTATTTTTGGCAGCAATGAAGAGACTATGAGTCAAAACTTTGCCTTGGTTATGCAGAAAGAATTCGAAATGTCACTTCTTGGAGAATTGACATATTTTCTTGGATTGCAAATCCAACAAAATGAAGGAGGTATCTTCTTGTCTCAAACCAAATACCTCAAGCAGATCTTGAAGAAGTATGGCATGGAAGAGTCAAAGCCAGTATGTACACCCATGGTTACAGGATGCAGCCTCAGTGCAAATGATGAATCAGCAGCAGTCCACCAACCCACTTATAGATCCATGATTGGGAGTTTGCTTTATTTGACAGGTACTCGACCAGATATTACACATGCAGTAGGAATGGTTGGAAGATTTCAAGCCAACCCAAAGGAAACTCATCTTCAGGCAGTCAAAAGAATCTTCAAATATCTTCAAGGGACCCAAAACTATGGCTTATGGTATCCTAGAAATACAGATCTCACTCTTCATGCTTACACAGATGCAGATTGGGCTGGAAGTGTGGATGATAGGAAAAGCACAAGTGGAGGTGCTTTCTTCATGGGTTCCAGATTAGTATCTTGGTTCAGCAAGAAACAAAGTTCGATTGCCTTATCTACAGCTGAAGCAGAATATGTGGCTGCAGCATCTTGTTGCACACAACTTCTTTGGATGATGCAGACCTTGCAGGACTTTCAAATCACTTGCACTCCACCTGTCTCTATCTTATGTGATAATACAAGTGCAATCAGCATTTCAAAGAATCCAGTCATGCACTCAAAGACCAAGCACATACCAATCAAGTACCATTTTCTTCGGGAACAAGTGCTTGAGCAGAAGGTCAAGTTGGAGTATGTTCCTTCTAAGGAGCAAGTTGCTGATATTCTCACAAAACCACTGCCCAGGGAAACTTTTGAATATCTCAGACAAAAGCTGGGAGTAGTTGATGCTTCATCCTGTTGTTGAAGTTTGTTTGTTCTACAAAAAGTTGGTATACGCAGGTTACGGAAGGTATATGCGCGTATATACGCGGATTCATGATGGGTAAGTCGCGTGTATGCTGGACGCTTGTTGCAGAAAGAATATCCGCGTACATACGTTGTTTTATACAGGATAAATCGCGTATATGAAGTTCTGAACAGCAAGGGAAAACTCTGAAGTTCTGAACAGCAATGGGAATGTCAGAATTCTTCAGGCACAGTTTCAGGGAGTGCAACAGGCACAGGTTCAGGGGGAGCAGCTTAAAAGTCTCATAAAGCATTGTTGGCATTCAGATGTTTTGGTTGTTGGTTTCAGGAGAAGGAGCTCAGAAAGAAATCCTGGTTGCTGATCTAACAAGATGTTTATCAGATGCTGCTGGTGCCTTTCCTAAGTCTTGGTCTAGATCTGTTGTCTCTATGTCATGTATCTCTCTTGTCATATCTCTTTTATGGTGTCAAGGTCATGTAACGGCCTATGTTGGTTTCCCCACTATGCCTGGGATGAATGCTGTAATATAATTGGTTGTTTCTGATATGTCCCCTCTTGGTAGGGAGTATGGATGTATGTATTGAGTCTTTTGGTGATAGGACGGTCCCTTATGGTGTATAAGTCTTGGTTCTTGTTGAAGAACATCTTTTGCAGATCTGGCCTACTGTCAGGGGGAGCATGAGTCAGCACAGCAAGCAGAGGTATCAGCATGTCCTCAGGGGGAGCACAGCCCTTTGCCCTTGATGTCAAAGGGGGAGAGTGACTTGGTGTGGTGGTTGCCATCAAGTCCAAAGGGGGAGATTGTTGGCATTATGATTCAAGTGTTGTCCTTGATGGCAACTCACTCAGAGGATGGTACAGGTGCTCAGAGGTTGGTACAGGTGATGGCAACTTAATCAGAAGACAGATCTTAGTACAGCATGCCAAGGAAGTTCATATACGCATGTTCGTTAAGCCCAAGTCGCGTGTACACGCTAGTTGGATTCATAAAAAGCGCGTGTATGTGGAAAAGTATCTTTGGTCCATGGTGGTTAGTCCTTGGAAGTTGTGCCTATGATTTCGGACCATTGTGTCTCGACGGGCGTGTCGATCCCTAGTTTTGAAGTTGATGGTATTGTGTTACTATGGTTTTGGCTCTTGGTATTGAGCTAGGCCTAAGACTATATAAGGAGAAGAAGATCATTAGGCAAAATCATCTTTCGACAAGGCTTGAATATCTAAGAGAGAAAGAGATCTGATATGCAGGTTCTGAGTTGCTTGATCTAAGCCAAGGAGAGATCACATCGGTTGATGGAAGACTAGATCTAAGGATAGATCGGGATCTAATGGTTTGAAATGCACTATCATGATATGGTTGATTATGCGTATTTCTAGATCTGCATATTGTCGCAATGTTACGTTCTGGGTCTAACTAATGTCTGGTACAGCTGCAAATTGAGAAAGTTTATTTTTAGATCTGTACGCAGGTTGGCTTCGGTAAAAGCGCGTGTATACGCGGGTTTTGCTCATTGAAGTAGCGTATATCTTTTGAAGCTTGATTTTGGGTTTACAGTGGGGTCTGACTGTTATTGCAGAGTTCTGTAGTCTGCTCTGTGTTCTGGTAACTGGTGATTGACAGGGTTCAGTGGTTCAGTGATTCAAAGTTTGGTTGTTTTATGCTTCAATGATCTGTTGTGGAAATTGAATGAATTGTGGTCTTCAGATTGTAATGTTGTGCTTCAGGAATATCCAAGTCTGAAAATGTATGAAAAGTGATACCTGAAAGAAGGAAGATTGTAGGTCAGCACCTACGTACTAGTATCTTGGCTAGTACAAGAGCAAAGGGGGTTGGAGCTCCCTTCCAAGGAAGTTTGGAGAACGAGAGAAGGTTGTAGCCTTCTGCAGGTTGTAGCCTGCGTACTGGTATAAGGCTGCACCAGTACAAAAGATTGTAAACTGAAGTTTCATATTAAAGAAAGATAGAGACAACTTGCAGCAGGTGGTTTTCACCCACATTGGGTTTCCACCTTATATCTTGGTGTTCATGTGTGTGGCTTTTTATCTGTTCTGTTATACTGCACATGTTTACTGTTAATGTGGTGAATAATGTCCTGATGCACTTAATTGAAGAATAAGCTAACTAAATTGTGAGTTTTCTTCTTATACGCTGTTTTACTTCGTCACAGTAGCGTGTACACGCTGGTTCACTTAACTGAAGTAGCGTATATGTTTCTGAGCATTTAAAAAGTTTGATTAATCTGATAATACTGATTCACCCCCCCCCCTCTCAGTATTATTTCCAACAATTTTACCAAACCAAACATAATCCAGTCATCAAAATATACTTCTGAGAATTTATGGATGAATTATTTAAACACTGCAATTACAACTCTTGAAAATATTGTAGGCACATTCTTCAGTCTGAATGGCATCATTGTGTATTGGCAACATCCCCACTCCATTGCGGAGGTCCTCTTACTGCAATCCTCTGACATGATCTTAATCTGATGACACCTTGAGAACCCATCCGTGAAAGAATAATCTTCCTGCCCTCCAACATTCTCCAAAAATTCGTTCGTAAATGGTGTTGGAAATGGGTCATGAACGCATGCATCATTGAGCTTCCTTAGGTCTACGCATATTCTGATTTCACCCTGTTGTTTCTTCTCTTGAACTACCATAGGGCTCACCCAATCATATTCTTCTATTGGTTTAATAATTCCTGCTTCCAACATTTTGTCTAGCTCTTTGCACATCTTTTCCTTATTCTTGGGATTCAGCCAGTAAGGTCTTTGTTTCACGGGCTTCACACCAGGATTTAAAGTGATCTTCATCACTCCCAAATCCCCTATTATTCCCTTCACGTCTGAGAACTTGGTAGGAAACAAGTCCTAATATTCGCACAACAGCTCTGCAACCTTATCAACTGTATCTTCATCCCAATATTCCCCTATCTTTGCAAACTTAGGTTGCGCGTCGGATCCAATGTTTACTTGCCTGGTCTTCAAAGTTTTAGATATATCAAGGTTCTCTGATTTAGGTTCTTCAACCTCACGTTGTCCTTCAGTCTTTGAAATATTGATTTTCCATGGATCATCTTGTTCTTCTTCTGCAGTCACATTGTAGCATTGTAGCACATCGCGCAACTGTGTACTCCAGTCCGGTTGAACCCATTCTACCAGCTCTTCAGGTGTTCTAAATACAACGACCTTAATTTCCTGGAGTGCTTCATTAATGCACTCAAATCCATCCTCAAAGCTAAAAGTTAATAAGAAGCTTTCCCTCAAGATATCCCATTCAGCTTTCCCATGGCGTAGCTCTGTTTCCAAATACTAGTTCTTTAGGATAGTATCGAGGGTATGACAAAAGATATGTACCCATTCTGGTTGTGGCTATTCTCCCCAAGCTTTAGTCCATCGCGCCAAGTGCTTGCGCAGATCATCCTTTCCGTGATATTTCTCAGTCATCTGGGTATTAGATTACCTAAACCTTAGCTTCATCATCCACTTGTATTCCTTCCAGTCAACGAAGCTTTCCTTATGCGTACCCCACCAACAGGAAAGCGTAGCGCACAATGCCAATTCAAGTGCCTGGAATCAATGTTCCTCAGGCACCTCCCTTTCAAACTCATCCAAAAATAGATTAACATCATTTAAGCCATCATAATGTGGAAGTTTTCTTACCTACGTAGATACACACCATAGTGATTTGGTCATCATATTGCAACGTAGCGTAGAGACCTCATGCAACCTATTCTACCAATGTTTGAGCTCTTCATCTGAGTCTGAAGTACAGGAGTTGTCTCTACCCCACACAATCTTCCCATATGCAGTAAGGTTGATCCAATCTTTGCCACGCATAGAAATTTTGTAGATTTGATCCAAATCATTGTCCTCCTCATAGTCGGAGACCGGTTCAGTGTACCACTCTCCTTCAACGGGATCCAGTGGCACAATAACCCTAAGCGCCTTCTTTTCAAATGTCATTCTTTGCTTCTTCAAATTAGTCATTGCATCTATGTTGAATACCCAATCAATTCCTAGTATCGCAGGGTAAGGATTGTTGTCATCCACTATTTCAATTACCTTAAAGTTAGCCAAAGCACTCGCTCCTTCAATATCCACTATTAACCCGTGTTAGCACCTAAATCTGCCTTAGGCTGAAGGAAGGCAAAAATTAGGGTAACCACAAACCACGCTCAGTCAGGTAGCTAGCCCTACCAGAGCAGGAGGGGGCTCTCTTCGAGTCACGCTCAGTGAATAAATGATCGAAAAGGTCTGAGATGACTTACAATACAATGTTTACCTTAGGCTAGTAAGTGAAATAGGGATTTTGGAAACAACTTTATGAAATGACCGAGCTTCTGGGATGTTATGGGACCGGCGCTCAATAAAGAACAGAGAATTGAATATGAAGGCACAGATTATTCCGTGAGGCAAGGTAGGCGGAAAATGTAGCAATTTAGTTTGAGGTATCACGGCATGAATAGATTGCTGAAGAAATTGAAAAGGGCATAGTGACATGAATCCTTTTCAATAGAAGAAATAACACTGAAACATGAAATTTTCCCACAGGCAGAGCAATAAAAATTGGATTCTACCTAATCTCACTCAGAAAATTTCACTGGAAATGAGCATGAAATGAATTATGAAACATAACTAAATACATATGAACACATAAGAAATACATTTGCTACACTCACAACCACAAGAATCTCATGAAACAGAGCTGCTGCCTTTCATTAATTCTCTGTCAAAAATACACAGTGAAGAAACAAAGTTTCTTTCCCACAGTCTCCCAGAAGTTACAAGCCAGCCAACCCTTTGCAAATAACTTGCATACAATATATAGAATGTGTGAGGAAGAGATAGAACGCCCAGGGGTTGGGAAGTTACTCGAATCATTACAAAATGGAGATGGAGAGCCAACCATCAGCTACAGGTGCAGCGCTGCAAACATGACATTTGGCATTGGGTGACTGTTTGCCTTCCTTCGCCACTTGGATAGAAGCCAATCTGGAGAAAAAAATCTTTAAATTCCACCTTTGGTGCCAAAAAACTGAAGTGTAGATGACCGGGCCCACTTGGAGAAGTCGCGAACCGAAATTTCGCGAAACGGAAGAAAATTGGCAATTTTTCCTCTGTGCGCCGTGCCATTTTCTCTATGCGTCGTGCTACTTTGGGGCCTGTTTTGGGGCACTTTCAGGTGTCAAAAATGTCCCCAAGTGGGCTTGTTGGAAATCCCGTCGTGTCTAATTTCTAACCCCACTGGAATTTTCAAATTTGGTGCTCATTTGCCCCTCCAAATCTTAATTCTCCCAAGACTGCTTTCTGTGTGTCAAAAAAGTGGCAGAGAGGCCATTTTTTGGTGTTATTTTACCTTTGGGAGACCCAGATCTTGCCCAAATCTCTTGCCCGGACAGTAGTAGCCATAATTTTTTATGCTGAATCTAAATATGCAAGCCATTTCTCCATTGGACCCCTAGAATTTTAGCGTCGCGCCAGTGGCGCGGCACACAGGGAGAAAATCCCTGTTTTTTGCCCAAAAAATTTCCCTGTGACCAAAATTTGACCAAATTTATTGAAATTTGGGCTGGAAGTTCTCTATGGGGTGCCATGCTGAGCCAAGGAAGCCTCAGCCAAGATCCTAAGCCTATCTTGCTCTTTTGCCCGTTTTTCCCTTCTCGTTGCTTTCCTTAATTTTGCTTTTAAACTCCTTATCTGGGCCTGTGAACTCATGTTTCACACTCTATAACGGAAAGCCATATGTCTCAATAGAGAAAGGTCCTGGTCAGATTTGTCCAGCAGCCTCTCCAACTGCATGTTCCTGATCTTGAGATAGGCCTCCCGATCTTTATTGATCGCCTGCTCCAGTGATGTGGGCTGAACTCTTCTCCTTTGAGCAGCTTGGCAATGCTCACGAATGTTTTGAAGCTCCATAATCATCTGCTGGTCCTCCAGCTATTTGTTCCTCTGCTCCAGGTAGTTCATGCTCCATTTGGCCCTCTCCAAGTCAAGGGAAAAGGAGTGAATCACTGACTGCTGCTCTTGAATGATCTCTGTGAGCTCCTCATTTGTTGGTTCTGCATCTGTCTCATCATCCTAGAGGAGAACAAACTCGATTTCTCGCTCACCTAATGGTCCTTCCTCCTGCACTGGCTCCTTACCCTTACCCTACTCCTGTGGTGCTGATGTCAGAAGCGAGGCCCCTTCCACCCTGGGTGGAGATAACACTCACTTTGCTGCTGCAAATAAAGGTCTACTGCCTTTCTGATAGGTGATGTACACTGGCATAGTGGCAGTCTCATGTCGCTCATACTGATGAGATGGGCCCCCTACCTCATGCTCTGCCTCTGAAACTACCTGTGGAGTGTTGAAAAAGTCACGGGAGATGAAGTCCTCCCAAGCAATACCCTACAATCCCAACTGATGGCCTACCAAAATCCGGATATGGGCAAAGTGATACACACTGTTGAGCTGCTGTCGAGGGGTCTTGTGCTGCATGAAGTTCCTCATCCTCTCTATGTTCCCGTAGATGAAAAATGGGAGGTTCATCATCCGCACCCTGGTAAAGTGCATGAGCAACCTGATGTGATAGGCATAGAGGCGAGAAAACCTCCCCTCGCAACTGAAGTACTTCATGATCAATTTCATGAGCGGGGCATACTCATCTTTCAGAAATCTGAACGGAAAAACTCTCGTGAGTTGGCTCAAACAGCTGTCTTTGATGTAAGGCTCATAATGATGACTCTCCACCTTTTTCTTTTTGTGCCACTGCTCTCCAATGTTGGGTATGCTTGTCGCCACTGATATGGTCTCGGGTGTCAATGTGAAAGTGACCCCAGCCAAGATAGACTGTCCTCCGTGTAGGTGAAGTGAAAAAAGTCAGGCCAACTCATGATGAACTCTGACATTTGCCACCCTCTGACAAAATTCGAAACATGCTAAGTGCTGGAAGCAAGTCATAGCAAGAGGGCATGCCCGCAACTCGGTGAGTGTCTTTGGCTCGTCTCTAAGATGTCTCCCACTCCGGTGATGTCTCCTTTGGGCCCTTTCTCCCAAAGCTGTGTCACTATGGCTCTCCTCCTCATACTCTAACGAAACTTCGGATGCCATTACTATTGTTTATACCTTGAATTTTATGCTGCTCTTGAATTCCAATGAAGCTGGTAGTTGCCCTGAAAATCTGCCACCAAGGGGACAATAAAACAGGGAGTATTAGGAGGGGAATGATGAAATAGGGATAGGAGTTTAAAGGGAGAGATTTAACATGGATTTGGGAGTAGTTTGGGTATAGGGTTGATGGGGTAGGGTTTGAAATATATTGGCAGCTTTGTCACTGTAGCATAAACCCTAGGATCAATGATTTCTTTGTTTCTCTTTTGTTTGCTTTTCAAAAAAAATTGCACTTGATTCCTACCCTACAACCATGCTATCCATTTTAATTTTGATGCAAGGATGGATGTTGGTGGCCTACCCTTCAAAATTGGTGAGCATCCACAAGTTTTTAGGCAGATGGGATAGTTTCTGGGCCTTGTATTTCTGTGCACCGCGTGCTCTACCCAGTGCGCCGCGCGCCGGGTATGCGTCACGCCAGTGTTATGTTTACACAGTGGGCGGGCCCTGTGTGCGTCATGCACCATGAGTGCACCGCACTCTTTGGTGTGTGCGCCGCGCACTATGAAAACACCCGAATTTCTTCCTAATTGTTTTGACTCTTTAACCCTTTGACCATGCACCCTCTTCCACAACTTGGCTTGCACAATGAGTTGATTTCGTGGTGACTTTGCATTAACCAAATAGTGGAGGAATAGGGGGAGGGTATGGTAGTGACTTAGGGCAGGGGTTTAGGAAAAATGACAAGGGAGGATGGGGAAAAATGATAGGTGACGGGAATAAGTGAATGGAGTGAAACCTTGGCAATATCAACACAAATTTGCAAACCCATCCATCGTTTTCTTGGTAAGTTTCACATGGTTGACATTATGTATTTTGGGTGACCTTCAAACCTCTTCACAAACACCATATCCTTCACAAAACTTGATGAGCAGGCGATGTCATAAGGCTTACCTCTCAATTTGATAGCCTTCCCCGAAGTTTGAAGTGGTTTGGCACCGTTTCTTGGCCGCTGGACTATGTGCGCCGTGCACAATTCCCAGTGCATTGCGTGCCTTGTATGTGTCGTGCCCATGTATTCTTTCAATGGTAGGCTGGCTGCGTGTGCGTCGCGCCCGCTGAGTGCACCGCGCCCCTGGTTATATGCGCCGCGTGGTCCCAAAACCTGCCTCCAATCACTCAAACTCCCCAATCTCACCTTCACACCTTTGAAATGCTTTCTCCAAGTCTTGCAAGAGCACAATGCTTTTGATTTTGGGTCAAAACATGTAATTATAGCCTTCGAGGAGATGGGTTTGATTTTTGTCTCTTTGAAAACCCCTTTTCTAATGTTGAGTTTTGTACTTTTTCATTGACCTTTAGACACACTGATTTTCACTTTCCCTTTGACATTTAGGCTCAAATGATGAAATTTTCGGCGCCTCTTTGCAGGGATTGTATGACAGAGCATTGGGCCATGTAAATCATAACTGCATCTGAAAAGTCAACCGGTGATTTTTTGAAAAAAAATTGTCATAGTTGACCTTGTTTGACTTTTCTTCAAAACAGAGTTTTGAAGAAGAGTCGATGTCACTCCAGGTGATGATGAAGCTTTCTGAACCATAGCTGTGTTAGGCCTCCCTCTGGCTAGCATGGCTTGTTCTGGACATGTTTTCAAAGACCAAATTGATGAATTCCTAGACCCAAACATAAACAATGACTTTGTCCTGTAAAGGACCAGACCTGGACTGTCATGAGCTTCGGTGATTATGGACAAAGACCTGAGCCAGCAGGGGCCAGACATGAGGGAAAATGATTAGCATGACTTTCTCCGTCAGATCATGGCATGTCCCTAGCGAAATGCAGCTGAGTGAATGGAGCGGGACACCTAAAATTGAAATGCACAAAGAGTTTTGATCTCTGACGGAGGGCTGACCAGACCGACCCTAACATTGGCTCCAATGGGGGATGGTAGCTCCTTGGAGGTGCCAAGAACAGCAGATCTATGGAGGAGCTAGACAGTGCCTTTTTTCCATTGGGCTATGGAGTCATCATTTCGATAAACAGCACAGGACTCTAACTTATTTATGAAACTGAAATGACCAAGAAATTGGCTCTACTTGACATTGAAATAACTTAAAAACTAACTTTACAGGCTGAAACCAAACTGAAATAAAAATGGTATTTATAATGACAGTGGAAGAAGCGTTAATAGATCAGCAGTGATACTGCTTGAGCAGTCGACCATTGATCGGCCCTCCAGGACAATCTTCCTCGTTCATTTCCTTCAGAAGAAAGGCATTCTGACCCCTATATGCTGCAATCTTGAAAGGACCTTTCCAAAGATTTTCGAACTTTCCGTGCTTGCCTTTCTCTTCATTCCTTGCATCCCACTTTAGCACCACATCATCCAACTGAAATTATTCTACTTTTTCTTTTATGTCATAGATTTTCTTTATCTTCTCCTGCAACCTGGATGTATTCTTGAAAACTTCTTCTCTAGTTTGCTGCAAGTGGATCATTTGATTCAGCCTTCTCTGCATGGGATCTTCTTCACTGCCGGCCTCCTGAAGAAGTCTGACCACCAGGGCAGCAAGAGAGGTGAGGAATACTGTGTCAACTCCATAAACAAGCTCAAATGGTGACATACCAATAGACTTTTTCTGACTGATCCGATCTGCCCAAAGTGCATGGACCAACCTTTTGTTCCAGCTTTTCTTATTTATTTCCAGCAGCTTCTTGATGATGTTGACCAAGGATTTATTTGAAGATTCCGCCAATCCATTGCCTTGTGGATGATAGGCAGTTGAATGACCCAAAATTATGTGATACTTATGACAAAATTCTACCATCCTTTTTTATTTGAAAGCTGCTGCATTATCAGTGATTAATTTGTTTGGACAACAAAAGCGAGACAAGATGTTATTTTTGAGAAATGAAATGATTACCGTGTCCATGGCTTGTCTGGTAGGGGCTGCCTCAATCCATTTTGTGAAATAGTCCATCGCTGTAAGGATCCATCTATGCTGTCCAGAAGAGGCGGGATGAATTTCCCCAATGAAATCCAACCCCCACTGCTAGAAGGGAGCGCTCACTTCAATAGGCTTAAGTGGCAAAGGCTATAATTTTTGTTTTCCTTCGAAAATATGACATTTATGGCAGCGCTTGACCATCTTATGCACATCAGCAAACAAAGTAGGCCAGTAGTATCCTACTCTCAAAATTTTGTTAGCTGTTGACTTCCAAAAAAGATGACCACCACACTCTCCTCCGTGGAAATCCTCCATGACTTTCTTTGCCTCCTCTTCCACCAGAAAATTTAACAAAATTCCACCGGGATCTTTCCAATACAGTGCAAAATTCAAAATACAAAACTTGGCAGCCTTCAATTTGAGTGTTCTCGCTTTGTTTCTAGTCATGCCGGGTGGTGGTGATAGATTTTTCAGCACATATATTATATCTGAATACCATGGGGACAAAGCAAACATTTCGGATACCTGAATTGACGTTCCTTCCTCATTCTCATCGGACATGGCAGCGATCAGATTTATGTCCAATGCATGCAAGTTTGATTCGGCCATTAGCTTCGCCAACCTCTGTCCTTTGATCAGCTTTGTAGGCTTTATCTCCACATCATATTCTAGCAATGTTGCGATCCATTTTCCTCTTCTCCCTTCCGGATCGGTCTGCACTAAAACATCTTTTACAGCAGTATAAGTAACATAGGCCAGAATGTGAGAATGTAGGATATACACCCGGAAATCCTTCAATGCCTTCACTAATGCCAGGGCTTGCTTCTCAATGATGTTGTACTTTAAAGCTGCATCCCTTATAGCCCTGCTGAAGAATGCAATGGGTATTTCATGATCATCTCTCTTCTGTAATAATACCGCTGCCATAGTGTGCTCAGAAGCAAATGAAAACAATATGAAATCCTGAGTGTAGTCCAGGCTGACTAGAACTGGAGCTGAAGAAAGGGCCAATTTGACCAAGTTGAAAGATTTTACAGCCTCCTCTGTCCATTTCACCTGGTTGTCCTTCTTAAGCATGTTGGTCATTTCTCTTAAGTGTTCTGCAAGATTAGGCACAAAACGACGCAGAAAATTCATTTTACCATTGAATGATTGTATTTCCTTTTTGTTCCTGGGCAGATCGATTTGCTGAATTGCTTGCACACATGTTGGGTCTATACGAATTCCATCCTTTGAAATGATGTGCCCAAGTAATTTTCCTTCCTCCATGGTGAACAAGCTCTTCTTAGGATTCAGCGATAGACCATATTTCCTGCATTTTTGAAAGACAATTTTTAGGTGATGCATGTGCTCTTCATCAGATTTGGAAAATACCATCAAATCATCCAAGTACACAACCAAAAACAGATCCTTCTCATTTGCAAACGCCAAGTCCATTGCTCGTTGAAATGCGGCACCTGCATTCTTTAAACCGAAGGGCATTTTGGCATAGTGAAAGGTTCCCCATGGAGTGGTGAATGCTGTCTTGTCTCTATCATTTTCATGGATGGAAATTTGGTTATATCCGGAATAACCATCAAGCAGTGACATATGAGATTCCCCCACTACTCGCTGAAGTATATGGTCCATCTTGGGCAGTGGATAGGTGTCCTTCAATGAGACCTTGTTTAGATTTCTGAAATCAATGCATAGGCGGATCTCACCGGTCTTCTTGCATATAAGCACTAAGTTAGATATCCAATCTAAAAATCTGATGGGCACAATGATACCTGACTTGTACAACCTATTTACCTCCTTTTCGATAGATGGCAGCAACTTTGGATTTATCCTCCTCAGCTTTTTTCTAAATGGTTTTTGATTGGGCTTGATAGGTATTGTGTGCTGAATAATATTTGTATCATAGGTCTTTAAATCAGAATAATCCCAAGCAAATACATCCGCAAATGAAGCCATCAAACTGATGTATTTGTCCTTGAGCTTTGGCGGTAGTGCTTTGGATAATTTTACCAACTTTGGATTGGCAGTTGTACCGATGTTGACTTCTTCTACACCCTTCTCTGTTGACTGAAATGTTGGCTTGTGGGCTACATCATCCTGATCAAAAAGTTCCTCTAGAGGTATCAAGCCTTTAGGAATGATGTTATTCTTCAGCTGCAATACGTCCATTTGATTGATCTGCACTTCATCTGTACCATTCCCTTTGCCTTCATCGTTTTCTACATCAATTGAGGTTTCTTTGAACTTGCCTTTGTTGAGCAGAAAATCCTTAATCTCCTCATCATCTTGAAACACTTGCCAATATCGTTGATTGTCTGGAATGGTTGGACGATGCTTGACATGGATTTCAAATTTATTGCTGGAGTTCATGGGGATCTTCAAGCTGCTCGCTGCCTTGGCAAGAGCATCAACAATACTATTTTGTATACGAGGCACACATGTCAAGGTGTATTCTGAAAATAACTTCAAGATGTCTAAAACTGCATTACGATAGGCCCGCATCCTAGGATGTTTTGCTTGATACTCACCTCTGACCTGTTTTATTACCAACTCGGAGTCACCATATACTAAAATCCTCTTTGCATTCAGCTTTCTAAGAATCTTCAGGCCAGCAATCAGAGCTTCATATTCAGCTTCATTATTTGAACATTCAAAGGCCAGCTTGTAAGAGCAAACTCTCACGCTGCTAGGAACTTTGTTTGGGGCGGAGAAAGGACTGCGTACCCAAATTCCAATTCCAGCGCCATCATCCCTACTACTCCATCGAAATCCATGGTCCACAAGCCTTCTTCCTCCGCTTGTAGGTGCTAGAAATTTGTTTGCTGTGCCTTGTCTGCTTGCTGTCCAGTACTTTCAGCTGATTGCCCAACATTTTCCTGCTTTTCTTGTCCTTCGTTTTTCAAAATTTCTCTAAAATTTTCTGCTATTTCTAGTATGTCATCTGCTTCTACTATTTGACTATTTATCTCATTTAAACTATTTGAAAACAAAACAAAAGACTCTAAATCTGTATGTACATAATTAATAGGATGATTTATAGGTTTCTCCTTGCTTGTGATCATATATTTCATTTTTTGTTCCCGATATAACTTCCTCATTTGTCCAAACACCGGGATTTTTGCATAGGAGAAATCCAGTTGTAGTGTCCCTTTCAATTTCGCTACCCAAGACCTGGAAAGAAGCATGCCAAAACTTGGAGGAATATCTGCTACCACCACATCCATCAGAACATTTTTCATAGGAAGCTGATCCAAACTCACAACTAAGTCTTTGATGAGCCCTATACACCTTACTCTGCTGGAATCGAATGAATAGAGATCATGATATTGCCGGGTGATGTCCAGACCAAGCTTATCCATGATAGCCTTGGGCATGAGATTGTGAGAAGCTCCGGAATCAAACATGGCATTGTGTAACACAAAATCATGCAATCGTAAACTGATATAGAAGGGTGGCACATCGCTATCGGGAGACTCACCATTCGTTGCTGGTCCAAAAATCATTTCAGGCTGATCATCTTCTACATTTACCATGTCGGACATTGGGTCCAAATTTAACATTTTAGAAATCTGTCCTCTATAACTGTTGTTCTTCATTATTTCAGTTAAGGGGATGGATACCTTTAACTTAGAAATCTCATTCTCTAGGCTAAAAGCGGGAGTTTTTTCTACCTCTTTGACTGGGATCTCTTTCCTTTCCTTCTCTTTGATGTGGCTAGTTGTTGTGATTGTTCTGCTGATTTTGATTTGCTGCTCTCCGGACCAACCGCCTCCTTTCCTTTTCTTTGTGTAGCTGATGAATCATTTTTTGTTGTTTCACCCTCCTTTTTCTGAATTGGTTTGGTCGGCACATATCTGTTTCTAAGAGAATATCATTGTTGTTGTGCAGACAGAGCATTCATATACCCCCTTTGATATTCTTCTGATTCTTCTTCCAACACGGTGTCGCTAGCTAGAATAAAATCAGTGTCTTGATGTGCAGCTGAATTCACTGCACATTCTTCCTCTTCGGTAATGTAAGTAGGCATCTCATCTGGAGTGAAGAGATGGTTTTCTTCGCCTATTACATTCCCATCCTCATATGACTCTGGTCCATGCACAAAATTCTGCTCCAAAGGTGTTTGTATCAGCTGTTGTGGTGTCTGCTCTTGAGTTTGTTGATCTCTTTGTCTTATTCTGTATTGTGGCTGCTGTTGGCCACGAAAGTTAGGATTCCTAACTTGTGGCTCTTGCTTGTCAAGTTTTACGATTTCAAGCATCTGTTCTACCTTTTTGAGAAGTTGATCCATTGAAGAAGATTCTTCTTTCACAGTGGTTTTATTCTCTGCTTTCGCTCTAGCTCTTTTGGACAGCAGATTTTCCTCAACGCTGACCGCAATTTTCTGCATGTATTCCATTGTAGCTGGTTCTCTCTCTCTTAATTGGTACGCCATGTCAGCATCAAAACCATCTGGAAACTTCATCATTGCTAGTCCCACAGGTGGCTTTAGATAGTCTGGAATTTCTTTGTAGACTGCATTAAATCTAACACAATAATCTTGGACCGACTCACCGGCATTCCTTTTGATTTGTTCATATTCGGCCAGAATTTGAAGGGGATTCTTTTTCACTTCCCACCGGTTCAAAAATTGTCTTTGTAGCTCAGCCAAGGTAGTGATACTTGCAGCCGTCAAACCTCTTAACCATTTCCTCACATCACCTGCAAATGTCTGTATAAAGAGCCTCATTGCCACGTTCTCTGCGTCAAGCTCATGAAGTTCATAAAAGTCTGCCATTTTGTCTACATGTTGCTGAGTAGTAATGCTGTTAGGAGTGTCGTCAAAAAATGGGATTTTACTTTGATAATCCATTGGCATGTCATCTAGGACTTGGGGCAGAACAAGGGGTGCGAAACGGGCAGCCATCATTCTCAGTGGATTTGGCCTTGGAGGTGTTGGAGGAGTGTGCACAGTTTTCAAGGGGCTTGCAATTGGAGTTTGGGGCTGTGTTGCAATGTAATTATCAATTAATCTATTAGCTCTTTCTGTTTCGAGGTCTACAAGAAATTGCGGATTGGGAACGGTATAATCAATAGCCCTTTCGGATTTAGACTCAAACAGTGATATCTCAAATCGTTCGTCAAACTCAAGCTCTTCAAGATACTCGAAAATGTCGGGACATGAATGGGATTTGAACACGGGAGTTATGGTGCTTTCTTGACGAAGGAGTCTTGGGATCAAATTGGGGTTTTCATAAATATGAGGAGGATCCGGGTCTAGATTTTCTCTGGTATATCGTCTCGAAGCCAGCGTGCTATTGAGAGAAATTACGAGACACAACCAAGTTACTCAGCCTTTCCAATCCTAAGCTCATCATCTGGAAGCCTAGAATTATTATGAAACAAGGGGATTTGATTTCAACTTAGTCCCTAGTGGAGTCACCACTATGTTAGCACCTAAATCTGCCTTAGGCTGAAGGAAGGCAAAAATTAGGGTAACCACAAACCACGCTCAGTCTGGTAGCTAGCCCTACCAAAGCAGGAGGGGGCTCTCTCCGAGTCACGCTCAGTGAATAAATGATCGAAAAGGTCTGAGATGAATTACAATACAATGTTTACCTTAGGCTAGTAAGTGAAATAGTGATTTTGGAAACAACTTTATGAAATGACTGAGCTTCTGGGATGTTATGGGACCGGCGCTCAACAAAGAACAGAGAATTGAATATGAAGGCACATATTATTCTGTGACGCAAGGTAGGCGGAAAATGTAGCAATTTAGTTTGAGGTATCGCGGCATGAATAGATTGCTGAAGAAAGTGAAAAGGGCATAGTGACATGAATCCTTTTCAATAGAAGAAATAACACTGAAACATGAAATTTTCCCACAGGCAGAGCAATAAAAATTGGATTCTACCTAATCTCACTCAGAAAATTTCACTGGAAATGAGCATGAAATGAATTATCAAAACATAAATAAATACATATGAACACATAAGAAATACATTTTCTACACTCACAACCACAAGAATCTCATGAAACAGAGCCGATGCCTTTCATTAATTCTCTGTCAAAAATACACAGTGAAGAAACAGAGTTTCTTTCCCACAGTCTCCCAGAAGTTACAAGCAAGCCTACCCTTTGCAAATAACTTGCATACAATATATAGAATGTGTGAGGAAGAGATAGAACACCCAGGGGTTGGGAAGTTACTCGAATCATTACAAAATGGATATGGAGAGCCAACTGTCAGCTACAGGTGCAGCGCTGCAAACATGACATTTGGCATTGGGTGACCGTTTTCCTTCCTTCGCCACTTGGATAGAAGCCAATCTAGCGAAAAAACTCTTTAAATTCCACCTTTGGTGGCAAAAAACCGAAGTGTAGATGACTGGGCCCACTTGGAGAAGTCGTGAACCGAAATTTCGTGAAATGGAAGAAAATTGGCAATTTTTCCTCTGTGCACCGCGCCATTTTCTCTATGCGTCGTACTATTTTGGGGCCTGTTATGGGGAACTTGCAGGTGTTCAAAATGTGCCCAAGTGGGCTTGTGGGAAATCCTGTCCTATCTACTTTCTAACCCCACTAGAATTTTCAAATTTGGTGCTCATTTTCCCCTCCAAATATTCATTCTCCCAAGACTGCTTTCTATGTGTCAAAAAAGTGGCAGAGAGGCCATTTTTGGGTGTTTTTTGACCTTTAGGAGACCCAGATCTTGCCCAAATCTCTTGCCCAGACACCAGTAGTCATAATTTTCGATGTTGAATCCAAATATGCAAGCCATTTCTCCATTGGACCCCTAGAATTTTAGCGTCGCGCCAGTGGCGCAGCGCACAGGGAGAAAATCCTTGTTTTTTGCCCAAAAAATTTCCCTATGACCAAAATTTGCCCAAATTTTTTGAAATTTGGGCTGGAATTTCTCTATGGGGTGCCATGCTAAGCCAAGGAAGCCTCAGCCAAGATCCTAAGCCTATCTTGCTCTTTTTCCCGTTTTGCCCTTCTTGTTGCTTTCCTTAATTTTGCTTTTAAACTCCTTATCCGGGCATGTGCACTCATGTTTCACACTCTGTAACGGAAAGCCATATGTCTCAATAGAGAAAGGTCCTGGTCAGCTTTTTCCAGTAGCCTCTCTAACTGCATGTTCCTGATCTCGAGATAGGCCTCCTGATCTTCATTGATCGCCTGCTCCAGTGATGTGGGCTGAACTCTTCTCCTTTGAGCAGCTTGGCGATGCTCACGAATGTTTTGAAGCTCCATAATCGTCTGTTGGTCCTCCAGCTGTTTGTTCCTCTACTCCAGGTAGTTCATGTTCCATTTGGCCCTCTCCAAGTCAAGGGACAAGGAGTGAATCACTGACTGCTGCTCTTGAATGATCTCTGTGAGCTCCTCATTTGTTGGTTCTGCATCTGTCTCATCATCCTGGAGGAGAACAAACTCGGTTTCTCGCTCACCTGATGGTCCTTCCTCCTGCACTAGCTCCTTACCCTTACCGTGCTCTTGTGTTGATGATGTCGGAAGTGAGGCCCCTTCCACCCCGGGTGGAGATAACACTCACTTTGCTGCTGCAAATAAAGGTCTACTGCCTTTCTGATAGGTGATGTACACTGGCATAGTGACAGTCTCATGTCACTCATACTGATGAGATGGGACCCCTACCTCATGCTCTGCCTCTGAAACTACCTGTGGAGCGCTGAAAAAGTCACAGGAGATGAAGTCCTCCCAAGCAATACCTTGCAATCCCAACTGATGGTCTACCAAAATCCGGATAAGGGCAAAGTGATACACATTGTTGAGCTACTGTCGAGGGGTCTTGTGTTGCATGAAGTTCCTCATCCTCTCTATGTTCCCGTAGATGAAAAATGGGAGGTTCATCATCCGCACCCTGGTAAAGTGCATGAGCAACCTGATGTGATAGGCATAGAGGCGAGAAAACCTCCCCTCGCAACTGAAGTACTTCATGATCAATTTCATGAGTGGGGCATACTCATCTTTCAGAAATCTGAATGGAAAAACTCTCGTGAGTTGGCTCAAATAGCTGTCTTTGATGTAAGGCTCATAATGATGCCTCTCCACATTTTTCCTTTTGTGCCACTGCTCTCTAATGTTGGGTATGCCTGTCGCCACTGATATGGTCTCGGGTGTCAATGTGAAAGTGACCCCAGCCAAGATAGACTGTCCTCTGTGTAGGTGAAGTGCAAAAAGTCGGGCCAACTCATGATGAACTTTGACATTTGCCACCCTCTGACAAAATTCGAAACATGCTAAGTGTTGGAAGCAAGACATAGCAAGAGGGCATGCCTGCAACTTGGTGAGTGTGTTTGGCTCGTCACTAAGATGTCTGCCACTTCAGTGATGTCTCCTTTGGGCCCTTTCTCCCGAAGCTGTGTCACTGTGGGTCTCCTCCTTATACTCTGATGAAACTTCAGATGCCATTACTGCTGTTTGTACCCTTAATTTTATGCTGCTCTTGAATTCCAATGAAGCTGGTAGTTGCCCTGAAAATCTGCCACCAAGGGGACAATCAAACAGGGAGTATTAGGAGAGAAATGATGAAATAGGGATAGGGGTTTAAAGGGAGAGATTTAACATGGATTTGGGAGTAGTTTGGGTATAGGGTTGATGGGGTAGGGTTTGAAATATATTGGCAGCTTTGTCACTGTAGCATAAACCCTAGGATCAATGATTTCTTTGTTTCCCTTTTGTTTGCTTTTCAAAAAAACTTTGCACTTGATTCCTATCCCTACAATCATGCTATCCCTTTCAATTTTGGTGCAAGGATGGATGTTGGTGTCCTACCCTTCAAAATTGGTGAGCATCCACAAGTTTTTAGGCAGATGGGATAGTTTCTGGGCCTTGTATTTCTGTGCGCCATGCGCTCTACCCAATGCGCCGCGCGCTGGGTATGCGTCGTGCCAGTGTTATGTTTACACAGTGGGCGGGCCCTGTGTGTGCCGCGCACCATGAGTGCGCCGTGCTCTTTGGTGTGTGCGCCGTGCACTATGAAAACACCCGAATTTCTTCCTAATTGTTTTGACTCTTTAACCCTTTGACCATGCACCCTCTTCCACAGCTTGGCTTGCACAATGAGCTGATTTCGTGGTGACTTTGAATTAACCAAATAGTGGAGGAATAGGGGGAGGGTATGGTAGTGACTTAGGGTAGGGGTTTAGGAAAAATGACAAGGGAGGATGGGGAAAATGATAGGTGAGGGGAATAAGTGAATGGAGTGAAACCTTGGCAATATCAACACAAATTTGCAAACCCATCCATCATTTTTGTGGTAAGTTTCACATGGTTGACATTATGTATTTTGGGTGACCTTCAAACCTCTTCACAAACACCATATCCTTCACAAAACTTGATGAGTAGGCGATGTCATAAGGCTTACCTCTCAATTTGATAGCCTTCCCCAAAGTTTGAAGTGGTTTGGCACCGTTTCTTGGCCGCTGGACTGTGTGCGCCGCGTGCAATTCCCAGTGCACCACGCACCTTGTATGCGCCACGCCTGTGTATTCTTTCAACAGCGGGCTGGCTGTGTGTGCGTCACGCCCGGTGAGTGCGCCGCGCCCCTGGTTATATGCGTCGCGCGCTCCCAAAACCTGCCTCCCTTCACTCAAACTCCCCAATCTCACCTTCACAACTTTGAAATGCTTTCTCCAAGTCTTGAAAGAGCACAATGCTTCCGATTTTGGGTCAAAACATGTATTTATAGCCTTGGAGGAGATGGGTTTGATTTTTGTCTCTTTGAAAACCCCTTTTCTAATGTTGAGTTTTGCACTTTTTCATTGACCTTTAGACACGCTGATTTTCACTTTCCCTTTGACATTTAGGCTCAAATGATGAAATTTTCGGCAGCTCTTTGCAGGGATTGTACGAAAAAGCATTGGGCCATGTAAATCATAACTGCATCTGAAAAGTCAACCGGTGATTTTTTGAAAAAAAATTGTCATAGTTGACCTTGTTTGACTTTTCTTCAAAACAGAGTTTTGAAGAAGAGTCGATGTCTCTCCAGGTGATGATGAAGCTTTCTGAACCATAGCTGTGTTAGGCCTCCCTCTGGCCAGCATGGCTTGTTCTGGACATGTTTCCAAAGACCAAATTGATGAATTCCTAGACCCAAACATAAACAATGACTTTGTCCTGTAAAGGACCAGACCTGGACTGTCATGAGCTTCGGTGATTATGGACAAAGACCTGAGCCAGCAGGGGCCAGACATGAGGGAAAATGATTAGCATGACTTTCTCCGTCAGATCATGGCATGTCCCTAGCGAAATGCAGCTGAGTGAATGGAGCGGGACACCTAAAATTGAAATGCACAAAGAGTTTTGATCTCTGATGGAGGGCTGACTAGACCGACCCTAACAACCCATACAAGCGCCCTATAGGAATGATCTTCTGTTGATTGGCCATGCATAGTTTTATAGGAGACCATTGTAGCATAGGTCTCCCCATCCTTTCCCATGTCTACTTAGGCAGTACATTCACATCAAAACATAATTCCAGGATGACTTGGTCCATCTCATACTCCCCGATATGCACGGTCAGCCTCATCTCGCGCGCTGTTCGCTTCTTATTCTTGCCCAGTTTTCTCATAGCATGTTGTTCTAAAGGAATCTTAATTTTCCCATGAAATTTTCAATTAGCTCTTGGAGCCCTTCTACTACCTTCTGATCTCTCAAAAGCTTCATACAGGTTTTCAGAAAATTAGCTAACAACGAAGGATCCATGTCCTGCACTTCACTATTTCCAACCAGTTTTTCCTGACTCCCTAACGTAGAAGCCTCAGGAAAGTTCTTCTTGGCTTCCATTAAAGCTTCTTTAGCCCAGTTGACGTCAAACCCGACTTCCTTTTCAGCAGCCTTATGTACCCATCCCTCGGTTTCTGGTTTCTTTGCTTTATCTTCTCTTGTGGCCATACTAGTGCTATGATCCTATATTGATGCTATGATCCTCTTCGCGAGGCTCCGCCCTCATCATTTGGATATTCTGCATAGGCTGTGTTGGAAATAATACTGAGAGGGGGGGGTGAATCAGTATTATCAGATCAATCAAACCTTTTCTATGCTCAGAAACATATACGCTACTTCAGTTAAGTAAAACAGCGTGTACACGCTACTGTGACTAAATAAAACAGCGTATAAGCAGAAAACTCATAACTTAGTTAGCTTATTCTTCAGTTAAGTTCATCAGGACATTATTCAGCACACTAACAGTAAGCAGATGCAGTATAACAGAACGGATCAAAAGCCACACACATGAACACCAAGATATAAGGTGGAAACCCAATGTGGGTGAAAACCACCTGCTGCAAGTTATCTCTATCTTTCTTTAATATGAAACTTCAGTTTACAATCTTTTGTACTGGTGCAGCCTTATACCAGTACGCAGGCTACAACCTGCAGAAGGCTACAACCTTCTCTCGTTCTCCAAACTTCCTTGGAAGGGAGCTCCAACCCCCTTTGCTCTTGTACTAGCCAAGATACTAGTACGTAGGTGCTGACCTACAATCTTCCTTCTTTCAGGTATCACTTTTCATACATTTTCAGACTTGGATATTCCTGAAGCACAACATTACAATCTGAAGACCACAATTCATTCAATTTCCACAACAGATCATTGAAGCATAAAACAACCAAACTTTGAATCACTGAACCACTGAACCCTGTCAATCACCAGTTACCAGAACACAGAGCAGACTACAGAACTCTGCAATAACAGTCAGACCCCACTGTAAACCCAAAATCAAGCTTCAAAAGATATACGCTACTTCAATGAGCAAAACCCGCGTATACACGCGCTTTTACCGAAGCCAACCTGCGTACAGATCTAAAAATAAACTTTCTCAATTTGCAGCTGTACCAGACATTAGTTAGACCCAGAACGTAACATTGCGACAATATGCAGATCTAGAAATATGCATAATCAACCATATCATGATAGTGCATTTCAAACCATTAGATCCCGATCTATCCTTAGATCTAGTCTTCCATCAACCGATGTGATCTCTCCTTGGCTTAGATCAAGCAACTCAGAACCTGCATATCAGATCTCTTTCTCTCTTAGATATTCAAGCCTTGTCGAAAGATGATTTTGCCTAATGATCTTCTTCTCCTTATATAGTCTTAGGCCTAGCTCAATACCAAGAGCCAAAACCATAGTAACACAATACCATCAACTTCAAAACTAGGGATCGACACGCCCGTCGAGACACAATGGTCCGAAATCATAGGCACAACTTCCAAGGACTAACCACCATGGACCAAAGATACTTTTCCACATACACGCGCTTTTTATGAATCCAACTAGCGTGTACACGCGACTTGGGCTTAACGAACATGCGTATATGAACTTCCTTGGCATGCTGTACTAAGATCTGTCTTCTGATTAAGTTGCCATCACCTGTACCAACCTCTGAGCACCTGTACCATCCTCTGAGTGAGTTGCCATCAAGGACAACACTTGAATCATAATGCCAACAATCTCCCCCTTTGGACTTGATGGCAACCACCACACCAAGTCACTCTCCCCCTTTGACATCAAGGGCAAAGGGGTGTGCTCCCCCTGAGGACATGCTGATACCTCTGCTTGCTGTGCTGACTCATGCTCCCCCTGACAGTAGGCCAGATCTGCAAAAGATGTTCTTCAACAAGAACCAAGACTTATACACCATAAGGGACCGTCCTATCACCAAAAGACTCAATACATACATCCATACTCCCTACCAAGAGGGGACATATCAGAAACAACCAATTATATTACAGCATTCATCCCAGGCATAGTGGGGAAACCAACATAGGCCGTTACATGACCTTGACACCATAAAAGAGATATGACAAGAGAGATACATGACATAGAGACAACAGATCTAGACCAAGACTTAGGAAAGGCACCAGCAGCATCTGATAAACATCTTGTTAGATCAGCAACCAGGATTTCTTTCTGAGCTCCTTCTCCTGAAACCAACAACCAAAACATCTGAATGCCAACAATGCTTTATGAGACTTTTAAGCTGCTCCCCCTGAACCTGTGCCTGTTGCACTCCCTGAAACTGTGCCTGAAGAATTCTGACATTCCCATTGCTGTTCAGCACTTCAGAGTTTTCCCTTGCTGTTCAGAACTTTATATACGCGATTTATCCTGTATAAAACAGCGTATGTACGCGGATATTATTTCTGCAACAAGCGTCCAGTATACACGCGACTTACCCAGCATGAATCCGCGTATATACGCGCATATACCTTCCGTAACCTGCGTATACCAACTTTTTGTAGAACAAACAAACTTCAACAACAGGATGAAGCATCAACTACTCCCAGCTTTTGTCTGAGATATTCAAAAGTTTCCCTGGGCAGTGGCTTTGTGAGAATATCGGCAACTTGCTCCTTAGAAGGAACATACTCCAACTTGACCTTCTGCTCAAGCACTTGTTCCCGAAGAAAATGGTACTTGATTGGTATGTGCTTGGTCTTTGAGTGCATGACTGGATTCTTTGAAATGTTGATTGCACTTGTATTATCACATAAGATAGAGACAGGTGGAGTGCAAGTGATTTGAAAGTCCTGCAAGGTCTGCATCATCCAAAGAAGTTGTGTGCAACAAGATGCTGCAGCCACATATTCTGCTTCAGCTGTAGATAAGGCAATCGAACTTTGTTTCTTGCTGAACCAAGATACTAATCTGGAACCCATGAAGAAAGCACCTCCACTTGTGCTTTTCCTATCATCCATACTTCCAGCCCAATCTGCATCTGTGTAAGCATGAAGAGTGAGATATGTATTTCTAGGATACCATAAGCCATAGTTTTGGGTCCCTTGAAGATATTTGAAGATTCTTTTGACTGCCTGAAGATGAGTTTCCTTTGGGTTGGCTTGAAATCTTCCAACCATTCCTACTGCGTGTGTAATATCTGGTCGAGTACCTGTCAAATAAAGCAAACTCCCAATCATGGATCTATAAGTGGGTTGGTGAACTGCTGCTGATTCATCATTTGCACTGAGGCTGCATCCTGTAACCATGGGTGTACATACTGGCTTTGACTCTTCCATGCCATACTTCTTCAAGATCTGCTTGAGGTATTTGGTTTGAGACAAGAAGATACCTCCTTCATTTTGTTGGATTTGCAATCCAAGAAAATATGTCAATTCTCCAAGAAGTGACATTTCAAATTCTTTCTGCATAACCAAGGCAAAGTTTTGACTCATAGTCTCTTCATTGCTGCCAAAAATAATATCATCTACATAAACAACAAGAATTAGCAATTTGTTATTTTCAACTTTTATATAGAGATTGCTATCTGCTGATCCTTTTGAAAAGCCTTGTTGGTGAAGATATTTGTCCAACCGATAGTACCAAGCCCTTGGAGCTTGTTTGAGCCCATAGAGTGCCTTTTTCAATCTGCATACAAGGTTTGGATCATTCCCAAGAATGAAACCATCTGGCTGCTCAATATATACTTCTTCTTCTAAGTCTCCATTCAGGAAGGCTGATTTTACGTCCATTTGAAATACCTTGAAGTTTTGAAAGCTTGAGAGAGCAAGGAACATTCGGATGGCCTCTAGTCTTGCCACAGGAGCAAAGGTCTCTTCAAAATCTATTCCTTCTTGCTAAGCATACCCTTTACAAACAAGTCTGGCCTTGTTTCTAATTACTTCTCCATTTTCATTTAATTTATTCTTGAAGACCCATTTTGTTCCTATTACATTCTTATCTTTTGGTCTAGGAACTAATTCCCAAGTGTTGTTCTTTTCGATTTGCTCAAGTTCTTCATCCATTGCTTTGACCCAACATTCATCTTTGCATGCTTCTTTCACATTTTGTGGTTCAATGGAGGAGAGTAGAGCCAAGTAGCTTGAAGCTTCTGCAAGTGTCCTTCTTGTTTGTACTCCTGCTTCTTTCTGCCCCACAATCTGAGTTTCTGGATGATTCTTTTGGACATATCTGGATGGAGTCTTCTCTTCTATTCTTGTCTGCTCCTCTGGTTCTTCTTGAGATTCTTCTTCTTCTTCAGGTTCTTCTTCTTCATCATTTCGCCTTTGAGAGTACCCTTCATCTTCTTCATGATGAACTTGCCTAGGAATATATCCCTTCTCATCAACCACTATATCAATACTGTCAACAATTCTGCCAAGTCTTTTATTGTAGCACTTGTATGCTTTGCTATGTGGAGAATAACCAAGAAGGATGCCCTCATCTGCTCTAGGTTCAAGTTTGCCAAGTTGCTCATCAGTATTCTTAATATAACATTTGCTCCCAAAGATTTTGAAATGCTTCACGGAAGGAGTTTTACCACTCCAAAGCTCATGAGGTGTTTGAGTGTTGTTTACTCGGACATTTGTTTTGTTAAGAATGATAACAGCAGCATGTGCAGCTTCACCCCAGAAGGTTGCAGGAGTACCTGATTCATCGAGCATAGCACGAGCCATTTGTTGGATAGTTCTGTTCATTCTTTCCACAACCCCATTTTGCTGAGGAGTTCTAGCTGTAGAGAATTCTCTTCTTATCCCATGTTCATCGCAGAAATCGAAAAATTCATTTGATGTGAACTCCCCACCTCTGTCAGATCTGAGGCACTTAATTTTGTGTCCTGATTCATTTTCAGCCAATGCTTTGAAGGATTTGAATTTTTCGAATGCTTCATCTTTGTGCTTCATAAGCCCTAACCAAACAAACCTTGAGAAATCATCAATGAATAATATCAGGTATTCTTCTCCTCGAGGTGTCCTTTTCCTAAATGGACCACATACATCTGTATGGACTAGCTCAAGAGGCAAGCTAGCTGATCCTTCCTTCTCTGGAAAGTTAGTTCTGGTTTGCTTTCCAAACTGACAAGATTTGCATATGGTGTTGTCTGGAATTTTGATATCTGGAAGATCGCGAACTGCCTGATATTTGCATGCTTTCCTTATTTGTGAGAAGCTTAGATGTCCCAACCTTCGATGCCATAACCAGTGCTCTTCATCCTTGCTAAGATAGCATTGTTGTTGTCCTTCTTCAAATATGTACAGATTATTTGGAGTTCTTTTGCCTTTGAGAACTGTTTTACCTGTATCAAGATCACGAACAAGACATCCATTCGATCTGAAAATAACCTCGGTTTTTTGATCACATATCTGGCTGACACTTAGTAGATTATGCTTCAATCCATCAACATACAAAACATTTCCAGCCTTGACTTTTCTTTCAAAGGAGCAATACCTTTTCCTTTTATAGTTGCAGGAGTATCATTTCCAAAAGAAACTTTCTTTCCTTTTCTAAAGTAGAATAAGATTCAAGTTTTTCTTTATCACCTGTCATATGTTTCGAACATCCACTGTCAATGTACCATAGATTTTCCTGTCCTTCTGCATAAAAAGCTATCCCACATCTTTCTGTCTGAGGTTCCTTTATTCTCCATTTTTTGGTGCTCGTGGCTTGTTCCTTTTTCTCCTGAAACCTGCTCCTGCATTCAGATTCTTTATGACCAAAATTATTGCAAATAGAACATTCAACTTCATTTTCAAGAACCGAAAAGTTGTTATAGGTCCTCTTTGTAATCCCTGTCATACTTCTTTGTTTTTGAGCTTCCCTAGTCATGATTGTTTTATATGCAACACATTGAGCTGCTTTGTGACCAAAGTTATGGCAAGAAAAGCATTGTCCATTGAAGAAGCTTCTGCGGTTATTGAATCTACCAGCCAACTGATTGTAATTTCTATTTTCATCTATTCTTGTGCCAAACTGAGAAGTTTTTACCTGTGGTTGGTTGTAGCTTTTGTTCACCCTTAAGAAGGATTGTCCTTGATAGTTTCTGTTTGTAATTCGTCCCTGCTTTACCTGATTATCTTCATTGTTCTTCTGCTCATTTCTTCTTGCTGCATCAAGATAACTTCTTGAGGTGGATGCTTGAGAGGTTTCTCCATTATAGCCCAAACCTGTCTTGTTTAGAGGAGACCGCTGCACATTGATAATCTCATCCAAAGTTTCAGATCCTTTGACAAACTTAAGATTAATAGCTTTTGTTTTCTCAATTTCTTTTCTGAGACCAACAATTTCACCTTCTAGTTTTTCAAGATGTTTTTCCTTTTCATCAATTTGAAATTGCAAAGTATCAATGATCACACTCTTTTCTTCTATGCATCTCTTGAGTCTAGTAATTTCATTATAGAGATTATCCACATCTACAGCATCCTCATAATCATCATCTTCAAATGCCATTAATAGCTTATATTTATTACCTTGTTCATCTTCATCACTGTTTGATAAGCCATCACTATCTTCATGGGTGTAGTAGCTTTTCTTATTTGCACTTTGTTTCTTATTCCATCTAGCAGGTTCTTTTCCTTTATCTTTATTAGGACATTTTGCAGCATAATGACCTACTCTTCCACAAGCAAAGCATTTGAAAGGTAGCTTACCTCTGAACCTTCCAGCACCCCTTTGAAGATTTCTGACAAAATTTGATTCTTCTTCCTCTTCTTCTGGAACATGGCTTGCCTCATAGTAATCTTCTTTTCCTGATGCCTTAAAAGCAGCTTCCCTTCTGTCTGATGGACCTCCCTTTCTCATTTCATAAGCAGTTAGAATTCCATGTAGCTGAGACATAGTGAGAACTTTGAGATTTTCCTTTTCTTCTATTGCAGATACTTTAGATTCAAACTTGGGGGATAATGATCTTAGAATCTTTGAAACTACTATAGTCTCTTTTATTTCTTCACCCAAATTTTTCATACAATTAACAATCTCGTCTACCCGAAGAAAATAATTTTCCACACTTTCATCATTATACATCTTGAGAGTCTCATATTGAATCCTGAGAGTTTGAAGTTTAGCTTCCTTTACCTGTTCATCTCCTTCATAGCTAGTGATCATTTTGTCCCATATCTCTTTTGCTGATTTGAAGTGCATGACCTTCATGAATTCTGTTTGGGATATACTTCCTAATAGAGTACTGACTGCTTTTGCATTTGTTTCATATGTCTTTTTCTCAGCTGGATCTGTAGGAGTAGCTGAAGGAAAAGCATAGCCTGTTTCTACAATGTTCCAAACTTCTGTACCAAGAGATTGAAGATATGCAGTAACTCTTACCTTCCAATAATTGAAATTTGTTCCATCAAAAACCGGTGGCCTGATTGATGCTTCTTTCTCGTAGTTGCTCATGATGAATGATCTACCTTCAAGCGATCAAGCTTCCTGAAGGACCTGCTCTGATACCAATTGTTGGAAATAATACTGAGAGGGGGGGTGAATCAGTATTATCAGATCAATCAAACCTTTTCTATGCTCAGAAACATATACGCTACTTCAGTTAAGTAAAACAGCGTGTACACGCTACTGTGACTAAATAAAACAGCGTATAAGCAGAAAACTCATAACTTAGTTAGCTTATTCTTCAGTTAAGTTCATCAGGACATTATTCAGCACACTAACAGTAAGCAGATGCAGTATAACAGAACGGATCAAAAGCCACACACATGAACACCAAGATATAAGGTGGAAACCCAATGTGGGTGAAAACCACCTGCTGCAAGTTATCTCTATCTTTCTTTAAGAAACTTCAGTTTATAATCTTTTGTACTGGTGCAGCCTTATACCAGTACGCAGGCTACAACCTGCAGAAGGCTACAACCTTCTCTCGTTCTCCAAACTTCCTTGGAAGGGAGCTCCAACCCCCTTTGTTCTTGTACTAGCCAAGATACTAGTACGTAGGTGCTGACCTACAATCTTCTTTTCTTCAGGTATCACCTTTCATACATTTTCAGACTTGAATATTCCTGAAGCACAACATTACAATCTGAAGACCACAATTCATTCAATTTCCACAACAGATCATTGAAGCATAAAACAACCAAACTCTGAATCACTGAACCACTGAACCCTGTCAATCACCAGTTACCAGAACACAGAGCAGACAACAGAACTCTGCAATAACTGTCAGACCCCACTGTAAACCCAAAAACAAGCTTCAAAAGATATACGCTACTTCAAGGAGCAAAACCCGCGTATACACGCTCTTTTACCGAAGCCAACCTGCGTACAGATCTAAAAATAAACTTTCTCAATTTGCAGCTGTACCAGACATTAGTTAGACCCAGAACATAGCATTGCGACAATATGCAGATCTAGAAATAAGCATAATCAACCATATCATGATAGTGCATTTCAAACCATTAGATCCCGATCTATCCTTAGATCTAGTCTTCCATCAACCAATGTGATCTCTCCTTGGCTTAGATCAAGCAACCCAGCACCTGCAAATCAGATCTCTTTCACTCTTAGATATTCAAGCCTTGTCGAAAGATGATTTTTGCCTAATGATCTTCTTCTCCTTATATAGCCTTAGGCCTTTCTCAATACCAAGAGCCAAAACCATAGTAACACAATACCATCAACTTTAAAACTAGGGATCGACACGCCCGTCGAGACATAATGGTCCGAAATCATAGGCACAACTTCCAAGGACTAACCACTATGAACCAAAGGAACCTTTCCACATACACGCGCTTTTTCTGAAACGAACTAGCGTGTACACGCGACTTGGGCTTAACGAAACGGCGTGTATGAGCTTCCTTGGCATGCTGTACTGAGATCTGTCTTCTGATTAAGTTGCCATCACCTGTACCAACCTCTGAGCACCTGTACCATCCTCTGAGTGAGTTGCCATCAAGGACAACACTTGAATCATAATGCCAACAGGCTGTTGTGTCTACGCTTCTTTTCTTGCATATTTTCTATAAGTATCGGGAAATATTCTATCATATGATTGAACTATCTGCAATATTAACAAGACAGATGTGTTGGGTTCTCACAATTGTTTGCAAAATGTCTGGCTTCGCCATAGTTATAATAAATAGCTTGTCCATGACCTCTGCCAGCCCCTCCTCGTCTTCCTCTTCCACGACCTTGAAATCCTCCACGTGCTACACCCGCGCTCTGATCTCGAGGCTGATTTTCTACCTGCATTTAATAGGTAGGGGTTCTATCCATCATTAATTCACAACTCTGACAATGGTGCTCATCATGACCTACAGATTTGCAGAAATAGCAAAACAACTGCTGGGGGGTCTGTACAAACTTCTGTAGTAGATGGAAATTATCTGTCGCATGATGTCATGTAACCTAACAAATAGTGCACCATAGTGCTACTCCTGTGCTTGGCCCAACAGTATTTTCTGGCTTCACGGGGACACCCACCCAATAAGATAATTTTGATAAACCAAGAAATGGTCCTTATCGTGATCGTGGCCCTTGCATTTCAAGCACCAAACTTCTACACGAACCTCGGGTTGGGCTTCCTTTTCTGTTTTCAAGCTCTGCAATTTCATGTGTAGACTTTCTAGCTGCGAGTGAATCTATTATAATCCAATGTTCATATCTTGTATTGGCGAGGCTTCCAACCTCATCACGATTTCCACAGATTCTGCTTGCGTTCCTATCTTCTACTGCGATAATGGAAATCTTAGGTGAGGCAAAAACAAAGCAATATACCAATCTCTGTGTTGATCATCCGTGATGTTCATATTATCCTGCCGAATCATGAATTTTAGCCTCTAATCGAAATCCCACGAGGATTCATTTACACTTTGTTGTATCTCCTTAAACTTTGTGACTGACTACGCCTGAGGCGTAGGCTTCTTAAATTCACTGTTCAACACTTGCTGAGTCTCTGCGAATGTCGTGCCAATTCTATCTTGACAGAAATTGATATACCAAGTCAACACCCTATCCCACAACACTATGACTAGCTACACTTTCTTTAGGTTATCATCAATGATCTGCTACATTGTCCACACAACATTTACAAAAAACCAGAATTTCTCAGGGTCTTCACTCCCTACCCCTTTAAATATCAACATCTTCATTAAATTTTCCTTGTTGAATGATGGAGGTGGAGGTGAAGGTGTAGGCTTATGCGACAGAGGTGGAGTGAATGGATGAGGTATCCTCGGGATACCCTGACTTACCAATTGCAGTGCACTTCGCAATGTATTCATAATAATTCCTTCGTCATCGCTTGACGAGGATCCCAATAGTGGACTATATTCAGAGCCCGATTCCTTGTTCCTTCTGAAAGGTTTTCCGCTTCGCATAGTCCCAAACATCAAGGTAATGGCATAACCCATTTTTCACACAACAACATCTTAATCCATGTTTTCAGAGATTTTAAATACTTACCTCACGATCCTTTGAAGAGCTTGTGCTCTGATTTTCTATAACTAATGGCATATCAATCGCAAGATCAGTGACAAATCCTCCTATGATACGATCAATCCAGTGATCAACAACCCACGTGATGTTATTTTCTGAAGCTTCCAAGTGCCTCACCAACTCTGGCGTCCACACAATAGGACCGTCAAGCCTCCACGTACCTTGATATTTTGCCAATCTAGATAGCCACTCATGTAGTTCGCAAGGAAAGAAACAGAAAAAAGTTTCAGTTTCATGTGTGTACAGATATCTATTTAACCAATATTCCTTGGATAATCACGAATTTCTATTTTCCTAAGATGCAAACGCATGTTCTTTCTGATCGAGCCACTTTTTGATTTCTTTCTTAGTAGGGAACCACTTGTTTGACATCACACATTCCTTAGATAGATCCTGGTCCCGGAAACAGAACCATTTGTTGGTTTGATGGGGCCTGACCCAGGTTCATCTTTAACTGCGCCAACCAACAAAACCCTAACTACTGGCCCTTTCGGAAACAACCTGCGTAACACAGGCTGTAGCCTCACCTGAAGTAGTATTGGAGGATTCTAGAACCAGGTTTGTGCATCGAGAGGCCTGTGTGATGGATTCCTAAAGTTCTTATGGCTTAAATTTACCTTCGTGCAAATCTAATCCTTTTGACTGTCAACTACTGCAACTCTATCTAAATTACCTTCAGATCTTCACGAAGGTACTTATTTTCACTTATCATGTATAGAGATTATAAATCTACCAGGTTCATGTAGTAAATAAACATTCATTCATATAAAACAGATTACAGAACGAAGATAAATAAACTTTGCAGAAGTAAATAAAACAACATAGATGCATCAATTTCATCCTAAAATAGTTTTTATGAGATGTAAACGTTTAGATACAAACTTTTTGTCCTGCGCACTCAGCTACAAGGGACCGTGCACTCTGCTTGGGAACTTACCAAGGTCTTCACACACTCAACTGTAGGAGCCTTCCCCTTTCGCCTAAGTATAGGAAACAAACTTTTCCTACCTTAGCACTTTGTCCCTACAATGATTCTTCACTTAAAGTTATCCTCTAAGACTCGCTATACTCAACTTTATATAGCCTTTTATTTATGATACCATGGTTCACAGATCATGGGTGGGTCTCCAAACAACTCTATCACCTACCCATCTAAGGGACTAAAGTTCCTTTGACTTCTACTAGCTTCGCACTCTGCTTTTCCACATTTCACGAAGACTTTACATTCGCTACAAAAAAAAAAAATACAAAATTGACTCAAATCTTAACAAAATTGACCCTAGGGACCCCATCCCAACAACATTTCTTAGTAGATATCAAGAAAATGATAGTAGGATGGGACTACCTCTGGTATCCTTTATAATAGCTTGCCCAAAGTAATAATAACACTACAAGGTCTGGACTCATATATAGCATGATGCTTCCATAAGTATTGTTTCCATAATAGAACATCACAAACTTCAAGGGGAACAACATCACACAACACCACATCCTTAAAAAAATCAATGTTGTAGGGATTGACACTATTGACTAACACGAATATCTCACCCTTGGTGGAGCCACCCGATTGTATGATTACATGTGTGGTGTTGTAAGTAGGCCCATCCTCTTAACAACCAATGCTGAGATGAGGTTATTTTGACTCCTTCTATCGATAATGAAATGATGTGCATAACCCTTCACCCACATTTGTGAGTGAAAGAGGTGCTCAACTTCTTCTAGATCTCCAAGCTCACTTTGTTGGACCTTGTTGGTGGTAATGGTGTCACTAGGTTCTACATCAATTATCTATTTCCCCTTGTCTAGGTCTGGTTTAGATTTAAAACTTCCATTTCAATTTGAGGCTTTTAGCTTGGCCACTGGTGAGCTCCAGTATTGCAGCAATAATGCTGCAACTCCTGGGGCTCCCTACTTTACTTTTATCAGCCCGGTAGTTCATAACAAACTTGGAAGCGATGGTGCTATATGCACAAGTACTAGCTCTTACTACAGGTTGTCACTTGATCAGCTGGCACAAGTTCGCTAGGAGCTTGAGCCAACTTCTATGAGTTCTCAGAAGAAACTTTTAACTATGATGGAATAAAGCTAACTCAAAAGAAGCTATTCTACTTGCAGAAAGAGAATGAAAACTGAAAGGAAACACAAACCCTAGCAAACCCTAGTTTTACCCACTAACCCTACTTTTGCAAGAAAAGAGATAGAAACTACTGAAATGGATGCCATTGGCTACTAAAAAGGTAAAATGCATGTATTCAAGCTACTTCTGAAGGAAAATGTGAAGAAATCATCTTTTTGTACTTTGGAGCATTTTCATGTAGAATTATTATGCTTGTGTTTTAACTAGTTGTGACTGTGCAGAGGTTTGGTGGTGAAGGGAGATGGAGTTGGCTTTTGCAGGAGGCAGGGAATGTGTGGAGAGGTCCTAAGAAGTCCCTAGTACCCTTCTGGAGACTTCCATTGCGATCAAACTTCAAAACGTCACTCGGATGAACTTCTATAGGAGGTTGCAGGGGATCTACAGGATGTTCTATAAGAGGATTTACAAGAGGAGGCCGAACGTGGTTTTTGGAGGTTTGAAGGTGGAAAAATGATGGGAGAAGGGAAATGAAGGCTGGATGGAAGTGTTAAGGGGTCTAGGACTTTGTCAATGAAGATTAGGAATGAAGGATATGGTTGGATTTGTTCAAAGGTCAAGAAAGCAATTTTGCACAAAAACACATAAATTAGGGCAGATTGGAGAAGTATGGAAAAGTGGAGGAAATCTTGAGAGATGAACTGGTACAGGTTTTGCTGTGGAGGAATGATAAGCTAGAATTTTCTACAGGTGAGCTGCACACTTACTTTTGAAAACTAACCCAAGCAAGAATTGAAAAACAGAGTTTTGCCTATTTTGACCTAAAATTTGACCTAAAACCAGAGAAATGTTGAACAGAACTTTATGGACAGAAAACTATGCGAGAAATCCATGGAAAATGAACAAGAAAGGATCTAAGCATGTGAATCCAACTGATATCAACTTCTCCAACTCGAAATCTCACACTAGCAATTGCATTGGAAAGCAAAAACAATGTTTTTGGTGGCAGCAATAGTGCCTTGATCTCAAATCATGGTCCCAAGGAGGGAGAAAGGAGATCAAGGCTTACTTGGTAGCCTTTTTGGATATTTTTCTATTACTGTAGCAAACTATCTAATCAACCTGAAGCAAGAACAATTATTCTAACCATCAAAAGCAACCTAATTAACAAAGCAAGATTTAACCTAAACAATAGAAATTATCTCATGAATGCAAGAAAAAGAATATAAATACACAAAGGAGGTGCTAGGCACTTGGGTTGGGCCCAAACCCAAGAGCTGCAGCCCTCTAGGAAAGATCAGTGCTGGTTCAAAGTTGGATTCATCTTCATTGATCCAAAAAATAATAGTTACAAATTGTCTGCAAAAAGAGCTCGAAAATGAGCTGAGTACAAAGTTGTACTAAAGTGCAAAAATAGACTATCAAATGGCTAACCTACTAAGGCTGAAGCCTTCTTATTTATACAAGTGAGGACTCCCAACAATCCTCCTAAACTTTAGGAACTCGGCTACCTAAAACTGAAGATAACAACAACTTCACTAGACTTGCTCGGCTGCCCCTTGGAATCATCATTGTGGGCCTTTGTACTTCGAGTTGTAGGGGTCATTAATGAAGGAGACACCCCTCCTATAAGTCCTCAGCCATGTTTCCTCAAGTTTTGGTTGCCAATCTACTCATAAATGCCTGGTCTTTGTCCAAAAATGTCCAAAAATCTGCAATAAACACTCATTAGACTATGTGGCAAAGTGACTATCCCCATTCACTCTATTGACATAAATATATTCAAAAAATGCACAAAAATATGGAGAATGGTGGATTGAATGAAAATAATAGGAAGAATGAGCCCATATAGTTACCCATTTCTGGGGCTTATCATCACCCCCCTGCTGAATGCGTTGCTCATCCTCTGAGCAACTAATCCAATTCTTCATCTTTAAAGGCTTTAACAACTTCCGTGACATCCCAAGCTTCTGCTGTGATGTCCTCTTCTCTGTCATGGAAGGCTGCTTTTCTATCCACCTCCTCCCATTTCTTCTGTTCTTCCTCCTCCTTAACCCCTTCCAACAGTCCTAGCAGTAGTGGAGGACTGAACTTAAGACCAATCTAGTTGGCTTTCAAGCTTTGCATTGATTGTTTGTATAGGGGCACTCTCCTCATAGCTTGCCTCATTCTAGTTGGGGAGTGATACTCCCTGATCTTTAGGCTATGGGACAATGTATTCCATCTTCTTGTGCAAGCATGAAGGCAGTTATCGCCAAATAATCTCTCCATATCTTCAAAGTGGGTGATAGCATGTGCTTGCCTTTCAACATAGGCAAGGAGGACTTGAGGGTTGCTTGCAAGGTGTTGATGAGCATAGATGAGGGCTGAGGGATCTTCTGGTTCAGCCCTTATCATCAGGGGCTCACTTAACTCTTTTGCCATTATCTTTTGAATTTCCACTGCTCTCCTTTCCTCATGGCTCATCCAAGAAGCCATCGCCATGAGCTATAGATCTCCCAATGCATCCCATAAATTCATATCAGGGAGTGCCATATTGTGTAGGTAAAATTCTACTAATTTGGCTTTATCCTCTGCTGAACTACTATCACATAAATGCATAAACTGGTTGTAATTTTGGAATGGGATTGTGCCCCTTTGGGCCAATGTTTTAATCTAGAATTGGAGCCATTGGTCTTTGAGATACAGTGCATAAGATCTAGCTGGTTGTCTGCATTGCAAGGCCTCCATTGCCCAGCTAGCCATGTAGGCCATTTGGGCTTCCTTTTCTTGCAACTGCTATTTCAAAATCTGCACTTCAGTTGCTGCCTGAGACTCTTTTTCTTGCAACTGTTTCATTAGCATTTCAACATCAGTCTGTGGCCCTTCCTCTTGCTGTTTTTTCTCTACTGCTTCCTTATCTGCTAGGGGACCTTCTTGCTGTTGCTGCCCTTCCAAGATTGGAAACCTATCTCCCGTTTGAGTTTCCCATTCTTGTAACTGCTTTTTCAGCAGTTCATTTTCTTCCTATAGTTGGGCTCTTCTACTGCTCTCTATGTGCCTTACCATGGCCAACTCCCCTCTCAACTCTTTCAACTTGTCTTCCATGTGTCCTATATCTTCAACTCCTTTAGATTTAGCAATTTTCATCCAGGTGTGGGTTCTGACCCTTTCTTTTTCTAATTCAAAGAAAAGAGGCACAATGAATTTTTGTGGGATGATCTTCCCACCTTCTAGCAGATTGTAATAGGAGCCTAAATTAAGCTGAGGGTTTGGTTCAGGTATTTCTTTGGCCTTGCCTTCCCCTTGTGATTCTTCTGCTGCCTTCTCTTCTAATTTTTTAGTTTCTTTAAGTTTGGCCAGTGTCTCCTGTAGCTATGTTTCAGCTTCCTGTAGGACTGCTTTGGAGTCTATCAACTTTATTCTTTCCTTCCAGGTGGATGTTTTGGGACTCCCTCTATCATAGGTGATAGAGATCTTGGAGGGAGATTCCTCCTTCTTCTCAGTAGGTGCATCCTCAATGATAATTGGTTCTTTTGATGGTGGCTAGGGCTTGCCCACCTTAATCCTGGTGCTCCTTCTAGCTTTGAAATACATAGAGGTTTGCCTTTTTCTTTTTCCCTTTTGTTTTGCTGGAGTGCTTAATGCAGCAAGCACAACTACTGCTTCCCTTGCCAATGTTTCAGGGGATGTTTCTTCCTGCTATTCTTCTCCTTCATCTCCTGTAATTTTTGTTGTGTCTGTTGTTTTTGCTTTTGCCTCTGCTGGCTCTAGTGGTGTTTTCTCTTTTTCTTGCTGAGCCCCTGCCTTTTTTGTGGCAGTCTTTTTCTGGGCTTTCTTAGGCTCTTTCTTCTCAGCTGTTGTCCTTTTCCTCTTCTCTGTTTTTGAGGCTGTTTCCTTTTCTGCCTTAGGTGGGACTGTGGATTTATCAAGTTTCTCCTCTTCTTGTTGTTTCTCCTCTGCTTATCCTTTTATTTGAATATCTTGTGCCTCCTGAGGAATTTCTGTCAGGCGGAAAGAGTCGATTGTGCGGACACAACCAACCTCCCTAGGAGCCTAAGACTCTCTAGTGACAAACAAGACAAACAAGAGCAATCCTTCTCTAAACATGCATTTACTATATGGGAAATCAAGTGTTTAGATCCTACCTGTAATCCAACGCTGTTGTAGCAGTCCAGCTCCGCTGATCCGGATGAGCTCCTCCTTCACTTTGAAACCTGCATACACTAACAATCAAACGATTAAATAGCACTTGATAATCTCATAGAATAAAACATATTTAACACATAGACCAAGGAGTACATGAAACAACTCATAAATAACAAGTTATTGAGAAGAATGGACTCATTTGCATTAATAGGTAACAAAAGGAACAAATACAACCTGAGCCTTGGTGTTGTGCAAGTCCCTCCCAGGGTCCATCAAGAGTTCTCCTTTACTTTGACAAAGCTCACCCACTTCCAAATAGAACAAGCAAAGATGGCAATCTCTCCTCACAAGCTTCTAAATGGGAGTCCTAATTCCTGCAGCATCTACCCTTAGAAATGTATAGCTTCCAACCTCCCCTCCTTCTGGCCCAATGCCTGTATTTATAGTGCTCAAGAGGAAGTTAATCAGGTCCACCATCAATGGGATAATCCCCTCTTTGGATGGGATAGCTCCCTTATTGATGGGATAAGTTCCTCTTTGGTAGGAGTGCATGAACCATCTGGAGGCGCTCAATACACGTCGAACAACCTTCTAGAATGCTCTAGAAATGACCACAAGTAACTTTTTAAAGATGAAACTTGCGCATTTTAACCTTTACAGGGGGACGCACCTGCCCCTTTACATACAGAGCGTCCAAAGACGCAGCTTTTGTGAACATTGGGTGCGTACCCGCAGGTAAGGTTGAGAGAACCTGCGTCCCCAGAGATAAATACATTTATAAAGACTTTCTCTCTTTTTGGAGTTTGACATGGAGAGCAGAGGCATAAGACTTGCTAGCATGACTGTTGATAGAGCCATACTAACTGTAAATAGTCATGGTGACATTTTTTAGTGTAACAGATTGCCCCCTAAAGTGCGAAGCCTGTAATAGATTAGGGTTTTGTATTATCTAGGAAGGGTGAAGCGCTTTATCATTTCAAGGATTATCTCGTGGAGAGCCTGGTCAGAACCTGCAATTTTCAACACAAAATACATGTATAAGATTATATCATCACTGAGGTAGGCATTCCCATACTCAGATTAAAACTTTAACTAACAGACTAACTACTCTGATACAGGAATGATCTTGCAGTACATCATAATCATAGACTTTTGTAGACACAGTATGGGCGCAGCCATCTGTTTATGATTAGTCTACTTAGATAATGAATACAAAACTCCTCGCAGCCTGGATGGTGGAAACTAGATCCAGGGTCTTCATTTCTACTTCCCGAATTGGTACGATTCTAGCCATGCGAATAAATGAGTTGATGTCGAACATGGTAGAAACCACTTGATTACCAGTCGATGATGAAAACTGTTAACAAGCGTGAGAGAGACCACCAGTAATGTCAATGGTTCTCAAAGTACCCAGTACAATCCATGAGATGTGAATGAATGAGTTGATGTCGAACATTTCACGGAATCCTTCGATCGAAAGTCAATGATGTAAACTGACGTCAAAGGCGAGAAACCTGCCATTGATGCATGCAGACTTCAAGGTACTGACGATTTCTAAGTCATCTCTCTAGATAATGTGCTGATGTCGATAGAAAGCGACTCGTTGCAGGCAAGCCCACAACACGAAATCATTGTTCAAGTTGAAGAAATGTTGCTGTAAGGACTGACTCAGGGATGGTCAAATGGATGACAAGTATTTTGCAGATGAAAGTTTTGCTTGCAGACCTCTTGAACACATAACGACACAACAGATGGCTTGGTGACGAATGACTCAAAGTTAATCCCCGGAACCCGGCTGAAGACTTTCAAAGTGGTTTGATCAACTGTGAGGTAAAAGATTTCCCAACCCAGGTGAATGAAAAGTGTCGTGTTCAAGAGTGGTAATAAAGTTTTTTCTGAGACAAAAGATAACAAATAGGCTCATTCTTCTCTCTTTTCCCCCACCATTTCTGGCAAGTACCTCTTTATTTTTAACAAGCTTGAGGAGGATAACATATGCTTGATTATAAGCTCATCCTTCGGATGAGTCCAACCTAGTTTTGATTCGAACCCTAGGAAGGAGTGGTTCGTTCCGTTTGTAATTGAACAGGTCCTTTACTGTGAAATGTTTAACGAGCCCAGTATAGGAGAAACTCGGCGTTTTTCAATTTTAGAGAGTCTGAAAAACTTAAGAAGACTCCAAGTTGAACTTTTTCGTAGATTTGTGTCCCTCAAGCCCGAAAAAGTATAAAATAATACCTGGGGGAACCGCTTGATCTTGCGACCAAGGAGTACTTTCATAATTAGTGCCACTGACCTGAAAAGTAAAAAGCGATCAAGGACACGTCGTTTTATTTCCGTATCGAGTTTGAAACGACAAAAACCCGGCAATCTTTTCCTGATTTTACGGTCAGAAAAGAGCTATAAGGGGACCGTCTTTTAATTCCGTTTTAACGAGTGTAAAAGAAACGCTCGGCAATCTTTTCATTTTTTAGGAGTCAGAAAAGGGCTTAAAAGATGACTCTGATATTTTGGTTCGTGAAAAATGACAATTTTCCCTCTAAATCCCTTTGTCCTGCACAAAAACGACACATTACTCATACCTGTTTAAGATAGGCAAAAATACATCGAAAAACATCCTTCCATGGTGAAAAATGAACAAATTCATCCAAAAAACCTATAAAAAGACTTTTTACCATGTCATTTTTACCATTTTACTGTTGAGGTTGAAAAAAGGGCTTTTGGCAAGAAACTTCCCGTGGTCGCTGCGGAAAATCCGACCGTCAGAATCGAACGCCGTCTCTTCCAGGTATTTTACAACATCCTCCTCTTCAATTTCATCCGATTAAAATTGTGTTTTAGGTTTTAGTTTTGATTTTTGGGGGTTTTGGGTTTCAAAGTGCGCTCTGCGGGGACGCAGGTGCCCTTCGGGTGACCTGCGTCCCCCGACTTTTTCCTGTACAGGAAAAAGGTCGGGGGACGCAGCCCACCTTCAGGCCAGCTGCGTCCCGACGCTCCGTGTTCTAAACGCGGGGTGCGTCCCCGTGAAAGGCGGAATTTGAAACCCCAAACTCCACAAATAACCATTAAAAATTTCCCAAATTAATTCTAATCTCTGTTTCTTGGTGTGTAGGGCACTCACCATGTTGGATTGGAGAGAAAGAGAGCACGAGGACGTTGATTTAGCCGCAATTGAACATCAACCTTCCATTGATGCCCTAAAAGCATGCGGGCTATATAAATACTGGGCCATACCTGGCATGAGGGCTCAGGTGAGATTCTTGGAATGGCTGGTTGAGAGATGGAACGTTCAAGAGCAATGCTTTTACATAGGAGGGCACCAGCTCGAGATAGAGCCCTCTGACGTATACTTTCTCACTGGCTTGCCAAATAGAGGCGAGCAACTCAATCTAGCCGGGACTAGGCCGGGTGGCCAATCCCTTGCTAGTCTCCGGGCAGATTGGTGCACACCCAATGCACACCATGCGAAAGGCGTGGAAATCAAACACATCTCTCTGCGTGAACTCAAAGTTATAGCTTTCACGGTTACCAGAATTTGCGGCGCAGCCGCTTTACATATTGCCTCCGGGTCCCAAATGCGGATGGCGATTGACTGTTACCAAGGCACCATTTTCAACTGGTGTGATGCTGTGTCGGCTAATATGAAGAGCCAACTGACTAGGGCAAAGAACGGACGACTGAAGACCTTTGGATATGGGCCTCTAGTTGTGAGCTTTGCCTTAGAGAGAGTTCCGATGCTGATCCCTCAGCAACTCACTGTTGATATCTTGGGTCCTCGGGAGCCAAAGCTGATACGATGGGTTACGGTGATGGCCCGGCATCCTGACGAGGGCGCAGCGTTGTTCGATTCTCTGATAGTTATTTTCACTGGTTAGAGGACCAGGTTTTTTCGATCCAGGACTTTCCGTATGCCGGAGTAGATTTTCGAGGTGATCCGGACATGGTTCTTCCACAGGGAGAACAATGGGATGACAGAGGTACTTTATTTTTCACAAGTTTTCAAATTATGTATTTTTTGTTGTTTTTTATATATATCGTCTCAAAACTGACAGTAAAAATTTTCAAAATGCAGATGTTGGTCCACAGCGCCCAGCCAACCTCCGGCCTTTTGAGAGGAGACATCCAGTTGCACCGGTACCGGCCCCACAGGACGCGGCTGCAGAGTCACTAGCTGAGTTGGAGCAGGATCTAGAGCGTCTGACGGCGGATATACCTGAGACTACCATAGATGATATTCCTATCAGACTTCAGCGCTATGTAGTCGCAGTCCCTGGACCGTTTAGGAGATTTTTGTGTAAGGTAGCCCGTGCAGTGGTGTCGTATAGGGAGCACCACCAGTGATTGGCTAGTCACTTTGTAGACACATGTGACATTTTTGACTTTTTGTACTTTATCATTTTTGCCGATCATAAGGTGTTTTTCAACCTATGATCGAAGACGATGTATATTTTTTGACACACTCCTATCTATATATATATCACTATTACCGGCTTATCTTGTTTAACATATGTGATGAAATGTTTTTAAATTTACTTGCATGATTATCGTAAATGTCTGTCCAACATTCGAGAAGCAATTGCATCTGCTAATGTATTTAAAGACCTTGGAATATGCTGATATTCAATGTAATCAAATTCACGTTCCAAGAGACGCACTCTCAAAAACAACCTTAATAACACAGGATTTCTAATGGCATAAACTCTATTAAGCTGTAATACAACAAGTTCAGAATCTAACCTCACTATCAAACGTCGAATTCCAAATGAAATAGATTCGGATAATAATTCAACCACTGCACTGTATTCTGCAATGTTGTTCGTTGTTTGACCGAGGCTTACCCCATGCATAGAAACTAACTCGTCAGAGGGTGAATAGATAACCCAAGCTGCGGAAGAGATATTCCGTGTACTACGACAAGCACCATCAGCAAATCCAATGTATGTTTGGAGAGGCGTCGACATCTGCAATATCAAGAGTAAAACCAAGATAAGCCAGAATAACGACGAAAAACACACTCTCTAAGCTAAGCACACTGACTAAACTAACAAACACGCTAGCTAGAAAGAAAACCTAACCTAACTAAAAATTCTCCATACCCACCATTTAAGCATAATACCTCTTTAGGTAAAGTCCATTTCTGGGTTTACCCAAAGAGTCCCCATCAAAATCTACCAGCTCATAAGCCCCTTTTGCTAGCTTTCGCTTTACAATGTAGGGTCCATGCCACATAGGAACGAATTTTCCAGCACCTAGCTTATCGTTAGCTTGATCATATAATAGCACTAGGTCTCCCTCCGAAAAACTTCGAGGGGTCACATTTCTATCATACTGAGCTTTCATTCGCTTCGCGTGAGTCTCGATTGCCAATGCAGCGTCACGTCGAGTCTCATCTAATTTAGCTAAGTACAATAAACGTTTCTCCTCTTCGGAAGTAGCTGGAAGTAATTCGACAGCCATTTGAAGTGATGGGATTTCGCATTCAATGGGTAACACAGCTTCCAAGCCATAAACTAGCTGGAAAGGAGTGAACCCTGTTGAAGTTTTCACTGAGGTTCGGTATGCCCATAGCGCTGAAAATAACATGTTGTGCCAATTCGACCGATGAATACCAATGGTTCGTCGGATCATGATAACCAGAACTTTGTTGATAGACTCAACCAAACCGTTGGCTTGCGGATAATAAGGAGTAGAGCTATCGTGGCGCAAACCAAGCTGGCTTGTAAGCTCAGTCATCATGATGTTTCGAAAATGGCTCCCATGGTCAGTAATGATTGCTTGTGGGACACCAAACCTAGTTATAATATGATTGAATACGAAAACTGCAGCTGTTTTGCCGCTTGCGTCGAATGTAGGCATCGCCTCGGCCCATTTAGTGAAATAATCAACCGCGAGGATGATATACGCATGCCCCCCGGCCGAGTGAGGGTTACAAGTAATAAAGTCGATACCCCATTTGGCGAATGGACCAACGGCAATTATAGGGTGGAGAGGAGCAGGTGGTGCGCGCATCTTGCGATCAAACACTTGACAGTTGTGGCACTTCCGGACTGCAATGATACAATCTTTAAACATAGACGGCCAGAAATAGCCAGCGCGCAACACCTTCTGAGCTGTGGCATACCCAGACATATGACCGCCACATGCTCCAGAGTGACAATCATTCAAAACCCTCTCAGCCTCTTCGTGAGTTAAACAACGTCGAAAAACTAAGTCTGCCCCCCGGCGATAAAGTGTATCTCCAATAATTTTGTATTGCTGGGATTGAAACCGAATTTTTCGACGTTCCGCCTTTGAAGCTTCAGGCCGAAAGGTTTGGGTTTGGAGATAGATGATTATATCCCCGTACCACGGATCTAAAGTACTGATAAGAAACAAAGATTCGTCCGCAATGGACTCCTCTGCCACAGTCTCTGTGTCAGCACGAGGGAAATCACACATCAATTCCGCAAAAACTAAGGATTTCTTAGACTTGGACTTCTCGAACTCCAAGTCGAACTCTTGCAGGATAACGATCCATTTAGAGTACTTGCCCCCTAGCAGTTGTTTTGTCAAAATGTAAATCATAGGGTTGCAATCCGAAATAACTGTAGTTTTACGGAGAAGAATGTAGTGACGAAAACGCTGGACAGCTTGAACGGCTGCCAGGGCCAATTTCTCCACATGCGAATATTTTAGCTCAGTGGGATTTAAGGTCCTACTGAGATAATATATCACATGTTCCGCTCCGAATTCATCTTCTTGAACTAACACCATTCCAATGGTGGAATGCGAAGCTGCGAGGTATAAGAAGTAGTCCTGGTTGTAGTTGGGAGGATGCAACAACGGTGCATGGGTCAACGCGTGTTTAAGTGCATCAAAAGATTGTTGGGCAATCTCGTCCCAAAAGAATTGAGCGTTCTGTTTCAACAACCGTGTAAAACCTTTAGTGACCTCGGCGTAGTTTGGGATGAATCGGCGTAAAAAGTTCGCTTTCCCTTGCAAACTTTGGAGTTGGCGCAAACTCGAAGGAGGAGGCAATTTGATGATAGCTTCGACCTTCGAGGGATCGACGCGAATGCCGGCTTTTGAAACAACAAATCCCAGCAATCGACCTGTTTCTATACAGAAAACACACTTGTGGGGATTCAACCGAATTCGATAATGCCTACACCTCATAAAGATTGCTCGTAAGTGGACAAGGTGATCAGCTCGATGTAAAGAATGAGCAGGCAAATCATCGAGATACGGTTGCACAATGTGCTTGATGTCATGAAATGCGTAAGACATCGCCCGTTGAAAAGTGGCCCCGGCATTCTTAAGCCCAAAAGGTAATTTGCAATAAGCAAATGTCCCCCATGGACAAATGAATGTCGTTTTTGGTTGGTCGGCAGGTAGAATATTGATTTGATTATAGCCCGAAAAACCATCCATAAAGGAAAACATTTCACTTCCGGCACAATCATCAATAATTTGATCGATATAAGGCGTAGGATAGTTGTCTTTTGGACAAGCTCGATTTATATCCCTATAGTCGATACAGATTCTTATTGTTCCTTGTTTCTTGTTGACCGGAACAATATTCGATACCCAATCCGTTAACGGGATCGGATAAATGAAACCTGCTTTCAACAGCTTTTCGACTTCTGCTTTAATCGCAGCCGCTTTTCGAGGGTGAATCTGACGCAACCGTTGCCGGACGGGTTTAGCATCCGGGTAGGTCTTTATTTCATGAACAACAATGGCAGGATCGATTCCCGGCATTTCCTCGTAAGACCAGGCAAACACATCGCGGAATTCTTGGAATAGGGCCTTGTAAGTTTGGATTTCATCTTCTGTACATGCGGCACCTATATGAATGTTCTCCTCAATTCCGGGCTTCACTGAAATATCAATGGGAATAGTACGAGAAATATTCCCTAAATTCAACTCTGAATCAGAATGTTTCGTTGGATCCTGAGCGTCTTTGACATATTCAGCGGTAAAAATAGATGAAAAATCATTTTCAAATGCATCATCCTTAGGTAAAAACGAAGATCTGTGATGGAGATCTTCCCATGGTAGATCGTCTACACTTAGGATTTCGCGAAGTTGTTCGTCAGATGACACGACTTCGGGAAACGCTATCCGTTCTAAGGTTGAGGTGAAAAGTGATTCTTCACTGACCACATTCATTTGGTCGATCTCGGTTGAACGCGAGTCGGTAAAAGACATGACAGCTTCATAAGCGATTTCATATGGACTCAAAGGCATAGCATCACCGAATGAGTCTATCTCAGATTCAGATGGGACAATCCAAGGATCATCATAAATAATGTTTTCTGATGTAATCATATGAATTGTTGCAAATGAAGGGTCTACGCTGATTGGAGGGAGAGGAAAAGTTCCCAGTAAACCGGAATCTTTAACTAAACCTACGCCAACGTCCCTATAAGGGATTGTCGTCTTACCGACATGCTGGATACTCTCTGAAGAGGCTGGGTCGGATGAAAAGTATGTCAGCTGATCAATAGTCACGATCTTACCGTTATGTGGAAACTTAATTACTCTGAAGACCGATGAAACGACCGCTGTCATAGCATATGACCAACTTCGACCCAAAAGAAGGTTGTAGTCTAGAGGGGCATCAACCACCTCCACATCCAGACTAACGGTTTTACCTTCTACCCCTATAGGCAATTCCTGTAGAATACCAAACGGACGGAACCCACGGCCATCAAAGGCCTTAAGGATGGTGGGGGATTGGTTCAACGAAGGAGAACCAAGAGATCTCCAACATTGAATCGACATAATACACGTAGAAGCTCCCTCATCAATCACAGTCCGATGAATAGGCCTGTTTTTTACTATCACTGGAATTTGGAAAGCCATTTGATGGGGTAGACGCGGTGTACTATTTTCTAGATCGAAGATTATAAGGTTCGGGTCCTGAACATCAACAGCTCCGATAGCCGACAAAAGTAATTTTCGTTGTGCTGGGCATGATTGCAGCACTTCTAACGCCGACATTGCTGAGGGTGAAACAGCTAAGTCCTCAACAATGTTGTAATTCTGGGCTGCTCTCGCATGTGGATTGAAAGCAGACCTTCGAAGTACACCCTTGGCGGGCGGTTTGATTACTAAGTCTGGGTTAGGTTTTTCGATCTGTAGTGGATCGGAACCAGGAGCTGAGGTTGATGGGTTAGAGTGAGAAGATTCTGCTTCCTTACCATCAACAGGATTCTTACTACCATAATCTTGCGATCGAGTCGCAATCCTCACATGAGACATCATCAAAATGGGTTCTTCACTGGCATTCGAGGAAGAACCTATCATCTTATTCTCCTGCTCCGGAAATGGATTTTTTAACACAGCAGGAGTGGGAGAACCTTTGACTATTTTCACAACCTCGGCCCGATGAGGGCAATCTCTCGTAAAATGATCCTCTTCACAAATAAGACAAGGATATCGAGGTTTGCGCTTTTCGTCATTGGTTTCCGACTTTTCCGTTTTCTCCTTCGGAGCCTTGTCTGCTTTAGCCTTCTTCTTTCCTTTCTTCTTTCCACCGTTTTTTGATTTGGCCGTAGATGACTCTACAGCGTGAATATCGGCGGTAAGTTCAGGAGAAGACTCTCCTGTCGGGGAATCAGGCAAAGTGATAATAGGAGTAGTTGAAGCCTTGGAAGACTTCTTCTTGCTCTTTGTATTCACGATACCAATCATACCATCAGCGGCATGAGATCCCGAAGGAGCAGCAGCGATTTGATTCGATTTTGGAAGATCCGGAATCTTCTCGTGTAACGTACCCGACTGAGTGTAAACTAAGTCAAGGTATTGCGCCTGAGCAATGACTTGCTCCTCAGTAACTACTCCGGCCTTAGCTACATCTTCAGTAATCTTCGGTAATAATGATTTAACAAACCATTCAGCTAAGATTTGGTCCGGGATAAAAACTTTCACTAGCCTTCTTCGACGTCTCCACTCATGAATGTGATCAGAAATATACGTGGACGTCGATTGTTTTAGTGAAGTTAATAACTCCGTGCCGTTATCGTATCTGACCGGCAACTGAAAGTGAGTTAAGAACGAGGTAGCTAACTGGCTAAAATTGTAAAAAGAGGCCCGTGGTAACTCAATGTACCACTTGGCCGCGAGACCAATGAGTGTACGCTGGAAAAGACGTAAGCGGATCGAATCATCCGAGATAGAATTTGAAGCACACCAGAGGTGGTAAGTCATCACGTGATTGGACGGATCCTCTCCAGACTTACCTTCGAACTTGGGTATATCACTGGGCAACTTATTTGGCATTGGCGGCCAGAACTGAAGATATTGAATTGGATCGTTCGTTAGGCGCGTCAAGTCTGGTAAATCCAAAGTTGCGATAAACGGTAACTGCCGGTTAGGATCTCTAAAACTCTGGGTCACAAGACCAGTCCCAGGAGGAGGATATCCAGGATAACTAGGAACAGGAGTCGCATTTGGGATATTATATCCTCCTGGAAAACCAGGATTAACCGGACCGTACTGGGGTTGTTGAGGTTGTTGATAAGTGTACCCAGGATACGGTTGATACTGGTAAACCGGTTGTTGGACAGCTTGCCCAGGTTGGTACTGTCCCTGGTACGGTTGGTGAACAAATTGAGGTTGAGTAGTGACAACCGTACTTATACCAGGCTGACCTGCAGGCATCTGGACCGTGGTTTGAATCGTAGATCCAGACAACGGTAAAGATGTCTGAGGAGTGGTTACAGAGACAGTAGAAACCGGAGCCGTCGATACTCCAGAAGTAAGTATGGTAGATGTGGCGGTAGTTGCAGCAGCCGTTTGAGATGGAGTACTAGGTGCAATTGGCGGCTGAGTAACTACCGAAGTTACAGAAGTTTGAACATTTGACTGGACAGGTTGCGGTTGCTGGGGTGGACCAGAAACTACGGGTTGTCCAGCTTGAGGAACCAACTGTATACTTGGCTGCAACACCTGTTGACCCTGTGATGGATCCCACACTAACATTCCGGGTATTGACCCGTAACAGGTTGAGGATACTGAGATCCATAACCGGATTGAGGATAGGATTGATAATTGTAAGGTGCAGTTCCCATACTTGGAACATATGACTGACCTTGAGGTGGTTGATAACCTTGACTCGAGTATTGACCTTGAGGTTGATAACCTTGAGGTAAATACGGATACTGGGGTTGACCTTGACCTTGAGGTTGGTACCCTTGAGGTTGATACCCTTGGGGTTGATACCCTTGGGGTTGCCATCCTTGAGGTTGCCATCCTTGAGGTTGATATTGATACTGAGGTTGACCCTGGGGTACATATTGAGGCTGGGGTTGACCTTGAGGCATGTATTGTACCATAGGTGCATACTGACCTTGAGGTTGCCCCCCAGACACGATTTGTGTACCTTGAGGTTGCCCCCCAGGCGTTAACTGAGGCTGCCCCCCAGGCGGTAATTGGCCACCTTGAGGTTGGGAAACGGGAACTGAACCTGACATCATGTAAATGTCTCCTACACCCAATGGTATATTACCACTGTTTCCAGCTAATAACCCATGATCAACGGGTTGAGGAGATGCCCCCGCAAAGGTACCAGAAAGTGATTGATACCCGGTGGGAACAGAAGGACCGCCGTGTAAGAAAGATTCAGGACTTTGAGTAAACACGGACGACTGACCAGACATATTTACAGGAGTATTAATACCTCCAGGTGGAAAAGGAGTACGAGGTGTAGAAAAACCTACCCCAAAGTTGTCTAAATAATTGGTTAACGAAAGGTACCAAGTAGTACTTCTAGGAGGACTGTAAAAGATAGATTCACGCTCCCTTAGATCAATAGTAAGTTGATCTTCAAGGTTAGAAACGCCTATTTCTTCCTCTGGAGCAAGTTCTTCGATAGCAATCAAACCAGTAGGAAGATTTTCGGTGATAATTCTTTCTATTCTCGGTGAATCTGGAACACTAGAAGTCGGAGTAACAGGTTCAGATATTTCAGGTTCTTCGCCTGTATCACTAGCAGACGAAAAACTACCAACAAGCTCAGAAACTGTAACAGCTTCGGGATTATAACCTGTCTCTAAGCCTTGGTAATCTGAATGGACTACCAAGGAAGATTCTCCTTCTTCAGGTGAACCTACTCTACTGCCACTAGGAGGAGTTACAAGGACCTTTAAACCTTCTAGATTACCCAGGTCGTCTCGAGGAGGTGATCCCCTAAGTCTACGGGATCTTCTCAACAATTCGGCCACAGAAACAACTTCAGGAGACTGGCCCCGAAGTCTACGGGACTGTCTCGGTAATTCCGCCACAGCTAAAAACTTTTAACTACTACACACGAAAACAAAATAAAATTTCAAATCAAACCACCTAAAGTCTCTAAAGAACCAAACAAATTTGAATCACACGCCTAAAGAATCTAGGGCGTCAAACCAAGCACAAACAGTAGCCTTCCAGACCGAAAGCGCTAGTTGGTGATGAAGCCCAACATCGCTGGATTCAGTACAGAAGTGGCGGGTGGAACAGTTACCCCGGCAACCTGCTTAATGAATAGACTGGACCAAGTTCCTCCACTTTAACCGTCTCGAGTGAAGTGAACCCCCCAGAAAATCCAAGTGAGTCTAGCCGACGTCTGCTCCAGGTACAGTGGGATCTTCCCTCCACCGTCACCTCGGTAGAATCCTAAAGATAATGGTCACTAAGGTTACCAACCGCAACAAATGCACCTGGGGGAACAGTCTAAACTCCGACAGCACGCAAGGGCAGAGTATCAAGCTCAATCCCCTTGCCGGCTCCTTGACAATAATCCAAGGTTTACCGACAAGTGACCCCTGGCTCCTCGACAATGGTTAATCCGAGGTTTACCGTTTGTAATACGTGCGTGTCTGGCGTCGTTCCCAACGAGGGGGGATTGATCCCCTCACTGGTTCGGACACGAGCTCGTGCTTCTCCTTTAAGAGGAGCTTTCCCAGAGTACAAATGAGACAATTGGATTTATTCTATCACAAGATAAGCTACTTGTTTGGTTTTGTTGTCTTGGAGAGTTAATTACTCACCTACTCCAAGACACTAGCCTGATCTAAATTGGTGTTTCAGAGCCCTAGTAAATAAAAGTTACTACGTCGATTTTACTTTAAGCGTTAATTTTATGGTTTTTTTTAAAGACAAAAGGTAGCGGAAGTGAAACCAATGGTGTGTAGACTCGACTCAAACCACTACAAAGATGCACCTAAGATGATTTACGCTACTTTCCTTTTTCAATGAAATTCTTAACTAAGAGAGTTGAGAGATGCAAATTTTATAGAAAACAACTTTCTTAGTAAAGACAATCAAAGAAACAATTCTCTTTATCTTTTCAAGCATACAAACATGACCACTCCTTACGTGCACGAAAAACTCTTTTTCTTTCAAAACTTTTCAAAGCTACTTGAAACAAAACTTTTCAAAGGAGATGTTTTTTTTTTTTTTCTCTTTTTAATAAAGCATATAAATCTATTTTAACGAAAATCAATCTCAAAAGCTATAAAATCTATGAAAACTTGACTCACAAGCAAATCAAAAGGGAAATTACTCTAAGCAAACCTAACAAGGCAAAAGCTCACAAAGATGATTCTAGGTTGTTTTACTTGACCAAAATCAAATCAAGGACCAGCTAATGCAGAATCAAAAGACTAGTCAAAACAAAACTCAAATCTTTTTGTTCTTTTTGTAAAATGGAATTCAAGACTCAATCAACAAGCACTTCGAAATTTGCCCAAAGAGACAACTCAATGGTAAGTTGCTCTCACAGGTAGACTTTATGACAGGTCTGACTTCTAAGAATGCTGACAAAACCAGAGATATCTAAGGCTTGACAACTTCTACCGCCAAAGTCACTACAAGACCTACTCAAAAATCAAACCCTAGGGCTTAAACTTCTATGAAATCCACTAAAACACTCAATGCTATCGAAACAAGTTCAGGTGAAGATCTTTGACAAGGGACTAATGAATCTGGGCAGTAAAAACTGAGAAAAAGCAAAATCTAAGAGAAAAAATGCAAAAAATGGAATTTTTTCAAATTTTAGCAGGGGACGCAGGCGACCCGTTAAGACAGGTGCGGGCCCGCTCTGTGCACACAGCGACAGTGCGTCCAGGGACGCACTGTGCAATACTCAGAGGGTGCGTCCTACTGGAAAATTCAAGAAAAACCAAAATAAATCTAACCCTAAGCTAACCCACCCAAAGACAAAGTCACAGAGCCAAAAACCAGAAAAATAAACCAATTTTCTCAGAGCAAAGTTCATACAAAGGAAAAGACTTTCACATCAATGGAGTCCCCAGCGGAGTCGCCAATTTGTCAGGTGGAAAGAGTCGATTGTACGGACACAACCAACCTCCCTAGGAGCCTAAGACTCTCTAGTGACAAACAAGACAAACAAGAGCAATCCTTCTCTAAACATGCATTTACTATATGGGAAATCAAGTGTTTAGATCCTACCTGTAATCCAACGCTGTTGTAGCAGTCCAGCTCCGCTGATCCGGATGAGCTCCTCCTTCACTTTGAAACCTGCATACACTAACAATTAAACGATTAAATAGCACTTGATAATCTCATATAATAAAACATATTTAACACATAGACCAAGGAGTACATGAAACAACTCATAAATAACAAGTTATTGAGAAGAATGGACTCATTTGCATTAATAGGTAACAAAAGGAACAAATACAACCTGAGCCTTGGTGTTGTGCAAGTCCCTCCCAGGGTCCATCAAGAGTTCTCCTTTACTTTGACAAAGCTCACCCACTTCCAAATAGAACAAGCAAAGATGGCAATCTCTCCTCACAAGCTTCTAAATGGGAGTCCTAATTCCTGCAGCATCTACCCTTAGAAATGTATAGCTTCCAACCTCCCCTCCTTCTGGCCCAATGCCTGTATTTATAGTGCTCAAGAGGAAGTTAATCAGGTCCACCATCAATGGGATAATCCCCTCTTTGGATGGGATAGCTCCCTTATTGATGGGATAAGTTCCTCTTTGGTAGGAGTGCATGAACCATCTGGAGGCGCTCAATACACGTCGAACAACCTTCTAGAATGCTCTAGAAATGACCACAAGTAACTTTTTAAAGATGAAACTTGCGCATTTTAACCTTTACAGGGGGACGCACCTGCCCCTTTACATACAGAGCGTCCAAAGACGCAGCTTTTGTGAACATTGGGTGCGTACCCGCAGGTAAGGTTTGAGAGAACCTGCGTCCCCAGAGATAAATACATTTATAAAGACTTTCTCTCTTTTTGGAGTTTGACATGGAGAGCAGAGGCATAAGACTTGCCTAAGAGGATAGCATGACTGTTGATAGAGCCATACTAACTGTAAATAGTCATGGTGACATTTTTTAGTGTAACAATTTCCTTCTCAGTTTTCTCTTTCTTCTCCCCCCTCTTCACTGCTAGATGGGCTGATGTCCTCAGTCAAAGTTTTGATGTCATCTTCTCTGGACATATTCCTGAAAATTTCCCAAGCTATGGGGATGGTGTATGTGTGTAGGGCATCTTCTACCAATAGTTTGATGAGCCCATGGTGGGCCAGTTGGTCTAGGACCCATGCATTTAGCTTGGTGGCACATTCCATCAAAGACTGGAGGAGGAAATAAGGGAGACTGAGTTTCCTAGCTGCAGGTAGGTCCATCCCATATCTCAATTCATGTAATAACCTGAAGTGATAACCATAAATTATGTTGAACCTCCCTTCACAAGTGATATATTTCATTATTTGGTAGCTGACTTCACTCCATGGAGGAGGTAAGCTTGTCCTTCTGACCCCATTTTTATCCTCTACAGGATGCTCCTCAGGCTGAAAAAATGTCTTCTTAGCAACCTGTCCCAATGTTTTTTCCTCCTTGCTCCAAGGGAGCCCAAGTGGAAGACCTGTGATTCTGCTAATAAAATCAGGCGTAAGCTCTAGGGTCAGACCCCTAAAATTGACTGTAGCATGTGTTTTTGAATGGGATCTTAAGGACATAAAAAATTCTTCAGTCACCTCCTCATCATATCCATGAATTCTCTCAAATAATGGCATCCAGTTTTCCCTGGTGAAGAGGGCCACCACCTCGAGGTGCTCATGCAATTTGTTGGAGTTCAAAGGTTCTTTTCTCATGAAACCTCTTGGCATGGTGTTTAGTGGTTTCTAAAAATACTCAAGTGAGGAAGAAGGCAAAACTAAAAATAGAGGGATAGCTAGATTTTGTCTTTTTCTGAAACCAAAGAGGGAATTTTCTCGTGTGATTTCTCTTCACAACATCAATCTGCAATTTTTCCTCTCTTGAAACTGTGTCCAACCTGAATTTGCTTCTCGGTTTTCAGAAAAAATCAATACTTTTGACAGAACAGAGAATGTTTATAACACAGTGTTTTTCTCAGAGAGTAGACAAACTTGAAAATTTGGTTTTCTTTCACAGGTTGGTTTCTACAGTTGCATATTTTTTCTTTACAGTAGAATGTGAGAAAGAAGAAGACAAACTTTGAATGTAGAGAAGACAACAGAGAAATTGTGTAGAACTCAGGGAAGAAAAAACACAGGCAGAATTTTAAGCTTCACTTTCCTTTCTTTCAACCCAATATTGTGTTTTTTAATCCACCACCTTATATAAATATATCATATGAAGAGCAGTTTCCTGAGCCTACCTCTTTTCAAGCTCGAATTTTGACAAAAATCTTGAATTTTCTGGCTACAGAGTTGATCTCTGCCCTTCCTATAGAAATCTTCCTGTAGGCGGTGTTCCTACTCCTGTAGAACGTAGTAGTGCTCCTGTAGAGCCCGATAGGCAGGAGGGTTTTGAAAAATTGGCAAAAAAACTTGCAAAAAATGACTGGTTTGCTGTTTTGAAGGTGGTAAGTGAGTACTATAGTTGAGAACTTCCTGAATGAAGAATGAAACAAAGGGTGGAGGAGGCTTAAACCGCACTGTACTTAACTGTTGGCGTAATCCGTGGTGAGGATGTGAGGTGGTTCGATCAGTACGTTATCCCCATCCGGACCGTTGGTCCTATGTCAGGGTCATATTGGTTCTGCATGTCGCCTGAACGCCATCACCTCCCTTACTCCCGTTATACGTCACCACCACTACTAGTTCTGAATTTTTTCTTCCCGAGTTGGCATGCCACACGTGCTAACTATGTATCTGATCGGCAGTTTGAAATTGACGAGGCTCATTTGAATTTCACGAGGGTGTGTAACTGAACGAGGGTGGCCAATTAGCTAGCCATCGATTCTGTTTAATCGTGACCAATCCCACAGTTCTTGCAGTTTTGAAATAATATTCATGCAATCGAGGAATAGATTTAGGCACTTACCTGCTTAGTCGCTGCTGTGTTGTTCATGCTTCGGACTTTGGCACTTCATTTTCTTGTTGTTGTTGTTGCTGGTGCTCTTCATGCTTGGACTTTGGCTTATGCTGATGATTTCTCATTCAAGCTCTGCTCCTTGCATGTTGCATGCATCCTTGCTGCTGACCCTGTCTCTGGAGTATGTTTTTCAAAGGGATTAGCTGCTACAAGAATCCTGTAGGATTTCTTGTATTTTCTTCTCCTTCTGAAATTCAGGCTAATGCTTGAGTAGGGCTAAAAACTGCTAAAGAAGGTCTCGAATGAAAAGAAATAGCATCTAGAAGGTATTAGGTAGGAATAAGTAAGAACGCTGCTGCTTTATTTGTCATCAAATTTTTTGGGTTTATAGAATGAGAAAAACAGAATTTCTATATTTTTTATGCAGGGAAAGAAAAAACGAGTAGAAATGTGGGTGTGCAGGGATGAAGTGGAGAGTTATGCAGATGGAGGGTAGCAGGGATGCTCACAGGCCTTCTAGACAAATTTTCAACCCTCAGGTCCTCCTCTAAAATTGATTTTGGCCTTTCTGTAGTTTCTATAGGATCCTCCTGTAGAATACACAGAGTTTCTTGTAGGATGCAAAATTTTCAGAACAACTGAGACCAAGACTTGGAAAAGGATAATGGTGATGGAGGGATTGACTATGAAGGATGTATGCAGCCTGACCATGTCTTTTTCTTCTTGTGTGACCCTCATGCAACCTGCAATTTATTCAAAAGAAGTTAGGGTTTTTTCTTTCTTTTTTTTTTTAGACAGCTGGGGCGTTTCCAGGAGGTTTTCACCCTCACTGCCTGCCCTAGGTGCCTCCAAGAGGTTTTCACCTAGGGATCTTTTATTCCATTTTCTGTTTTTCTGTTTTTTTTTCTCTGTTTTTTTCTTTTTTTTGTTTTTCTCTCTCTTTTTTGCTTGTTTGTTTGTTTGTTGTTTGCTCAGGGCGTGCGTGGACTGGAGACAGGGACCTGCTCCACTACCAACACTGATTTACCCAGATTCTCAATGAACTCCTGCTTGGAAAGGGGCTTCCTGTAGATCTTCAATCTATGCCCATTGACGAGCATGGGGATGGCTTCTTCATCAATGGTCTGGATAAGGACTAAACCATTGTCATTGCATTTTTCTACTACATATGGTCCCAGCCATCTTGTCCTCAGTTTGCCCTTGAAATCTTTGTATCTCGAATCATACAGCAACACCCAATCTCCTTGCTGGAATTGTTTTTCTTTGAGGTGTCTGTCATGCCATATTTTTCTTTGAAGTTGGACTACCTCTGAGCGGAGAAGGGCCTGCATTCTCTATTCATCCAACCCATTTAGCTGAAGCAATCTTTGCTTTTGTACATGGCTGAGATCTAGGTCCAGCTGAGCTGCCATCCTTAATGTGTTATATTCAAATTGTATGGACAACAAAGCCTTCTTCCCATAGACCAGCTCATAGGGTGTGAAACCTGTGGTGCTTTTCCAAGTAGTGTTATAGGGCCAGGTGGTCTCACCCAATCGTTCTGCCCAATCTTTTCTACTACTGCTCACTACCTTAGTCAAAATCCCTTCCAAAGCTCTGTTAGTGACTTCCACCTATCCATTTGCTTGCAGATGATAAGGGGTGGAAGTTTTGTGCTTAATCTTGTGATGTGTGAGCAAGTCCTCAATCAGATTGGAGGTAAATTGACTTCCTTGATCTGTCACTGATTCTCTTGGATAGCCAAACTTGTAGAAGATATTTTCCCTCAAAAACTCAGCTACTTTTTCTTCTATTACTGCTTTGATTGCCTTTGTTTTTGCCCATTTTGTCAGGTAATCCGTGCACACAATGATGTAAGACTTTTGTTTTGAAGGAGGGTTGATAGGACCCACAAAGTCCATGCCCCATTTCTCAAATGGCTTGAAAGTCACTTGAGGCTGCAAGGGCATCTCATCCCTTGGAGTAGGTTTCCCCATCCTTTGACATCGGTCACATTGGCTGATGTATCTCCTGACATCTTGATGAAGAGTGGGCCAATATTAACCTGCCTGCAGAATTTTGAAGGCAGTGTTCTTTGCTGCAAAGTGGCTCCCACAGGGCCCATCATGACAGGTTAGGAGGATGTCAAAAACTTCCTCCTCCCTGACACATCACCTCAAAATCTGATCTGGGCCAAGTTTAAAAAAATTGCCCCCAATCCAAGTGAATGGGGCACTTTTCCTCATGATCTTGATCTTCTCTTTTGAGGACAGGTGTGGCGGAAACTGTGCTGAAACCAAATAATTTGCTATGTCAGCAAACCATGGAGAGAGTATTGAAATAGAAAATAGGTGTTGATCTGGCATTTGATCATCCACCATTCCTTCTTCACATACAGGCAGATCTAGTCTAGACAGAAAATTAGCAACAACATTTTCCTTACTTGGCTTATCAATAATGGTCAAATCAAATTACTGCAATAAAAGTAGCCATCTAATGATACGAGCATTTACATCAGGTTTATTCATCAAATACCTAATTGCAGCATGATCAGTGTGTACGAATGTTTGATAGCCAGTGATGTAGTGTCTGAACTTGTTTAGGGAATGGACTACAACCAGGAGCTCTTTTTCGGTTACAGTGTAGTTTAATTCTACCTTGTACAGGTTTTTACTGACAAAATATATGGCATATGGTAGCTTCTCTTCAACTTGTCCTAAGGTTTCTCCTATAGCTTTATTCTAGGCATCTGTGTGAATGTGGAAAGGCAAGGCCCAGTTTGGACCTCTCAAGATTGGTTATCAGCTTACCTTTCAAGGCATCTAGAGCTGCTTGACAGTTGTCAGTCCATATGAACTCAGCATCTTTTCCCAAAAGACAAAACAATGGAGAGGCTAGCTTACTAAAATCCTTAATGAATCTTATATAATACCCTGATAAGCCTAGAAAACTCCGAACATATCTTACCTTTTGAGGAGGTGGGACCCTTTGGATGATAGCAATCTTGTTGGGATACACCTGTAATCCTTGCTGAGAAATTGTATGACCTAGCACAGTACCTTTAGTCATCAGGAATTCACATTTATCAGGACTGAGGGATAGGTTCATTTCAATACACTTAGCTAAAACTTTCCTTAGGTTAGTCAAAGCTTCCTGGAAGTTAGAACCATAAGGGGTAAAGTCATCCATATAGATTTCCACTGAATCATGAACCAATTCAGCAAATATGCTCAGTACTGCTCTCTGGAAAGTGGTAGGATCATTGCACAACCTAAGGGGAAGGAGCCGGTAGGCAAAGGTACCCCATGGACAAGTGAAAGTGGTCTTATCTTCGTCTTCCAGGCTGATTTGGATTTGGTTGTACCCGCTAAACCCATATAGGAAGGAAAAGAACTTCTTCCCTACTAGGCCATCTAACACTTGATCTATGAAAGGCAAATGGAAATAGTCCTTCTTGGTGGCCTTGTTTAGTTCCTGATAATCTACACAAATTCTCCACTTCCCATTTTTCTTTGGCACTAGCACCAAAGGAGAAACCCATTCGCTATCAGAGATGGGGTAGATGAATCCTGCATCCAGCAACTTTTGCAGTTCTTCTTTGACAATGTCCTTAATGGATGGATTCATCCTCCTTTGAGGTTATCTAACTGGTTTACAATCTTCTTTAATGTAAATGTGATGAGTACAGACTAAAGGGTGGACTCCCTTCATCTCCTTATAGTTCCAAGAAAAAGCATCCAAATGGTTGTTCAATAAGCTACACAGTTCCTTCTCCTGAGAGATGGATAGGGATGAGTTGATCTTCAAGGTCTTTTCTAGACCAAATTCCACATTCTTAACTCGGAGAGAGGTCGGATCAGCCACACAGAGATCAACTAAAGCATTGGATTGGGTTTCTTCCACCAACTCTTCTAATGGGAACAACCTGGGGGGTGGATTTTGAATCAAGTTCTCAATAAGATCATCCTCGGTTTGTGGACCCTCCTTAGTAGCTTCCACTGTGCACAATGGTGCAGAGTAGGCTTCATCCTCATCTTCCTCCTCCAACCAGAGAGGTAAGTCATGTTCTAGAAGATGTTGGGCAGGAGGATATAGGACTAGTTGTTTGGACATATGCCCATTCTTGATGGTCATGCTCCTAGCTCGACAACTGATGTAAGCATCTGCAGTAGCTAACCAAGGTCTCACTAGGATGAGAGGATACCTAGTGAGCTTTGCCTTTGGCTGAAGAACTAGGAAGTTAGCAGGGTACTCCTAGGAGTCAATAGAGACCACTACATCTTCCACAATCCCCTCAAGGGTCATGGTAGAGTGGTCTGCCAACTGCAGTACGGTTGAGGTCTTTCTTAGGGAACCCTGAAGGTTGAGTTTGAGCATAGTGTCCCTAGTCATCACGTTAATGGCAGCCCCTATATCAATCAAGGTGTGGGGGATTATGGTGCCATTGATGTGGACATCGACTACAGGACTCCCAGGGTCCAGATATTTTGGACAAATTACCTGCCCCAACATCAGGTCAGACAGTTATCCTATGACATTGATAGTTGGGGCATCTCTCTTGCGCCTGCCTGGGTGCCTGAAGCACTTCTCTTTGATCAACTTGTTGTAGATTAGTACATCTTTTATGGCTTGGAGAAGTGGTATTTTTACACATAACTGTTTTAGTTCTCCCAGAAGTTCAGTTTCTTCTGGGGTCAGTTGTGTGGTTCTAGTTAGTCTCTCAGGAAAGGATGGAATGGTTTTTGGTTCACTTCCCTATTTCTCTTCCCCATCCTCCTTATGAGGAGGTTGGCTATCTGGGATAACCTTCCTAGATCATAGGTTGATCTCTTGAATCTCCACAACATAGGTAGGGCATGTTGTTTCTCTAGTATATACCTGTTGGGCCTGTCTGTTATTGGGGTTCGGGTTCGGTTGAGTAGGTATTTGGGGTTGTCTTAGAGAAGCATGAGGTAATGGTTGTGTTTGAGCAGGTGGTGGAGGAAAAAGAGTGGGAGGAGAGTTGTATTAGGGCCTCCACCCTTGATGAAGTGCATTCCACTGAGGTTGTGGCTGAGCATATGAGTGAAACGAATGAGTAGCTGGTTGAGTATGATATTGAGAGGTATATGACCAAGGAGGGGGTGTGGACCAGGAAGGATGAGTAGGGGGACCCCTAGAAGGCATGGAAGTGGCTTGGTTAGGGTTGCAATGAGTCTGGGATGTCCCTTGCATTCCTTGCTGGTAAGGTCTGGGTCCATGTGGCCTCCTTTGGTTCATGAAGTAGAGTGGTTCAATGGCTCCTTCAGCCCCTTGGTACATAGCTTTAAATCCAAGCAAGGAAGGGCACTGATTAGTAGGATGGTCTTCTTCACAAACAAAACACACTTCTACAGAGTGCAATGGACATTTGTTCCTAGGATGCTTTCTAGTGCACATGGGACAAAAGATGGCCAAGGCCCTCTCGGCTTCCTCTTGCTTCCTTTGGATTCGCAAGGTATCCATTTGGATGGCAATAGTCTACCTCATCTCGCTTTTGAAATCTTCCATCTGATTTGTAAGTTATTTTTTAAGGGATGAACTGGATATAAAGGGGGTACTTGATGAAGGTTGACTTCGCCTACCTCTCTTTCTGGCTGCCCTAGAATGGTTTCTAAACACAGTCTTTATGTCATCATAAGGTAGCTGGTAGATGTCTCCCCTAGCCAGCAAATGGAGGGTATCTAGAAGGTCTTTAAGGACTCCTATGAGCAGGACCAACTTCAGATATTCGGGGTCAAGTGTGCACCTGGCCCTTTTATAACTAAGTTGAAACCTCTCTTCATAGTCTTCTAAAGATTCATCACTTCCCATGGTCATTCGAAATATTTCTTCCTTTGTATCCTTTCACCTACAATAGTCCTGGTATTTGTTGTTAAAGACTTGTTGCATGTGAGCTCAAGTTGTGATACTATTTCCAGGTAACCCCATGAACCAGCGTAATGCTGCATCCTTGAGGGTAGAGGGGAAGAGTTTCAACTTCTGCTCGTCTTCTGCATAGTCATAGGTTCGACAAAGGACAGCAAACTCAAACAAGAAGGTATCAGGGTCTTCAGTAGTCAATCCATGGAAGTGAGGTAAAGCTGAGGGACTTATGTTTTTCATCTTTGTGTCCCCATTGGTCTCTCGGATAGGAAAGGCACCCTCTATTCTTTCCCCATTTCCTCTAGTGTTTTTGTTTTCAGCCATGGTCTCAAGAGGAATGGTTTCTTGCTCTTCTTCTGCTATAGGATCTTCATATATCTCTGAAGGTTCACCTATAGGTTCTTCTAGATCACTACCACCAAACAAGAGAGAAGGGTGACTTAGTGATGTGGTGGGGGTGTTGGGTAGGAATTTTCCTGAATTGTCTTTGTTCCTACGAGGCATGAAAGGAAATTTCTCTTTTTGGGTGATTTTTGTGTTTCTTTTTTTGCTTGTACCTACAAAAACTAAAATGGATTGAACAACAAATTGCAACTAACTAAAATAAACCTTGCTAAAATGAAAATTGCAGAATTGAAATGAAAGCAGGAAAGGACTAATTTACGCTTGCTGAAATGAAATTGCAGAATTGAAATGAAAGCAGGAAATGTCTAATTTATGTTTTCTGAAATGAACTTGCGGAATTGAAATGAAAGCAGGAAATGCTAATATACGCTTGCTGAAATGAAATTGCAGAATTGAAATGAAAGCAGGAAATGATAATCTATGCTTGCTGAAATGAAATTGCGGAATTGAAATGAACCAACTACTCTACTCTTGCTGAAATAAACTATTTAGCAGAATGTTTGCAGTAGAAAATAGAAGAAAAGCAGTAATCACAAAATACTCTGACGCTTCCCTAGTAATGGCGCCAAAAAGATGGTGAGCTCTAGTATTGCAGCAATAAATATGCTACAACTCCTGGGGCTTCCTACTTTACTTTTATCAACCCGGTAGTTCGTAACAAACTTGGAAGCGATGGTGCTATATGCACAAGTACTGGCTTTTACTGCAGGCTGTCACTTGATCAGTTGGCACATGTTCGCTAGGAGCTTGAGCCAACTTCTATGAGTTCTCAGAAGAAACTTTTAACTGTGATGGAATAAATCTAACTCGAAAGAGGTTATTCTACTTGCATAAAGAGAATGAAAACTGAAAGGAAACGCAAACCCTAGCAAACTCTAGTTTTACCCACTGACCCTACTTTTGCAAGAAAATAGATAGAAACTACTGAAATGGATGCCATTGACTACTGAAAAGGTAAAATGCATGTATTCAAGCTACTTCTGAAGGAAAATGAGAAGAAATCATCTTTTTGTACTTTTGAGCATTTTCATGTAGAATTATTATGCTTGTGTTTTAACTAGTTGTGACTGTGCAGAGGTTTGGTGGCGAAGGGAGATGGAGTTGGATTTTGTAGGAGGTGGGGAAGGTGTGGAGAGGTCCTAAGAAGTCCCTAGTACCCTTCTGGAGACTTCCATTGTGATCAGACTTCGAAAAATCACTCGCATGAACTTCTACAGGAGGCTGCAGGGGATCTACAAGATGTTCTACAAGAGGATCTACAGGAGGAGGCCAAAAGTGGTTTTTGGAGGTTTGAAGGTGGAAAAACGATGGGAGAAGGGAAATGAAGGCTAGATGGAGGTGTTAAGGGGTCTAGGACTTTGTCAATGAAGATCAGGAATGAAGGAGATGGTTGGATTTTTTCAAAGGTCAAGAAAGCAATTTTGCACAAAAACGCATAAATTAAGGCAGATTGGAGAAGTATGGCAAATGAGTGGAGGAAATCTTGAGAGATGAACTGGTATAGGCTGTGCTATGGAGGAATGATATGCTGAAATGTTCTACAAGTGAACTGCATGCTTACTTTTCAAAACTGACTCAAGCAAGAACTGAAAAACATAGTTTTGCCTGTTTTGACCTAAAATCTGACCTAAAACCAGAGAAATTCTGAACAGAACTTTATGGAAAGAAAACTATGTGATAAAGCAATGGAAAATGAACAAGAATGGATCTAAGCATGTGAATCCAACTAATATCAACTTCTCCAACTCGAAATCTCACACTAGCAATTGCCTTGGAAAGCAAAAATAGTGTTTTTGGTAGCAGCAATAGTGACTTGATCTCAAATCATGGTCCCAAGGAGGGAGAAAGGAGAAAAAGGCCTGCTTGGTAGACTTTTTGGATCTTTTTCTGTTACTGTAACAAACTATCTAATCAACCTGAAGCAAGAAAAATTATTCTAACCATCAAAAGCAACCTAATTAACAAAGCAAGATTTAACCTAAACAACAGAAATTATCTCATGAATGCAAGAAAAAGCATATAAATACACAAAGGAGGTGCTGGGCACTTGGGTTGGGCCCAAACCCAAGAGCTACAACCCTCTAGGAAAGATCAGTGCTGGTTCAAAGTTGGATTCATTTTCATTGATCAAAAAAATAATAGTTACATCACAAAACTATCTGCAAAAAGAGCTCAAAAATGAGCTAAGTACAAGGCTGCACTAAAGTGAAAAAATAGACTATCAAATGGCTAACCTACTGTGGCTTGAAGCCTTCTTATTTATACAAGTGAGGACTCCCAACAATCCTCCTAAACTTTAGGAACTCGGCTACCTAAAACTGAAGATAACAACAACTTCACTAGACCTACTCGGTTGCCCCTTGGAATCATCATTGTGGGCCTTTGTACTCTGATTTGTTGATGGATAAATTGAGGGAGGGGTCATTAATGAAGGAGACATCCCTCCTATAAGTACTTAGCCATGTTTCCTCGAGTTTTGGCTGCCAATCTGCTCATAAATGCTTGGCTTTTGTCCAAAAATGTCCAAAAATCTGCAATAAACACTCATTAGACTATGTGGCAAAGTGACTATCCCCATTCACTCTATTGACATAAATATATTCAAAAAAATGCACAAAACTATGGAGAATGGTGGATTAAATGAAAATAATAGGCATAATGAGCCCATATAGTTACCCATTTCTAGGGCTCATCAGCGACTAATGAATGCCTTTCGTGACATTCATTGGTGTAATGAGAGGGTCTTTTATGGAACTCACACCACTTTCCTATGTCTTTCTTTTTATTCCCATTACCATTCTTTGTTTGCAGCTTAGATGATTTTTCTGGATCTATCCTTTGTTCTATTATTTTGGGATACCCTTGCCTTGCTTCTTCCATGAAGGAATCACAAATCTAAAATCTCGTTTTTTTTTTTTTTGCTAAATTTTTATAGCATAACGGTAATGTTGTACTAAGTGGGGAGATATCCATGAACTCTATTTCTTTTTGGATGTGTATGTGCATACAACCATTGTATTTGAGCATTGAATGTCACTCAAATGATTTTATATCCATCTTGGTGCACAAGGTATGAAAGATATATGTGAACTCTGGTACTGCTTAATCCCTTTCCTACCATAATGTGGTCCATCTCATGTACTATTCTTTGTAGCTTCCAGTAGGGTAACATTATTCCTTAACAAGATCCCTAAAAGAGTCCCAAGTGGGTGTGACTAAAAATAGTGCAAATTCCTCCATGGCCCTTTGCTCACAATAAGTTTCCTACCAATCCTTGACTTGGGGGGTGGCCTTAAGGATTGCAAAGGTAATATTTTCTCTATTAGAAAATTATGGACTGAAAAATACCCTTATAGAAGATTTTACTATTTGTCTAGAGAATATACATCTATCTAGACTTCGAATATAGGAATATCAAAATTAACTTTTCCCTTAAGTGGGGATGTGCCTCCAAAGTGGCCACTTGATGAAGATGCACCACCTATTGGAATCCATCGAAGGATACGGGAAAAATTATTTATCATCTCATTCCTTTTTTTTCTCGAGGGATTCTTTGAGAAGTAGTTTAACAGGATCTCCCACTCCCTCATATTTATTTTCTTTCTCCATGGGAGGCCATCGGGGTCAACAAGGAGGATCTGGCAAGGGATCATGCAGTTCGAGTCCCAACTCCTTATACCTTGACCTCATTGGGGGCATGCACAGAAAAACATATAAAGAGTAGACCACTATGATACAACTTATCCGAATTTGTGAAGAGAAAAAATGATATACATATTTTTAATAAAAACACAGAGATACAATGACAATTGAATTTTATTAATAAATGGAAAATGTTAAAATCGTATACATGAAAAATGAAAACAAACTATCTTGAATGGTGTAACTTATTTCTGAGAAGAGTTGTGACGGATACATGCCTTCATTGAATTGTATTATAATGAAGCTTAGAGACCTTTTTATCAGCAAGAAGCAATGATAAACCCTAAACATCCAAAAAAATAACCCTAGGAGATGAAACGGCACATGCTTGTGGGCTCTGATGGGGTAAGTTGGAATGTCAACTTCCCAGGGTTGTAACTTTGTCTTACGATGTCTATTTGGTGTGCATGATAGCTTATTGGAAATTTTTATTCAAGTACATTTTTCTACTATCAAAATTATTATTTCAATCAACCAATTTCCCCAAGAAACACCGTTTAAGGCCTCAAAATGGATCTGGAAGTTCAAGACCTAAAAACTATATAAAAAAATATGCCAAAATAGAAAATTGTGTTGCGAGCTAGTGGAATAGGTGGGTGGCCAATGATATCCACCTATATCACTCACTAACCATAAAAATTAATCCTAAAATATATTTTATGGGCCTCAATTCCTCATTCTATAAAATTTTGGTTTAGGTGTAGTTTCCTCAACCTCAATATGATACGATGCTCTATGTGTGCATTCTCCACTACCTAATATTTATCTTAATCAATATGTTCTTCAAGTTATAGTCATTTAAGGGTTGAATCTCCACATCCACACTAATTCCTATAAATGAGCCAACACTAACACTTTCAAGGTTGAAATCAAACATATGATAGTGATTCTTATCAAGATATTCCATGATCATGTCTCCCTCTTTCTATTATATTTACATTATCATGAAATACCACATCCTTACTTTTAATAAGTTTCTTATTCACTTGATATTAAAACTAAAATTTCTAGCTTTTCCATCATAACCAATCATGATGCATTTTACAATTTTTTCATCCAACTTATTTACCTTCACATTAGGCACTTATACATATGTAAGAGAGTTGATATTTTACCTTCAAATATTGAATGTTTATATTCTTCTCAACCATATTGAACATATGTTACTTTGATGACTATATTTAACCAAAATTTACTTGATAATCTAACCATATATAGCATGGCCCTTACACTCTCCATGCTACTCTACTTTGTTTTACAATTGTTGGAAGTTTGACAATACTGAGAAGGGGGTTGGGTGAATCAATATTGTACTCTTTGGATCAATTTTGGCACTTTTTGCCTTTCTTTACAAACAATGAATCATCAATCAATTAACATCATAACGCATGAGTAGATATGATTCATAAACTATTGTGGCTATTTCATTGGATAGTTCATCACAACAACTTTGATAAAATTATACTTGAAAGTCCAAAATCTACACTATCACAATTTTTTTAATCTTTATATTTTTAAATCTATAGATTACTATTAATGGAGTATGCATGAAAATTAAAATTATGCAGAAAATAGAGAACAATGAAATAAAATATCACACACACATTTGACACAAGTGATGACTTGGGAAACCTTTTCGAGAGAAAAACCCAGCTGTAAGATGAGGCCTCTATTCTCTCTTTCTTTGAATTGAAAATGTCTGTGAGTAAAACAAAGTATGGCCTATGGCTTGTGTCTACTACAGTGCTCAAATATTGTTAGTGTTCTATATCTCCTATCCCTTTTACCTATTTTTTCTCAGCTATGGAACAAATGTGCTCGAAAGAATCAAACTCCTTTTCCTCTTAGTGGCTCAGTTATAACACAACCTGATAGCCTGTTATTGGTTAGGTTTGAGTACCTAAACTCTTAACAAAAGTTACAATATAGAATCTTCTAAAGTCTTCTTAAGCACAATCACACGGATAACACCTTTTTCATGAATAATGGGGGTTGGCGTGGCATCCTCTCGAATTATGTGAGAAAAATAGGAAGGTCAACTTTTGAGTGCCATATTTTTTGCATATGAGCTCTGATTGATGTGATTCTTGCACCATTGGAAAGGTATATCTATGTATAATAGGAAAAAGAGATGTTTCACTAAAGTGTAAAAGTGTTACTCCCCAAAAAATGTCATTTGATGTCTCAAAATGTTCCCGAAAGGTTTCATTCCCCAATTTTCAAAACCTGGTCCAACTGGTAAAAAAGGGTCATGTGAGTTGATTCCTCCACTTTTTACACTCTAAAAGCATCAAGATGGATGAAACAAAATGTAATGATCCAATATAGATCCACCTCACCATTTTTTAAGGCTTTTGGTCCACAAAATCTTCTACTAAATGACATGAGGAAATTTTTCCTCCAGCTTCTCTTGGGTGTACCATCTAGCTTTTCCTAGAAGTTATCCATTCAAGCCAATTTTCCAAAGGTCATGAGGCCCTTGTCTTGTAGTTATGGATCCCTTTTTCAAAACTGCATCTTCTATCAACTCTTCTTGAGCATCTGATGCCAAATCCTACACAGAAGGTAGGACTTATTCTTCTTCCTAATCTAACATGGAAGGCTCATAGAGTTTTAGATTCTCTACATTCAAAATTGAGAAAATATGCATACATGGTGGTAAACTAAGTCAATAGGAATTGTCACCCACCTTTTCCATTGTCTCTAATGGTCCATACCATAGAGCCTTGATTTTCTTACTAGGCCCTTGTAGCCTCTCCTTGTTCAACTATATCCATACTCTACATCCCACCTTGAAATATTTCTCTGTATTATGTTGATCATGCCCAGCCTTATATTTCTCTTGTGACTTTTGTAATGTATCCTATACTTGCGTATGGATCTACATGATATTCTCTATAAAAGTTTCAGCCCTCAAGGCGTTTCCTGTAATATCTTACCTCACTCCTCCTTGTGTCCCATATGCAATGTCTAAAGGTGAAGGCATAAAATATCCAAAAAACGTTTCAAATGGGGAATTTCCAGTAGAAGTGTGGACTTCTCTATTGTAAGAATGTTGTATATATACCATATTTTCATCCCAAGTTTTCAGATACTTCTGGTTGTATCTTGTCAGAAGCAACACCGAAGTCCTGTTGACTACTTTTATCTGCCCATATGTTGGTGGGTGGAATGTTGTATATCTCTTCAACTTTGTGTCCATATTCTCCCAGAATGTAGTATAGAATGCACAGAGAAATATTGTGTCCCTATCTGAAATGATGCTTTTGGTATCCCAAAGTACACCCAGACCCGTCCAAAGAGCAAGTTTTCTTCTTCTTCCCCACTGATGGATTTTTTACAGGGCATCAAAACACACATCTTGTTGAACCTATAGAATACCATGAATAGGTAGTCATGTCCCTTCCTGGTAGTTGGTAAACCTTCCACAAGGTCCATGGAAATATTCTCCCAAGGATGAGTGGGTACAAGTAAGGGGTGATATAGAACTTGTTTCCTCTTACTAGGATTTTTGGTACAACAAAGCATGCATCCCCTTATGAACCTAGCTACTTTCTCTTGCATCTTGGGACCAATACACATATCTATGCAAGTTGGCCACAATATTCCCTACACCAAAGTTCCCTGCAACCATAGAGGTGTGATCCTCTCTAATCAGTTGCAATCACTCACCTTTAGGAACACATAACTTATCCAATCTCTAGAGAAGCCCATTATTAAGATGTTAGTCAATGATGCTATCATCATCATGCACATGAAAATGAATCTGCAACTGCTAAAACACGTCCCTAAAGTCCTCATCCTCTGAGTATGCCTCTCTGTATGCATCATGGGTGAATGGGTCATTGTGCATCAAAGTTACCAAATTTTTTATATTTGATGTGGGTGGCCTTGAAAGCATGTCAGCCAATTTGTTTGTGCTACTCTGCTTATACTTAATCACTAAATGAAACTATTGTAGAAAACCCATCCACTTGTAATGCATGGTCTTTTGTCACTTACTCTGGGCCTATAGGTATTGTAGTGGCTAATGATATGTGTGGATTACTATTCCTTTCCCATTAGATAGTGCTTCCAATTCTTCATAGCTTGCACCAAGGCATAGAGCTCCTTGTCGTAGTTAGGGTAGTTAGGAACCTCCCCATGGAATACTTTAGAATGATAGCATATAGGCCTTCCTCCTTACATCAAGATTGCTTCCATAGCATACTCACTTGAATTTGTCTCCACTTCAAAGGGATACTACAAGTTTGGTAATTCTAGAACTAATGCTTGACTGATCTTCTTCTTTAGCTCCTCAAAGGCCCTCTATTGATCCTTTTTCCATTGGAAATTCTTGTCAGTTGTGTTATGGCATGGAGTGGTGTTGCTACTATTGAAAATGAGGCTATGGATTTCCTCAAGTACTATGTTTCCCCAATGACAATCCTAACCTTAGAAACATTGGTAGGCACTGACCATTTCATGATGGCCTCCATCTTGGCAGGATCTATCATCAACTCTCCTCCACCTTTCACATACCCCAGATACACGAAAGACTATTGTGCAAACTCACACTTCTTGAGATTTTCTATCAGTTGGTGCTTCCTTAATGTATCCAACATCTACATCAAATGTGATATGTGATCCTTCTAGATAGCACTATATACCAGTATATCATCTAAATAGACAATAATGAATGAATATATAAAAGGGTGCAACACATCATTCATTAATATCATAAATGTAGCTGGTGCATTGCATAGGCCAAATGGAATGACTAACCACTCATACAAACCTTGCATAGTTTTGAAGATCTTCTTCTCTGAATTGAACCTGCTTATATCTAGACTTTAAGTCCAACTTGGTGAAGTGTTTTTCTTGTTGTGACAAATCCAATAGATCATATATCCTGGGAAGTGGGTACCTATTCTTGAGTGTGAACTTGTTCAGTGGCTCGTAGTCTATACATATCCAGAAGTCCCATCCTTTATTGGCACAATGATTATGGTTTACCCACATGGTGATGTACTCATTTGAATGACACCATATTGCAGTAGCTCCTGCAACTGTTTCTTCACCTCACTTGATTCTATAATAGACTAACTGTATAGCCCAATGTTTGGCAATGATGATTCTACAAATATCTGGATCTCGTGCTCCACTTCCCTCTTAGGTGGAAAACCTTTAGGCTCCTAGAACACATCCTTGTATGCATGCATCAACTCTTCCAGTTATTGTTTCTATTTCTTAGTACACACTTCTAGGGATGCCTTGCCTCTTATTAACTCTTGTACAAACTAGTTTTCTTTCAAAATCAATAAAACATACTTCTTTCTCGAGTTGATCAATTTCTTTGTTTGGTTGGAACTACCAGTAAAATTTTTGGCTTTCCTTTATGCATGTTGAAAAAGTTTCCATCCTTGATACGCCAATATTGGATGACTCTTCACATGAATATTACATCTCACATGCACATGTAGGGACTCCCAAACATGACTCCACATACATCAAGGGGAACCACATCTAGTTCTACTTCATGAATAATATCATCGTTGGTGGAAACACTAATTTTTCACTTCTTTTTTACCTTCAGCTATACGTCCTTATTTACCCATCCTAGTAGATATGGGATTGGATTATCATGAACTTTCAATCCCAATTTCTTGACCAGATCCATTGTAGTGAGATTCACCTGCGATCTTGAGTCAAATAGAGAACCAATCTTTGTCTTACTGACTTGTATCTTTATATGGAATATTTTGGTCATTCTTTCTCTTCTTGTTGATGAAGACTACTCATATTCAACTCCCTTTTCACTGATGTACAAAAGATCTTCTCATCCATGTCTAACATGCTTTTAAATTGGTTTCTTGAATCAGTGGCCATGAGATTCTTCTTTTTATTCTTTGAGTTAAGATCTATATGCAAATTCTACCACTTATCCTCTATGCGACCATCAATGCTATAGTGGTTGATGGGATTTTGCACTAATGTGTCATGGATTTAATATTTTTATGTTTTATCCCTTTTTGCTTCTCCTTCCCCTCCTTAGAAGCGTTTGGTTGCTCATTCTTCTTCGATCTACTTGTTTTCTCTTTCTTGAGGCCTATATTCTCCAAGTTCTATGCCTATACACAAGCCTTGTCCACTATTCTTGGCTTGAACAACATCATTTGCTTCTGCAAACAATTGTGTAGACCCCCCAAATAATTGATGAGTACATTTGGGTTCTTTAGGTAGATACCCAACATTATGGTCATCTTTCTGAACTTTATGATGTATTCCCACACACTTTGCCCTTACTTTTTCCCGAAGTAGTGACATCATATCCTCTGGTCCTATACACACCCAATAGGGTAAAATGAAACTTTATGAGGGTTTTGAGGTCTTTTGACTTAGCCACTGGAGACTCTCCCTCCAACCTCAAGGTCTTGGTATGGCTTTACCACCAAGTTAGGGCATGGACCTTCAATTTCAATTGTGAAAATGAAATCTTCTATTCCTCCTCTACATGATGGATACTAAAATACACTATCGGTTGCTACAATAGTGATTTAGCTTCAAATTGTCAATCTTTACTTGGTACAAATTGATATCGACCTTCGCTTCCATATTTGAAACGGCATTGTGACTGATTCATGGCACTCAAACTGGGTTGATCTTTTTCGGGTCCTTTCTTCGAATGGTTCTTCTTTTCTTCTTGGTCTCCCTTCTAATTGTCCTCTATATTATAACCCCCATATTATCCAAATATCCCAAGATTTTTTCTTAGGAATGTCATGAGGATATTTACATTATGATTTATATCCACGACATGTTCTAGCTACAAAAACCTTTCCTCTGCAGGATCATGAGGGTTATTCACAAATTCATTGGCCATGATTAGGGTTTTATAAATTTTGGCCTAAATGATATTGATCCCTTGCAAATCTCCGTAATATATCCAACGGAACTGTCTCTCATACTAATATGATCCATAAACTACTGTCAATATTCCACTAGATAGTTCATCACAACATATTTGATAATATTATATTTAAATATCCAAAATCTAGAGTATCAAAATTTTCTTTAGATTTATAAATACGTAGATTATTGTTAATAGTGTATGCATTTGTATTAAAATTATTCAAAAAAAATAAATAAATAAATAAATAAAAAGAAATAAATAAATAAATAATAATAATAATAATAATAATGAAATAAAATCTCGCACACACATTTGATACAAGATATGACTTGGGAAACACGAAAAAAATAAAAATAAAATTAATAATAATAATAATAATAATAATAATGAAATAAAATCTCGCACACACATTTGATACAAGATATGACTTGGGAAACCCTTTCGGAAGAAAACCCTAGCTGGAATGTGAGGTAGCTTTCCTCTTCTTTTTTTTTTAATAGAAAATGTTTGTGAGTATAATGAAGTATGGTTTGTGGCCTATGGTCACTACAATGCAAAAAATCCACTTTTTATGCTCTATCTTCTATCACTCTCAGCTATGTTTGCTCATCTATGGAACAAATGCACTCAAAAGAATGGAACTGCTTTTTTTCCCAGTTGTTGGGTGTGGAGCATGATTATATTCCTTATTGTTCAAAGATTTTTGTTCCAGTCATGTTGGATCCATGTTCCTAATGGGGAGGCAACACCACCCATTTAGTCGTTGTCAAGGGGGCGACGACAAATTTTATGAGCCCCCCCCTTGGCGGGGATTCAGGGGAAGCGCTCGTGAAGCTAAAAATAGATGAAAATTTTCCTTGTAAAATATTGGAATTTCATAGTCAATTTAGGTCATTCATTAGACAGATGATCTGACAATAGAATTTATGTTAATTTAGGGTTTTTTTTTTCCATAAAAGGAAGCCCTCAGTTTATATGAGGGAATTGTATTGCAATTATGTATGACTATTATAAGCGAGAAATAGAGACTGTGTGAGAGTGAAGAGGAAATTACAAAGGATATGTTGTTGTTTGTATCTCTTCATTTTGCTGAATAATAAAAAAGGAAGGACTAATTGTTTCTCCGTGTATGTAGCCCAAATTGGGTGAACCATGTATAACTGTGTCTCTCTCATTTTATGCATTTCTGTAATTGTATTTCCGCAGTATTTTTTGTATTTAATTGCTCCGTTAATTAATTTCTAACAATTGGTATCAGAGCTAAAGCTTTATTTGGCTGATAATATCACAGGAGAGAAGGGTTCCTAGTTTGAGTGGGAGAAATGGTGGAAGATGGTAGGTTTAGGGTCGAGAAATTTAATGGTCAAAACTACCAGTTGTGGAGTATGCAAATGGCAGATTGTCTATATTAGAAATATCTGTACCTACCATTGAACGGAAATATAAAGAAATCGACAAGTATGACAGATGCAGAATGGGAGATTCTCGACAAAAAGGCACTAGGAACAATATTGTTGTGTATGGCAGTGTCGATGACATTCAACATTTTAGAGGAAACAACAACAAAAAGTTTAATGACTGGATTGGAAAAACTATATGAAAAACCATTGTCCTCAAATAAGGTATTTCTTATGAAGCGTCTATTTAATATGAAGATGTCAGAAGGTGTATCTATTGTTGATCATTTAAATGAATTTAACATTGTTACCAGTTAGTTAGGTTCCATTGGGGTAAATTTTGATGATGAAGTTAGGGCTTTGTTATTTCTGTGCTCATTTCTAGAAAGTTGGAATGGCTTAGTTATGGCCTGGATCTAGTACTTTAAAGTTTGATGATGTTTTTGGTGCTATCCTCTGTGAGGAAATGCGACAGAAAAGATCAAGTGAGAAATCAGGTAATGATTTGACTACAGACACTAGGGGAAGAAAAATGGAAAGAGGAAGGAGCCCCGAAATTGCAGTAAGTTAAGAATATGCAAATCCAAATCTAGATCAGGGATAGTGTGCTAGAAATTCAGGAAGAAAAGACACCTGAAGAAAGACTGCAAATCTCGGAAAGGAAAATAAGGAGATGGAAAACAAGAGAACAATCATGAAGCGAATGTGATAGGTGATGTGTTGCAAGATGCTTTAATTCTTTCATTAGATAATATTATTGATACCTAGGTGATAGAGTCAGGGGACTCACTCCATGCCACGCCTGATAGAAAACATTTTCATGACTATGTTTAAGGAGATTTTGGACACGTTGGTTTGGGTGATGATAAATCCTATAAAATCGTTGGAATGGGTAAGGTTTTTATAAAGCAACAAAATGGAAACAAATCGATATTGAAGGAGGTAAGGCATGTTCTAGATATGAAGAAAAATATAATTTCAACAGGAAAGTTAGGTGGTGAAGCATATGTAACTACATTCAAAGACAAAACCTGGAAGGTCATTAAAGGAGCCCTGGTAATATCAAAAGGATAAAAGGTTGGTATGTTGTATTTATGCAATGTTATTTATAGTTTTTTTAATGATTTAACCTCCACAGGAGTAGATATGACAATGTTGCATCATAGACTCGGGCACATGAGTGAGAAAGGGATGAAGATTATTCACTCAAGAAATTTTTTGCCAAGTTTTAAGCATGTTGATTTGGATTTCTGTGAGAATTGTGTTTACAGAAAACATAAGAAAGTCATATTTATCAAAGTTGGGAAGGAAAAGAAGAGAGAAAAAATAAATCTTGTGCATATAGATGTATGGGGACCAGCTTAGGTATCATCTTTTGGTTGCTCTCTCTATTATGTTACTTTTATTGATGATGCAACTAGAAAAAACTGGATTTATTGTATTCAGAATAAATCTAATTTATTTGATACTTTCAAGAAATGGAAATATTTGGTTGAGGATGATATAGGAAAGAAGTTGAAGTGTTTAAGATCAAAAAATGGAGGTGAATATTGCAACAAAGAGTTTGATAACTACTGTTAATAACATGGAATTCGTAGAGAGAAGATAGTTATTGGAACACCACAAGAAAATGGTGTGTCAGAAAGGATGAACAAGACAATCATGGAGCATGCAAGGTGCATGAGATTGCATGCAATATTTCCCTTACAATTTTCGGCAGATGCTATAGATACTGATGTTTATCTAATAAACATAGGGCCTTCAAGTTCCTTGGATAGTGGTATTGCAAAGGAGGCATGGACAAGTAAAAAGGTAAACTACTAATTGTTAAAGACTTTTGGTTATGAAGCCTTTGTCCACATTAATAAAGAAAATAGAACAAGGATTGAGGAAAAATCAAAGAAATATAACTTTATTAGATATGGTGTTAATAACTTTTTATCGCTTATATGATTATGAAAATCACAAAATTATTAGGAGCAGAGATGTTATTTTAATTGAAAATGTCTTGTATAAAGATCAGATGCAGGAAAATAAACAAGAAAAAGAAAACAAATAATATGCAGTGCTTGATGAGATCACATAAAAAGTAAAGGTGCCTGAAAATCATAATGATTAGCAACCACAACAACAACATACACCTCAAACACTTGAAAGTTGTGTTAGAAGATCTACCAGGATAAGTAGAGCCCCTGAATGAAACTCTCCTTCATTATATTATGTATTGTTGACTGATTCTTATGGACTAGAAAGATATGAAAAAGTAATTTAGATAGAAACCAGGAAGAAGTGGGAGAAACCCATGGAAGAAGAGATGGCATCTTGATGTATAACCATACTTGGGACTTAGTCAAGTTTCCTGCAGGTAAAACAATATTGATGAATAAATGGGTTTATAGGTTGAAGGAAGAAGATGGAAGAAAACAAAGGTATAAGGCTAGACTTGTGGTGAAGGGGTTTGCACAAAAGAAAGGTATATAATTTAATGATTTTGTTTTTCCTGTTGTTAAAATGACTTCAATCAAAACTATTTTATGTCTAGTGGTAGCAGAAGATTTTCATCTTGAGCAGTTAGATGTAAAGACGACCTTTCTCCTTGGGGATTTGGAGGAAGAAATATATATGAAGCAACCATAAGGGTACGAGGTTAAAGTAAAGGAGAAATTAGTGTGCAAATTGAAGAAGAGCTTGTATGGCTTAAAATAGGCTCCAAGGAAGTGGTATCTAAAATTTCTCAAGTTTATGTTTGAAAAAGGTTATACGAGATGTCACTATGATCATTGTGTTTATCTTAAAAAGAAAAATGATGGCAACTATATTATATTGCTATTCTATGTAGATGGCATGCTTGTTGCAGGGTCTAAGATACAAGAAATAAATGTGCTCAAAATAAAATTGGAAAATGTTGGGTGTGGAACCTGATTATCTTTTGTATTCAAAGGTATCGCCACATTGGACCCCAATTCGAAATGGTCGCCCGAAAAATATTTGCTGCAGGGGGGGTCCAGGGCAGGGCAACTGCGACCTTTGGGGAGACCCCCCCCCCCTTCATGGGGGATTTCGGGGGCAACGCCCCTGAAGCTAAGAATAGATGTAAAATTTCCTTGTAAAAGTATAGTAATTTCTAGTCAATCTGGGCCGTTCATTAGGCGGAGATCTGACGATAGAAGTTATGTTTAATTTAGGGTTTTTTTCCCTAGAAGGCAACCCCTCACTATATATGAGGGAATTGTATTGCATTTATGTAGATCTGTATTCTAAGTGAGAAAGAGAGAGGAGATTGAGAGCGAAGAGGGTGTTACAGCGGATCTGCTGTAGGTTGTATCTCTTCAGTTTGCTGGATAATATAAAAGGAAGGACTGGTTGTTTCTTCGTGGATGTAGCCCAAACTAGGTGAACCATGTATATCTGTGTCTCTCTTGTTTTATGCGTTTTCTATGTTTATATTTCTACAATATTTTATGTGTTACATTGCTCCGTAATATATAATTTTCTAACAACTGGTATCAAAGCCGAAGGTCTTTTTTTGGCTGACAAACTCGCAGGAGAGAAGGATTCCTAGTTCAAGTGGGAGCAATGGTGGAAGATGGTAAGTTTAGGGTTGAGAAATTTAACGGCCAAAGCTTCTCACTGTGGAAGATGTAGATGGAAGATTATCTATATCAGAAAGATTTGTACCTACCATTGGGCGGAAAAACAAAGATGCCAACGGGTATGACAGATGAAGAATGGAACCTTCTCGATAGAAAGGCACTTAGAACAGTACGGTTGTGCCTCGCAGCATCAGTCGCCTTCAACATTTCGAAGGAAACAACGACGGAGGGTTTGATTAAGGCATTGGTGAAACTATATGAAAAACCCTCGGCCTCAAATAAGGTATTTCTTATGAAGCGTTTATTTAATATGAAGATGTCAGAAGGTGGATCTGTTGCAGACCATTTAAATGATTTTAATATTGTTACAAGTCAGTTAAGTTCTGTAGGGGTAAACTTTGATGATGAAGTTAGAGCTCTGTTATTCTTGTGCTCATTGCTAGAAAGTTGGAATGGTTTAGTAATGGCCATTAGTAACTCTGTTTCTAGATCTAGTACTTTAAAGTTTGATGATGTTGTCAGTGCTATCCTTAGTGAGGAAATGCGACGGAAAAGCTCCGGTGAGACATCGAGTAATGCTTTGAGTGCAGAGTCTAGGGGAAGAAAAATGGAAAGAGGAAAGAGCTTAGGATATCACAGTAAATCAAGGAAAGGCAGATCTAAGTCCATATCGGGGATAGTCTGCTTGAAATGCGGAAAGAAAGGACACCTAAAGAAAGACTGTAGATCTCGGAAGGGAAAAGAAGGAGATGCACAACAAGAAAACAATCATGAAGCAAATGTGACAGGTGAGGTGTTACAAGATGCTTTGATTCTTTCTTTCGAAAATATTACTGATTCCTGGGTGGTAGATTCAGGGGCCTCATTCCATGCCACACCTAATAAGAAATACTTTCGTGACTATGTTCAAGGAGATTTTGGACAAGTCCGTTTGGGTGATGATAAACCCTGTAAAATTGTTGGAATGGGTAAGGTTCTTGTAAAACAACAGAATGGAAACCAATGGCTACTAAAGGAGGTAAGGTATGTTCCAAATCTGAAGAAAAATATGATTTCAACAGGGCAGTTAGGCGGTGAAGGTTGTGTGACAACTTTCATAGATAAATCTTGGAAGGTCACCAAAGGAGCCTTGGTAATGGCAAAAGGAAAAAAGGTTGGTACAGTGTATTTATGCATTGGTATTTCTAACTCTGTTAATGCTTTCACTTCCAAAGGAGCAGATGCAGCATTATGGCATCATAGGCTCAGACACATGAGTGAGAAGGGGATGAAGATCCTTCACTCAAGGAATTTGTTGCCGGGTTTGAAGAATGTTGATTTGGACTTCTATGAGAATTGCATTTATGGAAAAGAGTCAGATTTCTCAGAGTTGGGAAAGAAAAGAAGAGCGAAAAATTAGATTTTGTGCATACAGATGTATGGGGACTTGCTCAGGTATCATATCTCGGTGACTTGGAACAGTATGGTTGTGCCTCGTAGTGTCGGTCGCCTTCAACATTTCGAAGGAAACAATGACAGAGGGTTTGATTAAGGCATTGGAGAAACTATATGAAAAACCCTCGGCCTCAAACAAGGTATTTCTTATGAAATGGTTATTTAATATGAAGATGTCGGAAGGTAGACCTATTATAGACCTTTTAAATGATTTTAATACTATTACAAGTCAGTTATGTTCTATAGGGGTAAAATTTGATGATGAAGTTAGAGCTCTATTATTCTTGTGCTCATTGGCAAAAAGTTGGAATGGTTTAGCAATGGCCATTAGTAACTCTGTTTCTGGATCTAGTACTTTAAACTTTGATGATGTTGTCGGTGCTATCCTTAGTGAGGAAATGCGACGGAAAAGCTCCAGTGAGACATCGGGTAATGCTTTGCGTGCATAGTCGAGGGGAAGAAAAATGGAAAGAGGAAAGAGCTCAGGATATCGTAGTAAATCAAGGAAAGGCAGATCCAAGTCCAGATCGGGGATAGTGTGCTAGAAATGCAGAAAGAAAGGACACTTAAAGAAAGACTGTAAATCTCGGAAGGGAAAAGAAGGAGATGCATAGCAAGAAAACAATCATGAAGAAAATGTGACAGGTTAGGTGTTACAAGATGCTTTGATTATTTCTTTTGAAAATATTACTGATTCCTGGGTGGTAGATTCAGGGCCTCATTCCATGCCACACCTGATAAGAAATACTTTCATGACTATGTTCAAGGAGATTTTGGACAAGTCCATTTGGGTGATGATAAACCCTGTAAAATTGTTGGAATGGGTAAGGTTCTTGTAAAACAACATAATGGAAACTAATGGCTATTAAAGGAGGTAAGGCATGTTCCAGATCTGAAAAAAAATATGATTTCAACAGGGCAGTTAGGCGGTGAAGTTTGTGTGACAACTTTCACAGATAAATCTTGGAAGTTTACTAAAGAAGCCCTGATAATATCAAAAGGTGAAAAGGTTGGTACATTGTATTTATGCAATGGTATTTCTAACTCTATTAATGCTTTAACTTCCAAAGGAGTAAATGCAACATTATGGCATCATAGGCTCGGACACATGAGTGAAAAGGGGATGAAGATTCTTCACTCAAGGAATTTGTTGCCGGGTTTTAAGAATGTTGATTTGGACTTCTGTGAGAATTGCATTTATGGAAAACAGAAGAGAGTCATATTTCTTAGAGTTGGTAAAGAAAAGAAGAGTGAAAAATTAGAGCTTGTGCATACAGATGTATGGGGACATGCTCAGGTATCATCTCTTGGTGGCTCTCGTTATTATGTTTCTTTTATTGATGATGCAACCAGAAAAACTTGGATTTATTGTATTAAGAATAAATCTGATGTATTTGATACTTTCAAAAAATGGAAAGCTTTGGTTGAGATTGAGACAGGAAAGAAATTGAAGTGTCTTAGATTAGACAATGGAGGTGAATATTGTAGCAAAGAGTTTGATAGGTACTGTTCAGAGCATGGAATTCGCAGAGAGAAGACAGTTCCAAGAACACCACAAGAAAATGGTGTGTCAGAAAGGATGAACAGAACAATCATGGAGTGTGCAAGGTGCATGAGATTGTATGCAGGATTGCCTTTACAATTTTGGGCAGATGTTGTAGATACTGTTGTTTATCTAATAAACAGAGGGCCTTCAAGTTCCTTGGACGGTGGTGTTCCAAAGGAAGCATGGACAGGTAAAAAGGTAAACTACTCTTTTTTAAAGCCTTTTAGTTGTGAGGCCTTTGTCCATATTAATAAAGAAAATAGAACAAAGCTTGAGGCAAAGTCAAAGAAATGTACCTTTATTGGATATGGTGTTAATGATTTTGGTTATCGCTTATATGATTACGAAAATCACAAAATCATTAGGAGCAGAGATGTAATATTCAATGAAAAGGTCTTGTATAAGAATCAGTTGCAGGAAAAGAAACAGGAAAAAGAAAACAAGGAATACGTAGTTCTTGATGAAATCACTGAAAAAGTAAATGTGCCTGAAAATAATAATAATAAACAACCACAACAACAACAACCAACACAACAGCAACAACCACCCCAAACACCTGAAAGTGGTGTTAGAAGATCTACCAAGATAAGTATACCCCCTAAACGATACTCTCCTTCATTATATTATTTATTGCTGACTGATTCTGGTGAACCCAAATGTTATGAAGAAGCAATGCAGGTTGAAAGCAGGAAGAAGTGGGAGCTAGTCATGGAAGAAGAGACAGACTCCTTAATGCATAACTAGACTTGGGACTTAGTCAGGTTGCCTACAGGTAAAACTACATTGCAGAATAAATGGGTTTACAGGCTGAAGGAAGAAGATGGAGGAAAACAGAGGTACAAAGCTAGACTTGTGGTGATGGGGTTTGCACAAAAGAAAGGTATTGATTTTGATGAAATATTTTCTCTTGTTGTTAAAATGACTTCAATCATAACTATTCTAAGTCTAGTAGTAGCTAAAGATTTGCATCTTGAACAGTTAGATGTAAAGACAACCTTTCTCCATGGGGATTTGGAGGAAGAGATATATATGGAGCAGCCACAAGGATATGAGGTAAAAGGGAAGGAGAAACTAGTGTGTAGGTTGAAGAAGAGCTTGTATGGCTTAAAACAAGCTCCAAGGTAGTGGTATCTAAAGTTTGACAAGTTTATGTCTGAACAAGGTTATACTAGATGTCACTTTGATCATTGTGTCTATCTGAAAAAGCAAAATGATGGCAGCTATATTATATTGTTATTGTATGTAAATGACATGCATGTTGCAGGGTCTAACATGTAGGAAATAAATGTGCTCAAAAGAAAATTGGCAAATTCATTTGTAATGAAGGATTTGGGAGCTACAAAACAAATCCTTGGTATGAGGATAACTAGAGACGGGAAAAATCGCAAACTAACATTGTCTCAGAATGAGTACATACAAAAGGTGTTGAAAAGATCTAATATGCACAATGCAAAACCAGTTAGTACACCATTTGCTAGCCATTTTAAACTTAGTAAGGAAATGTGCCCAAAGACCCAAGAAGACAAGGATTATATGTCTAAAGTTCCATATGCATCAGCAGTTGGAAGCTTAATGTATGCAATGGTCTGCACAAGGCCTGATATTGCACATGCAGTGGGAGTTGTAAGCAGGTACATGAAAAATCCAGGAAAGGAACATTGGATGGCAGTGAAATGGATTCTCAGATATTTGAAAGGTACCACAAATCAAGCATTATGCTTTGGTGGTTCAAACATTTCTCTACAGGGATATGTTGATGCAAATATGGCAGGTGACAGAGATAACAGGAGGAGCACTATAGGATATGTATTTACTGTAGGTGGAACAGCTGTCAGTTGGGTTTCAAAAATCCAAAGTGTTGTTTCACTTTCAACAATAGAAGCAGAGTATGTTGCTGCTACAGAGGCTAGTAAAGAAATGATTTGGTTACAAAGGTTTATGGGTGAATTGGGTAAGGAGCATGATATGGGCACATTATACAGTGATAGCCAAAGTGCCATTCATCTTGTAAAGAACTCAACATTTCATTCTAGGACTAAACACATATAGCTCAAGTACCATTTCATGCGATCAGTGTTGGAATATGGAGAGTTGAAGGTGGAAAAGATACACACTAGCCAGAATCCTGCAGATATGCTAACAAAAGTTGTAACCAAGGAGAAACTGAGAATATGCTCAGTTTCAATTGGTCTTCAAGTATGATGAAGAAGATGAGAAATAGCCAGATCCAAAGAGGAGTCATTGTCCACCAAATGAAGCAGTGGTGGAGTTGCTATAATCAGTCTCTAAGTGGGAGATTGTTGGGTGTGGACCTTGATTATCTTTTGTATTCAAAGGTATCACCACATTGGACCCCAGTTTAAAATGGGGCGGCAACGCCGCCTGAAAAATATTCACTGCAGGGGGGTCCGGGGGGGGCAGCTGTGACCTTTGGGGACCCCCCCTTGGTGTGGGGTTTCATGGGCAACGCCCCCGAAGCTAAGAATAGATGTAAAATTTCCTTGTAAAAGTATAGTAATTTCTAGTCAATCTAGGCCGTTCATTAGACGGAGATCTGACGATAGAAGTTATGTTTAATTTATGGTTTTTTGCCCTAGAAGGAAACCCCTCATTATATATGAGAGAATTGTATTGCGTCTATGTAGATCTGTATTCTGAGTGAGAAAGAGAGAGGAGATTGAGAGCGAAGAGGGTGTTACAGCGGATCTGCTATAGGTTGTATCTCTTTAGTTTGCTGGATAATATAAAAGGAAGGATTGGTTGTTTCTCCATGGACGTAACCCAAACTGGGTGAACCACGTATATCTGTGTCTCTCTTGTTTTATGCGTTTTCTGTGTTTATATTTCTGCAATATTTTATGCGTTCCATTGCTCCGTACTATATAATTTTCTAACAGAAAATTCATTTGCAATGAAGTATTTGGGTGTTGCAAAACAAATCCTTAGTATGAGAATAATTAGAGATAGGAAAAATCTCAAATTAATATTGTCTTAGAGTGTGTACATACAAAAGGTGTTGGAAATATTTAATATGAAAAATGCAAAACCAGTTACTACACCTTTAGCTACCCATTTCAAACTAAGGAGATGTGTCCCAATACTCAAGAAGAGATGGATTATATGTCTAAAGTTCCATATGCATCAATAGTTGGAAGCTTAATGTATGCAATGGTCTGCACAAGGCATGATATTGCACATGCAGTGGGAGTTATAAGCAGGTACATGAACAATCCAGGAAAAGAACATTGGATGGTAGTGAAGTGGATTCTCAGGTATTTGTGAGGTACCACATATCAAGCATTATGCTTTGGTGGTTCAAACATTGCTCTACATGGATATGTTGATGTAGATATGGAAGGTGATAGAGATAACAAGAGGAGCACCACAGGGTATGTGTTTACTATAGATGGAAAAAATATAAGTTGGGTTTCAAATTTGTAAAGCATTTTTGCGCTTTCAATAACAGAAACAGAGTATGTTGCTGCTACAAAGGCTAGTAAATAACTCATTTGCTTACAAAGGTTTATGGGTGAGTTGGGAAAGAAGAAAGAGATGGGTAGGTTATACAGTGAAATCCAAAGTTCCATTCATATTGCAAAGAACTCAACATTTCATTCCAATACTAAACACATATAGCTCAAGTACCAATTCATACAGCAAGTGTTGGAAGATGGACAGTTGAAGCTAGAAGAGATACACACTAGCCAGAATCTTGCAGATATGTTAACAAAAGTTGTAACTAGGGAAAAATTGAGATTCTGCTTAGTTTCAATTGGTTTTCAAGTATAATTATGAAGATGAGAAAAAACCAAGTCCAAAGTGGAATCATTTTCCAATAATTGAAGCAACGTGGAGTTGCTATAATCAGTCTCCAAGTGGGAGATTGTTGTGTGTGGAGCCTGATTATCTTCCTGATTATTAAGAGGTTTTTGTTTTGGTCGCGTTGGATCCATTTTCCTAATGGGGTGGCAATGTTGATTGTGTAATCACCATCAAGGGGTTCCATGGGGGGCGATGACGAATTTTATGAGCCCCCCCAGCTTGGGTTCAAGGGTAGCGCCCTAAAAGCTAAAAATAGATGAAAATTCTTGTAAAATATTGTAATTTCATAGTCAATTTGGGTTTTTCATTAGGAAAATGATCTGATGGTAGAAGTTATGTTTATTGAGGGGTTTTTTTCCCTAGAAGGAAACCCTTGGTTTATATGAGGGAATTTTATTGCAATTGTGTATGATTATTTTAAGCAATAAAGAGAGAGGATATTGTGTGAGAGCGAAGAGGAAATTATAGTGGATATATTGTAGGTTGTATCTCTTCATTTTAATGGATAATAAAAAGGAAGAATTGGATGTTTCTCTGTGGACGTAGCCCAAATTGGGTGAACCATGTATATATGTGTCTCTCTTGTTTTATGTTTTTTTGTATTTGTATTTCCATAATTTTTTGTGTATTTCATTACCCTGCTAATTAATTTGTAATACCAGTGGCCTAGTTATAATGTAGCCCAATAGCCTACTAGTGGTTAGTTTTAATTACCTCAACTCTTAAATATATTTACAATATAGAATATTTTGGAGTCTTATTCATCATAATCATGTGGCTAGTCCCTTTTCATGAACAATGGGGGTTGATGTGGCATCCTCTTAAATTATGGTGGTGCAAATAGGATGGTCAACTTATGAGTGGAATAACGTTCACATAGAAAATTTGACTGACACGATTCTTGTGTCATTGTAAAGGTATCTATGTGTAGAATAGGAAAAAAAGTGTTTCACTAAATTGGAAAAGTTTTATCCCCAAAAAACATCATTTCATGCATCAAAATTCTCCTGGAATTTTTCAAACCCAACTTTTCCATACTAGGTGCCACTTATAAAAGGGGTCCTATGAGATGATTCCTCCATTTTTTCCAATCCAAAAGCATTTATGTGGATGAAAAACAATATAATGATCCAATCCGGACCAAGATATAAACATATAAGCAACATGCATAACTAACCATGAGAACATCAACACATAAACCATAAGATACATAAATCAACAATGCACATATGAACATGAGATGTAAGGTGGAAACCCTTTTGGGAGAAAAACCACCATATGCTTATGTTATTCTTCTTCTTATTTTTATTATGCATTTTTTTTTACATATGCACCATCCACCACCAGTGTGCAAGCCACAACTTTCCAATCATGCGAGTAACTCTCGCTTTGGGCCACTACCTATTGAATGCCACCACTTCCTAAACTTTGTAGACCACCATATGTTGGAATCCACTACTCCCACGACTTTCTAGGGCACTATCTGCTAGATTCCCCAATACTTTGTATTCTATCTAGCCACCATTGGAGTGAAGTCACTACTCCCAAGTTCTTAGGCCATTGCCTAAAGGATGCAGTTACACCCTAAATCTTCAAGCCAGCACTTGCTAGCGAGCCATCATTCGCCCACTGAAGGCCCCAACCTTTAAGCTCTTGTGTACCTTGTTTCACAATTTCCACACTGGATCCACATGCATCAAACTCAAACAACCATGGGTCTCATTTCACCTCATTTTCAAACTAGACCCACTTAGTCTTCTATGTTCATTAACATTACATCTCATTATCATACCCTCACAACAAAATACTTCAAAATATTTTGAATTGCATAAATACAAATTACATGGCATAAATATAAACTAACTACACATACAAACTCAACCATATACCACCAAAAACATACTCCCAAAATATAGCAACAATATATCAAACTAACAAACCCCAACAACAACATATACAAGAATCAAGCTAATACTCTAGTAATACAATTAATGGAAGCTACATCAAAATACTAACAATAGCATATAATTATTTTGCAACAATATAATTCTACATCTCCAAAACATAATTCCCTACATCAACAATAGCGTTAACAAATCTCAACAACAATATAACCAAAATTGTCAATACTCTACCATAATTCCACAACAAAATTTGCAATACATATAAACAATATGGTCATTCTAATGTTCCTTTCTTCTAAATCTCATCCATATAATATCATTCCTACCTGCATTATGATTAAGGTGTATCCGTACTTCTCCAAACAAATAACATATAAAACTCTATGATTGATCCATGACAACTCATTTTAAAACAATTTACCCATGACACAAATTGGACCACATTAACACATTAATGATATTCCACTTCATCTTTATGATCAAATCAAATAATTAATCAAGACCAATTTAAAATTATCGGCCCTAAATTTGTGAACGCCAAATTTGAAAACACCAAATTTGTGAACTCTAAATTTCTGAACACTACATTTCTAAATGTGAAATTTGCGAACGCCAAATTTCTGAACTCCAAATTTGTGAACACCAACTTTGTGAACGCCAAATTTCTAAATGCCAAATTTGTGAATACCAAATTTTTGAATGCCAAATTTGTGAATGCCAAATTTGTGAACACCAAATTTTTTAATGCCAAATTTGTGAATGCCAAATTTTCAAACGCCAAATTTGTGAACGCCGAATTTGCAGCCATTAGAATTGATCAAAATAAAACTCCTCTTCTCATAAACACTGCCAACTTCTTCAACATATTTCCAAACACTTGTACAACCTATAGACACCTCTACGACACCTGAAACACTTCAACAAAAATCTGATCAGCATCATAAGTCCACAAGCCCTTCCAAAACATGTACAACCTCTAGAAAATCTTCAGACACATCAACATTTGATCATCACATCATGAAATCTCATCTTGTTGACAACAATGCCAACACAATTGGCTCCATGGTTGACATCAATGTCAACACCATGCTACCAACATTCTCCCCCTTTGGCATTGATCACAATCAACAGCCACTCCATCAAACTAATCTTCATTACTGCTAATTGGATGGTTTCATTCTCACTCAAGTGGCTATGTTACTCTCCCCTTTTGAAATCTATGGCAAAGGGTGGTCCACTATTCACTGAATACACCATGTTGATAACAATAGGAAAGGTCTATAAAAATTTATTGTTGATGAAATCAGATAAGCTGCTAACACCTGCAAAGTAACCATTAGGAACTAATGTAATTACTACCGACATGCAACCAAGCCTCTCTGGTAACATCGTTCTCTTCTCTTTTGCTGAACATATTTTGCCTGAACATGTATTGGGGGTTGCAAACATCTCCAAGTTTCCGTAAAAACACTTATGCTACTACCATTACCTCCTTTCCATTTGCAAGACACTACACCAACTAAACAAAAGGCTCCATAACACATCATGGCCAAATGATATACAATGAGATACATGGCTTCATAAGCATGATACATGGATACATCAATGAAATACAATGGTGCATCAATGAAATCCATAAGTCCTCTCATGGCTATAACATGACTCATCTCTATGAATGAATATGACAGTGACTTTATTCCCCATGCACGCCTACGCCCAATGACTCCATGACCCAGACGACATGATAATCATAAGATTGTATAGGTCTAATACATGAAATAAAAGGTTGTAGCAATGATATCCAAGTCCATACAAGGCTGAAACAATACTCAAGACTCTCTCTCCTATGTATGATCAAGACCCATAACTCTCTCTCAAGACATACCCACTGATGAAATCAACAATGTACAGGGCTAAATCTTTCACTCAATAGCGCTTTACATGGATGAAGAAAATGTCTCACTACAATGCATGCCAAAAATCTCTTTCTCCCAACCATGACTCATATTAGGGATATTGACAAATGATAATCATGATAATACATACAAGGTTTTTCTCATGCCTTTTCACTCATGAATATAATACATGCATCAACTACTAGGAATGAATGAAAAACAACATAAACATAACAAGTAAGTTGTGAAACCCTAGATGTAAGTAATACTCCCCTTGATATCATTATACCTCCAATAGGAAGGATGATCTCGCAGACATGGTTATGCAATTAGGCTCACGATAACATGATGTAGCTACTACTAGTCTCCATCAACTTGTCAAACTGTTATACTATTGCCATATGCTCTCCCTAAGGCTATGCGCCTCTCATACACATTTGTAGTATTTTCTAAATATATATTTGGTAACCATGGAATGCAGTGGGGGATGATATATTTGCTTCATAGGTTGTTTCACCTTCTTCTTCACCCACAATGTAGTAGGCTGCTTCTTGACATTCTTCTCTGATTTTTGCTAGGCCTACTTTGGATCAACTGTTCTTTTTTCCAGATATACCTTGATGAACTAAACAACTAGAAATATATTGCCATGTGACCAAGGTTGTGACAGATGTAACACCTCAATTGACTTAGATATGATGCTAGAGGGTCAAATCTTCTACTAACTATGCCAAATATATGCTTTGCATAAAATGTGCCACTACTCCATGGACTAGATCTACAATCAGTTGTCTTCTGCCAAACAGGTTACAAGCAAAAATAAACCATTAAATGAACTAGTATACTTGATGGTTGATCCCCTCAGATTCCTATATCATTGTAAGATTTGCTTATTAGATCTATATAATGTGATTCTATAGTTGATTGTAACATGTATATAGTTGTGGAAAACATAACACTCCATATCATCCATCAAAGGAATAAAGGGATTTTGACTGCTTCAAAATATTCCAACATCAACTAAAGGAGCACATTATCTTCTCGACATGGGTGATCCATTAGGTTATCTTCTTGGCTATTTGATTTATTGCTGCTTTCCTCTTTTTCTACTCTTACTGTTGTTATTTCTACTATAGGCTTCTTCAGATCTGCATTTTTGTTTGCATAAGCTTGTGAGCTAGAATCTCCCTTTTGAAAACTAATACTAGATATGACCAAAGGAGATATTTGGTTGTTGAGTAGGCTATCCAAATCCTTAGTACTCTTCTCCTACTTGAGTTGAATATCCTTTTGTTCTAGCTTCTTTATCATGTAGACCACTTCAGCCTCAAGCTTTTCAATTTGGCCTTCACCTTCCTTTAGCTAATTGGTCATCACATCCTAAACTCTTCTTGCTTCTTCCAATTGGGTATTTGAACTGGTAACTTATTCTTTAAACTTAACCTCCTTGCCATCACAGAATTGCAAAATATTTTCTTGATCTTTGCATGTAGTTGTCGCTTACTTACTTCAATTGTTAGTCTCTCTATCGCAACCATGGTTAACTCGTAATAAACTTTAGGAATATTAAAATCATTCTCATTTTCACTAGGCAAATCAACATGGCCATCATCAAATCAGTCTAAAACATAACTACAAAATAATTGGTCTTTATTTATATCTTCAGATTTGATTTTCTAAAGCACATTTGGTTCTTCTAAGCCTTTTTCTTCTAATTTATCGGTTGCACCATTCACACTACGGGTATTGATCTTCTCGAGCTAAGATTCTTTGTTCTACAATGACTTATTCTTTGTCTTCTTCTTACTCTACTTCTCGACCTCTTCATTTCTATTGCCATATAACACCTGCAATTTGTTCCAAATCTTCATGGAAGATTTCATATATGTTATCTTCTCTAGATCTACATTATGAAGATTTTCATAGATCACACACCTTTCTTGTGCATTCTACTTCATCACCTTAGCTGAGATATGATTTGGGCCATAACTTCACACGCTAACTTCCAAATTTTAGATCCATAAGGTAATAACTCATATTTAACTCTTTGAGCCCATACATGGTACTTTGCAGTAGTGAGGATGAAAAGTCCTTAATGATTCATTCTAGATTGGTTTTTTTTTTTTTTTTAATTTATATCTACCCGGATCTTCTTTCCAGCAATCAAGCTGCACCAGAAAGCACCTACTCTGATGCCAATTTTTGAAAGCCTGAAAATAATGAGAAGGGGAGGGGTTGCGGGCTGAATCAATATTCTCCTATATGCATCAATTTTACCTCTTTTTTCCTTTCTTCACAAACAATGAATCATCAATTAATTAGCAACATAACACATGAGCTAAGCTAAGCATATAAGCAACACGCACAATCAACACATTAACCTTAAGACAGATAAATCAACAATGCACATAGGAACACCAAATTTAAGTTGGAAACCTTTCTAGGAGAAAAACCACCATCCGCTTCTACTCCACTTCTTCTTCTTCTTCTTCTTATTATGCAAAGCTTCCTTTTACATATGCAGTGGCCATCACCAGCCCGCAAGCCACAACTTGCCAATCATGCGAGAAACTCTCACTCCGGACCACTACCTATTGGAAACCACCACTTCCTGAATTTTGTAAGCCACCATTTGCTAGAAGCCACTACTCCCACGACTTTGTAGGCCACCACCTGTTGGATTCCCCAACAACCAATAGTCAACTAAAACACCACTGGATGGAAGCCACTACTCACAAGTTCTTAGGTCACTACCTAAAGGATGTCTCTACACCCTAAATATGCAAGTTTCTACTTCTAGCGAGAAACCAATCACCCATTGAAGGCCCCAACCTTGAAGCTCTTGTGGCCCTAATTTCACAATTTTCACACGAGATCCACCTGCATCAAACTCAAACAACTATGGGCCTCGTTTCATCCCATTTTCAGACTGGACTCACTTAGTCTTCTCTACTCATAAAAATACATCTCATTGTCAAACCCTCACAACAACATACATTCAAATATTATGAACAACAACAATATAAAGTACATTACATGATTATAAACTCACTACACATACAAACTCAACCATATAATACCAATAACATACTCCCAAGATATAGTAGCAATATATCAAAATAACAGACCCTAGAAACAACATATAGAAGAATCACACTAATACTTTAGAAATACAATTACATGCCAGTTACACCAAAATACTAACATTAGCATATAAAATTTTTGCAACAATATAATGCTACAACTCCAAAAACATAATTCCCTGCATCAACAACAATGTTAACAAACCCCAACAACAATATAACCATCATTGTCAATATTCTACCATAATTCCAGAACTGGATCTGCGATACAAATAAACAATATAGTCATTCTAATGCTCCTTTATTCTAAAGCTCAACCATACAATATGGTATTTTCCTGCATTATGCTTCAGATGCATTCGTTCTGCTCCAAATGCATAACATCTAAAATTTTATCATTGATCTAAAACAACTCATTTTAAAGCAATTTACCCATATCACAAGTTGGACCACATCAATGCATTAATTATCTTCCACTTCGACTTTGTAACCAAATGAATTTGGACCAAATCAAATAATTAATCATGACTGATTCAAAATTGTGGACCCCAAATTTTTCAATGCCAAATTTGCGAATGCCAAAATTTTGAACACCAAATTTTTGAACACCAAATTTGTGAATGCCAAATTTGTGAACATTAAATTTGTGAATGCCAAATATGCAAACGCCAAATTTGTGAACACCAAATTTGTGAATGCCAAATTTATGAACGTCGAATTTGTGAATGTCAAATTTCTGAACACTGAATTTCTAAACGCAAAATTTGGGAATGCCAAATTTTTAAGAATTAGACTTTATCAAATTCAATCTCTACTCATAAATGTTGCCAACTTCTTCAACATCTTGGCCAATGCTTGTACAACCTCTAGACACCTTTGTAACACTTATAACACTTTAGCAAACCTCTGATCACCATCACAAGTCCACAATCTCTTCCAACAACTATACAACCTCAAGCAAATCTTTAGACACATCAACATTCAATCATTACATCATGCAAGCTGATCTTATTGACATCAATGCCAACACAATTGGTTCCATGGTTTACATTAATGCCAACACCTTGTTGCCAACAATGATATAGAGTATTATGAATTCAAATTCATTATTCTTTTCTTAAAAAAGTGCTTTCAAAACATTTACAACATATTCATCACCATTGTCACACATCAATCTTTTTAACAAATTTTATTGAAACAAAGAAAATTTAAATTGCTCTAATTTTTAAATTTATTTCTCAAAATTTAAAAGAAAACTTTTCTTATATGAAAATAAAAAATACTATAAGATAATCTAATTCTAAATATACTAGCGCAACCATATAAATTAAATCGCTGGTAAACCTGGATAGGCATCAATGCACAATAAACATCAAAACACTTGGTTCATAATACATCTCACATTGCTAAAACTAAAAAAATCATAAAAACTAATTAAATTATAACTTTATTATTATTATTAATTACAAAAATAATTAATATATAAGTTAAACATATATACATTTGAAAAAAATGGAACAAGATTATTTCCTTGGAGATTTTCCCCACATTACCGTGGGGATTCTTAATCTATAAATAGGCTTTGTTATAATGCCATGGACCAATAGCATGACTTATCAATATCACATACCAAAAAAACCATAACTCAATTCAAATAACACTTGTTCGTATAATATATTTTTTAAATTAATTAATTTAATTAAAAGGGAAAAGATATACAACTACTTTGAAGAGAAATCTCAACCTTTGATTTGTGTATAAAAATAAAAATATTCTGAAATATTCTATGTAGAGTCAATCATTACAATTAAATTAAAATTCTAAAAATCATATCCCAAAATAAACACATCTATCGACATAATTAACTATAACAATTCTCTAAACCTATCACCCTACATAAATTTTTCAACCATCATTAGATAAATGTACCTCTCCATGTTCATTTTTTAATTCAACAATTGTATTTAACATTAAAAATATATTAAAATTCAGTCTTCCGACAGTATTTAACATTAAATTATTTTGTACAAAGTCAAAGGCATAATTACCTCAGAAAATGTAAGGTGTCTTTTGTCTTCGCAGGGATCTCTTTTTAATTAAGAGTTGAAAAGGTGTGTGAGCATCCCGTGAAAGTACATGGGTTTTGGTTACTTTTAATTAATTACTTACACCTCGTGTACGGGACAGACATAATGAATATATTACTGTTGCTCACATATCAATAAAGTTGGCATTGGAATTTATGTACAATTGTTTAATTATTTTATTATTATAAAAAATAGATTTAAAATGGTAAGAATGAGTTATTTTTTAATATTAAATTATATAATTTTTTGTTTTTAATGGAGAAGATACAGGAATATTAAACCTTGTTTTATAAGTTTTTGGGCTCTTGTTTCTAGTTTAAAAATTAATTTGAGTCTTTGTTCTACTTAAAAATTAATTTTAATTTTAATTTTTTATTATTATTAAAAATGAAAATTTTAATAAAAATGAGTAAATTTTAGTGTGATTTTTTGGAGTTTTTTTGTGCATTTTTCAGGTCTAATTTCTCTAAAATCCAACCGGAATTTATTGAAATCACAAACTTGATTGGCAACCCCTACACAATCGAAGTGCCCTAGGGTTTTTCAGGTGCTTAATCCATATATACAATCAACAAACCAGTTTAAATAACACAAATCAAGATTTCACATCAAATTTTTCCGCCAGATTTCGATACCAGAAAGTCCAAAAAATCGCACTAAAGACAACTCCATAAAAAAAATAAGAAATACGTCTACTTTGAATTTTGAGATTACAATGTAAGTTAAAAAAAAATATTTACTCACTATAGAGAAAATATACACTCTACCTTTTACTATGCTTCTACATGGCGCCCTCTTCCTTTCGTTGTGACATTTCACTGTTTTGTTTTGCTTATTTATAAAAGAAGGGATTAGTACAATATAAATTGAGCACTTTGCTTATTTATAAAAGAAAGGATTAGTATAATATAACTTGAGTATTTTTTCTCCATTGTAAATTAATTTTTAAAATGTGTTCATAGTTATTGTTAGAGTTAGGGATTTTGCATATGGAAGTCCTCATTAAGGTTAAAATTTTGTATCCTCTAACAACTTAAAAATCCACATATGATTAGCTCCAATTATGTAAGGAATGAGAGTTGACATAGCACCTATTTAGCGTTTTGGCCTTATCAATTTGAGAAGCATCTTTATTTTCTTTTTGTTGTGATATTTCATTCCTTTGCATTGCTTATTTATAAAACAAAAGATTAGTGTACAATATGAATGGAGCATTGTTCCTCCCTATTGATCCCTGGAATTTGTCATAGCTGACAATAGGACAAAGTGTTTGATCAAGGTTTCAAGATAGACCTATTTCCTTTTAAGATAGTGATCCTCACTGGTATGTGGGCCCAATTTCCGATAAAGGTGATTGCTCTTAGATTAGAGACATAGTAAAAGTTTTCCTAAATTCTAAAGGTAATCTTATGTAATTACAAAAGTCAAATTAATTAATATATTATAATATTATCCTATCCCAGGAGCACAATTTGAATGAGGCATGAATTATGTATAGTGATTGCTTAAAAAGAGAAACAATTCATCAATTCCAAACAATCTTATGAAAGTAATTGTAAGCAATAAATCATTCATATTAATAATTAAATAAAAGACTATTAACTACAACGTTCATACAATATTATTCACTAGATCAATTATAAAAATACCATAAACATATCTAAAGATTAACAACAGTGCAAGCAATAGATTTACTCATGAATAATTAGAATAAGTTGAAAGAGTAAATAGTTGTGACCTTTTCCCAAGATTGCCAAAAATAAATACATGAATAATAATACCACATAACTTTTTCAATAATGGTTCTTAATTCTTCAAAGATGATGCCCATACAACAGTGCACAAGGCCTTTCCTAAAAGAATGCAAACCTTTTACTCTTTTACGGGCTTTAGTGATCTTATTTGTTCCATATCTTCCACATATTGTTTCTATTGTGAGTATGCACGACCCATTTGAGCAATTGTGGAGGTTAATTATCCATGTTAATTTCACACAACCATAGAATTTGCCTTCTATGTTTACCAATTCACTTCGCAGTTTGGAAAAGGCATTTTTAATAATCTTTGTTCAACTTTGAGGATGAGCTAACAATTTCTTGACATATTCCAAATTAAACTTTCCTATCTCATTGATTGTGTCCTCTGCATCCTTTTTCTGTTTTTTCACATCATCTATGCAAGAATCTCCTGTAACTATTTCCTCCATGATATCAACACTAGGAATATTGAAGTCGATAATGAGATCCATAATCCCATCAAGAAGCACACTACAATAATTTTGTGCATCATTTACCAAGTTATGAGAGTGATTTAGCTTTTTCTCCCAGTTGTTCAAAGCAATGCTTGAATTCAACTTCTAGCTTTCTAAGATTCTTGGGAAATAATCATGTGCCAATTTATGCTTGGATTATGATGATATTAACACGTCAAACTAATTTTTCACCTATACGTGTTCAATTATTTTATCAACAATGATTGAGATAAATTATTTAAAATGTTTTGTTGAACTTCAATGAAACTCAAACTTTGATAATTCTACTTGAGCCAACTTTAGATTTTCACTAATATTTAAAGCTTCCTCTTTGAAAAGGTTGGTGTCCAAGTATTCTCTTATAGTCGTTTGACCCGTAACATCAAATGATTAATTTGTGCATCTTTTTCTACCATCAAATTCATAGAAGTTTATTGTACTTTCTGAATTTCGATCTTCAACTCATTATCCAACTCTTTGAGACAATCATGGTGTTGTTTCAAAAGGACATAATTCATTTGTTGATATTCTAATTCAATATATCACTATTAATTCTCTAGTTTGATCCCAAGATCATCAATCTTCTATTGTTGTTGTTTAATTGTTTGCTTCATGTTGTTGTTTGACTATTTGTTAGTGCTTGCAAAACCCCCATTTGAGTCAACAACTTCATCTACAAATTCTTCTTGTGTGAACTTTGAGGCATCCCAAATCATAACTTGTTGAGTAGGAAATTCTTCTTTCAATCAAACTCTTTTCCTTTTATGCCTACCTCTTATCATGGCCTTCTTCTTGCTACTAAGTAAATAATTAATAGGAGGGATGTACTCCTCTTCAATTCATTCCAAGGAATTTAAAAAAATAACATTATGGGAAGTGATCTCTGGATAAGAAGAAATAAGGGTCATAAAGATAACTCTTATGGTGGTAATACTTGTTTTTTGTTCCACTTGATTAGTTTGAATATCTTTTGAAACATGAGTGTTGAACTCCTATATAGGATTTGGTTCATTCCTAGCCTGAATATTATCTCCTTGAGGCTAATCAATTTGTGTCTTCTCTACTTGATCTTGCTAAATAAGGACATTAAATATATGTGCCTCAACTTGTCTTTGAAAAAATTTCTTTCTGGTTGTGTTTTATTTTCATATAGAGCCCATTCTTGTTGTAGTAGCTCACACTGAGATTGATTAGGCAGGGGGTTATATACTTGTATGCTACTTGTAAGTACATTCTTTAATTATTGTTCATCTCCATGAGACTTTGGTAACTATTATTTCCCAATAAGCACAATATGTTTCTCATTTTCCTATGTCTTCATTTTCTTGAATGGTGTGTTTCTTGGTAATGAGGGACCTAAGCCTCGACTTCCTTCTTGTTCTTGCTTTGTTTTTCCATCTTCCATAAAATTTTCCCCTAGGGACATCTTTCTCCTTCATTGAAAATCATAAAAATCTATCTTGAGGTTTTCAGAAATTTCTTGAATTCTCTTAAGGGATTCTTCATAGGTTCTAGCTCATTTTATGGCTTCATGAAAGGGAATATATTCATCTTTATAGTTTTTAAAACTATAGAAATAAGTCGAAATTTGCAGTTGTTAAAGAAATCACAACGAAGTCAATAGACATAAATTTCTTCTACTAAATTGTATGGAAGGAAAACTGGTAATAGAAACACATGAAAGCATTCAATCATAATGCAAAAAGTTTTTACTGTGAATCCCAACTAGGAAAAACCCCTCCTCTGTTTGTATTATATAATATGAGAACAATTATCTATTACAATGACAACTTCAATGCTTTAATATCAATTTGCACTGCAATTTTAATCTCCTCCTAACTTTTCTTTGGCCAACACTTAGCCAAAATTGGCCTCCTGCTTCCTCGTATTTCCTTATGCAATTCCTACTCCTAAAAAATAGGGAAAGCTCCTATTCCTTGCACAAATCCAAGAGAATAAGTTCACTTGGATGCACAGACTCTGTACACTCGAAATAACATACAATAGAATTATAATTGTGTCTTTTCCCTCCACTTCACTAGGGAATTCGAATTATATGCATGACTAGGACTATTTTATTAATTTGACTTGTTTACTGAGATTTCAATGAGTTAACAACAACTAGAAGTACTCATCTAAACTCATCCTGACTATATTCTAGACTAGAACTTAGATAACTGAGTTTCACTAAAGATAACATCTATAGATAGATATCAGGACCATACTTGCATTGGACCATAATCTATGAGGACCATACTTGCATTAGACCATCATCTATGAGGACCATACTTGCATTGGCAATACAGTTTGGGTGGAGGATCCACCAAATGGATGCTAATATTTCCTTCCTTAATGGAGTGGTTGAGGAAGAGATATACATTGAGAAGCTTTATGGGTTCGAGACATTTAGCAGGGAGATATGTGTGTAGGCTCAAGAGATCCCTCTATGGTCTCAAGTAGGAACCTCAGTCGATTGGGCTTCACTAAGAGTGAAGCAGATGCCATATCTACTACATTATGGTAGATGGAAATCTACTCATCTTAGTTCTCTATGTGGATGACTTGATACTAACAAGAGATGACAGGTTGATTCAGTCTTGCAAGAAGGACCTTATAAGAGAGTTCAAGATGAAGGATATGGGTTTTATGCACTACTTCCTTGGATTGGAGGTGTGTCAGGGAGATGGAGAGATATTTCTTAGATAGGGGAAGTACACCTTTGAAATCCTTCAAAGGTTCCATATGCAGGATTACAAACCCATGGATACTCCTTTAGGTACTAACTGGAGGAAAGAGGTTCCTTTAGAGGGGAGGCAGTAGATGGAATTATTTATAGATAGTTGATGGGGTCCTTGATGTACCTGATGAACACAAGGCCCGATATCTTTTTCGCAGTGAATCAACTTAGTCAGTTCATGGTGGAGCCTACCAAGATTCATTAGAAAGTAGCAAAACATGTTTTAAGATACCTCATAGGCACATCAAAATTTGGTCTATGGTACAATAATATTGATGAGTGAAGCTTCAAGGATTCAAAAATGTAGATTGGGTAGGGATTCCCTCAGATATGAAGTGAACATCAGGAGAAGTCTTTAGTGTTAGGTCAAAAGCAGTTTCTTGGTACAATAAGAAACATAGATTTGTAGCACTCAACTCAGTAGAGGTCGAGTATATGGTTTCTAGTCAAGAAACATGTGAGGCTATTTGGATAAGGAAGATCTTGGTTGGTATCTTCGGTTAGGGGATGGAGACTACATTTATTCAATGTGACAATCAGAGTTGTATAAAACTCTCTGAAAATATTGTGTTTCATGATAGGTCTAAGAATACAGACATTAGGTACCATCACCTTAGAGATTGTGTGCAGAGGATGATTTTTATGTTAGAATACATTCCTATAGAGGAGAAATATGCAAACATTTTGAAAAATGCTTTGTCAGGAGGCAAGTTCGAGTTCCACAAGAATAGGATTGGGGTTGTTCAGAATCCTTTTATTGCTAAGAGGGATTGTTAAATTGTACTTCATTTGACTTGTGCCTTAGTCAAATGAGGAAATTACAATTTCCACTTCAGCAGGATGAGTTGGTAGGTATTTAGTAGGAGTGACATGGCCAAATCACTTAGTTAAGTTACAATTATCATTGTTGTGTATTACAAGATCTAGAGGAGGCCATGGACATAGGATGTGGATTGTCTAGAACTACTAAAACACAGAGAGGAAAGTGGGTTGAAGAAGATATGACAATTGAATCTGTAGATACAATACAGGTAAGAACACAAAGAAACCTCAACTAAAGGAGGAAGGTCTTGATGAATTCACAAATACTGCAACATAGAAGACAGAAAGTCAATTTTTTTCCATGAGGCCTTTCAGGTCAAACTTATTATTTGAAAATGCAAAGGAATGGTGATTAAATGTGATTCCATGATCAAGGGACATGATTGAAAATTAGGATGCCCATGCAGGATAGAGATGTTGGATACTTTTCTATTTGAAAATTTGGCTCGATGTATATAAAATTATTTTTTTTCAACTCCAAATTAACATGATATCAATATGCCAAATATATGACTAAAGTGAAGTTTTGTGTTGGATAGCATATTCATTGAAATGATATAATGTGTGTACTAAAGCTTATTGACTATGTTGTGTATTATAGGAGCTAGATGAGGCCATGGCAACAAATCATGCCATTACTTTAAGAAAAATATTGTTTGTGGATGTTTTGTATGTTATGCAAAGAAAAAATTCAAATGTGTGACTATACAAAGACATTACATGGATGATGAGCTTCCAGTGGGTTGTATGACTCCTACAATCAATTTGAATCCAATAGGAATTGTGGTAACGAATTTTTCAATTTGGTATAAATAATATGTATTCTTCTTTTAAGCACTATTTTATATTATTTAAATCATTTTTTTTCTTAATGATTACTTGCAATATAAATTTCTTGGTTTAAAGTTTCCTAGAGAACCGAATTCTAGCATAGAGGGCGATGATCATTTATCTGATGATACATCTAACAAAAATATGTGCACATATACCAAATCGAAAGATGAGGAAATGATGAAAACAAGTAACAGAACAAGAACAAGTTTAAAGATGCATACTTTGCTTAAAGACAAGGGGAAGGTGGACTACATACCCTATGAGAATGAATGTGATGAAGATGATGACTTCCCCTTGAGTTTGAGATCAATTTAAAAAAAACATTTGATAATCGACTATATTATGCTTGACCTAGTGATCAACAACTACCTAGAGTGTATGAGGTGTTTCAATTTTGGATATATAACTACATGATATGACCGTCCAATATTCATGAAGTGAATCTAGGCCTCTTTATTGTCCAAAATTTCCATGTGGGCTCTAAACGTAGAACCAATTCACAACAAACCACTAGGAGATTAATGTCATATTATGGTCTGTCATATTACAATGGTGAATGGAGAAGTCTAGCAGAATATAATCATAGCATATCAACATATGGTCTAACTTAGAATATGTATACAAATCTTCTCCAATTGGAAAGTGGAAAGGGAATGAATAGATGTCATCTTATTTATATAGATGGACATCCACACACAAAAAAATATTGCAGGATTTATAAATAGTAGTAAGGGAAGGGACCCTATTATAAGATTGAATTGCCAATTTGTTGAGGTTTTCAATGATAAAAATGGAGATATGGAAATAGAGGTTGATAGATTGATAATGGTTGAGGATATTATGGACCTTACCATTGGGGATGAGTTATTGATTAATTACCCCTTCATAAAATGAACACATGCATGAAAGAGAAGGGAAGGTCTGACTAAGGATGTTCTTAAGGGAAAAAAATCAAAGAATAATCATTGAGTGTGGACTGACGTTTTATAAACTATGTTGTAAAAATTGTGTTTTATTTTAAATTATTGCATAAAAAAGGTAGTATATAAAATAATGTTCCATTATTCAATTGATGTATATATATATATGTGATGTGTGTGTGTGTATGTGTGTGTGTGTGTGTTTTCATACATTTTATATTTTTATTTGTTAAGGCATATTTGATTATATTTCTTTGAAATTGATACATTTATGATTTATCCAATTGTTGCTTAACATTAAATAATGTTTGTTTTTGTTGATAACTAGAAGATATTGATGATACATCTACTAATACCCAATATTAAATTGGTTTATTAACATTTGAATGGGATGATCCAAACCATCCTTTAAACCATACTAGGGTGAAAAGACCAAGATTGAAGAGAACATTACCAGCTAAGAAATTTGAAGAGATGATGAGATTAGCATACATTGATGACATGCCACCTAGCCTTAATGATGATGATGATAGTGAAAATGCAATGCATGAAGAAGGATTGAATGAAATTCTTACATGTTTATTTGAGGATGGAAACAATTATGACAATAATGATCATATGGTTGACAATAACAATGATAGCATGGGTAATTACCACCATTGTAATCTTGATGATAACAACTTAAAAGACTCAATCAAGCAAGCAACTAATACACTCGTGTTCAGATTAGGTGCATGTAGAGCCTCAAAAATTGCATTCATATTAATATTATTAGAAATCAAGTCACTATTTGTTTGGTCAAACAAAGGATTCACTACCCTATTGAAGTAAGTTGAAATCTATTTCTTACCTTGCATTGTCAATTGGTCTACGTAATTCATAAACATTCATCAACTTCATTTATATTTATTTAAGGGGATTTAAAAAAAAAATTGTATATAAACAATCCTAGTATATATTGACATATCAAGTATTTTCATCATGAGTCAAACATTCAATTGTTTTAATCTCGGGGAATCTTATAGGGCACTAAAAACTAAAATATTCCGTGAAGAGAATTTGTTGCCATCAACTTGCAGAGAAGCGTGTTAATTGTTGGTTGAGTTGGGGATTGAATATAAGAAAATTCATTCATGTAAAAATTATTTCATTTTATACAAATATGAATATCAAGGCAAGGTAGAATTCCCTATATGCAAAGAGAAGAGACATCATAGAGATGTACAAGGTCCTACAGTTCCAAAGAAGGTTTTACGTCACATGCCAATTATACCTAGACTTCAAGAAATGTTTTGTTATAAGTCACTTGCATAATTGATGGATTGGAATGAAAAGAATAAGAGTAAATATGGATTCATGTGAATTTCAACCGACTCCAAAGCAATGAAACACAAAGGAAAAATTGCCAAGAAAACTCAAAGATGAACCTCGTAGTATTAGGTTTTCTCTGACAATTGATGGAGTGTGCCCATTCTCTTTCCTAAGATCAAATTATAGTGTTCGGTAAGTCGGGTTGATAATGTACAATATTCCCCCATAGATGAATGTTAGAAAGGATCACCTTATGATGAGTCTCATTGTTCTAGGAAAACACCAAGTAAAAGAAATGGACATTTATATTGTGCCTTTTATTGATGAGATGCAACTACTATGGAAAGGCATAAGAATGTTTGACATATAATGTCCTCCATAAAATAGGTCATTCATGTTGTATGGTGTGCTATGTTGGAATATTCATGATTTCCCATGACTTGGTGTTTGTTATGGTAAGATAAAATATTTACGTATTTAGACTCTTAATTTATTTTCATCCCAACTTTCATACTTACGATTATACTATTATTTTGATGTTATTAAAATTACTTGTTGAATTGTAGGGCTTCAAACAAATGGGATATTTTCATGTCAAATATGTGCAAAACAATTTCAAGGGCATTATTCTAAAGATCTACATAAATTTATTTACGAAAACAACATGGTTTTTCTACAACTAGATCATATGTTTAGAAATCACCATAAGAATCAACTTGATGGAAAAGTTGAAAATAAAGGCCCTCGCATGATAATGGGTCCAAGTGATTGGCTTAAGAATTATGAAGATGCTGAATCAAAATCTTGGGAGGATTTTTTTATCGGGGTGATTCTCTTGAAGAACGATAATGAGTTGTAGTAACTATGTCAGAAGGAATGAAAAGGAAATCTATATTTTATGAGCTCCCTTACTGGAAGGATCTATTAATAGCTCACCTATTAGATCCTATGCACATCTTCAAAAATGTCCTAGATTCTATATCTCAACATATATTAGGAAAAGAGAAGGACACTTTATCTTCAAGGAAAGATATTTCTCTTTTGCGTACCAAATTTGATAGAAGACATTTGTGGCCAAATAGGGAAAATGAAGAATATGCAGATGCTCCATGGATTTTGAAAAAAAAGAGTTGGACCAACTAAAAAATTCATCCATTCTATTAGGACACCTACTGGATATGGGTAATCATTGGAAAGAGATTTTATAGCTGATGGACATGTGACAAAATTTAAACCACATGATTTTCATAATTACATAATTTCATAATTTCATGATATTATGTTGTGTGAGAAAATTACTAATGGCCTTTGAGAAATAAATTGTTTGATAGCATATCATGCCATTGGAAATTATCGGGGATTCATGTCTTACCATTGACTTAAGGAATACCATTAGTCAATTGTTAGCATTTGGAAGGTATGTGATATGAAATGTTCATGTATGAGAGACATATAGATATTATATTGTTTTTTAATTTTTGACTAAAGTTTCATAATAATTTTCTATTCTTATATTAGGTGGGTGACCTCCAAGGAGATCCAAGAATGTGAAGTGCCAAAATGGAAGAAGGAAATTGTATGTGTATTTGAGAAGGATCTCCCTACAAGTCTCATGGACCTACAAGTCCATTTAGTTATACACCTAGTTGATGACATTGAATTGGTGGGTGTCGTACCGATGAGGTGGATGTTTTTCTTTGAGAGGCATATGAAAACTCTAAAAGATATGTCTGACAAAAGGCACATCTAGAGGGTTGCATGGTTGAAGGGTATGTATTGAAAGAAGAATTTTTCTTCCTATGTGAATTTTGTGGTAAGGATTTTGAATATGGGTCACGCTTCTAGGATGAAGAAAGAGCATTAGATATTATTGATGGAGAAGAATGTAACTCCCTCCTGCCACATTTACCCAATTTAACTAGTCTACCAGGGTAAAAATGTGACGAGAGGATACTATGATGTGATTAAACTCCCCATGTATAGTTAAGGAAGTGGAACACACAAAACAAAACCATTTTGACCTTCCACACATGCTACAAAACCTTCAGGAGCCAACCAACCTTTCTAGGTGACCAAACCCTGATAAAACTTGACATTTCACTACTATGGACCCTCAGATACTCCCATGACAAGTCGTGCATGCCAGTGAGGCCTTCCATTCACTCCCATAGTAAGGCATGCCAATAACTGTAGACTTTTTGAACTAGTTCTGAGCCAACGACCCCATATTCTGTGCCACTTTTTCAGGGCCAAGACTTAGGCCATTGCCCAGAACTTCATGAAACTTTCATAAATGATAAATAACAATGGAATAAGGTTACTAATTCAATCATTGGAATAAGAAATTGATCTGACCCCTACTAGCCATGACATGCATTTCATCAAACATGTCAGAAATATGTAATCTACACGTCATGATAACAAATATGAGCATAGGGGTCTCATACTTATCTGAGATTCATAAAGAAGCATTGTTTCAATATCAAAATAGCTTCATTATCATCTATTAGGTCATATATTCATTCGATATTCATTTGCAAATCAAAACATGACGAGGGCCATACATAAAGTCTGTCATAAAACATACTCATAACCGAGATATAGCCAACATAAATAATAAAAGATATAACAACCATAAGAATCAAATATGAACTAGTAAATTTACACATGAAATAACAAGGAGAAAAAGATATTATTAATGAATGAAAAATCCAACCAGGTTTGGGACTTCCACAAACCACCTGACCATAGATTGGATGAACCAAATATTTCTTTTAGTCAATCACCCCCACGCCATATTCCAAGCATGAATGTGGTACTCAAAACCAAACCAAACCAGGTTTGCTCAGGCTTTACCGTGATCCCCACTAGATCAGTAAGCCCTAAACACGCATGGATTCCATCGGATTGCTTCACCTACACCATGAGGAATTTTCATGTCTCCTAGTCTCTAGGCTTTACCGTATACCCTGTCATACATCGGTCGAGGATTACTAGGCCTAATCAAGACTCCACCCTCCAGGATTTACTGTATATCCTGCCATTCACCAGTCAAGGATTCCTAGGCTCGATCGAGGTCACACACCTTTAGGATCTAGCACATATCCTTCCATTCACCGGTCGAGGATTCCTAGGCCCACTGAGGCAAGAAAAACATGGGTTTACGCAATCCTACCTTCTATGGTCTAGGGAATCCTAGGCCTTATGTTCTTTCTTTCAGAGACCACCTCACTTAGTTTCAAAACCATCTGGAAATCCAAATCAACCAAATACAGGAGAACCCATCACACCATGGCTATCTGAAAATCTCAAGGAAAGGCTGAAGAACACATTCACACCTAGAAAAACCCATGCCAATGACAGTAAGAGAACCAAATACACACATGCATGTACCATGCATGCCAAATCTAGCAAGGAAATCACACATGCAAATCAATACATGCAAATAATCCCATTGTAGTAGCTTGATGTTGCTCTTCTTTGCTTGATCTTAGCTTCCTTTTGCCTTCTTAGTCCTTCCTTTTCTTTCTTTGATCCAATTTTAGAGTGCTTCGAGGATTCTCTAAGTGTCTAAGAGTGAGAGAGAGAGAGAGCTCCAAAACTGAATTATCAAAAGGTACCAATAGATCCACAAAATCATTTTTATTAATGAGGTATCTAATTTCTTCATTTTTCCATTATTTTGCCTTCATGTTCCTCCTCACATGCAACCTGTGACCTTTCACCTTCCTTTTCTCCTAATTTCCATTTTTTTCATAAATAAAATTCCAATTAATGTCTCATGCCTTTCCAAATTATTTTCCATTTCCTTTGCCAATTTCCCTTAGCCATAATAAACCAAATGAAACCTACAACCAACAATACTACTGAGAATCAGAACATACTACCCATGGAGATTTATAACTTAGCTTGATGTAGTATTTACAATGATCAACCAGTTGAGAAACAAACTAACATGACACATAACAATCATAACAACATGACACTCATACCGCTTATTAGAGATTTATAGCACAACTCTTCGCGGTACTTACATCCATATACATATGTACATATACCAAAACATCACACCAAAACATATACATAAACAATTAGCTCAACCATTGAATTGAGAAGGATACATAGCCCATGTGTGATCCTCCATCTCCCAGGTAGCTTCATCGGGCCCAATGTGCTTCTAATGCACATTAACTTTCTCGATTGCCAAGTTCTGAAGCATGAGCATCTTTCTCTACAATATACACTAAGGTTCTGGCTACAATTCTCCATCTTGCTCCACCTTCAATACAAACCAGTCGATCACACGATCAACATATTTAACATACTTCTTAAGAAATGACACATAGAAAACATCATGGAATTTCACTATCGGAGGTAGTGCAATTCGATAGGCTACTGATCTAATCCTTTCTAGAATCTTGAAAGTTCCACAAAACCGAGGTGTCATCTTGGCATACGATCCAATCCTCAAGAAGATCTTCTTGGGCTTGATGCACAAATACACCTGTACCCCAACTTGAAACTCCTTAAATAACCCATTCCTAAATCTAACAAAACCATCTACTGTAAGACGATAGTCCACATAATATCCACCTATACCCTACTATAACTTGTGCATAAGCTCCATGTTCTTGTCATCCTGTTGTCCCACCTGTAAGATTTGATTCAATAAGTTTGTCTCATAAGAACTCATGTCTACTATGTGATTCGCCTGTACTCTCCTGCTAAGAGCATCTGCAACCATGTTATTCTTACCATTGATGTACTTGATCTTAAATTCAAACTCAATAATTGTGGAAAACTGTAACAACCCTGATTAAAAATTCATGTACAAAAATATAAGACCAAGGTCATGGGACATGTATTCTAGGTTGAATGGTGGGAAAAACATCATAGTGGGTGTTCATCTCGGTTTATTATGGCCAAGGAAATTAGAAAATAAAATGGAAAATGATTTCGAAAGGCGTGAAGTATTAATTGGAGATTTATTTATGAAAATAAAGGAAATTAGGATAAAAGGAAGGTGAAAGGTCACAGGTTGCATGTGAGGAGGAAATTGAAGGAAAATAATGGAAAATGAAGAAAATAGAGGCCTAAATAATAAAAATACACCAGAGAATCAGTTGGTAGCTTTTTGTCAGTTCAGTTTTGGAATCAATCTCAGAGAGGAGAAGAGCACAAAGAGGAGAAGGAAAGAAAGAAGGCAAAGGAAGGACAACAAAAGAAAAGGAAGGACAAGGAAAGAAAAGGAAGGCAAGGATCACACAAGGAAAATTTGGATCAAGCAACTTCAATAGTAATACTTTCAAGTAACAGGTTGCATGTATGATTTCCTAGCTGGTCTTGACATGCATGGTATGTGCATGTTGGTATCTGGTTCTTTTACTTTCATTGGTACGGATTTTGCCAGGTTTCAATAGTGGATTTTAGCCTTTCCTTGTGATTTTTGGATACCCATGGTGTGATGAGACTTTTCTCAGTTTAAGATTTGGATTTCCAGAATATTTTGGATCCAAGTGTGGTGGTCTCAGGAAAATTCCCAAAGGCCTAGGAATCCCTTGACTGATAATGACAGGATACACTATAAAGCCTAAGTGTGGAGATGGGAAAATTACTCAAGGTATTGGAGAAGAATTCTAAGGCATCCAAGCTCGATTTGGTTTTGTGATCTTGGCATCAGTTTAGGTGAGATTACAATATGGTGAGGGTGGAGGTGGTTTAACCTCTGGATTCCCTTGGTTGTTTATGGATTGGTTTATCCCATTATATCCCACATTTGTTCTTGGAATATGGCATGAGGTTTATTGGATGAAAGAAATATTTTTCTCAAACAATCTATGGTCAGGTGGTACATGGAAATCCCGAACCTAGTTGGATTTTTCCTATGTTTAATAAGAGCTAATTTTCTCTTTCTTTTGATGAGTAAATGTACTTGTTATTATGTGTCTTTAACGATTGTTATCTCATTGTTATTTATCTGGTTATATGTTGGTTATAAGCATGGTTATTTGACAGTTCTTAGTCATGGATCTTTCCATGTTTTTACTTGTAGCTGAAAGAATAATGAATGCAGGACCTAATTGATGTTATGACATCTAATGTGAGAAGGAAATGCTCCTTCTTGTTAAACCTCATAAAATTTTTCATCTCCTTATGCTCATAATTGCATTGATGACCTATAGGTTGCATGTTTACCAATTGTTTGACGGAATGTCAGTTTTAGTTGGGGAAGGTCCAGTCAAGTCCTTGATCAAGTTTGTTATCAAAATCATTGTCTTCATCTCTTTTATGATTTCTAGAATTTCCATGGAGTTATGGGCAATGACTACATCCTAGCCCTAGAAAATAGCCTTAAATCTCATATTCACTGGAATAACACTAGAAAAAAAAGGCTACAATCGCACATAGGTAGGTTCATGGGAGTGACTGGAGGTTCTCTATCGCTTGTAGGGCTTGGAAAGGGAGCAACTGGGGCTCTAGGTCAGTGAAAAGAGACTCATCTCAGGGACACCTAGAGGAGTTGGGTTTCTCTTGGAGGTCATGTAGCAGCTGAGGGAAGTTAGTAAGTTCTCAAGTTGTTGATTCCATTTCCTTAAGGTCATATAGGAGGCTGAGTCTTATAACATTAACACTTAGCTCATGTTTACCTCAGGTAAACTAAAGAAGGTGGGCAAATGTGGGAGGAGGCATTACAGGGTGGTATTAGGGCAGGTTTCGCTCTCTTTGGGTAATATATGATACCACAAGGTGGTATTAGAGCACAGTTCAACACTTGGATTGGATGGGCTAGATGCATGTTGTGATGCATGTATTGTTATGGTTAAGGTTATTGGATGTACTATATGTCATTACAATGCTATTGGTATGTTATGAGGTTGATATTTTTTCCAAGATAGAGCAGGAGATGCATATCATCAGAGCAAGGTCACTGCATTAGATCTTAGGATAGGAGTAGATCACCATATAAGTTTGTATGTTGGACATGTAGGTATGTTCGTTAATGGTTGCTATATACATTATGGTTATATACATGTCTATCATTCTATTGTTGTTGTGGTTACATGCATGATAGATGTTAGTTGATCAGTGAGGTCATATGCACATGCGTCTGAGAATCATGAAAGGTAGCAACTTTTTGTTATATGCATTGTAGTCATGAGCATGGAAGTCATGTTATTGCTATTATGGTCATATGCACGAGGATTATTGTCATGACGATGCTTGTATGACCATTGGTTCTTGATATTATCATGTGTCATGCTTATCTGAACTGACTTGTGTAGATGTGATAGCCTCCCCTGAGATGCATTGAGGTATGAGTTTAGTTATGTCATCTATTTAGTGTTTGAATGTTTGATTATGTCATATATTTGTTGTTTGAGGGTTTGGTGTCTATTATGCCATCTATCTATTGTTTGAATGTTTGATTAGTTGCATAATATGAGTTTGTATTTATAATATTGCATGAAGAAATGATATTGTTTTAAGATGATTGCGCTAACACATATGTGCCAAGATAGTTGATATGTACTTGAGTGTAAGTGGGTGCTAGTTGTAGTATTATGACTAATGACTATGAGTTGATTATGACATGGTTGTTAGTATTGGTAAATATTGATTTCAATTAATGGATATGATTTATTGATCTTTGGAGTGCGTGACTCACATGTGTGATACATTGCAGGGTAACATGTTTGGTATTAGCATGACAAGGTAATAGTTATTTTGTTTATGTAACTAATAGTTGGGTGATGTGATAATACATAGTAAGACTCAGTTGTAGCAAGGTAAAAGTTAAAAGAGAGGAATTGGGTGAGAATTCCTTTGGCTATGTTTGGAAAACACAATTCCAAATGAATCAGTGCTTGCATGAAAATAGGAAGTCTTCTTAACCCTAATATTGTCTAACATTATGAGGATATGTGTTATATTCATAAATATGTATTTGATAGGTATAACAATTGGTTCTAGTTACAGTTGGATTCTTCAAGGATTTGGAGTCCTTTAGAGATGGTATGGATGTGTTCAGTTACCAGGTAGTGTGATTGGCAAAGTAAGATAAGGTATCTGACATATTGTTATATTTATTTATACACTGTCAGTTATGTGTTTATGGAAGTATTTTGCAGGGGATTGCATGGAAAAATAGGTTGCCATGGAGTCTTGAAGAAGGCTTAGGCAGAGATTTCCCTTGGAAGCATTAGGAATCCATGGGGATTGAGTCATGGTGTTTTTTGGGAGTTTTGTGCCTTTGGTATTTTGTGATTTGTCTCAACTTGATTTATGGGTTTTGATTGCATCTAGTGCAAGGCCTTGCCAATTGTTTGTGATGTCATATTGCTATTGGTTTTTCATGTTTTTCTTCTTGTTTCTTCCTTTTTCTTGCCCTTTTGTTTTGAGGGTCTTGGGAATTGGTTGGGAAAGAGGAAATTTAATGGAGCTCGGGGAGGGATGTGCGGAAATCCAATAGGTAATGTAAGACTTGGATGAATTTTGGTGCATGAGTAAAGGGAAACTCAATGTAAGAATATGACATCTAGTTGGATTGGTTGGGTTCATTGGGATAAATTGATGGTGGTAGGAAAATCATGAGAAGGGTAATGGAAAGGTAAATAAATGGATTTGAGGCATCAGATGCCTTGGTTAAGGTGGTAACTGTTGTTCTCAATATTGTGCATGTTGTGCATGAATAAAGGGGGTTCTCTTAACCTTGACCTTATGATATCTATTAGTTATGTTGTGATCATGATTATGTTGATGTCTATATATGTATACATGTGTGTATATATGCCATTTTCTGATAGGGTTGTCAGGGATCATGATTGTTTTATGCTAATGTTTATATGTATATATGTATGTACATATGTTGTCTAACAAGGTAGCCAAGGATCCTTCTTGTGGAGGAATGATTTCTTATGCGGGTGAATGACATGAAGAGGTTCCTAGTTTTATAAGGAATCAAGTGGGAAGAGTATCCCGGAAAAATTTCATGAGGTCAGTATCATGTAGATATGAATTGGTATTATGTGATTATATTATTGTTGGCTTTTGGGGGCCTGACCTAGGTTCAAAGTTATTTAGCCAAACAAATCCCTACACTACTGGCCCTTTTGGCATTAGCCTGTGGAGCGCAGATAGAAGTCTCACCTGAAGTAGTATGGGGGGATGCTGGAACCAAGTTTCTGCACCCTTGAGATGTATGAGATGTTGGTTTAGTCCAACTATGCCTGTCTCCACGTAGGTCATTTTGCACATTGTTCTAACCTTCAATAACTTTGCGATCTATTATAATCATCTTTCGTGCAGCCCTAACCAGGGGCTGAGATGCTTTCGCGTTGCTATGGCAACGGACTGCACTATTTCCCCAAACTACACCGTGTACCTTACTTATCTTCTTAACAGATCTTACTTATCCTCACGTAAATAGTTATTCTAACTTGTGTTCACTTAATCAACACAGTTATACACATCCGCGCATCATATAAGCATTAAAATTGCAATTTATATCCAATGTAACAGATGCATAAAATAGGAAATAAATACACAAAAATGGTAGGAAACTTCTCTTTATTAATACATCCAACTGCTATAGACTCGACTCGCCCTGTGCACTCAACTGCATGGGTCTGCGCACTCAACTGCAGAGCCTTCTCCTACTCTACAACCCAAAACTAGATTTTACTCCATAGATATGACAACTCTTCATCCTTATCATGCTTAGACTGATTGATGTATTAACTACTTAAAGCCTCGCTCTATTTATACAATCCCATGGTCTGTGGACCATGGGTAGATCTCTACAGCCGACATTACATTAACAAAATTAAGGGTGGACAACCTTATGACTCTTTTACAAACTATGCGCTCCACGCCCACAAAATGCAGAGTCTTGACATCAAAATTACAATCTTCGACCAAAATTTGGGCTCTAAGCCCCAAAAATTCCTTTGGGGGATCCTGCGCCCAATAAGACCCCAACAAAAACATCGTGACTCACCCTCGCGTCACTCTGTAGGTGCAGAGATCTTTGCGCGAAGACCTCCCAACTCTGACTGGATCGCTGCAAGTTTGACAGTGCACTGAGCGGCTGCCTGTTGTACTTCCTTGACACGTTGTTTAGTGATTGTTGTGGCTAAACTGTTGCCCTGGATCCTTTCTTGCATTGCTTGCAGCTGTGTGAGCTTTTCTTTAATGGAGGCTGGAATGGTATACGCCTCATCAATCCACGACTATAAGCGCACCTTCAAAACTGCTTCCTTATGCTGAGCAACATCCACCTTCTCTTTGAGCGCTTTAGCCTACTGCATCCTAGTGAGCCTCTGTGTGAGGGAAACCGTCTGCGCAGTCCCTTTTACTTTGTCGTATCTCTATTGTAGCTTATGCACCTCTGTCTCTAGGCGCTATATGTTTGGGTCCTCCTGTAGGGTGGTGAGGTCCTTGAACGACTACTTGAACAACTTTGTGCAGTCTGTCACTGCAGTGTTGACCGTCGCCATTGCTGCCATGATTGCGGTGGCGTGCTCTTCCTTAACCTTTGGTGGAGTTAAAGGTTGCACCTTCAACTGCAGTTCTGTTATCTAAAGGTTCAGTTCTAGCTGAACCCTGGCCATTTCCTCTCTAGCGTCGCGCACCCCTGCTGCTAACTTCCAGACATGCGCTTCCATCAGTTCTTCTACATGGATGGCCAACTCCTAGACCATTTGGCAGGCTTCCTCCACCACCTACACTATTTGTCTATTCTGCGCCACTACCTCGTCATGCTGTAGGCTCAACTGTTCAATGTTGATGCGCTGCGCACTCATTAGTTGGAGCGTGTGACCCTCCCTGGCTCGTAGTTCTGCAGTGACTCCATCCTGCAAAATATAGAGTGTCTCCTGAGGGAGAGCAGCCACGTTTAATCCAATTCCCTTCAACCCATTGACCATAGGCCTATCGGCCTCATTTTCTGTAATGAGTGCACCATCTGGCAGCACTATTTTGTTATTCATCTAGGCGTGTAGCATTTCCTTGGCTGGGGGCGAGGCTAGTTGACACAGTGCTAGCCTATGGAGTGCACACCTGCAACTCCTGTATCTGCGTCCAGAGAGTGCCCAACACCATCTAGTGTTGCTCCTCAAACTGTTGGAGGGCCTTCATGGTGACGTCCCTCACCGTCTCGCCAATATAATGGAGATCCCCCTTAGTGAGGGTGATTGGGTGGAATGAAGTTTTTAAAGCCTTTGACTTCTTTCGCGGCCCTACCTGCTCTCTTGGGCGTGGACGTTTTAGCTGGGTGGATGCTCTTTGCTGGTCCGCGCCACCTTGATTTGTATTGGTCTCCAGCTCGGGCGAAGGTGACTCTTTTTCCTTCATGCTCTTCTTCTGCCAACTTCGCAGTGTTGCGCGCCACTCAGGCCTTAGCCGCTGCTTCTTCCTTCCTACGTTTCTCTACCAACTGTGCCATCCACAGTTTCGCCTCTTCCTTCTTCCGCTATGTGGCGGACTTCTCTTCTTCCACCGTGGAGCTAGCTGGAGCACGCCACTCTAGTGGCCATAACTTAAGGACTATGAAGATGACATCGTCTATCACCAGATAGGGTAGCTCGCGCAATGTCTTCGTGAGGTCCTTCTGCGCCCTGATGTAGACATGGTGTAAATCTGCCTTGAACTCTGTGAAGCTCTGTAGACTATTGTAGACTGTGGGTGATAACCGCGCTTGCGATTAATCCCCATTATGATGTTCATCTCCATGAACACCCAGAATATTTTTCTATCCCTTATCCTTTGTGCATCCCTGGTTGCCCACAACGAAGTGTACTTCGTGCCTCCGGAAGGTTCCACGCCATCGTCAGGAACTGGCTATCTTCGGGAAATTTCCAGGCCACCAGTACTATTGACAACAAAAGCCACACATAGTGGAAAGTTTTTCCCTGCTCCTGTGCCTCGCGGTAGTTCTCAAGGAACACTCCGCATAAATAATTTTCCCAGTTGAACTGGACCCCTTCTACGCATTGCCCTGCTAGTGAAACCACCGGTGTGGGCACCTCATCTATGCAACACTTTTGCATAACCTTTCCTGCCAATATCTATGTCACGATTTTAACTGCAGGGTTGTTGATGCTGGAAATGGCGTACCCTCTCTTCTTCTTCTCCAGCTTAAACTTCTTCTTCATGGCCTCTATGATGGCCAAATCATCACTCTTTCCCTCTGAGATGTTTGCTGGATCCTCCCCTTTGCAAGGGAGCTAGGTAATTCTATGAATCAAATGGTTTGTGATGGGGATGAGCTCCTCCAGCCACAAGCACCCATCATGTACCAGGAAAAGCAGTTGCCTGATGACAAAAATGGTCACTGGGGCACGATGGTAATGCGGAACCCAGAGCAGGTTTACCAACCCTGCTTTCTCAACTCCTCTCATCCATTTGCACGGCTCTAAATCTATGAGTCTAGTCGGCGCGTCTTTGTTTTGGTGCATTAGTTGCGCAGTTGCCAAATGTGGGAACTTCTCATGGTCTGTGAGATCCCAGTCTTCAAATTTCAGTACAGGCACTCGTCCCAAGGGCGCTGCTTCAAAAATAATGTCATTAGGGAGTAGTGGAGTCTACAGAGAGATCTTGCTCTCATCTATATCTTTGGTCACCTTTTCTTTACCTTTTCGTAGAGGAACATAAGTGGGCAGTCTGGTAAGAGGGTCCACATCTTAGGTTTCAACCTCCATTTCTACATCCTCCTCTCTCAACTAGGATTTCTTCAAATTCTTCCTCCTCATCGGCCTCCAAATTGATAGCCTTCCCCTTTTCTTCCATGGTGAGCCTATTCCTCAACAGATTTCTAGGTGATACGCGCTTCGGTACCATGGCCTACTTGTCTTTCTTGGGTCTCGGTGCATGCGATGATTTAGGGATTTCTACGACTATCCCGGCACTTGTTGGGGCTTCCACTTCAGTAATGGCCTGCGTGGCTTCCTCGGTGGTCATTACTCCAGTATCCATGGCTTCTTCAGGTGCTGCCATAATGTGATTCCACAATTCTCTCAACGTCTCAGGTAATTGCTCAAGCAACGAATTCACCTTCAAAAGATCGAACAAGTCTGGGTTCATGAATGTCTGAGCATGCAACAACTCAGTTCTCAAATTTCCAAGTGTTTTTTGTTGGACAACCCTTTGTAATTTATAGTGCCTTTTGAATTTGAATTCTACCGTTCCCCAACATTTGGTCCATTAATGCTCGATTGGCGACAGATTTTTAAGAATCTAGCCCATAAAGTTCACCTTAAATGCCTCCCGCCCGCTCCATTTGGTCTCAAACCAAGCATCACATCATGAATAGTGACTGCAACTGTCACTTTCCAGTCAGCCTGCGTGGCAGCGCAACTACCCTCTCGCTATCGCAGACCCTGTGACACTTCGCTACTACGCGCAGTCTTGACATCACACAACTCCCGGGTAGAGTAGTTTATAGTTCCGCACCTCCTTTCAGTTGCCTGGAGTGCTAAGACTATGCTTCTGTTGACTAGTCAGATGGCTGAGCCCCCTGTGTATGGCTAAAAATGACTGCCATTGACTTTTCCTGGGAAGATTTCTCCATTTAACTTTACCAACTAAACCGAACCACCATCTATGATCTCCTTAATAACATACGGTCCCAACCAATGCATTCTAAGATTCCCTGGGTATTTATCAAACTTACTATCATACAACAACACGAAATCATTCACCTTGAAGGTGTGCAACTTAATATGTCGATCGTGCCAAGCCTTTTCGTGCTGCTTTTGGACCTGGTGGTGAAATCCAACCAAAAATCGTGCTTCCTCGAGCTCCTCCAACTGCAGGAGCCTCTCCTCCAAGTCTCCATGATCTGTCATACCTGTGAGTGCTGCTATGCATAGACTAGGCACAATGTCCACTTGGAAAGTCTTCGAGCCCAAACTCTTTTACTTTTGCATTGATTTCAAAGTTGTAGAGATATATGGATTTGATACTTTCTAATTCATGAAAGCACTCATTTCATTAGAGATAATAGAATGAAAAATGGAGAGAACCTAAAAAACCTCTTGTATTGGGTAACCCAAAGGTGCTTGAAGGAGGGAATGAAAATAGGAAGCTCATACCTCTACTTTATCCTTAAAAAAATAGAGAATATCCATGATCACTTTTAATTTTCCATATAAAGTATAGTTGTTTGTAGAAATATGGTGATAGAATTGCAACTGCTCAAGAAATTTAATCTAAATCAAGAGACACAATTCTACTCTACTACTCTATGGAAATTAATTCACAATTTAGAACAACATTCACAAACATGCATCAATCACATACACACGTAAACATATTTATCTAGGGGAAACCAACTTGGAAAAAACCCATTAATCATGCTTGCATTAATTAGGTGAATAAAGAATGTATTACAATTTCTTGCTCACTCTCAACTCAACCTGCAAGTCAATAACATTTCTCTCTACTCAATGAGAAGCTCTGACCCAAAATTAGTCAATTTATTCCTTTGATTGAGCCCCATTTTCTTGCACAAATTCTAGGGAATTAGCCCCTAAATTTTAGGAATTTTCCTCCTATTGATTGCACAATTCCCAAGGATTGATCACTTGACTGCAACACCTGTACACTCAAACTAGCTTATAACGACTTGTTACACTACCTTGGAATATCCACCACAATTGAGGAACTCAAATTCCTTGCATGCACTAGATATCTTGAATTAATTGATCAATTAACTAGTTGATCACTGAGTTAGACTGTTATCGCATTGCAACACTGACCTTTATCAACAATTAAAACTACTTTAACTAAATACAACTGGAAATAATTGACCTTGATTGCTACAAATTAGAAATCACACATGCTTAACTAATCCCTCTGACTCGAATTTACTGAGCTAACTGAGGGACAAGAGCCATGTAACCTTAGTTAACTGCCTCCAATTTTTCTATTGATGTCCAAATTCAAATTTTCTCAATTTGGCCAAGGTAAGTTCAAATTAAGACTTTCTTGCTACAATTCTCAACATTGTTTTATGTAATTATCATATTGGTGGGAAATTTTGTATTGCAATCCCTTGATTGGAGACAAATGACACAAATTTTTACTATCATCTTCTTCGAGGAGAAGAATGGTATGTCAATTTTCTTCTAAAATTTTCAACTTTGCAATAACTGTCGAGGAGATATATCTAGAATAAAGAGTGCTATGAATATTGCCTAAATTATTTTCCATTTCAATTATCTTCGCATGTGATTTTGTAGGGAAATATCTTACTTGATATTGAGAGACCTACTTGATGGATGTCATATTTTCCGCAAATTGGGTGATGAAAGAATAATCCTCTTGAAGAATTAGATGTTTATAGGAATACTGAATTAAAGTTATGTATTCTTGATCTGTAGCTGAAAGTTTTGATATGCTAATTTCAACCATAGATTTACAAACAAATGCTTGTTTATTGCTTCATGTGCATCGGTTTTCTTAGGTGTTTGTGAATCAAAACAAGTAAATTTTATTTCAAGTTTTATGATAGAATCATGAGAAGAACAACATTAAAGACAAGTTCTGAACCACAACAAGTAAATGAAAAGAAAAACCATCAAGAATAATACTTAACACAATGTTTTGATAAAGGAGTTCAACCCTCCTGGGCTACATCTCCTTGGTTCAGCTTCCATGGCTTGGGCCTCTGTATTTGATCAAAATGGAGAAAAGTACAGTTTACAATGCTCTAAAGCTCCTAAAACATGCTTCAATGGACTCAAAGCATCCAAAAACCCCAAATATGACTCTCCAAACTCTACAAATGGACTACAGTTGTTCTGGGCTTGACCTCCTCCCTGGTGGCCCTGAGCTTCATTTAAACTTCAACGTGGAAAAATCACAAAATAAAGTGCCTCATAGCCTTTGAAACCTATTCCATTGTGTTCAGAATGTGGAAATCATCTAAGAACACCTTTTTTTGATCCTCAGTTGGTTGAATTTTTCCCAAGTTATGAGAGAAACAGTTTTCCCTAAAAAACCTCCTGCAAAACTGGAAGAACTCCAATTAAGGTTTCCAAATCTGGAGAAACCTCTGAATTTGGTGGTAGTGCCAAACATTTTGCCGAATTAAATCTAGTTTAATTAAAGAATAATTTTGTATTAATTAAAGGTTAATGACGGATTAGCACTAATTGCGTGGTTAGCTTAACCGTTACCCCGACAGTCTTTATGGAGGTGGTCACATATAACGAAGATTTCGGGGTTATGGTCAGATAACCCGTGCAGTTTAGGGTGACCGTTGAATACAAACCCGTGACTGTCGATGGAGCATTAACATATCACGGTGAATGTTAGTGGTTGTTGATATTGTTCTTCGCAAGATATAAAATTAACTGTAACATTTGCTGGAGCGTTCACATGTGACATACAATGTTGTGGTTTTTGCTACAATGCTGTCAGATCCACAAACCGTAGTCGTGACCACTGTTTTTTAGTGGAGTTCACATGGGGAATAACCATCACTATTTATGTTGGATTCATCGGTGGTATTAATTGTTTAGTGTTATGGTTTCCACAACCGTTGGCGCGTTCACATGGGGAGGGCTGGCCCTCCCTAACCGCCAATCCAAAAACCATTAAACAATAATTTTATGTGGTCAGCTATGTAGGTTAAGAAACAAAGCATAGCTTGGAGATGGTTAAGATGTGAGAAATGTTGAGAGGAGGTTGCTGGGTCAAAGCCCGACGCCTCCATAAAATTTTAATACATCAATTTAGGGGCACGCGGCAGCCTCCGGGCTTGCCACGTGTCACCTTCCCATTGGTCCATCTCGACCACAATTTCCTAATACTGCGCTACCACTTGTCAACATATGATTCACCCACCTATACAAGAATATTCTAGGGAGTATTCCAAGGAATATTCTCCTTGCTAGTTGGGTTTTATGGATGCCCAGTCAACCTGTACCAAATTTTTGCTTGTTTGATGAAATGGTCAGTGGGCTCTATCTTCCTCATATGAAATCCATTTTGAACGAAACAAGTTGCATTGGGATCGTATCACCGAGACGAACACAGTTGTTTAGGTTTTGAGTGATTACAAGCACTTTTATTTTTGAGCTAATTCTTGCCCCTAATCTAGATTCCAATCACTCCTTCCCACTGATGGACTTTTGGACCCACAAAATTTGGTTATCTGATGAGTGTTGAATACTATTCTCCTTCCCAAGTTCTATCAATTGATTATACTTGAAAAGTTTTCTTAACAATCACTTGGGTTCACTGACATGCCTTGCCTTGCAAATGGTTACATCTCCTTGGTTGAGCTTCCATGGCTTGAGCCTCTCTATTTTCTCAAAATGGAAAAAAATATAGTTTAAAATGCTCTACAACCCCTAAAACCTACTTCAATGGATTCATAGCATCCAAAAACTCCAAATATGACTCTCAAAACTCTGCAAATGTACTACAGTTGTTCTGGGCTTAACCTCCTCTTTGGTGGCCCTAGGCTTCATTTAAACTTTAACGTGGAGAAATCACATACAGAAAATGTCTCATAGCTTATGAAACATGTTCCATTGTGTTCAGAATGTCGAAATAATCTAAGAACACCTTTTTCTGATCCTCATTTGGTCAAATATTGCCCAAGTTATGAGAGAAACAATTTTCCCTAGAAAACCTCCTCCAAAACTAGAAGAACTCCAGTTAAGGTTGCCAAATCTACAAAAACCTCTGAATTTGGTGGTAGCACCAAAATTTCCACTGAATGAACTCCAGTTTAATTAAATACTAAATTTGGGTTAATTAAAGGTTAATGGCAGATTAGTGCTAATTGCACGGTTAGCCTAACTGTTACGCCGACGGTCTTTATGGAGGTGGTCACATATAGCTGAGATTTCGGGGTTATGGTCAGATAACCCACGTGGTTTAGGGTGACCATTGAATACAAACTCGTAACCACCGACGGAGTGTTCACATATTGCAGTGAAAGTTAGTGGTTGTGGATATTGTGCTCCGTCAGATATAACATTAACTGTAACATTTCCCGGAGCATTCACATGTGACATACAATATTGTGGTTTATGCTGTAGTGCCACCGAATCCACAAATGGTAGCTGTGACCGCCGTTGTTTAGTGGAGTTCACCTGTTGGAGCCATCGGTGGTATTAACCATTTGGTGTTATGGTTTCCACAACCGTTGGAACGTTCACAGGGGGAGGGATAGCCCTCCCTAACCGACAATCCAAAAACCATTAAACAATAAGTTTATGTGGTCAGCTATGTAGGTTAAGAAACAAAGCATAGCGGAGAGAGTTAAGATGCGGGCACTTTGGAGGGGACGTCACGGGGTCGAATCACGACGCCTCTATAAAATTTTAATAGGCCATTGTAGGGGCACGTGGTGGCCTCCAGGCTTGCCACGTGTTGCCTTCCCATTGGTCCATCTCAACCACAATTTCCTAATACTATGCTGCCACTTGTCAACATATGATTTGCCCACCTATGTAGGAATATTCCAAGGAATATTATAGGGAATATTCCAAGGAATATTATAGGGAATATTCCAAGGAATATTCTAGGGTATATTCCAAGGAATATTCTAGGGTATATTCCAAGGAATATTCTCCTTGTTGACTGGGCTGTAAGGATCCCCAGTCAGCATGTACCAAAATTTTGCCTGTTTGGTGAAATAGTCAACAGGCTCTATCTTCCTCATACGAAATCCATTTTGAATGAAACGAGTTGTGTTGGGATCATATCACTGAGATGGACGCAGTCATTCAGGTTTCTATTGATTCCAAGAACTTTGATTTTTGAGCTAATTCTTTCCCCTAATCCAGGTTTTGATCAATTCCTCCCCTAGGATCCATGAGGGATCAAAACACAAGGGGATATATTTTGAACTGGACCTAGGAGATAAGTGGAGGAGCATTCACTTTTGATTTGAGAGACCTTCTAGTTCAATTGTAAATTTAAATGCAAACTTATAATTCCATTGACCTTGTAAGACTAGAAATGGATCAAGTCTTTTGGTAACTTTTTTTCAATCTGAGCAACCATTTCTCCAAGTGTGTGAAATATGAATTTTTTTGACAATTAATACATGATTTATTAACCCCAAGGGTTAGCTCAATTAGTCAAATCCTTATCATTAAAGCACCTCTTCTATTGAGAGGTCATTGGTTCAATTCTCTCGACACTCTCGGTGATCTATTGTTGAATGTTAGTTTTTCTATGCTAATTTCAACTTCAGATTTATAAACAAATGCTTGTCCATTGCTTCATTTGCATAGGTTCCCTTATGGTGTTTTTGAACGAAAACAGGTAAATTTATCAAGTTTTATGTTAAATTCATGAACAAAATAGCATGAAAAACAAGTGCTGAACAACAGCAACCAAATGTACAACAAACCATCAAATTGAACACTTAACACAACGTTTTGATGAAGGAGTTCACCCCTCTTGAGCTACATCTCCTTGGTCCAACTTCCATGGCTTGGGCTTTTGTATTAGCTCAATAATGGAAAAAGTGTTATTTACAATTCTCTATTGATCCTGAAACTTGCTTCAATGTGCTTAGAATGCTCAAATCAGATAGGAACACCTTTTCCTGATCCCCATTTGGTCGAATTTTGCTCCAGTTATGGTCAAAACTGTTTTCCCTAGTAAACCTCCTCTAAAAATGGAGGAACTCCAGTTAGCTCCACTAAAATTGGAGTTACCGCTGAAAAAAGAAGGGTCCACAAAAAGCACCTCCAAATTAAAATGAGGAATAATTAATCATTAACTATGGATTAATTAAGAACTAATCCAAGATTAGCGCAAATACCGCGCGTTTTGCAAAACTGTTAACCTGGCGGTTTATGTGGAGGAGTTCACATGGGGTAATAACCATGAGCGGTTATGGTTTGCTGGTTGCCAGTTGGATATCTGCTAGCTGTTACAACCGGAGTGTTCACATGGGAGGGCTGGCCCTACTAAGCCCCAGCCGTAAAACATTATAACTTTAAATATATGCAGTTTCCATACATTTTTAAGAACCACGTCGACCGTATAACGGTAATTCATTATGTTTGTTAGGGTGAAGCCACGGGTTCAACCCTACCGACCTGCCCATTATTTTGTACTGTGTGCCAATTGAACTCGAACTTTGGGAAGGGACACATGGCGGCCTATGGGCTGGCCACTTGTCCCCTCCTAATTGGTCCATTCGTAACCAATAAAAATGAGCCACATCACCACACCTGCAAACCAACCTTAACACGATACTTGGCGAAACATGATTGGACTGTTGACCACCGTTGACCCTGCCCAATCACTTGCCATGTCATCAGTGCGAATGGCTGACTGTGCACTGACTTACTTAAAAAAAAAAATCCTCTATTTGGCAAAGCAGATAGAACATGATATCTTCCTCATACGAACTCGGTTTTTAGTGAAACGAGTTGCATTGGGATTTTTTCGCTGAGACAGACGCAGTCATTTAAGTTTCAGGTGATTCTGAGAACTTTGATTTTTGAGCTAAATACTGAGCACCTAATCATTCCTCCCCACTAGAAGCCTTTTGGACCCCAAAAGATACTATCAATTGTTCATCAGGTGAGGGTACAACTCCCTCACCTTCTCGATATGCAACCATTTGGCTTTAGAAGGATTTTGTCCTTGGAGTCCCACTCTAAGGTATTCGACATTCCCTCTCTTCGAAGTTCTGGTTCTTTTGTCAAGTATGAGATCTTGCTAAAGTTAATCAAGATATTCTGGTGAGAAATCATCTATTGATGGTAGCTGAACATTATCTCGTTGATCATCAATCAAAGGAGGCTCAAACAATCTCAAATTCTCAATGTTAACAACAGAGTATATTTGCATATAAGGAGGAAAATCTAGCTTAAATGCGTTGTTACCAATCTTTTCCAGAATTTTAAAAGGACCATAACGGATTGGATTAATATTTTTACCTTCCCCTTAAAGTCTCTCTTTGCTAATATATAACCAAAATTCGTCTCCAACTTGAAATTTTTGATTGATATGGTGTTTGTCATGCCTTGCCTTGTAGCTACTCTAACTTCTTTCAAGTTGTTCCTGCACAGTATGATGTATCAACTGAATTTACTCTATGAACTTCCTTGCCTTATCGATGTTGCTATGACCATCGATGGTGACATATTTCTCAAATATGAAGTCTAATGGTGATCTTGGCAAGTACTCAAAACATGCCTCAAATGGCGATGTGTTTGTGGAAGAATGATTTGGCCTGTTGTATGCATGTTGTATGTAATGCAACTATTCATCCCACAACTTGGGATGTTTGTTTCAATATCCTATAAGAAGATGAATGATTGTCATGTTGACCACCTTGGTTTGTCCATCTATTTGTGGATGAAAGGCTATACTCTTCTTCATCTTAGTATCCATCATGTCCCACAAATTTGACCAAAAATTCCCAACAAATTGAGAATCTCGATCACTTACAATGGAAGTAGGAAGACCAAAATGAACCCAAATGTTTTGGAAGAAAAGATGAGCTATTTGTTCAGCTGTAATTTTCTTTTTACATGGTGTTAGAATACACATTTTTCTGAACCTGTCTACAACTACATACAAGTAATCATGACCTTTCCTTGACAATGGAAGACCTCCTACAAAATCCATTGAGATACTCCCCCATGGACGTGAAGGTACCAGAAGTGGAGTGTATGAAATGAGATACATTATCAAACGTGCGTGGCCAATAACAATACCTTTGGATATTTGCTACTATCTTGCCTACACCAAAGTGTCCAACAATAAATGAAGTGTTCGCCTCCCTTATGATATTGTTTCTTTCTCCCTGTGGAATACATAACTTGCCCAAGTGATACAAAAAAATGTTATGTATATGGCAATCTAACTCTTCAATTTGGTTTCCTTGCCTCAAGCTTGCATACACATCTTCAAAGTCATTATCATATTCATATTTCTCAATGTAACTTTCATGTAAAACCGAATTTTGCTTGAGAATAATAGATGAATTTAAAATAGGCCTAGAAAGCATATCAACTACCTTATTGTAGATTCCCTTTTTGTATTTGATAACCAAATGAAACTGTTTAGAAAATGCATCCATCTGAAGTGTCATTATTGCTGCAGCTTTGACTGTGACCGTAAGTACTGCAATGGTTGATGGTCAGTATGGATAATGGTCTCCTTCCCCGTCAAGTAGTATTTCAATTTTTTGACACTTTATACCAATGCGTAAATTTCTTTGTCATAAGTGGGATAGTTAGTGTCAACTCCATTAAAATTTTTAGAATGAAATTAAATGGGCTTACCATGCTGCATAAGAACTGCTCCCATGGCATAATCACTAGCATCCTTTTGAATCTCAAATGTCTGTCTAAGATCTGGAAGAGCCAATACCGGTGTTGAACTGATCTTTTTCTTTAAATCATCAAATTATTTCTGTTGTACATCTCCCCAATGGAATAGTTTCTTGACACTAGTCAATGCGTGTAATGGTGTTGCAATGGAAGAAATAATTAGCAATAAATTTCCTCCAATGTTGTGCTGCCCCCAGAAAGCTTCTTATCTATGTAATTGTATTGGGCTTGGGCCAATTCAGAATGACCTCAACCTTATAGGGGTCTATCTTCAGCTCACCTCCTCCAACAATGTGTCCCAAATACACTAAAGAAGTATTTCCAAATTCACACTTCTACATCTTTAAAAACAATTGTTCTTTTCTCAAGACATCAAGTACTTTGTTCACATGCATGACATGTTCATCTTTGGATTTGCTGAATATGGGAATATCATCTAAGTAAACAATGACAAATTCATCTAGAAATGGTCTCAATACATCATTCATAACTCTCATCAAAGTAGCTGGAGAATTTGTAAGATTGAAAGGCATAACAAGCCAGTCAAACAATCCTTGTTTAGTTTTAAATGTGGTTTTCCAAATGTCCTCTTCAGCTATTTTAACTTGAAGATAACCACTTTGTAAGTCTAACTTAGTGAAATAGTTTTCATGCTTCAATTGATCAAACAAATAATCTATTCTTGGAGTGGATAACGATTCTTTACCATTATTTTGTTCAGTGCACGAAAATCCACACACATGCACCAAGTCCCATCCTTCTTTGGCACCAAGACATTGGGTGAACCACATGGCAAAGTAGATGGGTGTATGATACCTTTGTTCAGAAATTCTTGAATTTTCTTCTTGATTTCCATGCTCTCCATAATCGACATGTGATACATGCCAATGTTTGGAAGTGGAACATCCTATTGTAGCCGTATCTCATGCTGAATTCCCCTCTTGGGAGGTAACCCCTTTGGTTCCTGAAACATCTCGCCATTCTTTCTTACCACATCAAACAAATCAGATTTTAATTTGTCATCACAACCTTCAAAATATTCATAATCAATACCATTATTTTTCTTGATCGTGAGAAGCACACAAATTTTACTTGGATTTAATAGTCTCTTCATCTATCATGCATTAACCAAAGAAATGTTTAGCTTTTTACAATGGGCTTTCACAATGTACTCCACCCCATCCTTGAGAAACATGTATTTGTTCTCATGGTGATAAAATACTTCTTTCCTATCATACAAATAAGGACTTCCCAAAATGTTCCCTGAGATGTCAAGTGGAACTACATCTAACTCAACTTCATCAATGAACTTTTTAGTAATGGCAAACTTGAATAAACATTTCCTTGTAACTTGTAGATTTTCATTATTGACTATCCAACCCAAGAGATATGGCTTATGATGAGGTACAGTTTCAAGGTTAAGATTTTTGACCAAGTCTTTTGAAATTAAGTTTGATTGTGACCAACTATCAAATAATGCATCAATCTTTGTATGATTTAAAATTACCCTTACATGGAACAACTCTATTTTTGATTCTTCATTTGGAGTGTTGTTGTGACTATGTGAGGAACTAGTGCTTTCAAAAACTTCTTTTCCTTTTGTAACCATGGCTGAAGTTTTGGTCTCATCACCAAAATCTGATCCAAGATCATGTTGTGTGGTAGTGGTCGTCTTTTGTTCTCCCTTATTGTTTGGTTTCTTAGACCATAGTTCGGGATGTAACTTCCAACAATGGGTTTCATCATGCCCAGCTTTATAACAATGTTGGCATATAGTTTTCTCCCCTTCTTTCTTCACACTTGCATTCTTCTTTCCCTTCCATTTTCCTCCCTTCTCTTTATCCTTACCCTTGAATGGCTTCTTCTTACTACCCTCTTCTTGAATGTTCTTTCCTCTTGCTTCAAGGTGCATGGCTTGCACACATACCTCATCCAAATTACATGGGTTGAAAATAAGGATACAATATTTTAAATAGGAATGTAAATCCCCAATATATTTCAACAATGTATCTTGGGAATTCAAGTTTACTCCTAACAACAAAGCCCTCTTTCTAAACTCCTTGGTATAGTCTTGAGCTGTTTGGCTCTTGAGTTGCCTAAACTTTTGCCAACTCATTATGGCTTTTTTCATATAGGTTAAAGGATAAAATTGTCTTTTAATTGTAGAAACAAAAACAACCCAAGAAATGGATATCTTACGATGAATTCACATTTCCTCTTTAGTCTTTGCTTCCCACTAGGCTAGTGCTACTCCTTCCAGCCTCAATGAAGCCAACTTGATCTTTATGTCATCTTCTTGAAGGTTCTAAATTCTGCAGTAAACCTCCAATTGTCGAATCCAGTTGTCTAACTTTTTTGCATTCACCTCACCATTGTACATGGGAAGGTCAAAGTTGATGTCCAATTTGAGTAAGGGACTTTTTTCCTTTGGGGTTTTTGAATGAGTATGAACCTTTTTTTGGTGGAAGTGGAAGATGATGTTGTTTGAGATGTTGAGGATGATGAAGATGATGAGGAAGATGAAGATGGTGGAGATGTAGGAGGATTTCCTCCATTACCCTTTGAATCCTTCTTTTCATTTTTTTTATCTCCTAAGATTCCTTCTCCATGTGGAGGCTTAGAACTCTCTCTAGCCATTCTAGTATTCCTCTATTCATAGAGGACTCTAACCATGTTAGTTAATTCATAGAAATATTTCTTGAATGCTTCCTCTTATGAAAGACCTTCAGCCTCTCTTACTCCAGACATGATGGCTTTGGATTCAAGCTCAGCTTTGGGTACTTCTTGTACCTCCTCAATCTCAATTGAAGGTAAAACTTGAGGTGCTTCAAGTGCAACTAGGATTGGCACTTTGGGTGGAGATTGTGGCCTTGTGGTTGTCCTTCTTCTGGGAATTACCTCAGGAGTTGCTACCAAAAGTTTCCCTTCTCCTCTCTACAACTTTAACCTTGTAAGCATCACAAATTTGCAACCATTAAAACTCTACTTTCTTAAAACTCAAGAAATCAAGCAAATAACCTTTGCTCTAATACCAACTTGATCTGTTGTTGAATGTTAGTTTTGTTGTGCTAATTTCAACTTTAGATTCGTAAACAAATTTTTGTCCATTGCTTCATGTGCATAGGTTCCCTTATGGTGTTTGTGAATGAAAATAGGTAAATTTGTCAATTTTTATGTTAAATTCATGAGCAAAATAGCATGAAAAAGAAGTGTTGAACAACAACAATCAAATGTACAAAAAACCATAAAATTGAATAGTTAACATAGTGTTTTGATGAAGGAGTTCACCGCTCTTGGGCTACATTTCCTTTGTCTAACTTCCATGGCTTGGGCCTCCATATTAGCTCAATAATGGAAAACGTGTTGTTTACAATGCTCTACTACTCCTGAAACATGCTTCAATGTGCTAAGAATGCTCAAATCAGCTAGGAACACCTTTTCCTGATCTCCATTTGGTCGAATTTTTCTCTAGTTATGGTCAAAACCATTTTCCCTAGTAAACCTCCTCTAAAACTAGAGGAAATCTAGTTAACTCCACTAAAACTAGAGTTACCAACGAAAAAGGAGGGTCTGCCAAAAACACCGCCGAATTAAACTAGAGATTAATTAATCGTTAACTATGGACTAATTAAGCATTAATCAGGGATTATCACTAATACCGCACGTTTTCACAACTGTTAACCTGGTGGTTTATGTGGAGGAATTCACATGGTAATAACCGTGAGCAGTTATGGTTTTCTAGCTGCCAGATGGATAGCCGCCAGCAGTTACCACTGGAGTGTTCACATGGGAGGGCTAGCCCTCCTAACCCCGAACTGTAAAACATTATAACTTTAAATATATATGGTTTACATACATTGTTAAGAACCATGTCGATGATATAAAAGTAAGTCGTTGTGTTTGTTGGGGTGAGGTTGTGGGTTCGACCCTGCCAACCTGCCCATTATTTTTCACTACGTGCCAATTGAACCCATCCTTTGGGGAGGGACATGCGGCGGCCTCTAGGCTTGCCACTTGTCCCCTCCTCATTGGTCCATTCTTGACCAATAAAAATGAGCCACGTAACCACTCCTACAAACTAACCTCAACGCAACACTTGGCATAACCTGATTAGATCATTGACCATCGTTGACCCTACCCATTCACCTGCCACGTCAGTAGTACAGACTACTAACTGTGTAGTGATTGTACATTTTTTTTCAAAAATTCCTCTGTTTGGCAAAGAGGATAGAACGTGATATCTTCCTCATACGAACTCGGTTTTCAGTGAAATGAGTTGCGTTAGGATTGTTTCTCCGAGACGGACATGGTCATTCAGGTTTCAAGCAATTCTAATAACTTTGATTTTTGAGCTAAATACTGAGGACTTGATCACTTGGGTTCATGCTCCATTGTTGATGATCCAAAATGGATCTAGAATAGACTTCTAAGTCTAAAAATGTTCCTCACAAAGGAAAATGAAAGTCAGGGGGTGCTCTTGGAAATAGTCCCATTGCATTGACCTCTTCAATCTGAATCTAATGCAATTTGAATGGGCTAAAATGGACTTCGGATGAAGAAGTTATTGTAATAAGAAGTTTTCCCATTGTCCTTTGAAAAGGAGGCATTTCCTATAAAAATGGACTTAAAGGCTCCTTAAGGAAATCGCATCAGAAGAGGTGCAAAGGGAGGACTTAGACCAAAGGACAAACAGACCCCCAATAAGTGATCTCCGATATATCACATTGGAGGTAGGCCTACATGCGATATTGGAACCTCGGGTGAGGCGATTAGCGATTGCGATGAGCGATTGCGATTGCGATCGTCATTGGTGATCGGCGATCGAAGGAGAGACCTTATGCTGATGCGATATGTGATGTACGATATCGGCGATCGACGATCATCGCATCCTTGATACAAGGGCTGCTGCGACATGCGATTGTGACATGCAATAAAGGCCGAACCTGATGAGATTTATGGAGGCGATTTCATAATATTTGAAATCCGGAATTGCGGATTTTATTTGTATTTGGGTTTTTGGCCATATGCAATGCGATTTGCGATATTGTTATAGAATGACGGACCCGATAGGTTTATCAATGCGATTGAATGCATTTTGAGTTCTGATTAAACCTCTCATGATGCGTTTTTCCATGTATTTCCGTTATGATGTTGTTTTCAGGATTATGGCAGGAGGAAGGCCAGACGACCCGGTTTCCCACACCGCCGATTCCTTTGAAACTGTCCTTGTTCTAAGATCATTGTGCCACGCTGTAATTGGGCATTTTGTAACAATGATGTGTTGTAACAGGAATGCGTTATACGCAAAGAGCCACAGAGCCAGTGAGCCAGATGGCTAGTCGGAGAGCCACAGAGCCAGTGAGCCAGATGGCCAGTCGTAGAGCCATAGAGCCAGAGAGCCAGAGGGCCAGTCGAAGAGACAGAGGAATGATCACACACAGAGGAACAGATAGGAAGTCGCAGAGCTAGAAGAATTCCTCACAAAAGCCAGAGAGCATGATTGACAAAGGGAGCTTGGAGTCACTTATAGGTCGAGTGAAACTAGAGAGTTCAATTGACAGAGGTTTGCTTGGAGGTCAAGCAAAACCACAAGCTCGTGAGAGCCAGAGCTGCGAGCCAGCGCCAAGAGCCAGAGTCGAGAGTAGAAGCAGAGGCCACCAGAGGTTGGAGGTAGTTGTAGAGAATAGAGCCAACATTCATTCTCAGGGTTCCAATAGTCGAGGTGACTATAGCAGACTGCTGAATCCATTGGGATGGAGTTCAGAAAATCCTAAAGACTTCTAAGAGCCATGGAGAGGTAATGAAGCTTTAGGATAGCAAAGATATCGAAATGATCAAGGTATTGCTAATGTCCAAAATGTGCTGAAGACAGAAGAAGGAATTCCAGAGACAATACAAAATTTTGAGGGAGTCAGAGAAGCCAGAAGCTCAAGAATCTCAGAGAACTGACTAAAGGAGTCCAGTCCAGAGAAGCTTAGATCTGTCTGCAGAGTATGGAAAACCAGGGGTAAGATGGTATTCTAAACCCATAGGTTCAGTTGTAAACCAATGGATTTGAGTGTGGAACTTGTAAAAGAAAGATTACCATAATCCCAAGAGCCTTGTTGAGTTGACTAGAGCTCACAGAGACATAGCCCAAGAGGTTTGGGTGAACTCCTAATTAAACTTGTTGTCTTATGTGTTTATATGATTGCTGCATTATTTACTATTACATATATTTAAATATCAGCATAAGCAAAGAATACAAAGCACATAAAGAGTCTAAAGACAAACATAAGCATACACCTCTTTTAAGCACTATTAATTCTGCATTTATCAATCATAAGCATAGATCTGGGAATATATATAAGCTTTGGAGTGGGAGAGGTTATTTTAAGCTTGACAAGAAGCCTTTAGTGCCCCATTTCAGATCAGGTGGTATTAAAGCAAAGGTTGATTAACCCCACCTTCAAAGAAGGTCGTATCAAAGCTGGTTATATCAGAGCATTAGGTTGATTAACCCCACCTTCAAAGAAGGCTATATCAGAGCTGGTTATACCAAAGTAGATTGCATCATGATGCAAGTGGTATAAGATCAGAATTCTTGTTTGACTTGAAAGGTGTTCAAACAGTAGAAAGAATCTAGTTGTTTGATTGTTTGTAAACTAACTGTTGTGTGAGTTTGAAGAGGTGAAGGGAAAGCTATTGATAGCTAAGTCCAGGAGAGGACAAGAAGGAAGAAGGGCTGAAGACATTCTTCTTATCCCAAAGGACCTCAAAGAAATCCTTGAAGCACAAGAGGTTTTTTTCAAAAGGTTGCTTGAATAAGCTCTTTGTTAATCTTGTTTGAAGTTGTTTTGTTCATTTTGATAATGACTACTTCTACAAGTGAGTCCTCAAATTCTTCCTTCATCACAAGATTATTTGATGAAGACATAAAGCAAGACTTGTTCATCATGATGGATATGGTGAGAGAAATGTATGAGGATGGAAGGAAGAGCATCATACTTAGAGAGTAGTTGAATTCCATGAAGGAAGAGAAGCAGTTGCTTTCTGACAAATTACAGGAAATGAAGAGGAAACTTCATATTGAAAATATGAACTTGAAAAGGATGCATGAGTTAGAGACACAACTCTTTGTTGCCAAAGAAGCATTAGTCAAGTATCAGCTTGAAGAAGAGGTAAATAATTCTAGTTTGTCTTCAATTTCCTCTAAGAATTCTTATATTGGTTCTTTTGAAAAACATACCGGAGGCATAGGTTCCAAGTTAATGTCCAAGATGGGCTATGAAGGAAAAGGCTTGGGAAAACATGCACAGGGTATTGTTGAGCCAATAATGGTTGAGGAAAGGCCTAAGTATTTGTGTCTTGGCTATGGACAAGCTTATGGAGAAAGTTCCAAAGCTGCCATGAAGACCATTGAAATAGTTCCAAGAAGGTCTTCTGCCTCAAGAGTGTGAAGATTGTATTCTTGGGGAATGCAATAGTGTGAAGCATACTTTTCAGGAAGAAGGCGTTCATAAGCATACACTTGAACCAGAGAGTTGTGGAAACTCTAAAACCATTGAAGAGGTAGATGGTGTTCCAAAGGGAGCTACTTCTTCATTCAATTCACCTCCTCATGAAGGTAATAAAGGTGAAAAATAAAGGTATAAATCTAGTTCTAAACACATTCCTTTTAATTGTGTTAAGCGTGATAAATTTCCATATAAGCATGGGAAAAGAATTTCTTGTTCCTTTTGTGGTTTGGGTAACCATATTGTTTCTAAATGTTGGAAGGAAATGGCCACATTTAGGAAACTTTTGAAGGAAAAGAAGCAAGAAGCCAAAGGTCCATTGGACAAGGCAAATCATGCTGTCAAGAAGATGCACATGTGTTGCACTTATTGCCATAAGCAAGGACACTTTGCTGAAAAATGTTGGACTCTGAACCTAATAATGCTTCCATGAAACTTGAACAAGGTGGAAAGAAAGAATGGTAGGAATGGAAAGAAAGATTCCATGAATGATGTGTTTCAGGATGATTCACATGTGGATGCTGATGTGCAGACAAAGGAAGGACCTTTGAAATGGATTGGTAAGAAATGGTTACAGTTCTTATCCAATTAAGATTGCATGTCTATTGATATAACACATATATTTGCATTTCTTTGTTAATGAGATGCAAGTTGCAGGGTTTTACCAAGAAGGTGAATGGAAAAAGTTGAGTAGGAGACTCAGTTTATTGCTACAACATTATATTCATTTCAACTTCGAAAGTATAGTGTGCTTAAGCAAAAGTTGAAAGATGAAATGCATGCATAAGCATGATATGCATGAACAAAGGGATGTTAATGATTTCCTTGTATTTGAACATTTATGTGTGATTAACTTGAAGGGTTGATTACTTTGTTGTAAACATGCATGTAATGTAACGTTGACTTGAGAAAAGTTGATTTGGTCTCCAAGATGGAGATAATGATGAAGTGTTTCATCTTTGAAAAAGAATCCTAAAGCTCTTTTTCTACATGCTTGACTTGAAGGGTCAATTGTTTTAAAGGCATGTTTTATTGGCTTGTTATCTAGTCAGTCATTTGTATGTAGATGTAAAGACATGGAGGTGTTCACAAGATGTGAAATCTATTTTTTTTGTTGAAGAAGGAGTTTAGGCCATCCAATCGTTGTCTATAATCCTATTATTGTTAACAGTTGTTGTTGACAGTATGTCAAATAGGTACAAATGAAAATTTTGTGAAGCAGATGTAACTTCACACTGGTTTGATCCACCTTGGATCAATGATCAAGGTAGAGAAGTTCAAACTACCTTTTATGACCTTCTTAGCAGGAGTTTTGCAGGAAGTCGAGGAGGAAAACAGTTCTTCCCAGGAGGACCAGCACATCCAGGAAGGAAAGTGGTCAAAGGATTTGGTTCAGAGGCACTATGTAAGGCAAGTGTATGGAGACTAAAAGAAGAGGGTGTTGTTACTCTCATTTACTGTTCAAATTAGTATATCAGTCTTTTGGAGACCAAAAGTTCTCTTTATTGGGAAGGTGTGATCCAAAATGGATTTAGAATAGACTTCTAAGTCTAAAAATGTTCCTCCCAGAGGAAAATGAAAGTCAAGGGATGCTCTTGGAAATAGTCCCATTGCATAGATATCTTCAATCTGAATCTAATGCAATTTGAATGGGCTAAAATGGACTTCGGATGAAGAAGTTACAGTAATAAGAAGTTTCCCCATTGTCCTTTGAAAAGGAGGCATTTCCTATAAAAATGGACTTAAAGGATCCTTAAGGAAATCGCATCGGAAGAGGTGCAAAGGGTGGACTTAGACCAAAGGTCGGATGGACACCTGATCAGTGATCTCCGATATATCGCATTGGAGGTAGGCCTACATGTGATGTCGGAACCCTGGGTGAGGCGATTAGCAATTGCGATGAGTGTCGGCGATCAGCGATCAAAGGAGAGACCTTATGCCGATGCGATATGCAATGTGCGATATTGGCGATCGGGTGATTGGGTGATCGGAGGAGCAGAGACAGAATCCATTGGGCCGATGCAATACAACGATGCGATGGACCGATAGCGATAGCGCCGATAGAGCGATCAACAATCGATGATCAGTGATTGGCGAATCCCCGATACAAGGGTGATTGCGACATGAGATAAAGGCCAGTGTCGGCCAGATAAATCGTTCTTGCAGATAAGACCGATCTCCCTAGTATCAATTGATATCTAGCGACAAGCAGAATAAGCAAATCTACCTTTCTCTAAATATTGTGATTTATAAATAAAAACCAAGAGGTGTTTTAGACCCTACCTTAAATCCAACGCTAGTTTATTGCAGCCACGCTTCGACCGTCCGAATGACTTTCCTTTTGAGAACCTACAAACACAAACAGGCACACATCAAATAACACCTGCATAGCCAATATAATAAATCATATTCATCATGGTGATCAAGAAATCCATGAAATAAACTATAGAAGACAGCTTATTGAGAAAAATAAACTTGATTGTATTAATTTTGAACAAAGAAGAACTTTACAACCTTTGGTGCCTTGATGTTGTACAAGCTCCTCCCAGGGTCCAAGCAAGAATCTCCTCTACTTTGACAAGCTTCACACTCTTCCCAATGAGATCAAAAGGTATGTAATCTCTCCTCTCAAGCTCAATTAGGAAGTATAAATTCCAACAACATTTACCCTAAAAAATAGTTAGCTTTCAACCTCCCTAGTAACCATCCCAATGCATCATTTTATAATGCAGAGGGAGGAAGTTACAGGTCCACCTATGAAGGGATAGAGTCCTCCTTCAAAAGGATAAGCTCCTCACATCAAGGGGTTAGCTCCTTTAGTTATGGGATGCATGAACCTCAAAGGAGCGAACTTGCCACCTCAGGATTCCCTCTAGAAGCTTCCAGAAATAACCCAAAGTGAGTTTTTAAGAATATACTTGCGCCTTTTTGACTTTTACAGGGGTCCGCACCCATTACATAGAAATAGAGTGGGCAGGTCCGTAGGGGACATGACCAGTAGGTGCGGGACCACAGGTAATTCTAAGAGAAAGTGTGGAACCAGAGTTTTAGAGATTTTTAAGGGCTTTCTCTCATCTTTCAAGGCTTGACATGAAGAGCTGAGGTTTAAGACTTGCATAGGAGGTAAGTATGAGTGGTGATAGACTCACACTGACTGCAGAATGTCATGTGGAGAGCCTAGTTGGAACCTGTAAAAACATTCAATACAAAATATATATATGTGATCATATCATCGCTGAGGTAGGCATTCCCATACTCAGATCAAAACTGACTAGAAAACTAACTAAACTGCTTAGATATAGGAATGATCTTGTAATACATCACAAGTATAGACATATGTAGACACAGTATGGACGCAGCCATCTGTTTATGAATATTCCACTGTATGATGAATAACAAAATTCCTCGCAACCTGGATGGTGGAAACTAGATCCAAGGTCTTGATTTCTACTTCCCGAAATAGTATGATTCTATCCATGTGAATGAATGTGTCGAAGTTGAACATGGTAGAAACCACTTGATTACCAGTCAATGATGTAAACTGTTAACAAGTGTGAGAGAAACCACCAGTAATGTCAATGGCTCTCAAAGTACTCAGTACAATCCATGAAATGTGAATAGATGAGTTGATGTCGAACATGTCACAGAATCCTTTGATCGAAGGTTAATGATGCAACCTGTCGTCGAAGGCGAGAAACCTGCCATTGAGGCATGCAGATTCCAAGGTACTGACGATTTCTAGATCATCTTTCTAGATAATGAGCTGAAGTCGATAGAAAGCGATCTGTCGTAGGCAAGCCCACAACACGAAATCATAGATCAAGTTTGAAGAAATATATTTGCAAGGACTGACTCAGGGATGGTCAAGATGGATGACAGATATTTTGCAGATGAATGGTTTATTTGCACTGACCTCTTGAACACATAACAACACTGCAGATGGTTTGGTGAAAATTGACCCAACGCTAATACCCAGAAACTGACTGAAGACTTTCAATATGGTTTGATTAACTGTTAGGCAAAGGATTTCCCAACCCAGGTGAAAAAAAAGTGTCATGTTCAAGAGTGGTTAAATGCTTTTCTGAGGCAAAAAGTATAACAAACAGGTTCATTTTTCTCTCTTTTCCCCCACCATTTCTGGCAAGTACCTCTTTATTTTTGACAAGCTTGAGGAGGATAACATTTGCTTGGTTATAAGCTCATCCTTTGGATGAGTCCAACTTAGTTTAAAATTTGAACCCTAAGAAGGAGTGGTCTGTTCCTGTTTGTAATTGAACAGGTCCTTTACTATTAAATTTTAACAAGTCCAGTATAGGAGAAACTCGGCGTTTTTCAATTTTAGGGAGTCAGAAGAAAAACTTAAGAAAACTCCATGGTTGTCCTTTTTCGTAAATTTGTGTCTCCCAAGCCCGAAAAAGTATAAAATAATACTTGAGAGAACCGCTTGACCATTACGATCAAGGAGTACTTTTCATAATTAGTGGTCCTGATCTGAAAAAGTAAAAAAGCAATCAAAGACACGTCGTTTTATAACCAATATCGAACTTGAAACAACAAAAGCCCAGCAATCTTTTCATGTTTATACGGTCAGAAAAGAGCTGTAAGTCGACCGTCCTTTTAATTCCATTTTAATGAGCTTAAAAAGAAAAACTCGGCAATCTTTTCATATTTTACGAGTCAGAAAAGAGCTTAAAGAGGACTCAAATGTTTTTTGTTGAAAATGATCAATTTTCCCTGAAAAATCCGATATTCTGCACAAAAACTCAAACATTACTCATACCTGTTTAAAATAAATAAAAATGCATCAAAAAGTTACCTTTTTAAAGTGAAAAATAAACAAACTAAAAATTCATTTATTCAAAAAATCTTATAAAAAGGGCTTTTGTAAATTCATTTTTACCATTTGACTTCAAAGTGAGAAAAGAGAGCTTTTGAGTAAGAAACTTCCTGTGAAGATTGCGGAAAATCTGTCTGTTGGAATCGAAAACTGTCACCTCCAGGTAATCCACATCACTTTAATCTTTCATTTCAATCATTTGAATTTTGTTTTTAGGCTTCCATTTTTTATTTTTAAGAGAAAAATTAGTTTAAAAGACTGCTCGCAGGGGTTTGCTAGCGCAACATGTGAAACCTGCGGACCCCAAATTTTTCCTACAGAGGAAAGAGCCACGGGCCTGCACCTGCTTTTTGGGAAGAGTGCGGACCTACGCACTGTCCCTAACTGGAGAGTGCGGACCCCGCGACATAGGTTTTACAACTTCAATTTTTTCAATTTCCGCCCAAAAACTTTGAACTAAAATGTTCTAATCTGCCTTTTTTACAATGTAGGATATACACAATGCTTAGTTGGCAGGAACGGGAGCACGAAGATGTGGACATTGCCGCAATTAATCATCAACCCTCAATAGATGCATTGAAGGCATGCGGGCCATTTAAATTTTGGGCCATACCTCGCATGAGGGCCCAAGTAGACTTTTTGCAGTGGCTGGTGGGCAGATGGAATATACAGGACCAATGTTTCATTATTGGTGGCCACTGGCTTGAAATTGAGTCAGAGGACATTTACTTCTTGACTAGTTTGCCCAAGAGAGGTGAACGATTGACTCTATTTGGGACTAGGCTAGGTGGCCAGTCTGTCGATAGTCTCCGGCTAGAGTTTTGTAATGACCAAACAAAGGACAAAGGGATTGATATCAAAACCATCTCTCGTCCTAAACTTAAAGTGATTGCATTTACTGTCACCAGACTCTGCGGAAGCGCAGCACTGCATGTAGCTATCGGATCCCAAATGCGAATGGCAGTAGACTGTTGTCGAGTCACCATCTTCAACTGGTGCGAAGCTGTGCTGGCGAATGTAAAAAGCCAACTGACTAAAGCAAAGAATGGACAACTAAAAGACTTTGGGTATGGTTTCTTAGTTGTGAGCTTTGGTCTAGAGAGGGTCCCGATGTTGGTCCCACAACATCTTTCTGTTGGAGCTGGACTTCCCCGAGATTCCAAGCTGATGCATTGGGTTGCAGTTATGGCCCGTCACCCTGAGGAGGGTTCAAAGGTTGTTCGATTTCCTCCTGAGTATTTTCGTTGGTTGGAGAACCAACTTTTCGCGATTCAGGATTTTCCTTATGCTGGGATGGATTATCGTGGTGACCCAGACATGACTCTTCCACCAGGAGAGCAATGGGATGACTTTTTGTACTATCATTTTTGCCGATCATAAGGTGTTTTTCAACCTATGATCAAAGACGATGTATATTTGACACACTTCTATGCTATGCTATATCACTATTACTGGCTAGCTTGTAAAAAATGTTATGGAATGTTTTTAAATTTACTGTTTGATTATTGCAAATGTCTATTTAACATTCGAGAAGCAATTGCATCTACTAATGTATTTAAATATCTTGGAATATGCTGATATTCAATGTAGTCAAATTCACGTTCCAAGAGACGAACTCTCAAACATAATCTTAACAACACTGGATTTCTAATGGCATAAACTCTATTAAGTTGCAATACAATGAGTTCAGAATCTAACCTCACAATCAAACTCCGAATCCCAAATGAGATGGATTCATATAATAACTCAATCACTGCACTATATTCTGCAATGTTGTTCGTTGTTTGACCGAGGCTTACCCCATGCATAGATACCAACTCATCAGAGGGTGAATAGATAACCCAAGCTACAGAAGAAATGTTCTGTGTATTACGACAAGCACCATCAGCGAAACCAATGTATGTTTGAAGAGACGTCGACATCTGCAATATCAAGAGTAAAATCAAGATAAGCAAGAATAATGATAAAAACACTCTCTAAACTAAGCACACTTTTCTAATCTAAAACACACCAGCTAGAAAGAAAACTAATCTAACTAAAATCTCCACACCTAGATTTAAGCATAATATCTCTTCAGATAAAGACCATTTATGGGTTTACCCAAAGAGACACCGTCAAAATCTACCAATTCATAGGCCCCTTTCGCCAGCTTTCGCTTAACAATAAAAGGACCATGCCACATAGGTACAAATTTTCCAGCGCCTAGCTTATCGTTTGCTTGATCGTATAGTAAGACTAGGTCTCCTTCCGAAAAATTACGAGGTGTAACATTTCGATCGTACTGAGCTTTAATTCATTTGGCATGAGTTTCGATTGCTAGTGCAGCATCACGTCGATTCTCATCTAGTTGAGCTAAGTACAATAAACGTTTCTCCTCTTCAGAAGTGGCTGGGAGTAACTCTATGGCTATTTGCAATGACGGGATTTCGCATTCAATGGGTAATACAACTTCCAAACCGTAAACCTGTTGAAAAGGAGTGAAACCAGTTGATGTTTTTACTGAGGTTCGATACGCCCAAAGTGCTGAAAATAACATGTTATGCCAATTCGACCTATGAATACCAATGATTCGTCGGATCATAATGACTAAAACTTTGTTGATGGCTTCAACCAGACTATTAGCTTGTGGGTAATATGGAGTAGAACTATCGTGACGCAAACCAAGTTGATCTGTTAGTTCAGTCATCATGATGTTTTGAAAATGACACCCATGATCAGTGATAATCGCTTGTGGAACACCGAATCTAGTAATTATATGATTGAAAACAAAAATTGCAACAGTTTTTCCATCTGTCGAAAATGTAGGCATCGCCTCGGCCCACTTGGTAAAATAATCTACCATAAGGATGATATACGCATGCCCCCCAGACGAGTGAGGGTTACATGTAATAAAGTCGATACCCCACTTTGCAAAAGGACCGACGACAATTATAGGGTGGAGAGGAGCAGGTGGAGCACGCATCTTTCGATCAAAAATTTGACAATTGTGGCATTTTCAGATCGTGTAAATACAATCTTTAAACAAAGATGGCAAAAAATAGCTAGCACGCAATATCTTTTGGGCTGTGGCATACCCAGACATATGATCGCCACATGCTCCAAAGTGATAGTCATTTAAAACCTTTTCAGCTTATTCATGAGTTAAACAATGTCGGAAAACAGAATCCGCCCCACGACGATAGAGTGTATCTCCAATAATCCTTTATTGTTGGGATTGGAAACGTATTTTCCATTGCTGAGATCGTGAAATTTCAGGCCAAAAAGGTTGGGTTTGGAGATAAACTATGATATCTCCATACCATGGATCAAGAGTGCTGATAAGAAACAAGGATTTGTCCGCAATGGGTTCTTCTGCCACAGTTTCAGTATCAGCACGTGGGAAGTCACACATCAGTTCCGCAAAAACTAAAGATTTCTTTGACTTGGAATTTCGCCATTTTGTCGGCCGGATAAATCGTTCCTGCGGACAAGACCGATCTCCCTAGTATCAACTGATATCTAGCGACAAGCAGAACAAGCAAATCTACCTTTCTCTAAAAATTGTGATTTATAAATAAAAACCAAGAGGTGTTTTAGACCCTACCTTAAATCCAACGCTAGTTTGTGGTAGCCACGCTTCGATCATCCGAATGAGTTTCCTTTTGAGAACATGCAAACACAAACAGGCACACATCAAATAACACCTACATAGCCAATATAATGAATCGTATTCATCATGGTGATCAAGGAATCCATGAAATAAACTATAGAAGACAGCTTATTGAGAAAAATAATCTTGATTGTATTAACTTTGAACAAAGAAGAACTTTACAACCTTTGGTGCCTTGATGTTGTACAAGCTCCTCCCAAGGTCCAAGCAAGAATCTCCTCTACTTTGACAAGCTCCACACTCTTCCCAATGAGATCAAAAGGTATGTAATCTCTCCTCTCAAGCTCAATTAGGAAGTATAAATTCCAACAACATTTACCCTAAAAAATAGTCAGCTTTCAACCTCCCTAGTAACTAGCCCAATGCCTCATTTTATAATGCAGAGGGAGGAAGTTACAGGTCCACCTATGAAGGGATAGAGTCCTCCTTCAAAAGGATAAGCTCCTCACATCAAGGGGTTAGCTCCTTTAGTTATGGGATGCATGAACCTCAAAGGAGTGAACTTGCCACCTGAGGATTCCCTCTAGAAGCTTCCAGAAATAACCCAAAGTGATTTTTTAAGAATATATTTGCGCCTTTTTGACTTTTACATGGGTCCACACCCATTACACAGAAACAGAGCAGGTAGGTCCATAGGGGACATGACCAGTAGGTGCGGGACCGCATGTAATGCTAAGAGAAAGTGCGGAACCAAAGTTTTAGAGATTTTTAAGGGCTTTCTCTCATATTTCAAGGCTTGACAAGAAGAGCTGAGGTTTAAGACTTGCATAGGAGGGAAGTATGAGTGGTGATAGATTCACACTGACTGCAGAATGTCATGGTGAAAATATTTTGTGTAACATCCAGACCTGATGAGATTTATGGACGCGATTTCATAATATTTGAAATCTGGAATTGCGGATTTTCTTTGTATTTCCGTGTATTTGGGTTTTTGGCCATACACGATTAAATTCATTTTGAGTTCCAGTTAAATGGCTCATGATGCATTTTTCTCGTGTATTTCCGTTATGCTGCTGTTTTGGGGATTATGGCAGGAGGAAGGCCAAACGACTAGGTTTCCCGCACCACTGATTCCTTTGTAACTATCCCTATTCTAAAATCATTGTGCCACGCTGTAAGCGGGCATTTTGTAACAATGATGCATTGTAATAGGAATGAATTATAGGCAGAGAGCCATAGAGCTAGTGAGCCAAATGGCCAGTCACAAAGCCGCAGAGCCAGAGAGCTAGAGGGCCAGTCAAAGAGACAAAAGAATGATTACACACAGAGGAATGGATAGGAAGTTGCAGAGCTAGAAGAATGCCTCACAAAAGTTAGAGAGCATGATTGATAGAGGGAGCTTGGAGTCGCTTGGAGGTCGAGTGAAACCAGAGAGCTCAATTGATAGAGGTTCGCTTGGAGGTCAAGTGAAACCACAAGCTCATGAGAGCCAGAGCTGTGAGAGCCAAGAGCCAGTGCCAAGAGCCAGAGCCGAGAGTAGAAGAAGAGGTCGCCAGAGGTTGGAGGAAGTTGCAGAGAATAGAGCCAATGTTCATTCTCAGGGTTCCAATAGTCAAGGTGACTGTAGGGGACCACTGAATCCATTGAGATGGAGTTCAGAAAATCTTGAAGACTTCTAAGAACTATGGAGTGGTAATAAAGCTTCAGAACATCAAAGAGATCGAAATGATCAAGCTATTGCTAATGTCCAAAATGTGCTAAAGATAGAAGAAGGAATTCCAAAGACAATACAGAATTCTGAGGGAGTCAGAGAAGCCAGAAGCTCAGGAAGCTCAGAGCACTGACTGAAGGAGTCCATTCTAGAGAAGCCTAGATATGTGTGCAGAGTATGGACAACCAGGGGTAAGATGGTATTCTAAACCCATAGGTTCAGTTGTAAACCAATGGAGTTGAGTGTGGAACTTGTAAAAGAAATATTACCATAATCCCAGAGAGCCTAGTCAAGTTGACTAGAGCTCACGGAGATGTAGCCCAAGAGGTTTGGGTGAACTCCTAATTAAACTTGTTGTCTTATGTGTTTTTTTAATTGCTGCATTATTTACTGTTACATGTATTTAAATATCAGCATAAGAAAAGAACACAAAGCACATAAAGAGTCTAAAGACAAACATAAGCATACACCTCTTTTAAGCACTGTTAATTCCGCATTTATCAATCATAAGCATAGATTTGGGAATATATATAAGCTTTGGAGTGGGAGAGGTTCTTGTAAGCTTGAAAAGAAGCCTTTAGTGCTCCATTTCAGATCAGTTGAGTTGGCAGGAAATGATCCCTTTAAGTGGATCTTCCCGATCCAAATATTCCATGGACATAGTAGACATTGATATATGGGGTCTGTGAACCACATGGGAAAAGAAACAATCCATGATTTATCATATAGTTGAGAAAAAATTCTCATTGAGGATACATATGAGGGTTCGTACCCCATACTTCGTGTAAAATAATGGTGAAGTTTAAATCACCTTTGATAATGGTGTATGGGTTATCAAAAGCACCCGTTGAAGCTAACTCCTCCCAGAAATGAATTTGATCAGAATAGGGACCATGGTTATTTAAAACAAGAATTGTAGCATTAAAATCTTTTAATTTCAACTTCAAAAGAATATAGGTGTGATTTCCACACCATAGGATTTGAGAGGATTAGGTCTAAGGCAAAACCCCCTTGAGATGAGGAGTTGTTAAGTTTTCCTTACCCTCTAGATCTAATATGTGCCCTGGCGAGGAACACAAGACACTAGAGAAGCCAAACACATGATACATTGTATAATGAAACTGTAACAACAATGAAATCGATTAGGTATACATAATATATGATCCCAAATCATGTTTTCCCATTAGTCCATCAATAATAAAAACTATAGGGCCCTTGTACCAGGGATCTTGGCCCTTCAAAAACCCTAGAATAAAAATAATATATAGTTTATCCTTTGGATGAACATAGGGATTGATATCTTCTCCTTTAGATATTCAATCTACCAAATAAATCAAATGCATATGTGAGTTAGTTCCTTCAACTCAAATTCCTTGGATTGTTGTTTTCCTTGGAAACTAGTTCTTCCGGAATCATGCTAAAACTTCTCAATCTTCTAGATATGATTTTTTAGATCTCATATATAACTTTCTTCTTGCAGATATGAACTTCTAGCACTTGGGAAAGGTCTTTCTTCTTGCAGTTCTGACCTTCTAGCACTCAAATCTAACTTTCTTCTTGCAAATATGATCTTCTAGCACTTAGATATGAATTTCTTCTTACAAATTTGAGCTTCCAACACTCAAATATAACTTTGTTCTTGTAGATATGACCTTCCAACAACTAGATCTTCTCATTTTACTCAACCTATACAAAAACACGTCCATATTTGCCTCTCCAGTGACTAGATCTAGGACATCAAATTCTACCTTTTCTTCAGTCATGATCACCTGCAACAAAACTGGCTTCCTCTTAGGGCTTCAACCCTAGGTATACTCTACATGGACTGACATTCCATAATCTTACTTGCAACAACTATCTCAGACATATCTCCCTCTCACTCATGAATATATCACATGAATGAGCACTTGCACAATGTGCCTTTACTAGGCCTCTCCATTGGCCCCTATTTATAATTTACTTTTAGGGTTTCTTAAGAAAACTATAGATCTGATTAGAGTTTTACCCAATTCTCCCTTATAATATTAATTTTATTTTTTTCCCACTCGCTTATAGTTAGAACTCATAACTTAGGTACTTTACTCAGCTCCTCAAAAATCAAGTACCCATGATTTTTTGAAGTACCTCCCAAGCTACAAAAATTAACACTCCCTCTTAGAAATGGAGGTACTTCCATTGTATGGAAGTACATCATCTACCCACATAGGAACATGATCCTCCTATAGGAAATCCACCATGCATCCTCATTTTCCTCTACCACAACAACATAACCTGAAGCGTGAACAATACCCTCCTTGGAAGTTCCCTTGTTATTCACACCTTCTTACCTCTTATTTTCTTCATAGGCCTTTAGACCATTCCATGGCTCCTTCTTGTCAACTATAAAAGACTTATTTCTTCCCTATGATGATGCACTCTTCATGGGCTAAAAAATCTCCCTCTGAGTCTGAAAACTCCCTCTCGAGCTTGAATCCCTCTAAGACATAAGAACTTTCTTCTCTCTTTGGTTGATGGTATTTCCCTTGAGCCTATACTACTCACTCTCTTGAACTCCAAGTATTGCTCCTATACTAGAATTAGAGCCTTTGGGATTGATGATCACTTTTCCATCTTAGAACATGATCTCAAACCCCTTAGTCCCAATAGATGAGACATATAACATACTACATTTGATCTCTGGTACCCATAGTAATTTTAACATCCCTCATGACTCCATCATGAATGGCACATTCCCTGCTCATTTGATGATCTTCTAACTCTTATTTCCAGTATTCACATGTAGGCAAAAATCCCATTATGTCAAGATCTAAAATGCTTATTTTGAACCATTCGTATGCCTTAATGCTCCTCTATTGATGAACCATGCACCCTCATCGATGGTTCTCTTAGAGGAATGAGAGACTAGGGAAACTCCTCATCAAGCCTTCTTGCGAAATCATCCTGTTCAACAACAACCATGCTCATTTCCTTCTTCTTCTCATTCCTTCCTTTCATCTTGTGAAAATAGTTACTTGCATAGTGGCCAAGCTCACCACAAGTGAAACACTTCACCTTACTTAGACCTTTATTCTTCTTTCCATCAACTTTATATTTTCCCTTCCCTAGCTTAATAGTGAGAACAACATTCTCATCACTGGTATTCTTCTTCTGTTGAAGGTCCTTGTCCCAAAGTTCCTCTTGGATGAATTCATCCCATAATTTGTTCCAATCAAGAAGCTTCTTATGGGAGATTATACCTTTGATAAATGGCTTTCATTGATCTAAGAAGTCGTTCAAGGAAATAATCACTACCTTAGGTTACGAAACATCATTATCAATGGTTCTCAACCATCATGAACTAGTTGAATTATTGTGAGATACGAAGTCACGTCTTCTCCCTTTGTCATCTTGGTTTCCTTGAGATTCTCTCTCAATACCATCTTTTTATTCTTGTTCTTATTTTGGAACAATTCTTGAATAGATTTCCACATCTCAGATATCGTGACCTTCCTTGAAAGATGAGGTATTAAGTGATCCTTGGCTCCATCAAAGGTGATCAGCTTGGCCTTCACATATAATTTGTCGTGCTTTGCCAAATCATCAAAATGTGTTGGTTGACAATGCTCTTTTTGGAAAATTCTTAGATTTCATTCACAATCAACACTAGCTTGATGCTTTCTTTCCACAAAAGGTAGTTAGACAATCCGTCCAATCGACCTTCATACCCCAAGCCAACAATCATCTTTGATATGTAGTTTTTCCTTCAAATATAAGTAAACCATCTCCCTCTTAAACTACTTCTTGTGCACACTTTGATCCAAATGTCCTTTCAAAGTAACTCTAATAAGATGTTGAATTTTCCTTACCCTCTAGATATGCTATGTGCCTTAGCTAGGAACAAAACACACTAGAGAATCCTGACACAAAATACTTTTCAAAACGGAAATATAACACTAGTGGAGTAAATTAAGTAGAATACATAATATATGAGCCCAAATCATGTTTTCCCATTAATCCATTAATGAGAAAAATATTAGGGCTCCTGTACTAGGGATCTTCACCCTTTAGAAACCCTGATACATAAAAAATTTACGTTTTTTCCTTTAACTGAACCTATGGCTTGAAATCTGCTCCTTCAGATCTTCACTCTGCCCAATAAATCAAATGCATACCTAAGCTAGTGCATTCAACTCAATTTCCTTGGATTCTTGTTGTCCTTGGTAACCAGTCCTTTTGTAATCACACAAAAACTTCTCGATTTGCTAGATTTGCTTCTTCAAATCGCATATATAAATTTATTCTTATAGATCTGGCCTTATATCACTCATATATGACTTTCTTCTTGCAAATTTGACCTTCTAGCACTCAAATTTGACTTTCTTCTTGTAGATATGACCTTCCAACACTCAAGTTTGTTGGGTTGTGTTATATTCTTTCCACGACTAGCCCACATAGTTAACCGGGGGGTTAGAGGTGGGGCAGAGCCCCCCCTTTGTTGCGCCGATTGCATAGCGAGGGGAGGCATAGGGGGTTTGATGTGTGCAGGTAACCCCACTCTATAGGGTCCAGGGCTGCGCCCCAGAAAATTTTGGTTTTAGACCCTATATTAGGTTGGGTGGACCTACTTATGGTTTTGTGCATGTTTTTCGCACATGGTTTTGGACGTGATGGTTTTTTGGTCCATAGTTTAGGACGTGATGGTTTTCGGTCCATGGTATTGGATGCTTTGGCATGTATAAATATGTATTGTAACATTGAAAGGAACATAATGAAAAATCAAGTTGGTAGTCCCAGTTTTGGGATCCAGGGGAAAATCTCTGTGTATATGTGTTTTATGTGTTATGCTCTCGCATTGTTTATTTTCTGTGTTTTATAATTCGTATGTAGGTAATATCTGTACAGGGTTAAAACCTACATTTGGTATCACAGCTGTTTTGGCTTCAAGGGGACACCTTTGCTGCTGAGAGGTTTCGCTCGGGCCTATGGTAGACCCTGTTCAGTGGGAGATCTGTGGGATCGATTCTGGTGGTGAAAGAAGATGGCGAGCAGTGGAAAGATATAGATCCAGAAATTTAATGGTTAGAGTTTTGAGTTGTGGAAATTCAAGATGGAGGATCTGTTGGTGGATAAAGATCAGCGGATCGCAGTAGATCTAGGTACTAAACCAATGGGAGTGTCCGATGAAGAATGGAAGAAGCTGGATCAGAAGGCTAAGAGCACAATACAATTGTGTGTCTCAGATTCAGTGTTGTTGAATGTATCAAGGGAAGCTACGATGAAGGCTTTGTGGGACAAGTTAGGGACTTTGTACCAATCTAAGTCTCTCGTGAATAAACTGTTCCTATAGAAAAAGCTGTATAACTTGAGGATGTAAGATGGAGACTCGGTGACAGAACATTTGAATGCATTTAATACTGTGGTAAGTTGGTTATTATCTATTGATATTAAAATTTCAGATGAATATAAGTGCATCAGTTTGTTGTGTTCTCTACCAGATTCATGAGATAGTCTAGTTATTGCAATAGGTAGCAATGCAACTGCCTTGCAGTTTGATGAAATAGTCTCATCCTTCCTGACAGAGGAGATGAGATGGAAAAATATGGAGAGCTAGAATGGTGATGCCTTGTCTGTATGAGGACGAAAAGGAAGGGCACTACAAAAGGGATTGTAAATCCAAAGCTCTTGACAAAGGAAAGAGATCTGATGATGCTCCTTCTACAGAGGCGAAAACCACCTCAGATGAAGGTGGGGATGTGTACTTGGCTTCTTCAAGTACACATGTAGATCATGAGGCATGGTTGATTGACTCAGGTGCATCCTTTCACTTCACTCCCCATAGAGAGTGGTTCTGTGAGTATGAGAAATATGATGGTGGTGATGTCTTCTTGGGGGATGACAGGAAGGCTAGAATCATTGGTCGTGGAGAAGTAAAGTTGAAGTTGCAAGGTGGAAGGGTTAGAACAATTCTGGGTGTTATGCATATTCTTGCATTGGCCAGAAATCTGATTTCTGTAAGCAAGTTGGATGATACAGGTGTACAAACAGTGTTTGAGAAGGATACCTACAAGATGGTTTGGGGAGCACTGGTATTGATGCGGGGAGTTCGGATTGGAACTCTGTACAAGCTGCAAGGTAGCACTGTTGTTGATGGGTGTGACAGTTCTGTGGTTCCTGAAAGTGGAGCAGAAAATCTAGTGGTCTCTGGAGAGAAGACCATGCTATGGCATCAAAGGCTTGGACATGTTGGAGAGAAGGGCCTTCAAATACTTCATGGTAAAGGTATGGTAGAAGGTATGAGTAATAACTCTTTGAATTTTGATTTCTGTGAAAATTGTGTATATGGGAAGCATAATTGGGTGAGTTTCCCCTCTGGTGGTAAGAGGGCGAAATATACATTAGAACTTGTGCACACTGATGTGTTTGGACCTGTGAAGGTTCCATCATTGGGTAAGTCTGTGTACTATGTATCATTTATAGATGACTTATCAAGGAATACATGGATATATTTCCTTAAGAAGAAATCTAAAGTCTTTGATAGGTTTAAAGAATTTAAGGCTCTGGTGGAAAACCAGATAGAGAAGAAGATAAAGTTGTTGAGGACAGATAATGGTGGAGAGTTTTGCAGTAAGGAATTTGAATAATTCTGTAAGAAGCGTGGTATTGCACGGCAGAAGACTATTCCATACACACCTGAGAAAAATGGAGTTGCAAAAAGAATGAACAAGACATTCATGGAAAGGGAAAGAAGCATGCTCAGTGGTGCCAAGTTAGGATAGGAATTCTGGGCAGAGGCAGTGGAGACAACATGTTACCTGGTCAATAGATCACCTTCATCAACGTTGGAGGATAAGACTCCACAAGAGGTGTGGACTAGTAAGAAACCCTCTCTTTCACATCTGAGGATATTTGGATGTGATGCATATGTACATGTTCCAAATTTTTCTTTATCTATTACTGACGATGATCACAGAACAATGAAGGAAGCAATAGATTCAGGGGATGGAAAACTCTGGAAAGAAGCCATGGTTTATGAAATGGCATCTTTGCACAAAAATGAGGCTTGGGATCTGGTGGAGTTGCCGGCTGGAAGGAAACCCATTGGCAGCAAATGGGTGTTCAAGAAGAAGACAAATGTAGAAGGAAAGGTGGAGAAAAACAAAGCTCGGTTGGTAGCAAAAGGTTATTCCCAGGTGTCAGGAATTGATTTTGGTGATATTTTTTCTCCTGTTACCAAGGTAACTTCTATTAGATTACTTTTATCTGTTGCTGTTTCTTTTGATTTTGAGGTAGAACAAATGGATGTGAAGACATCATTTCTTCACGGGGATCTGCAAGACGAGATCTACATGAAGCAACCTAAAGGCTTTGCGGTGAAGGGTAACAAAGAACTGGTATGCAAGTTAAAGAAGTCTTTGCATGGGTTAAAACAGTCACCAAGGATGTGGTATCAAAAATTTGATACATTTATATGGGGACTTGGCTTCACCAGAAGCAAAGTAGATCACTGTGTGTATTTTAAATTAATTGGTGACCGTGTTATTTATCTAGTCTTGTATGTGGATGATATGTTGCTGGTTAGAAATGACAAATAAATTATCCAGGCTTTGAAGACCCATTTGTCCTCCAAATTCGACATGAAAGATCTTGGTGTTGCAAACTATATTTTGGGCATGGAAATTAAAAGAGATTAGACAAAGAGGAAGCTCTGGTTAAACCAGAGGAAGTATGTCGAGATAATATTGCAAAGGTTTAATATGCAGGATAGTAAACCGGTGAAGGTTCCTATTCCTGTAGGTGTAAAGTTATCCGTTGAAAAATGTCCCAAGACACAAGAAGAGGAAGAGGACATGTCCCATGTTCCATATGCAAGTGCAATCGGTGGCCTGATGTATGCGATGGTCTGTACTAGAACAGACATTGCACATGCAGTAGGAGTATTGAGAAGGTTTATGTCAAAACCAAGGAAGGAGCACTGGACAACCGTGAAGCGATTTTTCAGGTATTTGCGTGGCACTAGTGATTATGGTTTGTGCTACCAAGGAAGACTAGGATTGGACAGAGTGTTTGATATTCGTGGCTTTGTTCATGCAGACTGGGCTAGAGATATGGATCAGAGAAGGTCTACAACTGGGTATGTGTTTAACTTATTTGGAGGTGCAGATAAATGGATGAGTAAGAAACAATCTGTAGTGGCACTATCAACTACAGAGGTAGAATACATGGCAGCCACTCATGCAAGGAAGAAAGCAGTTTGGTTGGGGAGATTGTGTTTAAGTATGGGGTTAGTACAGGGAGCTATAAGAATAGACTGTGACAGCCAAAGTGCAATATTATTAGCAAAAAACCCTACATATCATTCAAAGACAAAGCACATTGATGTTCAGTATCACTTTGTGAGGGACATGATAGAAGACAAAAGGGTGTTGCTGGTAAAGGTGGGACACTTTGAAGAACACTGCAGATGCATTGACAAAATCTGTGAGCTCTGAGAAGTTCTCTTGGTGTAGAGAAACAATGGGTGTTTCAAGGCTAGATAAATGACTAAGCTCTCTTGTGGCCCCATGTGGAATGAAAACAAGAAGTGGGAGAATGTTGGGTTGTGTTATATGCTTTCCACGACTAGCCTATGTAGTTAACTGGGGGTTAGAAGGGGGGCAGAGCCCCCCCTTCGTTGTGCTGATTACATAGTGGGGGGAGGCACAGGGGGTTTGATGGGTGTAGGTAACCCTATATTAGGTTGGGGAGACCTACCTATGGTTTTGTGCATCTTTTTTGCACATGGTTTTGGACGCGATGGTTTTCGGTCCATGGTATTGGATGCTTCGGCATGTATAAATATGTATTGTAACATTGAAAGGAACATAATGAAAAATCAAGCTGGTCGTCCTGGTTTTGGGATATAGGGAAAATCTCTGTGTATATGTGTTTTATGTGTTATTCTCTCACATTGTTTATTTTCTATGTTTTAGAATTCGTATGCAAGTAATTTCTGTAAGGGGTTAAAGCCTACAAAATTTGACTTCCTTCTTGCATATATGACCTTCCAACACTCATATCTAACTTTATTCTTGTATATATGACTTTCCAGGAGATATATCTTCTCACTTTACTCGACCTATACACAAAACCGTCCAAATATGCCTCTCTAGCACCTAAATCTAGGCTGTCAAATTCTGTCTTTTCTTCAGCCACGATCACCTACAACAAACTTGGATTATTTGTATGGATTTGACCCTAGTTCTACTATATATGGTCCGACCTTCCACAATCTTGTTTACAACAACTATCTCAGACAAATCTCCCTCTTGCTCATGAATGATCACTTGCACAATGTGCATTTATGCCTCTTTATTAGCCTTTATTTATAAGTCACTTTTATGGTTTCTTAGGAAAACTCCAGATCCTATTAGAGTTTTACTCACTTTTCTCTTATGATATTAAGTTGGGTTCTTTTCCCGCTCACTTAGGGTTAGAACTCATGACTTGGGTACTTTAGTCACCTCCTCACAAATCAAATACGCATGATCTATGGGGGTACCTCCCAAGCTACAAAAATTAAAGGGAATCATATTTGAGCCAAACTTGTGGTCATAGAAAAAAAAATTTCCTTGGAGAAGACCCACTAATAGGGCCATAAGACAGGAGAATAAGAGCCTTTTCCATGTCGAGCATCTTAAACAAAAGGGATCAATATGAGGACCAAAGGGATTATTTAGGGGGAAACATGGATAAGAGTGAGAAGGGGAAAATCATGAGATACATTATTTAAGGGGAAGCATCAATCTTATCAAAAAGATTGACTGAAAATTCACTCAGATTGTGGATTTGGATTTGGGGTGAAAACTGCAAGAAAGATTGGCTACAATTTTGAGTTGAAGTCCCATCTTTGGTTCCTAGCCTGTACTAACCATTTAGATAAGTCCCATGGTTGTGTTGGTTATCACTCAAATGTTTTCCTTGGTTGTGGAAGAAAACTCATTGAGGTAACCTTCAAACTGCTTTGGGATTGAAAGTTGACCCTTCAATCTGGAGAGGGATTTCTCCCTAAATATAATACTCAAGGTCACTGTAGTAGTAGGTCACTAATATGCTCATTTGCTATATTTAATTGGTAACAAATGAATTTGGTTTGGAAAGGAAAGAAAAGGGACCATTGGGCATGGAATCTTTGACAAAAAAATATATTTGCTAGTCACAGGTTATATGAACAACTCTAACAAAGGCAAGATAGATTATGTTTTGTTAGACAAATGATCATCAAGGTATGGTAGGAGACTGTAGAAAATGAATATAAAACGGAGCAGTATGATTTCTACAAATGGTATCTAAGTTTAAAAACACATAATTATTTCAAATAACATGAACTTGAACATTCAATATGAATTTCAATTCATAAATATTTATTCAAACACTAAAGATTTAATGATCAAAGTCTTGACTAAGGAGAAAAGAAGCACATTAGAAAAATGGACAGGAAACCATCCACACATGAATATCTGAAACTGCACATACAATAATTCTTATAAAAAAATATATTAATCTCAAAGGCTACAACAATACACAAAGTTTTTCCAAAAATTCCCAACCCTTAGTCCTATTTCATGATCTACTTTATAGAATACTTACAAATGGTTCAAGATCCAAAAAATATGGATATCAAACCTCTTCATATATTTTTAGCTTACAAAATTAAAAAAAAAATAAAAATCAGGGAGATAATATTTGATCCCCAAGTCAAATTGATGAGGTGGCTCTCCAACTGAAAGTTGATTAGGCATTTTTCTAAATATAGAAAAAATTAATTTTCCTGAATTATTGAAAAATAGTCTCCAAATATTATTTCGTATCTCTCAAACCATGAAAACTATGTAAAAAATGAGAGAGGATTTTGTTAACGGGCCTATTTCCAACAAAAACCTTTTTTTGTTTTCAAAAATTTGTTTTCAGCTATTCAAACACCATGCCTAAAGTTACTATCTTTTATAGGAAAAACAGAGTAAAAATACAGCGTTTTGTAATCATGTTCAAAATAGAAAGTTCCCCATAGATCTTGGGTTAGATTCATCAAAACTGAAGCTTGGTGTGTGAATCCATCTTGAATTAGATTTATTGTGATTAGAACCCCTTATTGTCACCTCAAAAAATGTATCTTCTCTAGATGCTAATAGATTAATTATCAGCGCTTTGTCAAAATATTTTCAAAAGGAATGGTGATGGATTAACTGTCAATAATGTACCTTGAATTTTATTTAATATTTTTTTCTTCCTCCAGCAAAAGGTCTACATTCTTGGTATGTGTTGGCTTGAATATTTTTTTGACATAGTTGTTGAAATAAACTTGAAGATTGGAGCTCATTTAGCCCAATATTTTTATTTTTTATAAAAATAACTAAGAATCTCACATCAACAATCGAGAGCATATGTATGCACAAAGAAGACCAAAAATACAATTTTTTCACAATGCCTATTTTTTAAGAAAATGAAATTTCATTGCCATTTAAATATTCAGAGATTTCATTTAAAATATTTGAACCAACGCTGACAAAATATTTGTAAGTGCTCCTCAGTTTTTTGTGAAAAACTTCAGACCATTGTTCTTAGCCATTACCCTTCAAGCCATTACGTTGAAACCAAATTGTAATAATAGTATGTATGGACTTGGGTTTTATATCTTCTTTGATATGTGATGAATGCATGAATGTTTTTGAGTTATGTTGTTTGATCATTATATTAATCACTACATGTCTTGGTTGGATATTATGCTTATGTAACTATGTTTGGATACTAAGTGGCCTGATTGTGACACTAGAGTGAATGTTTTGATGAATGTCTTGGTCAGTGTGCACCGTGGTTGTTTCCTTAGACATGATTTTTCCTATCTTACTAGTTGGCCTATTGATGAGGTTGAAGACATGAATTTGGTCAAAATTGTAATGAAACTTTGTTTATGAGCCACAATTATTGTTGTGTAACTTTTCAAGTTATTTATTCTATATGGTTAACTGTTCTCCATTGCTTGACAAAGAGTTTCCCATCACTTGAGAGAGGGTTCCTCCACTCCTGAACTAGGAGCAGGGCAAGATTTCCATTTCATTGTGACCCCAAGAGATAGAAGCCACGAGATGGATTTTACATCTATCAAGTGATGCAATTAAATTCCATTAGTAGTCACAAGCCCTATGGAGGTTCTCCTTTAGTGTTGCAATGGGAAGGATTTGGGGCATGATTATGTGGAGGTTATAGGCTAAGCTCCACAATCAGCTTGAAAATTTCTATAATGGGTAACTGACTACTTGCATGCAGAGATAGGACCCTAGTGGGACCAAAGATGGAGGTCTATGTGGCGTGTTGGTGTATACAGGGGTGAGAGAATGGAACTTGGAAGGTGTGACACATGGCACACACTTTAATTCCTTTTGGAGGGTGAAGTGGCCTGATAATCAGTGACATGTGGTGCCTTTAAAGGAGGCCACATAACGATATGATGTCATTGTGGGTTTACTTCAGCATGACATCATCGAGGTCACTGTGTCTCAAGTTTCACAAACTACATTGTATAGATGTGATTGGAAGGAGTCAGGGAATGGGAAAAATTCTTGAGAATTGACGTAAATATTCCCGTTTGTGCTTTAGGGATTTGAGTGGGAGTGCCATTCTGTAGTGGTATTGGTAGAAGGAAGTCATGATACATGAACATTGTTTTCAATTGGCATGAGGTTCATGCAATAGGCCCCTCGTGAGCATTTCCCCTTGTACATTTTGATATGAAAGGGTGGGGCGTGATGATGTGGCAATCCATGTGGAGGTCGTTGTTGATGGGGTAGAGCCACTTGGGCCACATGATGAGTTCTATGTAGAAACATTACTGACATTACAAGGTTTTTGAGGCCAAACTTTAAATGTCCATAAATTTTTATTTGAGTGCTGGATTGAGGTAAAATTTAAATTTCCAGAGAGCTCTTGACAAGCTATTTGTGATGGTGGTATTAGTTTTTAGTTTAGAGGAAGTTGAAATCTAAGGGTTTTCCTGACCCCATCTTCATAAAATACCTTAGAGATAAGGTTAAGCTTGATGTAACACCCTCCATTGCCTAAGACTGACTTAAGGGGGTGGCAAGGTGTGTTACATTAGCTCCCTTAAGCTAGTCAAGAAGGTCATCAATCTAGAGAATCAAGTACATATTCATGACTGTGATTTTGTTTAGGGCCTGATAATCAATGCAAATTTGCCAAGTCCCATCTTTCTTCTACATGATTACAATTAGGCTTCCATGGGGTGAGGAACTTGGTCAAATTTTCCATTTTTGGAGAAGCTCTTGGATCTGCTGCTTTGTTTCCTCATTTTCTAGAAGAGAGTGGTAGTAGATGGTCTACTGCGTTGAGGTGCACTGAGGGTCAGAAATCAAAAGCTTGACCTAATAATATAAAGGTACTTAAGTGGGTGAGGAGAAGATGTCTCTATATTGTTCCATGGCTTTATCCACTTACCTCTTGTTATAGGGAAAAGTGTCTATTTAGAACTGTTCTATCCCACTAAGGTGTGACAGCTGCCTTAGAAACAAATAGAGAAAAACTACTTTTGTATTTCCTTTATGAATTATAGATAGAGAGGAATAGAAAGAACCAACCTGTGTCTTGCGCTAATCCTTTGATCCAATCCCTCTCTTCTTTGATAGTCTCCAGCTACCTGCTCCCTTGCATGCCCAGCTTCACAAAGTACCTGTAAGATCACAGAAGAAGAGCACTATACAAAGACATGGATCTATATTCATAAACAACTTAGGATCAGATTTAAGTTAACCATACAAATGTAACAAGCATCAATGATACAAAAGCATGGAGGAGAACTCAAATAGTTTTTATTGATAAATAAGAAAAGATCCAGGAGGAGTTACAACCAGTGGTTCCGACCCAGCATCAACCTCCCAGCAAAGAAGCCCCTCTTCACCTCAAACAAAGCATAATTCACCCAACAATCTGATGTTTGTCTTTAGAAACCAACAATAATTCCTTACAATATGCAAAATTCCAGCCTCTGGATCTCTGGGATGAGGGATCCATATATAGATATCTGTAAGGAGGATGAGTCAGCTTGTGATTTGATTAGTGTCTTCTCTCTGTCAGTTCTTGCTTCCACTTGGATACTGAGGGCCTCTTACTCATCCTTGGTCGAATTCAGTGAGGCAAGTGTCACAGGAGAAGATTCTGGAAGCTTCCTTTGCCTCTCCACCTCGCGGAATGATAATGCCATTTGTCATTTCTCGCCCATCGCACCCTACAGAAGGGGGTTTTGAAATGCAACGCACCCTCACAGTGTATTTAGGTGCAATGCAACTCAGTTAGCCAGTGGAGCAGCTGAAATGATCCTGTTTTGACCAATTCTGAGCAGTTTCTGGTGGAGAACTTCTGGGAGAAGCTGTAATCTGTTGACCTTGTTCCTTTAGGGGTTAGAACAACACTTTTAGGGACTTAGGAGCCCTTGGTTTATGGACATTTCATGCTTGGAGTTGTAGGGCACAAAAATGTCTATAACAGTTGCCCCCTAAAGTATGAGGCTGTTAACCTTTTGGTGTCGGGTGAAATGCTTTATTATGAGGATCCGAAGTTCTTTCAATGCTGGGAGGAGACCTGTAATAAGATACAATACAATACATTATCTTCATACTGTTTTCATGATCTAGCTGAGGCAGGCATTCCCATGCTCAGATTTATAAATTCATTTTCATGTACATAGGACAGACAATCATCTGAGTGTAGACTGATGATTCTGATACAACCATCATCCTTTTGGTAGGATGATTGTCTGTGCTGCAATGCTGTACATTTAATGTCTTTATTTCCCTGAATATATATCGCAGCCCGGATGGATGAAACTAGATTCGGGGTCTTCAATCTCATCCGATCTTCACTCGAAGTACAAGTCGATCCATGTGAGAAATGTTTTGAAGTCGAACATGGAAAGACATCGCTTGATTACCAGTTAATGATGTAAACTGTTAACAAGTGCGAGAGGAATCACCGATAATGATAATGATCCTCAAGGTACTGCAGTACAATTCACGTGGTGTGAATAAAGGATTTGGTGTCGAACACCACGCAAAATCTTTCGGTCGAAGGCCATTGATGTAAACCTGTCGCCGGAAGTGAGAAACTTGCCATTGAGGCATGCAAGCTTCAAAGTACTGAATGGGGTGTTCCTAGATCAACTTCTTGGATAATGAGCTGATGTCAACAAGAAGTGATCCGTCACAGGAGGGCCTTAATGAATCCCACATCAATGACATGGAACGGAGCAAATGATTTTGATGGAGGTGAAAACGATCTGGTGATATAAGGTTCAGGGTGACGGTCATGAAAGAATGGAGTATAATGTATGGTAGTGGGTGAGACACAGGTGACTTCTCTGGATGACTTCTCTTGAACATATCAGCGACACTGATGTGATGGATTGGTAGCATTAACCCCAAATGCGGATGGTATGGCGTGACCGGTGAATGAAACAACCCAACCCGACTCGGACACAGAGCGGAAGTGTCATGTTCAAGAGCGACTTGCTACCAACAAAGTTTCTTTGAGTTTTCTTCCCAATTTTTCCCTAGTCATTGCTGACCAGTACCTCTTTATTTTTGTCAAGCTTGAGGAGGATAACATATGCTTGTTCTATAATTTTCCCTTCGGGCAAACCCATCGCTATGTTTTAATGAGCCTAACGATAGTGAAACTCGTTCTCGTCTAAAGACAAGTTTGTCGCTATTAATCTTTTTAACGAGTTTAATGACAAAGATAACTCAGTCCTTTTCAATTTTAGAGAGTCTGAAAAGGAACATAAAGGTAACTCCAAAATTCCTTTTTCGTCATCTAATCCCTTAAGTCCAAAAAAGTATAAAACAATACAGAAGGGATGAATTTTCGATAGTTTTAATGAGCTGAACAAAACAAGTGCTCGATCTTTTTGTGTAATAATCCCTCAGGTCCAAAAAGATTAAAATCTAGAGGAGGGATAACACTTCCTGTCCCTTTAACGAGCTGGAGAGGCCAATGGCTCGGCAATCTTTTCATATTTTACGAGTCAGTTGAAAATAGCTTAAAGGAGACTCATCTTTTGAGGAACGAGTGATAAAACGGGTAGCAGCTGATTCCAGGTAAGGTTTGGAATTTTCCAATCATGGCAGTGTCACAAGGATGGCTAGTGAAATCACTCTTCGCAGCTGTTCCTCAAAATGGGTAAACAATCAAATGGAGGTGAATGATCGGCCAATGAAAAGTGGAGGTGACGGTGCAAACACGACCAAGGCTTTAACGGCTGAAGTACTACATTCACGATGGTTATTCACCGGGGAATAGTTCATTTTTTAATGAGCTTAAATGCGGGTGGAAACATTTGCTCATGTCTTATGTTTATTTTTTAACGAGCTTGAACTATGTGCTAAAACTGCTCGATTAAATGGCCTTGTTTTGATTTTACCATAAATAGCTTTGTCCTTTCAAAGATCGTACTGTATTTTCAATTGCTTCATCAAACTAGTCATAAATGAACAATATATGCTTGAAAACGAGTTAGAACACTAATATTTTACTTTGAACTGCATAAAAGTAATGAAAAAGTGTTTTTACCTCTCATTTTACCATTTCATTTGAACTTGGTTTGTTGGAGATTTGGAGGTGCTTTTCCCCCTCGATTTTTGTCAGCTGATTTCGGGAGATTCTGTGGACGATTCTCGGTGCCGTCCGGACCAGGTAGGAGCTAAACCTGAGCTCTTTCATTTCATGGTTTCCATTTTGCATTTTGAGCTTGATTCCTAACTTTTCTGAGTCCCTGGGGTTTAAAGAACTCATTCTGCCATCAACGCACCCTCAGTGTATCGAAAACTGCGTTGAATGTTGGCCTGTCTAAAGGCTATCTGACATTCAACGCACCTAGAACACTGCTGCAGGTGCGTTGGGCGCAAAAAGGGAATTTGATGCACAATTTTTGATGGAATTTTTTGCCTGTTTCTCACCAAAATCAGGACCTAACTCCTCTCTTGTTTGTTTTTCAGAGATCTTTGGAGTAAGATGACCATTACATGGCGAGAACGTGAGCATGAAGAAGAGGACATGCTTGCCCTACATGATCCAGTTACAGTGAACGCGCTGCGGAACTGTGGCTTGCTGAAGTTCTTCCACATTTCTAGCATGAGACAGCAGATCAACTTACTGCAGTATTTGCTCGATGCTTGGGATCCTACCAATCAGGTTTTACAGATCAGGGGCAAATCTATCCCCTTGACTGTAGTAGACATCTATTTCTTGACTGGTTTGTCGAGGCGGGGTGCCCCCATCTCTTTGTCAGGTTCGGCTCGAGGAGGCGATTCTGTGAGAGATTATGTCCACTGGTACTGCAGAGAAGGATCTCAGCCGAGTAAAGACGGCAAGATCATCATCCATGATGTCACTGACAGGTCCCTCAGGACTATTCTGTTTACTTTTGGTAGGATGGTAGGTGGTGCGTCTCTTCATGTAGCCAACCGATCTTACATGCAGCATGCCTTGGAATGCCTCCAACCGAAGGTGTTCAACTGGTGCGACGCAATACTTCTTGTGATGAAAGAACAGTTGACTAAGATAAAGAGCGGGAGGTTGAAGAACTTTGGGTATGGTTCTATTTTGATCGCCTTTGCCTTGGAGAAGATACCACTGATGCAGCCGTAGTACATTGCACTCGATTTACCTTCTCCTACTGAACCACGTATGTAGAGATGGGTTGACCATATGTCTAGGCATGCTGGCCAGTCTCAGATTTCATTTTCTGATACCTTCTTCAGGTGGTTTGATCGTCAGGAGATGGTTTATTCTGAGTATCCATACGCTGGCATGGACTTCCGGGGTGATCCAGATTTAGTACTGCCGGATGGCAAGCAGTGGGGCGCCATTGGTAAAATCTTTGACCATATTCCTATTTATCGTTTTTTGTTTATAATGTCCTTGTGCTTTATTCTATCAAGACTTTAATCAAACTCATGTGTACATGCAGATGTTGGTCCTGTTCGTCCAGTAGTTCGCCTGAGAGTACCAGCTGCTGCCCCAGCAGGAGAGGCCGTTGGAAGGGCTATTCTTCATGACCTCGATGTGGCCGAGACTCTCATAGCATTACAGGAGCAGGTTGAGGGCCTCACTCTCGGTATTCCAGATGTGAGGACCGACGAGCTACCTTTGCAGTTACAGCGGCATACTACTGGTGTGCCCAGACGATGGACTCGTCTCTTATGCATGATCGCACAGGCTGTGACTTGCTATCACGAGCATCATTAGACTAGGGTGCCCCCTAGCATTTTGAGTTTTTGGGTCATTTGACCGATTTTGTCTTGGTTACAGAACATTATGTGTAAACCATAAACAGTTATATATATTTTTGATTTTCGGAGTTTTATTTTGGTTGAGCTACATGATCCACATGCAAAACTTTGATGGTGTGTTTCTTTTTACAAATGTTGCAAATGTCTATCTAACACATAGTTTGCTAATGAGTCAGTTAATGTGTTTAAGTTTCTGGAAATATGTTGATATTGAATAAGATCAAATTGTCTTTCCAAAATCTTAACCCTTAGGAACATGTGATAAATAGCTAGGTTTCGGACGGAATATATACCATTGAGTTGTAGTATTACGAGTTGTGAGTCTAGCCTGACAATTAGTCGGCGTATACCATGTGTGATGGCATCAGAGAGAAGTTCTATCGATGCGCTATATTCAGCGATGTTGATCGACCAATACATACACCTCTGAAACTTACTAACTCGCCGCTTGGATCAAAAATGGCCCAAGCTGCGGAGGATAGGTTCCACGAACTATGACTTGCTCCGTCGGCATATCCAACACATGACTCCAATAGGTTTGACATCTGCAACAAATGTAAAAAGTGGATTACTTGACCAAAATAAACACTTTAGCAAAAACAAAAATATAACAAAAGCACACAAGTTACCATTACGCATAGTAACGCTTGAGGTACAACCCATTACGAGGTTGTGCCAGCGGAATTCCGTCATAATCCATTAAATCGTAGGCTCCTTTTGCTAACACTCTTTTAACAATATAGGGGCCCATCCATAGAGACTTAAATTTACCTGCTCCCAATTTATCGAATTCTTGGTCGTAAAGCAAGACTAAGTCACCTTCTGAGAAGACACGGGGTTTGACATTTTTGTCGAACTGTGCCTTGACTCGTTTCTTATGGGCTTCGTTAGCCAAAGCGGCATCACGACAGGTTTCATCCAATCGGATTAATTTCAAGAAACGAGCTTCTTCTTCTGAAGTTCCGGGGAGGAGATCAATTGCGAGTTTGAGATACGAGATTTCACACTGGATTGGTAAGACTGCTTCCAGGCCATATACCAGTTGGAAAGGTGTGAACCCAGTTGCATTCCTTACCGATGTTCGGTAAGCCCACAAAGCTGAGTACAGGATTAGGTGCCATCTTCTTTTGTGAACTCCAATCATCTTTTGCAGCATGTGTTTGAGGACCTTGTTGATTGCTTCAACTTGTCCGTTGGTTTGCGGATAATATGGAGTAGAGCTGTCGTGAGAAAACCCTAGTTTGGCAGCTAATTCGACCATCATGTGATTGCGAAAATGCGATCCATGATCTGTGACTATAGCCTGCGGCACGCCGAATCTGGCGACTACATGATTAAAAAAGAAGAGGGCAGCTGTTTCACTAGTATTATCTAATGTAGGCATCGCCTCGGCCCATTTGGTAAAATAGTCAACTGCGACTATGATGTACCCATGCCCCCCGGTCGAGGTGGGGTTACATGTCATGAAATCGATGCCCCATTTGGCAAATGGCCCAACAGCAACTATTGGTTGCAGAGGTGCGGATGGTCTTCTGGTTTTGCTATCGAAAATTTGACAAGCATGGCAACTTCTGACTGCAGTTATGCAATCTTTGAACATTGTTGGCCAGAAGTATCCTGCTCGTAAGATTTTTTGTGCCGTAGCATATCTAGATTGATGTCCCCCACACGTGCCTGAATGACAATCATTCAGGACTTTTTCAGCCTCCTCATGGGTGAGGCACCTTCTCAGAACTGTATCGATACCACGACGGTAGAGTGTATCATCAATGATCATGTAGTCTTTTGCTTGGTATCGAATACGTTTTCGTTCGGAGTGGGAGGTGTTTGGCCTGTATTTTTGAGTTTGGAGATAAATGATTATATCTCCATACCATTCATTGCTTGCAGATATCAGAAACAAACTTTCATCCACGATTGTTTCTTCTGATGTGTCATCGTTGGACGACGATGGGAGATCGCACAATAATTCTGCGAAAACTAGAGCTTTCTTTGACTTGGATTTTACAAATTCCAGATCAAACTCTTGTAGGATTGCTATCCATTTTGAATATTTCCCCCCCAGCAACTGTCGCGACAGTATATAAGTCATGGGGTTACAATCTGACAGAATGGTAGTTTTCTGAAAGAGGATATAGTGTCGAAATCTCTGTATCGCTTGAACAGCTGTGAGTGCTAGCTTTTCAACGTAAGAATATTTTCTTTCTGTATCATTTAAGTTTTTACTTAAATAATATATAGGATGTTCAATTCCATCGACTTCTTGAACTAAAACCATTACGATGGTCGTATCCGCTGCAGCCAGATACAGGTTAAAATATTTTTGATAATCAGGGGCGTACATTAATGATGCTTTCATTAGGGAATCTTTTAAAGCATCAAAGGAAGCTTGCGCAACCTGATCCCAGACAAAGGGTACCTCCTTTTTCAAAAGACGTGTATAACCTTTAGCAAGTTCGGCGTAATTTGGAATGAACCTCCTCAGAAAGTTCGCTTTCCCTTGGAGTTTCTGAATCTGAAGCAAATTCGAAGGTGGAGGCAAGTTTATGATTGCCTGGACCTTACATGGGTCGAGACGAATCCCGTCCTTCGAGACTACAAAGCCAAGTAAACGGCTAGAACTGACGCAAAATACACACTTGTGTGGATTGAGTCGTATCTTGTAGTGTCGGCAACGTAGAAATATCGCTCTTAAATGCTGCAGGTGATCAGTCCGCTTTCACGAACGAGTCGGAAGGTCGTTGAGGTATGGTTGAACGATGTTTTTGATGTCATGGAAGGCATAATTCATTTCCCTCTGAAAAGTCGCCCCTGCGTTCTTTAAACCAAAGGGTAATTTTCGATATGCAAATGTACCCCACGGACAAATAAATGCAGTCTTTGACTGGTCCTGTGGGCAGATATTTATTTGATTATACCTGGAGAATCCATCCATGAATGAAAAGATTTCGCATCCGACGCATTCATCAATTATCTGTTCAATGAAGGGTGTAGGGTAGTTGTCCTTTGGACAAGCTTGATTTACATCCCTATAATCGACGCACACTCTAATTGTTCCTTGTTTTTTCATAACAGGGACAATATTCGATACCCAATCGGTTAGAGGAACTGGGTAGATGAAACCAGCATGGAGAAGTTTTCTCAACTTCTGCCTTAATGGCAGCGGCTTTCTTGGGGTGCACCTACCGTAGCCGTTGTCATACTGGTTTGACATCTGGATACATCTTAATTTCGTGTTCAACGATACTCGAGTCAATGCCTGGCATTTCATCATATGAACAAGCAAAGACATCTCTGAATTCGCGAAAAAGAGCGTTATATATCTCTAGTTCTGAAGGAGAACAACATTTTCCGACATGAATATTCTCTACAATATCTATTTTAGTCAAGATATTTATGGCGATAGTCTCTTCAATATTGGACAAGATTCGCTCGGAATCCACCGTGTTTACAGTATTTGATAGGAATTCAAAAACTGAAGGATGATACAGGTCATCTTGATTATCTTCTCCACAATCCGAAAGAAGGGAACGATGGTGGGAATCATTCCATGGTGTCCCTTCAATTACCATAGATTGGACAATTCCTTCGTCGGTGACATGCACTCGCGACCAAGGATCTGAAGGGGTACCATATTCTCTAGACCTATCTATCCAAATGCTTGATGAGCATTGATTTTGGTTTGCCTCCCATGCTAGGAACATTGATTGCTATAATATTTCCATTGGGTTTGGGGGAAAAACCACTGCATGATCCATGTCGATATCGTTTTCTGAGATCTTTTTAGAAGATATCATGTTGCAGGTTCCTATCGACGCTACTTTTGCCAGATTGATTGGAGGTGGAAGAGCGAAAGTTCCCATTAGTATAGGATCTTTTAGTAGGACTACTCCGATATTCTGAAGCGAATGGGGGCTTCCATGGATCATGGGAATGCTTCCAGTAACTTGAGAACCATTGGGGAGGAAGTTTTGTTGATCGACGATTGTAATCCCTCCTTGAAAGGGAAATGCAATCTTTCTAAAATAGGTCGACACAACAGCTGCCATGGCATATATCCATGGTCTTCCTAGTAGGATGTTGTAATCAAGATTCCCATCGATGACTTCAACATCTATTTCTACCGTTTTCCCTCCTAGTTCAAATTTCAAGTTACTTAGGATACCATATGGGGTATATGTCCTTCCGTCGAATGCTTTTAATGTCGTCGAAGATCGCGACAAGGTTGGAGATCCTAAAGTTTTCCAGCAACTCATCGACATAATGCATGTAGATGCCCCCTCATCAATAATCGTTTGATGAACAGTTTTGTTGAGGGCTTTCACTTGAACAAGGAAAGCTAGTTGAGCTGGTAATTGAGGATCGTATCCTTTATGATCGAAGGATACAATATTGGAATCCTTTGGGTCAATCCCACCAATGGCCGATAATAAAGCCTGCCTTTGAGATGGGCAATTTTGTAGTACTTCAAGAGTCGACATAGCGGATGGCGATTGGGCCAAATCTTCCACTATGTTATAATGTTGTGCCGCTCTAGCATGGGGATTAAATGTCGACTTGTGTACTACTCCCTTTGGCGGTTTTATCGTCAATTCAGGAATGGTGGGTGGCACAACTTCTGTCGAAGTTGTTGTCGAACTACTTGGTTGATCTTTATCCTTGTTGTTCGACAGCTGTGGATTCCCATAATCTTTGTTCCTTGTCAATATCAAAGCATCATTTTGCTGTTTTGAAACCGACAACATTAGCACTTGAGACGGGGAAGCATTTCCACTCTCAACTAGATTTGTTCCTGGATTTGGAAACGGATCAGTTAACACTGCGGAGGTTTTCGAATTCTTGAAGAATTTCTTAAGCTTAGCCCTGTGTGGAAAATTCGCGGTCCAATGATCCTCATCGCATATAAAGCATGGATTTTTTGGTTTCCTATCTCCAGGAGGGTTTGCAGAAGATTTTTCAGGTGATGATTCCTCCTGTTTCTTCTTCTTCCCTTTGCCTTTTTTCTTGCTTCCTGGTTGTTTGGTTTCTTTGCCTTTATCTGTCGATACGACATTTACTTCCGAAGCAAGAAGTTCATCTTTTTCATTTTGACCTGAAATCTTATGGGCCTTTTTGGATGTAGCCTTTGTCGATTTCGTGTCTGTCGTGCCAATCACGCCATCGCCGGCATGAGAGTCATTGTTTGATTTAGGAGGAGGAGGAATTGAGAATTCTGGTCTAGGGGCGTCAGGTATTTTATCGTAGAGCATGACGGACTGAGTGTAAATCAAGTCCAGATATTGCGCATGAGCGATAACTTGCTCTTCTGTTACGACTCCCCCCTTTGCCACATCTTCCGTGATGGAAGGCAGTAATGACTTGATAAACCATTCAGCTAACAGCTGATCGAGGACATACGTTTTTACCATTCTACGATGACGTCGCCACTCATGTATATGATCAGATATGTGAGTGGCCGTTGTCTGTTTGAAATTGGTAAGAAGTTCTGTTCCTGTTTCGTACCTTATTGGTAATTGAAAATGGGTTAAAAAGGTTGTGGCTAAGGTACTGAAGTTGTCGAACGAAGCTCTAGTCAATTCGATGTACCATTTTGCCGCCGGACCCGTTAACGTCCTCTGAAAGAGGCAAAGTCTTATCGAATCATCATTTAGGGTGTTTGATGAACACCATAGATGAAAGGTCATCACGTGATTCGATGGATATTCACCCAGATTTCCATTAAATTTAGGAAGATCTTATGGAAGTTTATGCGGAATCGCTGGCGTAAGCAATTGGATCATTTGTTAACCGATTTAAATCAGGTAACTCTAAAGTTGCCACAAAGGGTAACTGTTGGTTCAGGTTAGGTGAAGCATACCCAGGGTAAGATGGGATTGCCTGAGCAGTTGGTCTTTGCATACCGGCATAATGCATTTGCTGCTGGTATGTTTGGTAAGGTTGGTGGACATGACCATTGTAAAATGGTTGATTTTGACCGTTTTGAATGTACGACTGTCCACTGTTAGCAAAGATTTGCTGCTCAGAACCTTGGTATACTTGTTGGAATTGCGGTTGTTGGTATTGCACCAGCCATGGTTGTGAAGCCATGTGCTGTTGCCCGATACTAACAGTTTGACCAAGATGAGGGGTAATTGTACCCGTCTGAACCTGTGTCGCTCCACTAGTCGGCGATTGTGGTTGAGTCGCAGGGTCAAGGGGCTGTTGCATTACAACCTGAGAAACCTGAGGTTGGCATACAATAGGCAGCGCTTGAACTTGCGACACTATCACAATAGCTAGCATAGTCGGGATATTCGACATAGGTACACATTGTTGCATTGAGTACACAACTCTTTGTTGTTGAGGTAGTATAGGTACCCAACCACTTGAGATAATTCCAGTATAACCTGAATTTTGTTGTGAACTCCCGTATGGATATCCTCTCGGAGGGGATAATGAAAGGGTATACTGCCCCCCATACGGTGGTAATCCAGAACTCAAGGGAATTGTTTACCCTTGGGGGCTGGACTGCCCAAATTGACCTCCAAATGGATCAATTTGTTGAGACTCAACATAAGAGTTTCCGGATATTATTCCGGATGAACAAATAGGAACGGACCATACTGTTGAAATATCCCCTGAGTGGGCTCCTTCTAGCGGCTGAGAGCTAGTCAGGACAGATGGTATACCGGCGAACATTGTCGAAGTGATAGCAGGGAGTTATGCCATCGCTGTGTCAGATGACACAGTCCTAGATGTTGACGGTTGTTCAGACATTTGTAGTCTATCCAAAAGATTACCTAGCGATTCTACAGGAGCTTCCGCTGGTGGTAGACTAACTTCAGAAGAAGAAGGATATAGAATGATCCCGACTCCAAATTGTGTTGGAGTACTTGTTTGAGGATCTTCTACAATTTCTTCTATGGCAATCAGACCAGGTGGAAGGGGAAGACCGTCAGGTCCGTAAAATATTTCTGGTGCCAAAGAAGGTGTGAAATCGGCAGTGACATATGTTTGAAGAGTAAGACTCTCCGAACCGGTTGTAGATGGAACTGGTTCGGTAACACAAGTGTTTACTCTCAGACTAGGATCAGTATCACTGTCCTTCTGTGGCTGCTGAACTTCTTCTGTAGAGGCAGGGATTCCAGAAATGTTTGGAGTAATCGAAGTCTCTGATGTCGTTGGAACACTTGTTCTAACTTTAATAGGAGATTTGGAACCGGTTAAACGAGTTCGCTTTGTCCGTACTGGTTTCGATTCTGGAGACAAAGACGATTGACTCGTAAGCCTCTGCGAACGACGGGGTTTCAATTGACTTTCTTCCACGATTGCGGATTACTCGATCAACTAAAATAAAGGGGAAGTATGTTTCTGAATTAAATGAATTTTAGACGCTTTGACACAACTTGTTTTTTCAGTTTTTAAGAGTCGAGAAAAAACAAAAGATGACTCTAGTCTCCTTCGATTTTTAATGAGCCTGAAGTGACAAGTGCTCAGATGGACCTTTTCCGTTAAGGAGTCTGAAAAGGAATGAAAGGGACTACTCTGGAGATCTAGGTAGAGGGAGTACCAAACCAATCGCAAAACTGCAGAATACTTTTTACGGTACGGTAGTCAATCTTCCCGAATGCTGTGTTCAATGCATTGCGATCGATAGGGCGGCAGACACGGCTTCCTAAGGATAAAGGATTTAAGCCTATAGGGGTCTCCCAAAATATACTCGACGGTACGTGGGAGCACAAGTCCATACTGGCACTTATCGTCTCAAAGTGGAGGAATCACCCAACCATCAGTGAGGACAAGAGTTACCAGGCTTTACGACGCCGGAATACGTCTCTAGCCTAGACCTCTAAATGTTGTGCGTTAAGTTCCAAAGCGTTGTTAGATTCATTGAATTTATTTTAAGTTGATCTTGTTTATGACGTTTGCCTTTCGGGTTCACCACGAGATGTAGATGTAATTCCTAAAATGCAATCTAAAGATGATAAACAAACTTTTTATCTCTTTTGTGCAATGAAAATCCTAGCTACTAGGGGAAAAGAAAGACAGAATCTTTTCAAAAAGAGCAAAGAGCACACTGTAAATGCACTTTCCTAAATCAAGCCAAATAGACTGTCTATATGCAAATGCACATGCATGTATTTGTTTTCGACTTTCTTAGTATTGATGCTAAAAAGAAAGTTGATGTACAAATCTGAATTTCTTTTCAAGCGACAAATATAAACAAGCTCTTTTTCGAAATCAAAAATAGAGATGATTACGACACCCTATGATTTTGAAATGAACACTCGTTCTTGACACTAGAAAATTACAAATTTAGACCAAAGGCAATAGTAACAGGATAATCGACAATCAATAGCAATCAAACTTTCTCCTATGATCGAAATCGACACTAGCGACAGATTCAAATCAAAGGACGATAGTACAACTATGCTACTTTTGCAAAGGAAAACTGTAAACGACTCAACAAACACACAAAAACATCTACAATTCTTTTGTACAAAGGAGGCGGAATAACAACAAGAAAAAGGGGTTTCAAACAGACATATACTGATCACAGGCAGCAAAATTTAGGGATAGAACTGGAAAGAATGAAGCACAGGAACCACAGTTGCACAGAGCTAGTCTGATCAGTGCACCTGTAACATAGAGAATCTGAAATGCAGCACAGGTTGCCCCTTCGAGAAGTGTGCTGAAATTCAGGATCTCTGAACAGTACCTGCGCTGGGCCAGAAACGAGACTCTGTCTGGGTTCTGGGTCATAGTTTGCAGTTCAGTCCTTGGGTTTTGGCCGAGTAAAAAGCAATCAGTAATGCAACAATCAGGGGTAGATCTAAGGAGGATCTAAGAGCTATCACAAGGGCAATCAGATAGTTTGTGAATCAGCTGTTTAAATCATAAACAGATCCAGTGAATGGATTGAAGCAGAAGTTATCTACTTTGAATTTGTTATGGCAAATGCAGTTCGAAAGCTACTTATAAGTTTATGAAACAAACAACAAAGCATGATACACAAACAAACTAATTAGACATTCCCCAGTGGAGTCACCATTTTGTTACAGGGAAAAGTGTCTATTTAGAACTGCTCTATCCCACTAAGGTGTGACAGCTGCCTTAGAAACAAACAGAGAAAAACTACTTTTGTATTTCCTTTATGAATTATAGATAGAGAGGAATAGAAAGAACCAACCTGTGTCTTGCGCTAATCCTTTGATCCAATCCTTCTCTTCTTTGATAGTCTCTAGCTACCTGCTCCCTTGCATGCCCAGCTTCAAAAAGTACCTGTAAGATCACAGAAGAAGAGCACTATACAAAGACATGGATCTATATTCATAAACAACTTAGGATCAGATTTAAGTTAACCATACAAATGTAACAAGCATCAATGATAGAAAAGCATGGAGGAGAACTCAAATAGTTTTTATTGATAAACAAGAAAAGATCCAGGAGGAGTTACAACCAGTGGTTCCGACCCAGCATCAACCTCCCAGCAAAGAAGCCCCTCTTCACCTCAAACAAAGCATAAATCACCCAACAATCTAATGTTTGTCTTTAGAAACCAACAGCAATTCCTTACAATATGCAAAATTCCAGCCTCTGGATCTCTGGGATGAGGGATCCATATATAGATATCTGTAAGGAGGATGAGTCAGCTTGTGATTTGATTAGTGTCTTCTCTCTGTCAGTTCTTGCTTCCGCTTGGATACTGAGGGCCTCTTACTCATCCTTGGTCGAATTCAGTGAGGCAAGTGTCACAGGAGAAGATTCTGGAAGCTTCCTTTGCCTCTCCACCTCGCGGAATGACACTGCCATTTGTCATTTCTCGCCCATCGCACCCTACAGAAGGGAGTTTTGAAATGCAACACACCCTCACAGCGTATTTAGGTGCAATGCAACGCACTTAGCCAGTGGAGCAGCTGAAATGATCCTGTTTTGACCAATTCTGAGCAGTTTCTGGTGGAGAACTTCTGGGAGAAGCTGTAATTTGTTGACCTTGTTCCTTTAGGGGTTAGAACAACACTTTTAGGGACTTAGGAGCCCTTGGTTTATGGACATTTCATGCTTGGAGTTGTAGGGCACAAAAATGTCTATAACACCTCTGCTGCATGGAGGAGCCTTATGTGAAGGCCATGGTTGTGGCCACAATATTCACCTTAATTTGATGGAGAATAAGGAAGAAGATAAATTTACCAATCTAGGAGATGAACTTACTACATTTCTTATTAGATATCAAGAAAATGATAGTAGGATGAGACTACCTTTGGTATCCTTTATAGTAGCTTTCCAAAAGTAATAATAACACTATAATGTCTAGACTCATATATATCATGATGCTTCCATAAGTATTGTTGCCATAATAGAAAATAACAAACTTCAAGGGGAACAACATCACACAACACCACATCCTTAAAACACTCAATGTTATAGGGAAGATGGCATTGTTGGCTAACACAAAGATCTCACCCTTGGTGGAGCCACCCAATTGTATGGTTACATGTATGGTGTTGTCAATAGGCCCATCCTCTTAACAACCTATGTTGAGATGAGGTTATTTTGACTCCTTCTATCGACAATGAAATGACGTTGATAACCCTTCACCCACATTTGTGAGTGAAAGAGGTGCTCACCTTCTTCTAGATCTCCGAGCTCACTTTGTTGGACCTTGGTGGTGGTAATGGTGGCACTAGGTTCTACATCAATTATCTCTTTCCCCTTGTCTAGGTCTGGTTCAGATTCAAAACTTGCATTTGAATTTGAGGCTTTTAGCTTGGCCACTAATGAGTGCTTTGCGGGACATTCATTGGTGTAATGAAAGGTTCTTTTATGGAACTCACACCACTTTCTCGTGTCTTTATTTTTCTTCCCATTACCATTCTTTATTTGCAGCTTAGATGAGTTTTCTGGATCTATCCCATGTTCTGTGATTTTGGGATACCCTTGCCTTGCTTCTTCTGTGAAGTATTCACAAATCCAAAATCTCGCCTTTTTTTTGCTAATTTTTTATAACATAACAATAATGTTGTACTAAGTGAGGAGATATCCATGAACTCTATTTCTGTTTGGATGTATATGTGCATAAAACCATGGTACTTGAGCATTGGATGTCACTTGGATGATTTTATATCCATCTTGGTGCGCAAGGTATGAAAGGTATTTGTGATATCTAGCACTGCTTAATCCCTTTCCTACCATAATGTGGTCCATCTCATGTACTAGTATTTGTAGCTTCCAAATGGGCAACATTATTCCTTAACAAGATCCCTAAAAGTGTCCCAAGTGGGTGTGACTAAAAATAGTGCAAATTCCTCCGTGTCCCTTTGGTCATAGTAAGTTTCCTACCAATCCTTTACTTGGGGGATGGCCATAAGGATTGCAAAGGTAATATTTTCTCTATTAGAAAATTATGGACTGAAAAATATCCTTCTAGCAAATTTTACTATTTGTCTAGAGCATCTGCATCTATTTGGACTTCAAATATAGGAATACCAATATTAACTTTTCCCTTAAAGGGGGAGGTTCCTCCAAAGTGGCCACTTGATGAAGATGCACCACCTATTGGAATCCATTGAAGGATATGGGAAAAATTATTTATCATCTCATTCATTTTCTGCTTGAGGGATTCTTTGAGAAATAGTTTAATATGATCTCTCCCTCGTATTTATTTTCTTTCTCCATGGGAGGCCATCGGGGTTAGCAAGGATGATATGGCAAGGGCTCATGCAGTTTGAGTCCTAACTCCATATACCTCGACGTCATTGGGGGCATGCATAAAAGAGCATATAAAGAGTAGACTTCTATGAGACAACTTATCCAAATTTGTGAAGAGAAAAAAATGTTATACATATTTATAATAAAAACACAGAGATACAGTGAAAATTGAATTTTATTAATAAATGGAAAATGTTAAATTGTATACATGCAGAATGAAAACAAACTATCTTGAATGGTGTATCTTATTTCTGAGAAGAGTTGTGACGGATACATGGATTCACTGAATTTTATTATAATGAAGATTAGATACCCTTTTATCATAAAGAAGCAATGATAATCCCTAAACATAAAAAAATAACCCTAGGATATGAAGCGACAAATGCTTGTGGGCCCTGATGGGGTAAGTTGGAATGTCAACTTCCCAGGGTTGTAACTTTGTCTTACGATGTCTATTTGGTATACACGGTAACTTATTGTAAAGGTTTATGTTATGAAACCAGCTCACAAAAAGATAGAAAAGAGAGATCCACGCCTTAGAATTCAGCCTCTTCGAGGGGGCAACCTCCTTTACATTACATAAATGAACAATTCTTGGATGATTCAAATGACAAAACCTCCTTTCTATATATAGGAGTCTATGGAGCCAGCAATATAATCTAGCTGACCTAACAATAATAATATAAAGCCACAAAAATAACAATAGAGGGATTCTATGGGCACATTAATAACAATATGGGGGTAATGGGGGCACAACAATATAAATAAGGGGTATAACTACAATAGTAATGGGGTAATCACTAGTATTATAGGGACCCAACATGCCCCTCTCCTTCAAAAAAGTGTTGTCCTCAATGCTTGAGTAGTTCAGGATACTTCTGCATAAAATTCTCATCCTCCCATGTGGAATCTTCAGCAGGTAAGTTCTTCCACTTGATAAGGTACTCTGAAATTGATCGATTTCATAGCTGTCGAGTTCTTGTTTCTATAACTGCTTCCGGTTCCAATATAATTTTTCCTTCCTCGTCAAGTTCTGGCAATATTGTTTGAACTGGGAGCTTGTCGCCTATAACCTTCTTTAAGCATGAAACATGGAAAACTGGGTGCAATCGAGAAGCTGCAGGAAGCTCCAATTTGTATGCCATAGTACCAATCTTTTGCAACACCTTGTACGGACCATAATACTTTGGTGATAATTTATTATCCTTCTTAGCTTGCTTGAGGGACATTTGCTTATATGGTTGTAGCCGTAGGAATACCCAATCACCTACATCAAAACTTCTTTCACTGCGATGTTGATCTGCCTGTTGTTTCATTCTATTCTGTGCCAACACGAGGTTATCCTTTAAGAGTTGGAGGACTTGTTTTTGATGTTCGATGTGATGTTCCACTGCCTAAACCTTAGAATTTTCTCTTAAATATGATGTGATGGATGGTGGTTGATACCCATAAAGTGCCATAAATGGGGTCATTTTTTTGCTGTATGGAAGGAAGTGTTATACCACCATTCAGCCAGAGGCAACCATTTGACCCATTGTGTCTGTTTATCAGATACAAAGCAACGAAGATATCCTTCCAAAAATTTGTTTACTATCTCAGTTTTCCCATCAGATTGAGGATGATAAGATGAGCTATGAGCTAACTGAGTACCAAGACAAGAAAATAATTGTGTCCAAAAATTTCCAGTGAAAATGGGATCTCTGTCACTTACAATAATCTTTGGGTTTCCATGTAGCTTTTGAATTGTTTCCATAAATGCAGTAGAAACTGTACTGGCTTTAAATGGATGTGATAATGCACAAAAGTGTGCATACTTGGTAAGTCTGTCAACTACCACCATGATGACACTCTTTCCCTCAGACTTGGGTAAACCTGTGATAAAATCCATTGAAACCTCCTCCCAACGTTGGCTTGGAATGGATAAAGGTTGTAATAGACCCGGTGTCTTAATTGTTTCAACTTTATTTTGTTGGCAAACCAAACATTTTGCCACAAACTTTTGAATATCTGATTTAAGGCCATCCCAAAAAATTCCTTCTTAACCCTGTGGTAAGTTTTTAAAAATCCTGAGTGCCCTCCTAAGGGAGAAGTGTGCAATTCCATAAGAATCTTTTGTTTTAGCTGGGAATTCTTACAGAGGTATAAGCGATCTTTGTACCATAACGAATCATTTTTCCAGCTAAATGTATCAGACGTACTGGAATCTTGTTGTAGCTTTCGAATAAGTGCCCACACTTCTTCGTCATTCTTCCATTCCTCCCTTGCTTCATTTATCCAATCTGGTTGGATGATAGAAATAGCGCACAACAATGCTTCCACATCCTCATCCTTTCTTGAGAGTGCATCTGCCACCACATTTTGCTTCCCTTTTTTGTAGATGATTTCAAAGTCATAACCCAACATCTTTGTGACCCACTTTTGTTGCTCTTCAGAGGATAATCTTTGTTCTAAAAAGTATTTAAGGCTATCATGATCTGTTTTTACCTTGAAGTGTCTTCCCATTAGGTAGGGTCGCCATTTCTTAAGTGCATGGAGTATTGCCAACATTTCCTTCTCATAAATAGCTTTCTTAAAAACTTTCCCTTGATTGGACGACTTTCAAAAGCAATGGGTCTTTCATCTTGCATTAGAACAGCACCAATTCCATTTCCTGAAGCATCACATTCCACAATAAAGGTTTTTGTGAAGTCCGGTGTAGCTAAGACCGGTGCTTGGCACATTGCCTCTTTAAGATGTTCAAAGGCCTTTGTTGCTTCCGGAGTCCATGAAAATGCATCTTTCTTCAATAATGTTGTTAGAGGTGCTGCTATTCTCCCATAATTCTTAACAAACTTGCGATAATACCCTGTCAACCCAAGAAATCCTCGCAAATGCTTTATGGATGTGGGGATTTTCCATTCCTTAATGGCTTTAATTTTGGTAGGGTCTACCTTAACTCCTTCATGAGATACAATATGACCCAAATATTCCACCTCCTGGACTCCAAAGAAACATTTGGATCTTTTGGCATATAATTGTTTCTCCTCCAATAGTTGTAGCACCCTGTCAACATGTTCAACATGATCCTTCCAAGACTTGCTGTAGATTAGTATATCATCAAAAAATACTAACACAAATTTTCTAAGGAATGGTTTGAAAATTGAATTCATCAAACCTTGAAATGTTGAAGGTGCATTGGTAAGGCCAAAAGGCATGACCAAAAATTCATAATGACCCTCATGAGTTCTAAATGCCGTTTTCGGAATGTCTTCAATCTTCATTCTGATTTGATGATATCCTGAACGAAGATCCAACTTGGTGAAGTAAATTGATCCATGCAATTCATCCAGTAATTCATCAATGACAGGAATGGGGAACTTATCTTTAATAGTGAGCTTGTTGAGCTCCCTATAATCCGGACACATGCGCCATGATCCATCCTTCTTGTGCACCAATACTACTGGAGCAGAGAAAGAACTTTGACTCGGTTGAATTATACCAGCCTCTAGCATTTCTGCAACCATACATTCAATTTCACTTTTTTGGACATAGGGATATCTGTACGGCCTGATGTTTGGAGGAACACTTCCTGGAATCAGATGAATAGCATGATCATGATCACGCATAGGTGGAAGACCTTTGGGAGTCTCAAATACCTTGGAATGATTGTCCAGGACTTTTTGGAGATCTGGAGAAATAGATGATTCTAATGTGGAAACATCTAGCGAACATAATTGTGCAATTACACCCTTTTCTCCTTTTTTAGAAGCTTTGTCATACCATTAGAGCTGATTATCTTTCCTGGTTTCCCTGCAATACCCCTTAATTCAACTTCCTTTCCTTCCACAGAAAATTTGATGAAAAGTTCTTGAAAATTAAAAGCTATTGTACCCAAGGATTGTAGCCATTGGACTCCTAGTACAACATCAGCACCTCCCATTGGAATGGAAAGCATTGGGCTAGTCAATACATATTCTCCCATGGATAGCTTGATATTATGGCACTTTCCAGAGCAATTTATTGTTCCTCCATTTGCAATCATCACTTGACACTCTGGTGCTGGATATAGGAAGCAATTCAATTCTTTTGCTACCCTACAATGAATAAAATTGTGGGTGCTTCCTGAATCAATCAACACTATCACCTTTTTCTTCTTGATTTGTCCTTCTATCTTGATGGTTTGAGGAGTGGTAATTCCCGCCAATGCATTACAAGATATGGTTGGATTTATTTGTTCTTCATCTAGGCTTTGTTCCTGGAGTATATCTTCTTCTTTTGACCTTTCTTGCTCCTTTTCTTCTTCCTCTTCACAATCTATGTAGAATAATTTCTTCTCAGCACACTTATGACCTTTAGTGTATTTGCTATCACAACTATAACAAAGCCCTTTTGCTCTTTTTTCTTCCAATTGTTGTGGTGTCAACCTTATAGGTTGTGGAAGACTAGGGGCAACTGCACTTCCGTCTTTATAGTTGTGAGTGGTATGCTTCCTGGTTGCCATAATTTTGCTTTCCATTTTTCTTGCTAACCTAAATGCCTTCTCTAATGAATCAGGTTCCCAAAGTCGAACATCATGTTGGATATTATCCTTTAAAGACCCTATGAACACATCAATCCTATGCTGTTCTGGAATATCTTTTACCCTTATGTTCAATTTTTGGAACTCCTCAATGTGCTCCATTATTGAACCCTTTTGTTTGAGACTTATCAATTGGCTAAAAAAAGTGTTGCTTTTTGTATCCTCATAATGTGCTATCAATTCTTCCGTAAAAATTGCCCAAGTGATAAATTGTTTACGAGAGCAAAGCCATTGATACCATACAAATTTATTTGGTTCCAAATATAAAGTTGCCATACGTACCTTTTGTGTGTTTTGCACATTATTGAGATCGAAGAACTGCTCCATCTGTAATATCCATGTGGCGGGATCCTTGCCATCAAACTTCCTCATATCGATTTTTGGAATATGGTGGGTCTTCGATCCAACATTAGAATCTATGGAATCATGATTAACATTACTTTTGTTCACATCATGAGTTTCCTGTTGCACTTGTTCTTGTAATTTTGATATATCATGTAGCATTTCTTCCTCTTCTTCATGAGTCATGCTAGAGCTTTCAGGTTCCTTACTAGGTGTTTGCATTTTCTTTCCTCGGGGCATCAGTTACCGATAATAATGCTTTACTAGGCCCTTTGAATTCCTTCAAACCAAGCTTATGCAAAAATAAAAACTACACACCTTTGTTTACTTTGTAGAAGCCTGATATTGAATCTGATGTATCTCTGTAATTTCGAATCATCCAGTTCTGAAATTATGACCTGTAGTAGCCTTCTGTGTCCTCTTTCCAATGCCACTAGTCGGAACCAAATTGGATTCTCCAAGAAAGATTTATGCACAATCTCCTGCAGTGACCTGATTATAGACTAGTTCAGTAGAGCGAACTTGTATGAAGTGCCACGTGTCACTGTTTCAACCTTTGACTCTGAAAAATATATAAAAGAAAACTGCATTCCGTCCTCTTTCTGTACCTTCTTACGAAATTTCAATCCGATTCTCAGAAAGAAAGTTATGACGATTTTCCCCAGGTCACCTGTTTTGAGTGTAATTCAGGAGTCTGCAAAAAGACCAACTTCCTGAGATCATATCTCCGCAAATATCGCGCGAAAAGCTCTGAAATTCGGACCCAAGGTTCAGCGCGATTTCTTCTCAAATGGGTTTTTTTTGCGACTTCTGAAACGTCACAGAAAAAAAGTTATAGCAAAATTCCATGATGACCTGTTTGGAGCAGTGAAACCCTAGAATCCAAAGCTCTGATACCAAATGTTATGAAACCAGCTCACAAAAAGATAGAAAAGAGAGATCCACGCCTTAGAATTCAGCCTCTTCGAGGGGGAAACCTCCTTTACATTACATAAATGAACAATTCTTGGATGATTCAAATGACAAAACCTTCTTTCTATATATAGGAGTCTATGGAGCCACAATATAATCCAACGGACCTAACAATAATAATATAAAGCCACAAAAATAACAATAGAGGGATTCTATGGGCACATTAATAACAATATGGGGGTAATGGGGGCACAACAATATAAATACGGGGTATAACTACAATAGTAATGGGGTAATCACTAGTATTATAGGGACCCAACAGTTTATTCAAGTACATTTTTCTACTATCAAAGTTATTATTGAAAGCAAACCATTTCCCCAAGAAACATTGTTTAAGCACTCAAAATGGATATGTAAGTTCAAGACCTAAAAAGTATATAAAAAAGATTCCAAAATAGAAAAGTTTGATGTGAGCTAGTGGAATAGGTGGGCGTCCAATGATATCCACCTATATCACTCACTAACCATAAAAATTAATCCTAAAATATATTTTATGGGCCTCAATTCCTCATTCTATAAAATTTTGGTTTAGGTGCAGTTTCCTTAACCTCAATTGATACAATGCTCTATGTGTATCTTCTCCACTGCCTAATATTTCTCTTAATAAATATGTTCTTCAAGTTATAGTCATGTAAGGGTTGAATCTCCACATCCACACTAATTCCTATAAATGAACCAATGCTAACACTATCAAGGTTGAAATCAAACATATGATATTGATTCTTATCAAGATCTTCCATGATCACGTCTCCCTCTTTCTATTACAGTTGCATTATCATGAAATATCACATCCTTACTTTGTATAAGTTTCTTATTCACTTGATATTAAAACTAAAATTGATATATTTTCCATCATAACCAATCATGATGCATTTTACACTTTTTCATCCAACTTATTTACCTTCACATTAGGCACTTATACATATGTAAGAGAGTTGATATTTTACCTTCAAATATTGAATGTTTAGATTCTTCTCAACCATATTGAACATATGTTACTTTGGTGACTATATTTAACCAAAATTTACTTGATAATCGAACCATATATAGCATGGTCCTTACAATGTCCATGCTACTCTACTTTGTTTTACAATTGTTGGAAGTTTGACAATACTGAGAATGGGGTTGGGTGAATCAATATTGTACTCTATGGATCAATTTTGGCACTTTTTGCATTTCTTTACAAACAATGAATCATAAATCAATTAGCATCATAACACATGAGTAGATATGATTCATAAACTATTGTGGATATTTCACTAGATGGTTCATCACAACAACTTTGATAAAATTATACTTGAAAGTCCAAAATCTACACTATCACAATTTTTTCACTCTTTATATTTTTAAATCTATAGATTACTATTAATGGAGTATGTATGAAAATTAAAATTATGCATAAAATAGAGAACAATGAAATAAAATCTCACGCACACATTTGACACAAGTTATGACCTGGGAAACCTTTTCGAGAGAAAAACCATGTTGGAAGATGAGGCCTCTATTCTATCTTTCTTTGAATTGAAAATGTCTGTGAGTAAAAACAAGTATGGCCTATGGCCTGTGTCTACTATAGTGCTCAGATATTTTTAGTGTTCTATATCTCCTATCCCTTTTAGTTATTTTGTCTCATCTATGGAACAAATGCATTCAAAAGAATGGAACTCCTTTTCCTCTTAGTGGCTCAGTTATAACACAATCTGATAGCCTGCTAGTGGTTAGGTTTAACTACCTCAACTCTTAACCAGAGTTACAATATAGACTCTTCTAGAGTCTTATTAATACCAATCACATGGATAACACATTTTTCATGAATAATTGGGTTTGGCATGGCATCCTCTCAAATTATGTGGGACAAATAGGAAGGTTAACTTCTGAGTGCCATATTTTTCGCATATGAGCTTTGATTGATGTGATTCTTATACCATTGGAAAGGTATATTTGTGTATAATAGGAAAAACATATGTTTCATTAAAGTGTAAAAGTTTTACCCCCCAAAATATGTCATTTGATGTCTCAAAATTTTCCCAAGTTATGAAGTGGGAAACCTTTTCGAGAGAAAAACCATGTTGGAAGATGAGGCCTCTATTCTATCTTTCTTTGAATTGAAAATGTCTGTGAGTAAAAACAAGTATGGCCTATGGCCTGTGTCTACTACAGTGCTCAAATATTTTTAGTGTTCTATATCTCCTATCCCTTTTAGCTATTTTTTCTCATCTATGGAACAAATGCATTCGAAAGAATGGAACTCCTTTTCCTCTTAGTGGCTCAGTTATAACACAGTCTGATAGCCTGCTAGTGGTTAGGATTAACTACCTCAACTCTTAACTAGAGTTACAATATAGACTCTTCTAGAGTCTTATTAATACCAAACACATGGATAACACCTTTTTCATGAATAATGGGGTTTGGCATGGCATCCTCTCGAATTATGTGGGACAAATAGGAAGGTTAACTTCTGAGTGCCATATTTTTCGCATATGAGCTCTGATTGATGTGATTCGTGTACCATTGGAAAGGTATATTTGTGTATAATAGGAAAAACATATGTTTCATTAAAGTGTAAAAGTTTTACCCCCCAAAATATGTCATTTGATGTCTCAAAATGTTCCCGAAAGGTTTCATTCCCCAATTTGCCAAACTGGGTCCAACTGGTAAAAAAGGGTCTTGTGAGTTGATTCTTCCACTCTTTACAATCTAAAAGCATCAAGATGGATGAAAAAAAATATAATGATCCAATCCAAATCCACCTCGCCATTTTTGGAGGCTTTTGGTCCCAAAAAAATTCTACTGAATGATGTGAGGAAATTTTTTCTCCACCTTCTCTTGGGTGTACCATCTAGCTTTTCCTGGAATTTATCAATTCAACCCAATTTTCCAAAGGTCGTGATGCCCTTGTCTTGTAGTTTTGGACCTCTTTTTCAAAATTGTATCTTCTATAAAATCTTCCTGAGCATATGATGCCAAATCCTGCATAGAATGTAGGACTTATTCCTCTTCCTAATCTAACATGGAAGGCTCATAGAGTTTTAGATTCTCTACATTCACAACTGAGCAAATGTGCATACATGGTGGTAAACTAAGTCAATAGGAATTATCACCCACCTTTTCCATTATCTGAATGGACCATACCATAGAGCCTTGATTTTCTTACTAGGCCCCTGTAGCCTCTCCTTGTTCAATTATAGCCATACTCTGTCTCCCACCTTGAAAAATTTCTCTGTATTATGATGATCATGCCTAGTCTTATATTTGTCTTGTGACTTCTGTAATGTATCGTGTACCTGTGTATGGATCTACATGATCTTATCTATAATTTTTGCATCCCTCAAGGCATTTCCTGTAATATATTACCTCACTCTTCCTTGTTTCCCATATGTAATGTCTAAAGGTGAAGGCATAAAATATCCAAAGAAAGTTGTTGGGTAGCGGATCCCCCCCATAGCAAGGTTTTGGGGCTTAAAACCCTAGTTTTGATCATTGTAATGTAAAGACCCCGCAAAATGTGGGTGCAGAGCGTGAGAGCCTAGGATTGTCCACCCTAAAATAATGTAATTTAATATAGAATGTGTCGGCCTACCCATGGTCCGGGGACCATGGTATTGTATAAATAGAGCGAGGCTCTAAGTGTAGAAGGCAGTTTTTTAGCTTTAAGAAGTAATATGGGTTCTGATTAAGGGATTAATCTCTGAGTCTGTAAGTCTGAGTCTTGGGATGTAGTAGTAGGAAGAGGCTCTGTAGTTGTGTGCGCAGAGGCTTGGTAAAGTCCGCAGTTGTGTGTGTGGACCCCTGCAACTAAGTGCGCAGGGCAAATTTGGGATTGTATCTGAACAAAGGATTAATAAAAGATAAGTTGATTCTGGAATATTGTGCATTTGCTCATAGATCTATGTGTTTATGCTTCTGTTATGTTTATGTTTTATGATTATGCGCACTTGGTATGAATGTTGAATGGTTAATAAGAATATTGGGTACACACAAATAAGTCAAGATCTATGATAATAACATAGTGAAGATCAAAGATCTAGATAGCACATTTTCACACTCTTTATAGAGCTGTGAAGAAGCAATCGCACTAGTCGCGAAGGTTAGGCAGCTGCTCGGAGCAGCGCGGGTGCACAGGTTGGGCTTGAGAACTTCCTAAGACCTCATCAAGACATACCTAGGGTGCGAAAACCTAGTTCCAGCACCCTCCCATACTACCTCGGGTGAGACCTCAGTTCACGCACCACGAACTGTTGCCGAAAGGGCCGGTAGTTTCGGGATTTGTTTGGCTAAATCATTTCTGAACCTGGGTCAGGCTCCCTCAAGCCAACAAATGGTTCCGTTGCTGGGACCAGGATCTACCTAAGGGATGTCTGATGTCATGCCATTAGAAACCTACGAAGGAAGAAATTGAAGAGTGGTTAGATAAAAATCTTCACGAGTTCGTGACACAGGAAAACATAACTCCACAGATATCCGAGAAGAGGTGGCTGGATCGCTACGTATATATGGAAATCTACGAGATCTTTTTCACGTCCTGCCCTTTGGAACTGTATGAGTGGATCATGAGGTTAGCCGACAGCTAGGGAAGGTACAAGCTCGATCAACCGATAGTGTGGACTCCAGAGTTAGTGCACAGACTAGAGGCATTAGAAGATAAGATCACATGAGCTATGGACCATTGGCTCGACTGGGTAATAGGAGGGTTTATCACTAAATTTGCGATGACACAACTATGAGCTATAATGAGGCAGAAAGACACTTTCTCAAGGGACCACGAGGTAAGTACATCAAATCTTTGAATACCTGGATTAAGATGTTGTTATGTGAAAAATGGGTGATGCGAATACATTAATATTTCGAATGACATGGAGCAAAAAGGTCTACAGAGGTAGCGGGGAATTAGGAAATAATCCCTTAATTTCACCTTCGTGAGAGAGTGAGGAAGAGCTCGTTTGGGTCTCTTCGAGGAGTGCGGTCAATTTGATAAGGTAGCACATTCCACAGTTACCATCTCCACTTACGCCACCACTCATGTCACCTCCTTCACTTCCATCTTCACCCACACCACCTCCACCAAACCAACAGTTTAGTATGGCGAGCATGATTAAGCTACCCGTATTCAGAGGAGTAGGAAATGAGGACCCAGATCAGTTCTGGTTCGTGGTAAGAGCAGTGTGGGAAGCACAAGGGGTTATGGATAATAACATTAAGAAGGCTACATTGGTAAGTGCGTTGTGGGATCACGCATTGACGTGGTATATCAAGCACTCAAACGATCACCCAAATGCAGGAATAGTGGAGATCTAGAATGCAGTGAACAGAGAATTTAGCCAGCCAAAATCAGAGACGCGGTCAATCATCGGATTTAAGGAGATCACGATGCTTCCAAGCGATACCCCATGGGATTTGGATTAGCAGCAAAATAGTACAATTCGCGAGGCTAATATGCCGCTAACGAATGCGCAGCACCATGCGTGGTTTGTGGTGTCTTTGACACCCCACCTGAGGATGGTGCTGTCACAACAGAAGCTTTCAACCCACGCCGAAGCATTGGAAATGGCGATGAGGTTGCATGAAACACCGATATAGGATCCAGGGCTAAGAGTTCAACAGATTCACGCGCAGTTATAGAATCTCTACCTGGAAATGCATAGCTTGAAGCAGGATAGGGCACTGCGGCCGGAGGCGCGTGAGGAAGTGTGGTGTATAAAATGTAAAGGCCAGGGCCACGATAAGGATCACTGTCTGGTATTCGTGAACTACTTGGCAGGAGGGGGGCCAATGCCATTGAGACTGGAGGCACAAGTAGGGCCGAGTGCGACACCCCCGCTATGGTGCGTGATCTGTCAGATTGGAGGAAAACACACAACGGACAATTGTCATATGTTGCAGAAGTATACACAGACTCCGCAGCAGTTGTTTTGTAATTTTTGTAGGTCAGTGGGCCACGACGAGCGTACATGTCGCAGCTACGAGTTGATGATGGAATGGACCCCAGCCTATAGAATGCAAACAGAAACACGAGGCCTCGACCCAGCTGTAGGGATGGCGCGTGCTAGATTTCAGGGGCGAGGTCGAGGACGAGGAGGGATGGGCCCAAGAAGGGGCTGCTGACAATTAATTTGTTACAATTGTAGAGGACCGGGGCACTACGCCCATGATTGTACCAACCCAATGAGAATATCTTATTCATACTGTGCTCAATTTGATCATGAAGCAATGGATTTTCCTATGTTGATCACACAAATGCGTGAGAAAGGAGTACTTTAGCCTACTCTACCTCAAAATATTCAAATGATGAGGTATGAACTACGCAAAGAAGACCCAAATGTGAATATGGTGCTCAGAAGCAGCGCGACCATAGGGGAAGATAAGGGTAAGCAGCCCAAAGAATATACATGGGTTCGCAAGGCTCCTATAAAGGAACCGAAGTTTGACTTGGAACACGCAAAGGAGACGTTTATGGAAGCTAAGAAGAGCTTCGCGGAGGCCTCTACTTCAGGTAGTAAGGATTAACCAGAGCCAGGAATGGATCCTTCTATGCTTACTACCTTTTTAGAGACATGCATGAAACTGTTGCGTGACAATAGGGCAGTTAAAGGACTACAAGAGATGATCACTAGGTGCGTAGGGTCAGGTGAACTGTGCATAGTCGGAAACTGGGAAATCATACATTGTGCACTGGAAGGGAGATGAGGTTGACGACACAGATTGGTGAATACAAAATGGATCAGGTAATCTTAGCCCTGGGGTTCGACGTGAATGTGTTACCTAAGCAGAGATGGGAATGCATGGACAGGCGTGCATTACAGTGGTCCTCTATTCAATTACGAATGGCGAACCAACATAAGATTTTTCCCATGGGGAGGTTGCAAGGCGTAACAGTTGATATCAAAGGCGCAAGCACGCAGATGGACTTTGAAGTGATAGAGAATGTTGATGACACCAATCCTTATCCCATGTTTCTAGGAATAGACTGGGCCACTGATATGAATGGAGTCATCAACCTGAAGAAGCGGAAGATGATATTCGAGAAAAAGTCCCTACACATGGTAGTTCTGTTAGATCCAGCTGAAGGAATGCACTACATTGAACCTGTGTGTGACGATGACAGTGACAATGAGCTAGATTGCATTTACCAGATAACGGCGCAAGATTAGGATCGAGTGAACCCGACTGCAGATGGGAGAATATTGTGGGAATGCGACAGTTCTTGTACTTCAGATTCAGATGAAGAAGCAAAACGCTGGCAGAACTGGTTGCACAAAGTGACAACACTGAATTGCAACATGATGATCAGATCATTGTGGTGTGTGACGATGGAAGCAAGGGAACTGCCAACATATGATGGGGTAACAGCGGTGGATGAATTCTTAGACAAATTTGAAAGTGCAGTACTGGAACAACAGCAGTACAGTGCGCTGAAATGGGCGTTGCGTGCAACACCCACACAGTGGTGGAGTACACATTAGAAGACTATTGGAAATTGGTGCGAATGTAGAAGATGGATGTGCTTACAGTTTGAAATCCCCCAGCATCGAACAAGAGTCGGGCAGGCAGGACGACACAGTTTGTGTGCCCACCTGTGTCGATGAGTGTAGACGGGTGCTATGCAAGAACATCCCAGAATAAGGATCGACATTCGAACAAGCTGCAACAGCAAGAAATGCACTGCGTGCCAAAAACATTCCACATAGAAGCACTCAAGAGGATACGCGTCACTTGGAATGAGGTTCACCAGGCTAGACGAACTAATTGGGACCAGCCTATACCAGCGGTTCGATGGGCCTCTAGGGCCATGTACAAGACTCTGAGTGCGGAAATGATCCTAAAGATGATGGGCAGAGTTGGGGCCATAGGTTTGGGAGGAAGGAATCCTCGCATAAGTGGAATGAGTCGTAAGGACCAGGACAAAGGAATTTTTCCACCACATGGGACCAAACATATGTAGATTCAAGAAGCCATTCGCCAAGGGCACTTGAAAATTTGCGAACTCGAAGAAGATCGAGTACAACTGAGGAAGAAAAGCAGGATATTGGATGAAGAAATCAACAAGCTAGAAACTGAAATTACACAGGGAGGCCACGCCGAAAAACTAAGCCTGACAGAACAAAAAGTAGGCAGCCACACTACCGCATTAGAAGGATTTGGGGTTTTGCTACCATGGCTGTGGCTGCACCTCACTGGACAAAGGGAATGGGGTCACGCACCATGTAAAGGAGAACGCAAATCACTGACTGACATTAGGGTAATTGTGGGGTACTCGCGGACTAATATGGAAGGTGCAGGGAAGCCTCACACAAGCAGAGTAACCACCTAACTAATCGTAGAAAGCACAGTCTTAGCACTCCAAGAAGTTGGAAGAGAGCGTGGGATTATAAAAAAGTCTATAGGGGAGCTATGCGACATGGAAGTTGCACACAGGATCAGTATGACGCACGGGTTGTGTACACGCATAGGGGGCCACACTGTCGCTTAGGTATACTGGGAAGTGACTGTTGGGGTCACTGTTCATGACAAGATAGCTCATTTAAGACAACAAGGAGTGGGCAGTAGGAAACTAAGACAAGGCGTCAGAACTCGATTTGAAACGATATGCTGCCAAAATGGCATTAATGATCCAGAAGAGGGGGAAATAGTCGAATTTGAATTTCAGCAGGCCTATAAATCCTAGATGGTCCTCCATTGAACAACCCTTGGCATCTTGAGAGTTTAGTTATTGAGTATGGACTTTACGGCTTTAGAGGCTTTGAAAGCAAGTTCATCATTTGAAGCATTGCCGAAAGAGACATAGGACCTTCTTAGCAGAGCAATGTCGACCACCAAGGAAGCCACACCGAGCCCTATGTCACCGGTGGGGGATGCGTTAGAAATCCCAAAATCGCCCCGAACGCCGAGGACTAAAAAGGACCCATTGGGAGCAGGACTGGTCCGTATGTCTCCGTGCAACCCGCAATTTGGTAAGCTATCTATGGAGGATAAGGGCAAAATAGTTAATGTTGAGAGCGATGACGAGGAGGAGGATTTCCAAGCATTCATAGAAGAGATTGAACCTGAGGTAAAAATGGAGGAAGACATCTCGCCAATACACGCCCCAACAAAGCTGCCCAAGTATGTCCCTCCATGGAAAGGGAGGCTAAAGGTACCTAAATATTTGGATACCATTAAAAGTGCACTCAAAACCTCATTCCTCCCTGAGGGAATTCTATTTGAAGGTTTAGCTGTGGGCCGTTTACCCATGATGAAGTTTGAAGACTGGGACCTCATGGATAGTGAAAAGTTCCCTCATTTGGAAACTAGCCAACTGATGAAACAAAGCAAGGAGGGGGTAGTTATAGAGCTGTAGCCATGGAAATGGTTGCACGAGGTGGAGGAGGCCGGGCTACTCCACCTCCTATGGATTCCACACTTTCATCGAGCACCAATTATGATATTTGTAATCAAGCGACTACTTTGCCTAGTGCACGATGGGTACTTGTGGCTGGAGGAGCCCATTCACATCACGACGAAGCTTATTCATAAGATTTCTCAGCTTCCCTGTACGGGAAGGGACCCCACGGAAGTAGTTGGCACAAGTAGAGACTTGGCGATTGCAGAGGCCATGAAAAAGAAATATAAATTGGAGAAGAAGAAGAGGGGTTACGTTATTACTAGCATTCAAAACAGAGGAGTCCAAGTCACTACCCAGTTGCTGGCAGGAAAAGTGATGAGAAAATGTTGGGGCAATGAGGTACTATCAATGGTCATCGCACTAGCCAAAAATGCATAGAAGGGGTACAGTTCAACTGGGTGCAATTCCTCTGCGAGGAGTTCCTGACGAACTGCAAGGAGGCCCAGGAGCAAGGTAAGACCTTCCACTATGCTTGGTTTCTCTTATCCATCCTGTTGGTGGTAGGAGAATTGCCTGAGGATAGTCAGTTTCCTCCCCTTGAACAGGACTTTCCAGAGGCAGCAAAATACGCGTTGCTCTGGGCAATAAGACACGCCATGTGCATCTGCGAGATCAAGATCTTCTGGATACTCATGGATGCGACCATACGGTTGGGGACCAACAAGTGTCTATACCTATCCCCCTCAGTATACGACAGTCTGTAGAGCTTTGCAGACTTTAAAGCCAATATGCACAATGTCTATATCAGGGCGTGGAAGGATCTAGAACAGAAATGGATGCCACTCCCCTTCATCGCAATTGATGATGTTGTTTTCGTAGTTCTCGACTCATGGCCACCGGAATGGCATGCACTAGATTTGGAGGTGCGTGATGAGATAGCGATTCAAAAACAAAAGGATGTCACCAAGTTACTAGCACAATAGAAGTGGAACGAGAAGCTAGCTACAGAAGTATGGGCTTCCCGTGAGGCAGCGAAGGCCACCAGGTAAAAGGCAACAGCAACACCAGCATCTAAGGCCACCACGATGCAGGAAGGAAGAGGCCCGAAACTGACCACAGGACAAGGGACAGATGACACAGCGGCAGGCGCGGACCCACACACATCATCAACACAGCTAAAGCAGTCGCATAGTATGGAATGGATAGGGCCCCAGAAAAATAACAAGGCTTCCAAACTAGATGGGGAACCTATTACAATGACCGAGGGTGACCTATAAGACATCGATGACACAGTTCGTGAGGTCACCATGGAGGCGCTCTAGGAAGCAATGACAGAGTAGCAGAATGTGTTGGGGGCACTCAGGGCGCAGCTCTAGGAACTTCAGGTGTGGCCCCTACAGCAGGGAACAGTAGCCACAGGTACATCAGCGACAAAGCAATCAATGCATGCCAAAATGGCTAATACCTTCACACTGCCGAAAGGAGCACTAATAGTAGACAACACGGAGGACCAAGCCATGGTAGGTCGGCTCAAGGGACTTGGCCTAAACTTGGCTGCCCTTCCACAAGAGATATTATACTAGCTGCAGGATGGAGTGATGACAGAGTTCCACGCCAGAGAAGGACACACAGTATAGATGCTCAGTGAACAATGAATCAACATCGAGCAACTGAGCCTCCAACGCAATGAAGCGGTTACGCAGACTCAGTAGTTGGAGAAAATCATCGAGGAAGCATGTCTTTGCATCCCTGAGCTAGAGATTGTGACAGACTTAACAGTAGGTATGCAGATCCACAAATTGTCCAGTGGATTCCGTGACACCAAGGAGGAAGCAACAAGGATATAGCTAGACCTCAACCTGTAGATCATGGAACTGCTGCTGAAGGCACAACCCTCTACACCCCCGAAAGTCAGAGAGCAGTGACACCACGCAATTCAATCAGGGTTAGAAGCAATATAGCGAGCCATACAGGATTGCACAAGCTTGTTAGATTAGTCACTCTTCACCCTCACTTCACTGCAGGAAGACCCAACACTACATCGTGTAGAGACAGAAGCACAGGAGTTATAGTAGGCCTATGACAGTGTTCGAGGGACTACGCAGACGGTCGCCCTTACTTAGCGACTAGCCAAGATGAGGGAGGCCCAGGCTCTGAAGGAATAGGTGGATGCTGCACGTCAGAAAGAAACAATGCTTAAAACAAGCATCTAGCCTTGGCTCGAGGAAGCATTCACGGTCATTGCCAAGATCGAGGGTGTTTCCGGTAAAACTAGTGTCCATTCAGAGTTGCTAGTCCCACTAAGATGGGTAGCTATCTTAGAAACAAACAATTCAAAGTAACTTGTGTTTTCCTTTATGAGAGATAGATGAGAGAGAAGCAGAGAGTACCAAGCTCAGTCTTTTGCTTAGCTCCTTGCTTGTTTCCTCTCTCCTTTGATAGAGCTTCGCCACTCCTTTCTCATTTGTCCCGCTTCAAAGAACACCTGTAGAGTCAAAGAAGCAAAATACCATCAAAGCATAGAGATCTATAACCATAAACAATGTAGAATTAGATGTACATTAACCATACAAATGCATACACAAATACAAGATTCAGAAATATACAAGTATATGGAGGAAAACTAAATAGCTTTATTGATAGAAGTAGTAGATGAGAGGATTACAACCCACCTATCTAATCCAGCATCATCCTCCCAGCATGAAAGCCCTATTCACATCATGAAAAACAAGATCACTCAACAATACAATGTCTCAAAGAGAAACCAACAGCACTTCCTTACAAATTACAAAATTCCAACCTCTGGATCTCTGGGATGAGGGATCCATATATAGATATCTACAGGGGAGTGAGTCAGCTTCTAGGATTTTGATTAGTGTCATTTCACTGATAATTCTTGGTTCCACTTGGAGATTTCATGATCTCTTACTCATCACTGGGCGAATTCAGAGAGACAAGTGTCATATGAGCAGTTTCTAGAAGATTCTCTGAGTTTCCACCTAGCAAACTGCCTCTGCCATTTATCTGCTCTAGCTCATTACACCCTACAGAAGGGATTTTTAGTATCCATCACACCCTTTGTGTGTAGCAGGTGGGATGCATCGCACCCTCAGCATGGAGCAGTCTGTATGGTCCAGTTTTGACCAGTTCTGAGCAATTTTTCAGGGAGAACTTCTGGGAAATGGTGTAATCAACTGACCTTGATCCTTTAGGGTATGAAACAACACTTTTAGGGGTTTGAGAGCCCTTGGTTTATCGACATATGTGATTGGGGTTACAGTGCCAAAATATGTCTATAACAGTTGCCCCCTAAAGCATGAGGTCGTAAATCTTTTGATGTCAGGTGAAATGCTTTATCATGAGGATCCGAGGTTTTTCGAACTGGAAGGTGACCTATAATAAGATACAATTACAATACATTATCTTCATAATATTTTCATGATCTAGCTGAGGCGGGCATTCCCATGCTCCGCTTTATAAATTCGTTTTGATGTACATAGGACAGACAACCATCTGTGTGGCAGACTGATGATTCTGGTAGAGCCATCATCCCTTAGCTTGGATGATTATCTGTGCAGCTATGGAGTACATTTGATGTTTTTATTTTCCTGAATATATCGCAGCTCGGATGGATGAAACTAGATCCTGGGTCTTCAAACTCGTTCAATCTTCACCCGATGTATAAGTCGATCCATGTGAAAAGATGTTCGGGTGTCGAACATGGAAAGACATTGCATGATTACGAGCCAATGATGTAAGCAGTTAACAGGTGCGAGAGGAATCACCAATAATGATAATGACCCTCAAGGTACTACAATACAATTCACGTGGTGTGAATATATGAGTCAATGTCGAACACCACATAAAATCTTTCAGTCGAAGGCCATTGATGTAAACTTGTCACCGGAAGTGAGAAACTTGCCATTGAGGCTTGCAAGCTTCAAAGTACTGAAAGGGTTGTTCCTAAGTCGACTTCTTGGATAATGAGCTGATGTCGACAAGAAGTGACCCATCGTAGGAGGGCCTTAATGAATCCCACATCTACGACATGGAACAGAGCAAATGATTTTGTGGAGGTGAAAACGATCTGATGATATAAGGTTCAGGGTGGCGGTCATGAAAAATGGAGTGCGAAGGTATTGCAGTGGATGAGGTGTTAGCTAGGTTGGTGAATTCTCTGAGTGACTTCTCTTGAAAATATCAGTGAAACTGGAATGGATTGGTAGCATTAACCCCAAAATGGATGGTACGGAGGACTAATGGTGATATGGCCGGTGAACGGAATAACCCAACCTAACTCAATCATGGTGATGGAGTGAAAGTGTCATGTTCAAGAGTGACCTGCTACCAATGAAGTTCTTCAAGTTTTCTTCCCTTTTTCCCTAGTCATTACTAACCAGCACCTCTTTATTTTTTTCAAGCTTGAGGAGGATAACATATGCTTGTTCTATAATTTTCCCTTCAGGCAAACTTGTCGCTATGTTTTAGCGAGCCTAGCGACAGTGAAACTCAATCTTGTCTGTATGGACAAGTTTGTCGCTATTGTTCTAACGATTTTAACGACAAAGATAACTCAGTCCTTTTCAATTTTATAGAGTCTGAAAATTGACAGAAAGGAAGCTCCATTAGTCATTTTTCGTAGGATAATCCCTTAAGTTCGAAAAAGTATAAAATAATATGAAAGGGATGACTTTTCCGATCACTTTAGCGAGCCGAAAAAGACAAGCGCTCGATCTTTTTGTGTAATGATCCCTGAGGTACAAAAATATTAAAATATAGAGGAGGGATGGCACTTCCAATCACTTTAATGAGCTGGAGAGGCCCATTGCTTGGCAATCTTTTCATATTTTACGAGTCTAAAAAGAGCTTAAAGGAGACTCATTTTTTGAGGAACGAGTGATGTTTTCGGATAGCAACTGGTTCCAGGTAAGTTTGGAACTTTTCAATTACGGAAGTATAAAGAAGGTGGCTAATGGAATCACTCGTCGTAGCTATTCCTAAAAAGGGTAAACAATCAAGTGGAGGCGTATGATCGGCTAAAAAGGTGGAGGTGATGGTAAGAACACGACCAAGGCTCAAAAGCTGATAGCAATGTGATCACAAAGGTTATTTACCGAAGGTGGGTTCATTTTTTAATGAGCTTGAACTCTGGTGGAACACATGCCCATTGCTAGGTTTATTTTTTAATGAGCTTGAACTTCGCGGAAACGTGCTCATTGCTAGGTTTATTTTTTAATGAGCTTGAACTTCGCGGAAATGTGCTCATGCCAGTCATATATTAAGGATGTCTCTCATCAGTAGGTTCATTTTTTAGGGAGCTTGCCCCATGCAAAACTTTGCTCTGGAGCCTTTTGTATGAGAGCTAGGAATGACTAACTACTGTCCTAAGGGTTAATGAACTACTAAGGTTAGGTAGGATAGTTTCTCGACGGGAAACATTTCCTTTACTTTGTCATTGCCGCTGGTCCCGACAAAGGTGAATGGTGGATCAAACCAATCACCTAACTTAAGTAGCTGAAGTTAGTAAAAAACTATGGGGTTAGAGTTACGTTGCTCACTTTTCACTTGTGTAAAAAAGGTTTTCATGCCCCCAAGTATAAAGAGAAGTAGAGTTTCCAGGTTACCATATGGAAGTTCTTGCATTAAAGCAAGGTTGTTTCATCCATGTAGCAGCCAAAACACTTCCTTGGCTTTGTCCATTGAAATAGACAAAGGTGAATGGTGGGAGCTTCCAATCACATAACCTTCGTCGAGGAAACCTTATTCCAGACTGATCCCATTTTCCTAAATGGACAAGTGTGTCAGATTGGTCATATATCCTACGAAGAAACCTACCTTATATCTGGGGTTTTCCTGTCGAAGCAGACCAGGGCGCATGACCCCTGGGTTCATCACATTCACCAAATCACTCGTGATCATCAGGTGGACGGACTAGAGGTTGATGAGACATTCCTTGTGCAAAAACACCATTTAGGGATGGCATTTGACTAGGAGCCATGTTTGAATAGGGGAATGAAAGTTGGTCAATGAGCTGGACCATTCTGCCTTCATACGGGAAACACATCACCCGAAAGAGTGAGGAAACAATAGCTCCCATGTTGTAAACATAGTCACGCCCAAGGAGTAGATTGTAATCTAGAGGCCCTTGGACTACCATCACGTTCAGATGAATGGTTTTCCATCTCAAAGTTATAGGAAAATTTGGAAGCATCCCTAACGGTCGACTAGTTCCTTTATTGAAGCCTGACAGATTTCGAATCTCAGGCAAAAGCGATGGTGAACCAAGTGCTTTCCAAGCAGTTGAGGAAAGGATACTCACAGAAGCCCCTTCATCTATGATAGTACTAGCCATGATCATTTTGTAAGCTTGTACTATGATTCGGAATGGTACATTAGATGGTAGGCGGGGTCTCGCTAGTAGATTCCAATCAAAGGAAATGACTAGATTGCTTCGAGGAGAGACCGAATGAACAGCCAGATGAATCTCTTGAACTGAGGAACTTCCTTCTTGTGGTAGAGGAATGAGTAGATTGCCCCCCTGTTCATCGGATTCTATGTTAACAAAAAGAATTTGAATGGTGTCGTTCTCATTCTCTTTGGAGACTGTATCATCTAAAGGTGGACTTTCTGAAGACAAAATTGGGTCGACTACTGTCTCGACCTATTGACTTTGGTTCGGTGTGGACTCAGAGAGTTTATCTTCAATTATAGGCATTTCAACTAGCGATGGACTTGGCAAGAGTTTCTTGTATCCAGGAAGAAGTCGATGTTGTGAAGCAAGACGGTTATCCAAGACTCTTTTAGCTTCATCCAGGAAAGGGCAATGGTGGAGGACATGATCGCCTTCACATAACCTACAAAGAAACTTAGATCTTCCTTTTTTCCCATTGACTTCATTTTCACTAGTTGACGGTGTACTCTCAACATGATTGACAGAGGTTGAAGACACCGGATTGTGCAAGCAGGGAGACTAGTCTCTCAAGATCCGTGGGATGCAGGGAAAATCTCGATGATAGTGGTATCCTTTGCAAATGACACATGGAGATTTGGGTTTGGATGGTGCAGTGTGTGGATTTTCGCCAGACAATGCATGGTTGCCCCCTTTTGTCGTTGGCTTCTTCTTCTTCTTCTCCTTCCCTTTCTTCTTCTTCTCAGTTACTTGGTTTTTAGTGTTACTAGTTTCATCAAGTGAAGAAGAAGAAGGAGAGGGAGAAATAAACGAAGTGGAAGGTGGGGGAGCAACTTCAGTCTCATCTGGTTGCTGATTTGATCACTGAGGATTTACGGTGTTTTGAACAACAGAGGTTGAGAATAGTCATACTGGCAGGCCAATTGTGAGTCCTGGAAGGGACAACGTAGCCATGTGTGGAGCACCAATATCTCCCCAAGAGGAGAAAGGACTAGGATTCCCCCAAGGGGAAATCCTTGATTGGTGGACTCCATTTTCTCAACCTAAGACCAACGAGGGAACAGTGATGTTATTTCGAATAAAATAAATTTTATGACGCTTTGACACAACTTGCTTTTTCAATTTTTAAGAGTCGAGAAAAATCTAAAGATGACTCTAGCTACCTTCGATTTTTAATGAGCCTGAAGTGACAAGTGCTCAGCTGGACCTTTTCTTTTAAGGAGTCTGAAAAGGAACAAAAGTGACGACTCTGGAAATCTAGACAGAGGGATTACCAAACCAATCGCAAAACTACAATATACACATCGGTGGTAAATTATTGAGAAATTACCGAGGATTTAACGTACAACAGTCAATCTTCCCAAATGCTTTGTTTATTGCATTGTGATCGATAGGGCGGCAGACATAGATTCCTAAGGATAAAGGATATCAGCCTATTGTGGCCTCCCAATATATACTTGACAGTATGTGGGAGCACAATTCCGTACTGGCACTTGTCGTATCAAAGAGGAGGAATCACCTAACCTATGATGAAAACGATAGTTACCAGGCTTTACGACGCCGGAATACGTCTCTAGCCTAGACTTCTAGATGTTGTGTGTTAGGTTCCAAAGCATTTTTATGTTCATTGAGGTTTATTTTATAGTTGATATTTCTTAAGAAGTTTGACTTTCAAGGTTCACCGCGTGATGTAGATGTAAAACTCCTAAATATGCAATCTAAAATGATAAACAATGGTCTATTTCCTTTTAGCAATGAAAATCCTAGCTACTAAGGAAAGAAAAATATGATTCTTTCAACATAGAGCAGAGAGCACACACTAAATGCACTTTTCCTAAATCAATTTCCGCATGCAGTCTAAATGAAAATGCACATGCATGTATTTTTTTTTTAGTTCTCTTAATGTGAGAATGAAAAAAAGAAAACTAAATACAAATCTGAAATATTTTTCTTCAAAGCGACACTTTAACAATTTCTTTTCCAAAAAAAACGAAAGTAAGACTAAGACGACACTTTCTCTTTCGAATGGAAAATTGTTTTCGACACTTCAAAGAATTGATAATTCAAATCAAATATAAGGGTAAAAGTGTAATTGACTATCCAAAAGAGGAAGACTTTACGACACTCTTTTTCTTGACTAAAAATGATGTTTGCGACACTTTCGAATCAAAAGACGACAGTTCGATTAAGCTACTGTTTGCAAAGGAGGACTGTAAATGATGAAAAATACATAAAAAACATTCACAATTCCTTATCAATGGAGGCTGAATAATGTGAAGGAAGAAGGTTTCAACAGTGATATACTGATCATGGACAGCAAAACTACTGAATAGAGCTGAAAACAATGAAGAAAAAACCAAAATCTGGAGGCAGAAACAGTCTCATTCAATCATCGCACCTATCCATAAGGAAAATAGGGATGCATCTCACCTATAGCACATGGGAGGTGTGATGCATCCAGACTGCCAATGGGAGACAGTGCGATGGTCCAAGGACAAGACTGAGCTTGGTTTTCACCCACAGTTTTCAGCAAAGTTCAGGGATTTAGGACAAGCTTATGATAGACAGTAAACACAAAGTATAGGGGCTGATCTAATGAGGTTATTGAGCTACCACTAGGGCACTTAGGATGTTTGCAAGTCAGATGTTCAATTCATAAACCAACCTGAAGATTAACTGAAGCAGCGTTGATCTACTTTGCAGTTGCTTAGCAAAAGTAGTTCGAAGGCTAGCTGGCTTAACTTGAGGCTCTGTCTGTAGTTTATAAATCAAAGAACAATAACAAACAAACAAACTATCCGCTCCCCAGTGGAGTTGCCATTTTGTTTCTGGGAAAACTAGTGTCCATTCAAAGCTGCTAGTCCCACTAAGACAGATAGCTATCTTAGAAACAAATAATTCAAAGTATCTTGTGTTTTCCTTTATGAGAGATAGATGAGAGAGAAGTAGAGAGTACCAACCTTAGTCTTTCGCTTGGCTCCTTGCTTGTTTCCTCTCTCCTTTGATAGAGCTTCACCACTACTTTCTCACTTGTCCCACTTCAATGAACACCTGTAGAGTCAAAGCAGCAAAATACCATCAAAGCATAGAGATCTATAACCATAAACAATGTAGAATTAGATGTACATTAACCATACAAATGCATACACAAATACAAGATTCAGAAATATACAAGTATGTGGAAGAAAACTCAAATAGCTTTATTGATAGAAGTAGTAGAAGAGAGGATTACAACCCAGCTATCTGATCCAGCATCATCCTCCTAGAATGAAAGCCCTCTTCACCTCATGAAAAGCAAGATCATCCAACAATACAATGTCTCAAAGAGAAACCAACAACACTTCCTTACAAATTACAAAATTCTAGCCTTTGGATCTCTGGGATGAGGGATCCATATATAGATATCTGTAGGGGAGTGAGTCAGCATTTCGGATTTTGATTAGTGTCATTTCACTGATATTTCTTGGTTCCACTTGGAGATTTCATGATCTCTTACTCATCCCTGGGCGAATTCAGAGAGGCAAGTGTCATATGAGCAGTTTCTAGAAGATTCTCTAAGTTTCCACCTAGCAAACTGCCTCTGCCATTTGTCTGCTCTTGCTCATCGTGCCCCATAGAAGGGCTTTTCAGTATGCATCACACCCTTTGTGTGTAGCAGGTGGGATGCATCGCACCCTCAGCATGGAGCAGTCTGTATGGTCCAGTTTTGACCAGTTCTGAGCAATTTTTCAGGGAGAACTTCTAGGAAATTATGTAATCAGCTGACCTTGATCCCTTAGGGTATGAAACAACACTTTTAGGGTTTTGAGAGCCCTTGGTTTATCGACATATGTGATTGGGGTTGAAGTGCCCAAATGTGTCTATAACATAGGGCAAGCTAGCACAGATGCATGTCATTTATGCACTCAGGCAAGGAATTGCACCTGACAACAATTCATCAGAGAATCACACACAACTGATACAACGAACAGGGGAAAAATTTGCTCCAGACGTAAGTGAAGTGTAGAGGTTGCTGGATGGACTCCACGCGAAGATCACCATGTTAGTGTCAATGTCTTCACACTTCCATCGGTGATCAAAATTGCTCTTTTGCATGCATATTAGGTGTCTCATTCGATCAACTGCATTCCATTAGGTCATGGATCAACTGATGGTAGTGGTTTCATTTCAGTTTCCCTCATGTCATATACCTGCTGGCTTGTTCAAAATCTCTTTTTAGTCATTTATAGTCATTTCAATTCATTTCGTTCAGTTTAGGGTTTAGTTTCACTAGGTCTTAGGGTTTGTCATCATGGTCATCTGAAATTAAATAAAAAGGTCAGCAGGCACATGAGGAGGATAAAGACGTTCATAAAATCATAAATTTACTTCTGTTATGCTCAATAAAACTTTTTTACCTAAAAACTCTTTTTTGAGGTGAAAAAAGAGTTTTTTCCATTATTGTAAAAATTTCATGTAATTTAATTGTTTCTATATGTAATAAGTATTCAAAAGTTGTTCCTGGTGACCTGGTGACAAAGTCAACTCCCGCCATTACAAAAGTCAATGTATAAGTCCACCTGAAAAAAGGAAAAAGTCAGAATGTAAGTGAAACAGGGCATTTTGAAAAAGCTGGCCAAACATTAGAAAAGTGGGTCTTGGTTAGTGAAAAATTAAATGAGAAAGGATATAAAAGCCAATTTTTGTGTTTTATGTCTTCATTGTTGAAATTGAAGACCCAAAGGGAGAAATCACGATTTTGAGTAAAGAAGACAAAATAGGGGAAAAAATCGAGACAACTTTCTGGTGCTGCGCACCTGTGCCTTGGCACCACACACCTATTGTAGGTTTACTGTTGAAATTTGGTCTGGAGCTGTGCATTAAAAGTGCGCTGCGCACCTGTTCCTTAGTGCTGCACACCTGTTACAAGAGCCAAAATCGCCTTAAGACACCTCCAAACTTCCTAAAAACCAAATTGAGGACTGTTCCAAGTAAGTAGATCACTCCTCCTTGCTCAGGAAAGTTATGCTTGGTGGGTTGGATTTGTTTGGTTTCCTTTAGTGAAAACCCTAGCTAAATGGTTAACACAAACCCTAGCCTATTGCTAAATAATCTCTTGCAAATTATTAAAGGTCATTTTCTCTTCTTTCTCACTCCATTCATATCGAGTTTGTCAAATCCCATTCCCTCTCCCTAAATCATCAAAATTCACTCCCCAAGCCCCACTCTCATTTACCAAACCCTAGCCCTATACCCTATTCCCAAACCCTAACTCCCACATCCTACACTTTTTCTACATCAACTTCACTATCAAACCCTTATTTCATATTCATAACACCATTTACTCCCCTCATTTCCCAAAAGAAACCCTAATTCATATTCCTCAAGCATTCACTTCCATATACACACTGCTTACTTCCTATTTCAAAATCTCTTCATACTCATCTGCTTTCACTTCAAATTTCACAAGCATGGAGACAGATTCAGATTATGAGAGGGAAGAGGAAACTCTCAGTGATTCTTCCAAAGAAGCTCATGTGCCAAGAAAGCCACACAAAGGGGGAAAGATCATTCGGGACGAGCCCACCACTCTTACAGAATTGCTTGTTTGCCCTCTTGCTATAGCTAGCGTTAAACACCAGTCATGTTATCAGTTTTTTGAAGTGATAGAGAGGCTAAAATTTCATCATGAGCTTGCTAGGTTGTTTGTTATCCATCTCCACAATGGCCAGGTGAACCTTGCTAGTGTCTCTTTCACCTTGACACCTACCACCATTTCAGCAGCAACAGGCATCCCTAATGTAGGTGAACAGTGGAATAAGGGGCAGTATGTGGGCAAAGAACATTATGAGCCTTACATTAAGGCTAGATATCATAGGCAAATCAGCAGGGTTTTTCCTTTCAAATACTTGCAGAACACTTATGCTCCTCTCATGAAACTCATCATCAAGTATTTCACCTATGAAGGAAGGTTTTCCCGCCTATATACATATCATATCAGGTTGTTGATGCATTTCACAAGAGTAAGGATATGAATCTCCCTTACTTTATATGCAGGAATATTGAGAATATAGCTCACTATGTGCAAAGGAAACCTTTTCCTCAACAACTTAACAACATTTACCATTTCTCACTGATTAAAATTGTTGTCTTGCATCAGCTAAGCTTGCTGAACATATCATGGGATACCTTTATTGCCCATGAGATTTTCAAAAGTCCTCAGGTTATTCCATCAGTGCCTCAAGAGGAAGGAGGGCCATCAGGACAGCCAGGTGTTCATGAGACCGAAACTACAGGTGTGCCGGTGTTTGTCACCTATGAGAGAGGCACAAGGAGGCTTTTTGCTACTGCCAGGCGAGTACTATCTCTACCAGGGGTGGAAGGGGTCTCGTTTTCTTCACCAGACCACAGGAAAATGTTATCTTCACCGAGGGTGAAAGGGGCTTTGCCTTCTTTTCCAACTATATAGGTTGGCCAGCAGTCAAAGAGCAAGGACAAAGGGAAACAAAAGATGCATGAGGAGGTCCTTCCTGAAGGGGAGGACAAAGATTTTATTTTTATTGAGGAAGATGTCACTGATTTAGGCTATCAAAGCTCAAGACTCAAGGACATGATTATCAAAGAGAAGGAGGCTAAAATACAAGCCTTATCACTTAACCTTGAGAGGGCCAAATGGATCATCAACTTTCTTGAGCGGGGAAACAAGCAATTGACAGATAAGCAAACTATTATGGAGCTACAAATGATTAGGGAAAATAGGAAAAGGGAAAAGAAGAGAAAGATCAAGATGACCTCCCTTGAGCAAGAAATTGAGGATGACTGAAAATCATGGTTGGAAAGATCTAACATTCACCTTGAGAAGATGCTTGAGAAAGAAAACAAAGAGAAGAAAATGCTACGCCATATGGCCTATCACTACCTAACCCGGAACAAGATTTGCAAAACAAGGGTAAAGAGGCTAAAAGCCAAGCTAAAAATAGCTTTGAGGAGAAAAAAAGAGCAATATAAACTCAAGATATTGGCTGAAGCATCATTGTCTCATCAAAGCACTTAAAAAGGGTCATTCATGCCAAATTTCAAGAAATTTGGAGAAATTTTTGTCATTTTTGAAATTTTTAATGTGAAAAACAGGCTTTTCCAATAGGTGGCACTACGCTTTTGTTGGGGACACTTTCTTGCAAAAAAGTTTATATTTTTGGAATCAACATGGAAAAATGTGAAAGCTCAGAAATGGATAGGAATTTTGGACAAGTTCTAGGCCTCCAAAAGGGCAAAAAACACCCAAACAGTGCCCTCTCTACCACTTTTTTGCCACACACGAAGCAATCTTTGGAGAATCAATTTTTGGAGGGGCAAATGGACTCCAAATTCAGAAATTCAAGTTGTTCTAGAAAGTAGACTCATCAATATTTCCAATGAGCTATCCTACACTTTATTTGGACTCTAGTAGGCCTTCTAAAACTCGCCTAGAAAAAGTGATGCGCATTAAAATCTTGACACTCCACATTAAATGAATTTTGCAAGTTTTGCCTGATTTTCCAGATTTTTCCTAGTTTTCTTTGGAGACCACTTTTTCCTCATTTCTTGGTAAATGTAAGCATGGTAAATGATGAATTCAATGTAATATGGTTGAAAATCACTTCATAGGGTAGATACATCAAGTTCGAAGTGGTTTTGAGCTGTAATGAATTGGTTTCCTTGGGTTTAGAGGCAAGTTGTTCCACTACCTATATTCCTGTTCTTAGTTTAGATATGGTTGAAACCACCCCTTTTCTCATGGATTCGACCCTGATAGCTAGCTTGAGTAGTTTCCTTGCCTATATCATGTACTTTTTGATTCATTTGTAAAGGTTGGACTTTGGCAGAAGCATTGGACTCATTGAACATTTGTATCAGCAACTTGGCAAGGAATAAAACCAGGTTTCACAACTATTTTTGTGGGATTCTAGTGACAGTGAGTTTACGTATTGTTTCTTCTTTGTAATGAGTTTTTTCTGATGTTTTATATGTGTCCACATCTCTCTCTTTCTTCTAAACTAAATGAATCAAGGTGAATAGACAAAATACACTAAATTTAAATTGTTTTGTCTTGGAAATGCATTTGGTTTTCAATGTTTTCACTGTTTGAAGAGGATTCATAGTTTCTTATGCCCTCCTCAACTCCTCAGCTGTCTTAATCCACCATCTCAATCCATTTCTAATACATAAACTCTTGTCTACCTTGCCCCATAGGACATGACTGTATCCCTGAGTTGATTTCCCGTACCCAATCTGCCTTCTCCAATTGATCCAGCAACCAAAACCCAAAATCAAACAAAATTCCCTAATCTACTATACCTAGCCTAAAATCAGGATTCATTTCAGTCATCTCAAGCCCTAGTTGCCATATTCTAATTGAGATTGACAAGGAGAGAGCCCTCTCCGGACCTGGTAGGGCTAGCTACCAAGTTAAGCGTGGTTTGATGTTACCATAGACCAACCTTCCTTTAGCCTGAGGTAGATTTAGGCACTAACACACCGCACTAGTTGAGTGACTCAGGACGAGTCACGATGATTGTGTTGGGGGCCTGCTAGGTAGTGGATCCCACCATAGCAAGGTTTTGGGGCTTAAAACCTAAGTTTTGATCATTGTAATGTAAAGACCCCGCAAAATGCGGGCGCAGAGCGTGAGAGTCTAGGGTAGTTTGCCATAAAATAATGTAATTTAATATAGAATGTGTCGGCCTACCCATGGTCCATGGACCATGGGATTGTATAAATAGAGCGAGGCTCTAAGTGTAGAAGGTAGTTTTTTAGCTTTAAGAAGTAATATGGGTTTTGATTAAGGGATTAAGCTCTGAGTCTATAAGTCCAATTCTTGGGTTGTAGTAGTAGGAAGAGGCTCTACACCTTTGTGCGCAGAGGCTTGGTAAAGTTTGCAGTTGTGTGCACGGACCCCTACAACTGAGTGCGCAGGGTGGAGTTGGGATTGTATCTGAACAAAGGATTAATAAAAGATAAGTTGATTCTGGAATATTGTGCATTTTCTCATAGATCTATGTGTTTATGCTTCTGTTATGTTTATTCATTGCTTTATGGTTTTATGATTATGCATACTTGGTATGAATGTTGAATGGTTAATAAGAATATTGGGTACACACAAATAAGTCAAGATCTATGATAATAGCATAGTGAAGATCAAAGATCTAGATAGCACATCTTCACACTCTTTACAAAGTTGCGCGGAAGCAGTCGCACTAGTCGCTAAGGTTAGACGGTTGCACGGAGCAGTGCAGGCACACAGGTTGGGCTCAAGAACTTCCTGAGACCTCATCAAGACATCCCTAGGGTGAGGAAACCGCGGACTGTTGCCGAAAGGGCTAGTAGTTTTGGGATTTGTTAATCTAAATCATTTATGAACTTGGGTCAGGCCCCATCAAGCCAACAAAAATTTCATATGGGGAATTGCTTACAATAGAATAATGTTTTATATATACCATATTTTCATCCCAAGTTTTCAGATGCTTCTGGTTGTATCTTCTTAGAAGCAACACCAAAGTCTTGTTGACTACTTTTGTCTGCCAATATGTCTGTGGGTGGAATGTTGTATATCTCTTCAACTTTGTGTCCATATTCTCCCACAATGTAGTATAGAATGCACAGAGAAATCTTGTGTTCCTATATGAAATGATGCTTTTGGTATCCCAAAGTGCACCCAGACCCATCCAAAGAACAAGTTTTCTTCTTCTTTCCCACTGATGGATTTTTTACAAGGAATTAAAACACACATCTTGTTGAACCTATAAAATACCATGACTAAGTAGTCATGTCCCTTTCTAGTTGTTGGTAAACCTCCCACAAGGTCCATGGAAATATTCTCCCAAGGATGAGTGGGTATAGGTAAGGGGTGATATAGAACTTGTTTCCTCTTGCTAGTATTTTTGGTACAAAAAAACATGCATCCCCTTATGAACCTAGCTACTTTCTCTTGCATCTTGGGGCCAATACACATATCTATGCAAGTTGGCCACAATATTCCCTCACCAAAGTTCCCTGCAACCATAAAGGTGTGATCCTCTCTAATCAGCTACAATCACTCACCTTTAGGAAAAAATAGCTTATCCAATCTGTAGAGAAACCCATCCATGAGATAGTAGTCAAGGATGTTATCGTCATCATGCACATGAAACTGAATTTGCAACTTCTAAAACACCTCCCTAAAGTCCTCATCCTCTGAGTATGCCTCTTTATATGCATCATGGGTGATTGGGTCATTATGCATAAAAGTTACCAAAGTTGTGATCTTTGATATGGGTGGCCTTGAAAGCATGTCAAACAATTTGTTTGTGCTACCCTTCTTGTACTTAATCACTAAATGAAACAATTGTAGAAACCCCATCCACTTGTAATGCCTTGTCTTTTGTCGCTTACTCTAGGCGTATAGGTATTGTAGTGGCTGATGATATGTGTGGATTACTATTTCCTTTCCCATTAGATAGTGCTTCCACTTATTCATAGCTTGCACTAGGGCATAGAGCTCCTTGTCATAGGTAGGGTAGTTAGGAACCTCCCCATGGAATACTTTAGAATGATAGAATATTGGACTTCCTCCCTAGATCAAGATTTCTTCCATAACATACACACTTGAATTTGTCTCCACTTCAAAGGGATACTATAAGTTTGGTAATGTCAGAACTAATGCTTGATTGATCTTCTTCTTTAGCTCCTCAAAGGCCCTCTATTGATCCTTTTTTCATTGGAAAATCTTGCGAGTTGTGTTATGGCATGGAGTGGTGTTGCTGCTATTGAAAATGAGGCTATGGATTTCCTCAGGTACTGTGTTTCCCTAATGGAAATCCTGACCTCATAAACATTGGTAGGCACCAACCATTTCATGATGGCCTCCATCCTGGCAGGATCTATCATCAACTCTCCTCCACCTATCACATACCCTAGATACACCAAAGTCTGTTGTGCAAACTCACACTTCTTGAGATTTTCTATCAGTTGGTGCTTCTTTAATGTATCCAACACTTATGTCAAATGTGATATGTGATCCTTATAGATAGGACTATATACCAATATATAATCTAAATAGACAATAACAAATGAATCTATAAAAGGGTGCAACACATCCTTCATTAATATCATAAATGTAGCTGGTGCATTACATAGGCCAAATGGAATGACTAACCACTCATACAAAACTTGCCTGGTTTTGAAGGTAGTCTTCCAATAATCTTCTTCTTTGACTTGAACCTGCTTATATCTAGACTTTAAATTCAACTTGGTGAAGTGTTTTTATTGTTGTGACGGGTCCAATAGATCATATATCCTGGGAAGTGGGTACCTGTTCTTGAGTGTGAACTTGTTCAATGCCTTGTAGTATATACACGTCCATGAAGTCCCATCCTTTATTGGCACAATTATGATGGGTTACCCACATGGTGATTTACTCAGTCGAATGACACCCTGTTGCAGTAGCTCCTGCAATTTTTCCTTCACCTCACTTGATTCTATAATAGACTACCTATATAGCCCCATGTTTGGAAATGATGATTTTGTAAATATCTGGATCTCATGCTCCACATCCCTCTTAGGTGGAAACCCTTTAGGATCCTAGAACACATCCTTGTATGCATGTATCAAATCTTCCAATTGTTGTTTCTATTTCTTAGTACACACTTCTAGGGATGCCTTGCTTCTTATTGACTCTTGCACAAACTAGTTTTCTCTTAAAATCAATAAAACATACTTCTTTCTTGAGTTGATCAATTTCTTTGCGTGGTTGGAACTACCAGTGAAATTTTTGGATTTCCTTTGTGCATGTTAATGGTGAAAAAGTTTCCATCCTTGATGAGACAATATTGGTTGATTCTTCACATGAATATTACATCTCACATGTACATGTAATGACTCCCAAACACGACTACACATACATCAAGGGGAACCACATCTAGTTCTACTGCATGAATAATATCATCACTGGTGGAAACACTATTTTTTCACTTCTTTGTTACCTTCATATCTGCATCCTTATTTACCCATCCTAGTGGATATGGGCTTGGATTATCATGAACTTTCAATCCCAATTTCTTGACTAGATCCACTGTGATGAGATTCACCTGCAATCCTGAGTCAATTAGAGAATCAATATTTGTCTTACTTACTTGTATCTTTGTATAGAATATTTTGGTCATTCTTTCTATTCTTGTTGATGAAGGCTACTCATATTCAACTCCCTTTTCACTGATTTACAAAAGATATTCTCATCCATGTCCAACATGATTTTAACTTGGTTGCTTGAATTAGTGACCATGAGATTCTTCTTCTTATTGTCTTTCTTTTTTTCTTCGAGTTAAGGTATGGATGCAACTTCTAACACTTATCCTCTATACTGTTGGAAATAATACTGAGAGGGGGGGGGTGAATCAGTATTATCATATCAATATAACTTTTTCTCTTTCCATATTAAGATTCATATGTGATGCAACAAGTATATATCCATTAAACATATGATTCAGTTAGTTGATCTCTAATGAGTGCATCATAACATTATTAACCATATGAGCAGTAAACCAGAGCAGTAAAATAGAACAGATCATCACACACAAGAAGCACACATGAACACCATGATGTAAGGTGGAAACCCAATGTGGGTGAAAACCACCTGCTGCAAGTCATCTCAATCTTCTTTAATAAGAAATACCTTTTACAATAGTTCTGTACTGGTGCAGACTTATACCAGTACACAGGCTTCTACCTGCAGAAGGCTACAACCTTCTCTCGTTCTCCAGACTCTCCTGGAAGGGAGCTACAACCCCCTTTGTGCAGGCTGCTACCTGCTGAGATGCTCCAACCTTTACTTGTTTTCCAGCTGCTACTAGAAGGGAGCTACCACCTCTTTAGATCTTGTACTAGCTAAGATACTAGTACATAGGCGCCGATCTACAATCTTCTCTCCTCCAGGTACCACGTTTCATACATTTTCATACTGGATACTCCTGAAGAACAACACATAATCTGAAAGACCTCATTTCATCCAATTTTCATACTGGACCCATTAATATCATTGAAGCACATAATCAATCAATCTTCTGAATCACCCAATCACCAGATCAATACATATACAAGGATAATATGTGAGTTAGCAACCCGATCTAGTCCATTAGATCACATAAATATGAGTCATTATGATCCTGATCCATTATTAGATCTCATCCATCAACAAAATCAATCAAACCGAATATGTAGAATACTGACACCATTAAACAGTCATCAGAACACATCAACAACCTGAACCACATGTAACTTTAAACATCATAGCTCAAATGGTATACGCTACTACAATGAACCGAACCTGCATACATACGCGCTTTCACCAAAGCCAACCCGTGTACAAATCTATAAATATTCAGTCATGACTTGCAGCGATTTCAAACTTAAGTTATACCCAATTCAGATCATTACAAGCGTCAGTATACCGATCTAGAATAAGCATAATCAACTATATAGAGATAGTTCATTTCAAATCATTTGATCCCGATCTATCCTTAGATCTTGTTCTCCATCAACCGGTGAGATCCCTCTTTAGCTCAGATCCAAATCTGCACCATAACCCAATCACAGTATTCCAGATCTAGCACTTTATCAGATATTCAATAATTCAGATGATGCTTTGCCAAATGATCTCCTTTCTCTTTTATAGTCTTAGGACTTTCACAATACCATGGTCCAAAACCATAATAACACAATACCATGGACCCAATACTTGGGATCAACACTTTTGGATGCAATACCACGGGCCAAAACCATAGGATCAAAAACTGTCGGACTAATACCATGAACCAACCATGAAAGTGCGTGAGATCAACACTTTTGGATGCAATACCATGGACCAAAATCATAGGATCAAAAACTGTCGGACTAATACCATGAACCAACCATGAAAGTGTGTGAACTTTTCTCTTGCATGAAAGTGCGTAAACTTTTCTCTACATGAAATAAACTTTTCTCTACATAAAAGTGCGTGAACATTTCTCTACATGAAATAAACTCTTCTCTGCATAAAAGTGCGTGAACTTTTCTCTACATGAAATAAACTTTTCTCTGCATAAAAGTGCGTGAACTTTTCTCTACATGGAATAAACTTTTCTCTGCATAAAAGTGCGTGAACGTTTCTCTACATGGAATAAACTTTTCTCTGCATAAAAGTGCGTGAACTTTTCTCTACATGGAATAAACTTTTCTCTGCATAAAAGTGCGTGAACTTTTCTCTACATGAAGGAAACTTTGTTGCACTATAATTTATCAAATAAATTTGCTGCACTATAATTTATCATTTGTGTGATTTGCCATCAAGGACAACACTTGTCTCATAATGCCAACAATCTCCCCCTTTGGACTTGTCATACTGAGAATTGTCATCTGATATCTCTTCCGTAGATTCATCTAGATATATATAAGTGAGTTGATATTCTATGAGTTGTTTGCCATCAATTACAACACATGCATCATAATGCCAACAATCTCCCCCTTTGGACTTGATGGCAACAATACCAAATCACTCTCCCCCTTTGACATCAAGGGCAAAGGGCGAACCAAGATATTCTCTTTCTTTGCTGTCCATACTCCCCCTGAGTGCCTGCTGAAATTTCTGAATGAGCTCCCCCTTTGTATATGCCAAGGTGTACCAATCTGTCCATGCTCCCCTTGAGTACATGCTGAAGTCTCTGCTCTGCTGAAGTGTGTTGTTCATGCTCCCCCTGACTATAAGCAAGGTCTGCAAAAAGATGTTTTACAAGAAGAACATGACTCTATCATAAATGACCTTCCTATCACCAAGGACTCATACATACATCCATTTCCCAACCAAGTGGGGATATACTAGAATTGACTCATCCACCCAACCAAGTGGGGATACACCAAAAGTTTACACATGATAAAACAAGAACATTACATCTTCATCCCAGGCATAGTGGAGAAACCAATATAGGCCGTTACATGACCTTGACACCATAAAAGAGATACATGACATAGAGACGAAATATCTAGAGCAAGACTTATGAAAGTCACCAGTAACTGATAGCAGCAGCATCTGTCAAACACTTTTCAGATCAGCAACCATGATCTCCTTCTGTTCTCCTTCTGCACCTGTTCTAACCAAAACAGCTTGTGTACACGAACCAAGAGCTTCTAAGGTAATGCCAACAATGCATTATTAGAAGTTAATCTGCTCCCCCTGAATCTGTGTCAGATGGTCTCTGTCAGACCCATATCAGACTCTTCTCACCCAGAGTCTGGCCCACTGATTTTATTCAAACCAACATATACGCGACTGTATCCACAGAAACTTGCGTATATACGTGGATACTCCTTATGAAACTCGCGTACAGCCAATTCCAAATCAGCAACCTGTAAATGTCCTATGACAGGATATGTCTGCAGATAGATATCAACTCATCATCATAAAATCACTCACATTATATCCTATGTGTAAAACGCCATAGCCATCTTATCAACAAGATCATCCATGTATCATCTCTTGGGAATATCTGCATCAATCAACATATGTAAGTATCAACCTATCATCATATATGTAGAACTCATCATCATCATGTCTCCAACAATGCAACTTTGAGTAATCATGCATGTATCCAGCACTATGTATCTTGAGCTCAAGATCATTTGTCAAGGCTTCTTTATATCATCAACAATCCTCATCCACATGAGCACCAAGAACTATAGGAATCTTACATCATAACTGTATTATATGATCTTTATGCATATGACGACAGCAGCATATGAGTGACTCATCAAGTAATGAAGATGTTTATTTCAGCTTTGTACTTCTCCTTATCCTTATGAAGATCACCATGTAAGCACCATTAGAGAATCAACCACAAATCTGATCTAAATATCAACTATGTAACCCCAAGAATCATCTAAACAATTCATAACCATATCATAGCAAGATGAATCATTTATCCATATAAGCATCATCACCAAGGACTATTAACCATAATGCCAACAATGCATTAAAAGCATATGCTCCCCCTAAACCTGTGTCATCTTGGTTACTGTCAGATCTGATCATGCATATCAGCAAGAAGTATCAAGACATCGTCATTATCAAGTTAGAAACAAAACAATTCTAACCATCAAGTCATTTCCACACATCATCAGCAAATTGTAACCATTATCAAACAGCGCAAATAATAAACCGAATCATAACTGATCCTTTTCCTGAACCTGTCCCTACTGCCTTTCCTCAAACAATCATATACGCGACTATGTCATAACCAACTCGCGTGACTTCTCTTTAAGAAACTTGCGTATGAGATTTAGGACACTGAAGTTTTACACTTCCAGCTCCCTCTGATTCTGTTATGTTTTTATGTTGTGCTGTGCCACCTCTTTCTGACTGTACTTATTTCTTCTTCCACATCTTCAAGTGTGATGATGATGTTTTCTCCTTTTGGTATGGTGCCCATACTTTGTTCCTACATTCCTTAGCTATATGTCCAAGCTTGTTACATGTGTAACATCTTACATGTCTCATATTTCTTCTATAGCAATCAACAGCTCTGTGACCAAACATATTGCAAGCAAAGCAATATCCATTAAAATACCTTGAATGTGATGATCTTTCTGCATGATGGTCTTAAAACCTTCTTCTTCTACATCTGGCTGCAACATGTCCAAGATTATGACATACATAACATTCAACATTATTCATAGGAGGAGTAAAAGATTTTCTTTGAAGAATTTCTTTCCTTGGTTGATGATGAGATTGACCTTTCATCTCCTTATTGAGCATTTCAGATTTTGCGGTTGAGTCCCTTGTCTTACTTTGTGAAGTAGATTCACCTTCAATAGATTCATGAAAACCAAGACCAGTTTTGATAGCAGGAGACCTTTGACTATTAAGAATATCATCCAAGACTTTAGTACTATCTTGAAATCGTAACAGTTTATCCTTTTCTTCTAATTTATCTTTTAGAATATTTACCTCAACTTGATGTTGCTCTTCCTTTTCAAGATACTGCTTCTTCACGTTTTCTTCAGCATTTCTTTCTTCTTCCAACTGACGTCTTAGTTCAAGAACTTCATTTTCATGAGCTTGGAGTAGTTCTTTATTCTGCTTCTTTGATTCTTCAAGATCTTCTTTTAGCGAGCGGATCGTGGCTTCAAGACTTTCATAGTAACTGGATCTATCTCTGAGTTTCTTGATGGTTGTGCTTCTTTCATTGACTTCATCCTACAACTTTTGATATTTGTCCTTGAATAACTTCCTTACCTTGTTTCCTTCCTCTAGTTGAGCTTTTAGTTTGGCAACTTCTTCTTTGAAGCCACATTCCCTTTTGTTCAATAGATCTTGTTGATTTCTAATTTTGTCCGAAAGCCTTTTAAATTCTGCCTCTATTTGATATCTTTCTTGTTCACCCATAAGAGCATATTCAGTTGTTTCGCTATCACTTTCATCTTTTCCAAATGGATAGATAGCTAGAACATCAGAGGATAGCAAATTCATACCTGATAGTTCATCTTCATTCTGAAATGATTCTGAATCTGATTCTGAATCTGAAGAGCTTCTTACACCTAATCCCCAATCGATTCTCCCATTGTCATAGTTCTTCTGAGATGTCTTCTTCTGCTTATGTGCTTTCTTCTTAAGCTTCTTTCCCATTGTTCCATGGATCTCCTTTAAGCGATCAAGCCTCTACCAAAGGACCTGCTCTGATACCAATTTTTGGAAATAATACTGAGAGGGGGGGGTGAATCAGTATTATCAGATCAATATAACTTTTTCTCTTTCCATATTAAGATTCATATGTGATGCAACAAGTATATATCCATTAAACATATGATTCAGTTAGTTGATCTCTAATGAGTGCATCAGAACATTATTAACCATATGAGCACTAAAATAGAAAAGATCATCACACACAAGAAGCACACATGAACACCATGATGTAAGGTGGAAACCCAATGTGGGTGAAAACCACCTGCTGCAAGTCATCTCAATCTTCTTTAATAAGAAATACCTTTTACAATAGTTCTGTACTGGTGCAGACTTATACCAGTACACAGGCTTCTACCTGCAGAAGGCTACAACCTTCTCTCATTCTCCAGACTCTCCTGGAAGGGAGCTACAACCCCCTTTGCGCACGCTGCTACCTGCTGAGATGCTCCAACCTTGACTTGTTTTCCAGCTGCTACTAGAAGGGAGCTACCACCCCCTTGGCTCTTGTACTAGCTAAGATACTAGTACATAGGCGCCGACCTACAATCTTCTCTCCTCCAGGTACCACGTTTCATACATTTTCATACTGGATACTCCTGAAGCACAACACATAATCTGAAAGACCTCATTTCATCCAATTTTCATACTGGACCCATTAATATCATTGAAGCACATAATCAATCAATCTTCTGAATCACCCAATCACCAGATCAATACATATACAAGGATAATATGTGAGTTAGCAACCCGATCTAGTCCATTAGATCACATAAATATGAGTCATTATGATCCTGATCCATTATTAGATCTCATCCATCAACACAATCAATCAAACCGAATATGTAGAATACTGACACCATTAAACAGTCATCAGAACACATCAACAACCTGAACCACATGTAACTTTAAACATCATAGCTCAAATGGTATACGCTACTACAATGAACCAAACCTGCATACATACGCGCTTTCACCAAAGCCAACCCGTGTACAAATCTATAAATATTCAGTCATGACTTGCAGCGATTTCAAACTTAAGTTATACCCAATTCAGATCATTACAAGCGTCAGTATACCGATCTAGAATAAGCATAATCAACTATATAGATATAGTTCATTTCAAATCATTTGATCCCGATCTATCCTTAGATCTTGTTCTCCATCAACCGGTGAGATCCCTCTTTAGCTCAGATCCAAATCTGCACCATAACCCAATCACAGTATTCCAGATCTAGCACTTTATCAGATATTCAATAATTCAGATGATGCTTTGCCAAATGATCTCCTTCCTCTTTTATAGTCTTAGGACTTTCACAATACCATGGTCCAAAACCATAATAACACAATACCATGGACCCAATACTTGGGATCAACACTTTTGGATGCAATACCACGGGCCAAAACCACAGGATCAAAAACTGTCGGGCTAATACCATGAACCAACCATGAAAGTGCGTGAGATCAACACTTTTGGATGCAATACCACGGACCAAAATCATAGGATCAAAAACTGTCGGACTAATACCATGAACCAACCATGAAAGTGTGTGAACTTTTCTCTTGCATGAAAGTGCATAAACTTTTCTCTACATGAAATAAGCTTTTCTCTGCATAAAAGTGCGTGAAAATTTCTCTACATGAAATAAACTCTTCTCTGCATAAAAGTGCGTGAACTTTTCTCTACATGAAATAAACTTTTCTCTGCATAAAAGTGCGTGAACTTTTCTCTACATGGAATAAACTTTTCTCTGCATAAAAGTGCATGAACTTTTCTCTACATGGAATAAACTTTTCTCTGCATAAAAGTGCATGAAGTTTTCTCTACATGGAATAAACTTTTCTCTTCATAAAAGTGCGTGAACTTTCTCTACATGAAGGAAACTTTGTTGCACTATAATTTATCAAATAAATTTGCTGCACTATAATTTATCATTTGTGTGATTTGCCATCAAGGACAACACTTGTCTCATAATGCCAACAATCTCCCCCTTTGGACTTGTCATACTGAGAATTGTCATCTGATATCTCTTCCGTAGATTCATCTAGATATATATAAGTGAGTTGATCTTCTATGAGTTGTTTGCCATCAAGTACAACACATGCATCATAATGCCAACATATACAACCATCAATGTTGTAGTGGTTGATGGGATATTTGCACTAATGTGTCATGGATTTCATATTTTTATGTTTTATCCCTTTTTGCTTCTCCTTCCCCTCCTTAGAAGCAGTTTGTTGCTCCTTCTACTTCAATCCACTTGTTTTCCATTTCTTGAGGCCTATATTCTCCAGGTTCTATGCTTATACACAAGCCTCGTACACTATTATGGGCTTGAACAACATCATTTGCTTCTGCAGACAACTGTGTAGATGCCCCAAATAATTAAGGAGTACATTTGGGTTCTTTAGGTAGATACCCAACATTATGGCCATATTTCTGAACTCTATGATGTAGTCCTACACGCTTTACCCTTGATTTTTCCTGGAGTCGTGACATCGGATCCTCTAGTCCGATACACACCCAATAGGGTAAAAATGTGAATTTATGAAGGTTTTTAGGTCTTCTGACTTAGTCACTATAGGCTCTCCCTCCAACCTCAAGGTCTTGGTATGCCTTTCCCACCAAGTTAGGGCACGGCCCTCTAGTTTCAGCTGCACAAATGAAATCTTTTATTCCTCCTCTACATGAGGGATACTGAAATACACTTCTAGTTGCTACAAATAGTGTTTTAGCTTCAGTTTGTCAATCTTGCCTTGGTACAAATTGATATCGACCTTCACTTCCATATTTGAATATGCATTGTGACTGGTTCATGGCACGCAAACTCAGTTGATCGTTTTCGGGTCCTTTCTTCGAATTGTTCTTCTTTTCTTCTTGATCTCCCTTCTAATTTTCATCTACATTTTTTTTTGGTAGGTAAGCACCCACAGGGGATTTGAACCAGTGACCTATCGTAAGGAGTGCCTTCACAGTGCGCCCATTCACCGTCAATCCAAAGCCCCATGGGCTCTAATTGTCATCTACATTATAACCCCCATATTATCTCAATATCTAAATCTTATTTCTTAGGAACTTCATCATGAGATTTACATTATGATTTATATCCATGACATGTTCTAGCTGCGAAAACCTCTCCTCTGCAGGATCACGAGGGTTATTCATAGATTCATTGGCCATGATTAGGATTTTATGACTTTTGGACTAAATGATATTGATCCCTTGTAAATATCCATAATATATCCAAAGGAACTTTCTCTCATGCTAATATGGTCCATAAACTACTGACGATATTCCACTAGATAGTTCATCACAACATATTTGATAATATTATATTTAAAAATCCAAAATCTACAATATCAAAATTTTCTTTAGATTTATAAATATGTAGATTATTGTTAATAGTGTATGAATGTGAATTAAAATTATGCAGAAAAGAGAAAATAATGAAATAAAATCTCACACACACATTTGATACAAGATATGAATTGGGAAACCCTTTCGGGAGAAAACCCTAGCTGCAATGTGAGGTAGCTCTATTATTTTTTTTTTCTAAATATAAAATGTTTGTGAGTATAAAGAAGTATGGTCTGTGGCCTATGGGCACTACAATGCAAAAGTCCACTTTTTATGCTCTATATTCTATCACTCTCAGCAATGTTTTCTCATCTAAGGAACAAATGCACTCAAAAGAATGGAACTGCTTTTTCTCCTGGTTGTTGGGTGTGGAGCCTGATTATATTCTTGATTGTTCAAAGGTTTTTGTTCCAGTCGTGTTGGATCCATGTTCCTAATAGGGAGGCAACACCACTCGTTTAATCACTGTCAAGGGGGGCGACGACGAATTTTATGAGCCCCCCCGGGCTGGGATTCAGGGGCAGCTCCTGCAAAGATAAAAATAGATAAAAAAAAAATCCTTATAAAATATTGGAATTTCATAGTCAATTCAGGTTGTTCATTAGGCAAATGATATAACAGTAGAATTTATGTTAATTTAGGGTTTTTTTTCCATAAAAGGCAACCCTCTTTTTATATGAGGGAATTGAATTGCAATTATGTATGATTGTTCTAAGGGAGAAAGAGAGATTGTGTGATAGCAAAGGGGAAATTACAGTGGATCTGTTGTAGGTTGTATCTCTTCATTGCACTGAATAATAAAAAAGGAAGGGCTAGTTGTTTCTCCATGGATGTAGCCCAAATTGGGTGAACCATGTATATTTCTGTCTCTCCCATTTTATGTGTTTCTGTATTTTTATTTCCGTAATATTTTGTGTATTTCATTTCTTTGTTAATTAATTTCTAACAACTGGTATGAGAGACGAAGCTTTATTTGGCTGATAAAATCACAGGAGAGAAGGGATCTTGGTTGGAGTGGGAGAAATGGTGGAAGACAGTAGATTTAGGGTCGATAAATTTAATGACCAAAACTACCAGTTGTGGAATATGCAGATGGAACATTATCTATATCAGAAAGTTTTGCACCTAACATTAGGCAAAAATATAAAGAAAACGACAAGTATGATAAATGCATAATGGGAGATTCTCGACAAAAAGGCACTAGGAGCAATACGGTTGTGTATGGCAGTGTCGACGACATTCAACATTTCAAAGGAAGAAACAATAGAAAGTTTACTGACGGGATTGGAAAAACTATATGAAAAACCCTTGTCCTCAAATAAGGTATTTCTTATGAAGCGCCTATTTAATATGAAGATGTCAGAAGGTGGATCCGTTTTTGATGATTTAAATTAATTTAACACTGCTACCAGTCAGTTAGGTTCTGTAGGGGTAAATTTTGATGATGAAGTTAGGGTGTTGTTGTTTTTGTGATCATTTCCAGAAAGTTGGAATGGCTTAGTTATGGCTATGAAGAACTCTGTCTCTGGATATAGTACTATAAAGTTTGATGATGTTGTTGGTGCTATCCTTTGTGAGGAAATGTGATGGAAAAGCTCAAGTGAGAAATCAGGTAATTCTTTGACTACAAACACTAGGGGAAGAAAAATGGAAAGAGGAAGGAGCCCAAGAAATTGTAGTAAGTCAAGAAAATGCAGATCCAAATCCAGATCAGGGATAGTGCGATGGAAATGCAGGAAGAAAGGACACCTAAAGAAAGAATGCAAATCTCAGAAAGGAAAAGAAGGAGATGGAAAACAAGAGAAGAATCATGAAGTGAATGTGATAGGTGATGTGTTCCAAGATGCTTTGATTCTTTCATTAGATAATATTTTTGATATCTGGGTGATAGATTTAGGGGCCTCATTCCATGCCACAATTGATAGAAAACATTTTCATGACTACGTTCAAGGATATTTTGGTCACGTTCGTTTGGGTGATGATAAACCCTGTAAAATTGTTGGAATGGGTAAGGTTTTTATAAAGCAACAAAATGGAAACAAATGGATATTGAAGGAGGTAAGGCATGTTCCAAATCTAAAGAAAAATATATTTTCAATAGGGAAGTTAGGTGGTTAATGGTATGTAACTACATTCAAAGAAAAAACCTGGAAGGTCATTAAAGAAGCCCTGGTAATATCAAAAGGAGAAAAGGTTGGTATGTTGTATTTATCCAATGGTATTTCTAATTTTTTTAATGATTTAACCTCCATAGGAGAAGATATGACAATGTGGCATCATAGGCCTGGGAACATGAGTGAGAAAGGGATGAATATTCTTCATTCAAGAAATTTTTGCCAAGTTTTAAGCATGTTGATTTGGATTTCTGTGAGAATTATGTTTACAGAAAACATAAGAGAATCAAATTTATCAAAGTTGGGAAGAAAAAGAAGAGAGAAAAATTAGAGCTTGTGCATACAGATGTATGGAGACCATATTAGGTATCAGATTTTGGTGGCTCTCTCTATTATGTTACTTTTATTAATGATGCAACTAGAAAAACCTAGATTTATTGTATTCAGAATAAATCTGATGTATTTGATACTTTCAAGAAATGGAAAGAATTGGTTGAGAATGAGATAGGAAAGAAGTTGAAGTGTCTCAGATCAAACAATGGAGGTGAATTTCACAACAAAGAGTTTGGTAACTACTGTTCATAACATGGAATTCATAGAGAGAAGACAGTTCCAAGAACACCACAAGCAAATGGTGTGTCATAAAGGATGAACAAGACAATCATGGAGCATGCAAGGTGCATGAAATTGCATGCAATATTTCCCTTACAATTTTGGGCAGATGCTATAGATATTGATGCTTATATAATAAACAGAGGGCCTTCAAGTTCCTTGGATAGTGGTATTCCAAAGGAGGCATGGACAAGTAAAAAGGTAAACTACTCATTTTTAAAGACTTTCAGTTGTGAAGCCTTTTTCCACATTAATAAAGAAAATAGAACAAAGATTGAGGCAAAATCAAAGAAATGTAACTTTATTAGATATGGTGTTAATGATTTTTTATTTCTTATATGATTATGAAAATCACAAAATTATTAGGAGCAAATATGTCAAATTAATTGAAAATGTCTTGTATAAAGATCAAATGTAGGAAAAGAAACAAGAAAAGGAAAACAAAGAATATGCAATGCTTGATGAGATCACATAAAAAGTAAAGGTTCTTGAAAATCATAATGATCAACAACCAAAATAACAACATACACCTCAAACACCTGAAAGTGATGTTAGAAGATCTACCAGGATAAGCAGATCCCCTGAACGATGTTGAAGAAAGTGTAATTAGGTTCGGTCTTCATAATGACATGATCTTTGTATATGATGTAATAAAAGGAAATAAATATTCTTTTATGCATTGTTACATGGGTTTCATGAGCAAGAAGTGTCACTAGGTAAAAGACTTCTTCTTGATGTCTTTATGATTTATTTATATGTCAAAGAGTCATTTCATGTGTAAAGAATATCTTCATGAGCCTATGGAAATGTATACAAGTATGTAGCAACCCTCCAAGACCAAGATCAATCCTCCAAAAGGAAGCACATCAAAGTCTGCAAGCAAAACAACAAAGATATCACCATGTCGGCTCCAAAATAGAATTAATTGGATAAATGGAAGTCATGTCAGCTAGAAGAAATAGTCACAACGTTTCACTTGGTAATGTCAGCTCAAAATAGGAGCATGAACCACTATAAATACTCATCTAGGGTCAGCGCAAAAATGACAAGAAGATTTCACATTTCTCTCTGAAATTTCGTGTGAATATGGGTGTAGGGATCCACAAAAAAGAAGGGATAGAACTCGCAATTATCTTTGAGGTTTCTAAGAAGCATATATGCATTAGGGAAAGTGATTAAGAGTCTGTCTGCACCTCGGGTGGGTATAAGGGCAGACATACTAAGTCTCGGATCAATAGAATATGCAGGAAGGAGACCTCGCACTACAAGAAGACAATCGTTCAGGACTATGGATTGAATGTTATCACTGTGATCTTCACATGGGAAAAAAGAGCACAGTCTCGGTGTTACAATTAAGAGTATTCAATATCGGATAAGAATTTGGATCTACCTCTAGTAATCTCGGCATTCTCTCCAAGCATGACTAAAATTTCGGAATACCATTGATGAAGTAGATCCGGGTGGTATTCCTGTAGTAGTCTCAGCATAATAGCCAGTAGTGGTTAGGGTTTCAAGCACTAGGGCTACATTCTCGTCATAACTATTATGGTATTAAAGATCACGATGATTTCATATACTATGTCGACATTCTCCTAGCTAAATCTATAATGATATTAATGTTCAAGATAGATGCAACATATGATGACTTATACTTGGTGATCACTCTATATATATTGATGACAAGGAATGATCTATGTGATATGTTCTAATATACAGTCTTATGATAGTTATAGGATCATGATTCTCGATCTCAATATAACTCTCATAATTCAGTGAATGGTGGTATAGAAGATGATCTCACAAACTTGATCTCGGTGGCACTGATGTGAATGTACATCAATGATGATCTCAACGAAAGGAACAACAAGTGAAGATGCAGCAGTAGGGTGTTGACATAAGCATGGTAGTAGTGATGATGATGATCTCAATAATAAGGGATTGATGTCTAGGTTTTGGAGAGGCAAAATGTGTCAAGGGTCATGGTCTTGGTATTCATCAATTGGAATCTTTATAAGAAGAATTTTGTGTGGGTTTTCCTCTCCAAGGAGGAGAGGTTTTGGCCTTGGTAGAAAGCCAAATATTTTTTGTTCTTGTCTCTTTTGTTTTGATAGTAGTTTGATGAAGCAAACACACTCTAATAATAATTTGAAGATCAAGCTAAGATAAAATTATAAAAGAACTTCACATATTGTTATCATAAGAAGAATCTCACTAATAATAACATGCCCTAGATTCTTCAAAAAATGATACTCTCCTTCATTATATTATGCATTGTTGACTGATTCTTGTGAATTGAAAAGATATGAAGAAGAAATGTAGATAGAAACCAGGAAGAAGTGGGACGAAGCCATGGAACAAGAGATGGCATCCTTGATGTATAACTATACTTGGGGCTTAGTCAAGTTTCATGTGGGTAAAAAAATATTGAAGAATAAATGGGTTTATAGGTTGAAGGAAGAAGATGGAGGAAAACAAATGTATAAGGCTAGAATTGTGGTGAAGTGGTTTGCACAAAAGAAAGGTATATAATTTGATGAAATTTTTTCTCCTGTTGTTAAAATGACTTCAATCAGAACTATTTTAAGTCTAGTGGTAGTAGAAGTTTTGCATCTTGAGCAGTTAGGTGTAAATACGACCTTTCTCCTTGGGTATTTGGAGGAATAAATATATATGTGTTATCGGGAAAACTAGTGTCCACTCAGAGCTACTAGTCCCACTAAGACGGGTAGCTATCTTAGAAACAAACAAACTAAAGTTACTTGTGTTTTCCTTTATGAGAGATAGATGAGAGAGAGGTAGAGAGTACCAAGCTCAGTCTTTTGCTAGTCTCCTTGCTTATTTCCTCTCTCCCTTGATAGATCTTTCGCCACTCCTTTCTCACTTGTCCCGCTTCAAAGAACACTTGTAGAGTCAAAGCAACAAAATACCATCAAATCATAGAGATCTATAACCATAAACAATGTAGGATCAGATGTACATTAACCATATAGATGCATATACAAATACAAGATTCAGAGATATACAAGCATATGGAGGAAAACTCAAATAGATTTATTGATAGAAGTAGTAGAAGAGAGGATTACAACCAAGTTGTCTAATCCAGCATCATCCTCCCAGCATGAAAGCCCTCTTCACCTCATACAAAGCAAGATCACCCAACAATGTCTTCAAAGAGAAACCAACAACACTTCCTTGCAAATTACAAAATTCCAGCCTCTGGATCTCTAGGATGAGGGATCCATATATAGATGTTTGTAGGAGAGTGAGTCAACCTCTGGGATTTTGATTAGTGTCATTTCAATGATAGTTCTTGGTTCCACTTGGATATTTCATGATCTTTTACTCATCCCTAGGCGAATTCAGAGAGGCAAGTGTCATATGAGCAGTTTCTAGAAGATTCTTTGAGTTTCCACCTAGCAAACTGCTTCTGCCATTTGTCTGCTCTCACTCATCGCACCCTACAGAAGGGATTTTCAGTATGCATCGCACCCCCCATGTGTAATAGGTGAGATGCATCGCACCCTTAACATGGAGCAGTCTGTATGGTCTAGTTTTGACCAGTTCTAAGCAATTTTTCAGGGAGAACTTCTGGGAAATGATGTAATCAGCTGACCTTGTTCCTTTAGGGTATGAAACAACACTTTTATGGGTTTAGAAGCCCTTTGTTTATCGACATATGTGATTGGGGTTGCAGTGCCCAAATATGTCTATAACAGTTGCCCCTAAAGCATAAGGTCATAAATCTTATGATGTCGGGTGAAATGTTTTATAATGAGGATCCGAGGTTTTTCGAACTGGAAGGTGACCTGTAATAAGATACAATACGATATGTTATCTTCATAATATTTTCATGATCTAGCTGAGGCATGCATTCCCATGCTCAACTTTATAAATTCATTTTCATGTACTTAGGATAGACAACTACTTGTGTGGCAGACTGATGATTCTGGTAGAGCCATCATCCCTTAGTTTGGATGGTTATCTATGCAGCAATGATGTACATTTGATGTCTTTATTTTCCTAAATATATTGCAGCCCAGATGGATGAAACTAAATCTGGGGTCTTCAAACTCATTCAATATTCACTCGAAGTACAAGTCGATCCATGTGAAAAGATGTTTCTATGTCGAACATGGAAAGACATCGCCTGATTACCAGCCAATGATGTAAGCTGTTAACAAGCACGAGAGGACTCACCAATAATGATAATGACCCTCAAGGTACTGCAGTACAATTCACGTGGTGTGAATACATGAGTTGATGTCGAACACCACGTAAAATCTTTTGGTCGAAGGCCATTGATGTAAACCTGTCGTTGGAAGTGAGAAACGTGCCATTGAGGCATGCAAGCTTCAAAGTACTGAAAGGGTTGTTCCTAAGTCAACTTCTAAGATAATGAACGGATGTCGACAAGAAGCGACCCGTCGTAGGAGGGCCTTAATGAATCCCACATCTACGACATGGAACAGAGCAAATGATTTTGTGGAGGTGAAAACGATCTGATGATACAAGGTTCAGGGTGGCAGTCATGAAAAATGGAGAGTGAAGGTATTGCAGTGGATAAGGCATTAGCTGGGTTGGTGAATTCTCTAAGCAACTTCTCTTGAACATATCAGTGACATTGAAATGGATTGGTATCGTTAACCCCAAAATGGATGGTACGGCGGACCAATGGTGCTATGACCGTTGAACGGAATAACCCAACCTGACTCAATCATGGTGACGGAGTGAAAGTGTCATGTTCAAGAGCAACCTGCTACCAATGAAGTTATTCAAGTTTTCTTCCCTTTTTCCCTAGTCATTGCTGACCAGTACCTCTTTATTTTTGTCAAGCTTGAGGAGGATAACATATGCTTGTTCTATAATTTTCTCTTCGGGCAAACCTGTCGCTATGTTTTAACAAGCCTAGCGACAGTGAAACTTGCTCTTGTCTACATGGACAAGTTTGTTGCTATTGTTTTAATGAGTTTAACAACAAAGATAACTCAGTCCTTTTCAATTTTAGAGAGTCTAAAAGGGATGGAAAGGCAACTCCAGTAGTCCTTTTTCGTATTATAATCCCTTAAGTCCAAAAAAGTATAAAATGATATGAAGGGGATGACTTTTCGATAGTTTTAATGAGCCGAACAAGACAATCACTCAATCTTTTTGTGTAATGATCCCTCAGATCCAAAAAGATTAAAATCTAAAGGAGGGATGGCACTTCCGATCGTTTTAACGAGTTGGAGAGGCCAATTTCTCAGCAATCTTTTCATATTTTACGAGTCAGATGAAAAGAGCTTAAAGGAGACTCATTTTTTTTAGGAACGAGTGATGTTTTCGGATAGCAACTAGTTCTAGGTAAGGTTTGGAACTTTTCAAACATGGCAGTGTAAAGAATGTGGCTAATAGAATCACTCATCGCAGCTATTCCTCAAAAGGGTAAACAATCAAATGGAGGCATATGATTGGCTAAAAAAGAGTGGAGGTGATGGTAAGAACACGACCAAGGTTTAAAAGTTGATAGCCATGCGATCACAATGGTTATTTACCGAAGGTGGGTTCATTTTTTAATGAGATTAAACTCTGGGGGAACATTTGCTCATTGCTAGGTTTATTTTTTAACGAGCTTGAACTTTGCATAAAACTGCTCGTTGCTAGGTTTATTTTTTAACGAGCAAGAACTTTGCATAAAACTGCTCGTGATAATAGTTAGAGATGTTGATTTTACTATTAACACTATGTTCTTTTGACAGTCGTACTGCCTGTTCAATTACTCAATCAAATTGATTAGAAATGTAAATACATGCTTGAAAAATGAGTTAAACAACAATAGTTTACTTGAACTATGTGAATAGTAACATAAAAATAGTTTTTACCTCTCATTTTTACCATTTCATTCAAATTTGGGATTTTTGGAGCTCTGGAGGTGTTTCCCCCCTTGATTTTCACCAGCTGATTCCAGGAGATTCTATGGACTATTTTCAGCGCCGTCTGGACTAGGTAGGAGCTAAGCCTGAGCTCTTCAATTTCATTCTTTCCTTTTCTGATTCTGATCATGTTTTTATGTTCTTCTGGGCCTCTGGGGTTTGAACAATTTGTTCTCTACCCATCACACCTAATGTACATCGAAAGGTGCAATGCATACTGAGTTGGCCATTTGCCGGTTAGGATGCATCTCACCTAGTACATAGCTGGGGTGCGATGGGCGCAAAAATGAAAGTTTATGCACTGTTTTTTCATGGAAATTTTGCCTGTTTTTGCCTGAATCAAGATCCTAATTCCTCTCTTGCAAGGAAAATTTTAAGGATCGAAAATTTTCTTGAAGTTTAAAACATTGGCGAATCTCACTAATCCCTAATATGCAAATTATAAATGTTTATTGATATATTTGTAAAATTATTCAAATTTATGATTATTTTATATATAGTCTCTATATAATGTTGGCGATTTTTAAGGTAAAATAATTTTATATCCTAAAATTTGGGCGAATCGTCTTTTATAAAATTGGAAATTGGCGAATCTTTTTTGTGGAAAAATCATGGAAAATTAGCCCACTGGGCGAACATTAGCCCCTAAAATTTTCCATGCTCTCTTGTTTGTTTTTCAGAGATTCATTGGATCAAGATGGTCATTACACGGCATGAACGCGAGCATGAAGAAGAGGACGTGGTTACTTTACATGCTCCGAGTACGGTGACTGCTTTGCGGAACTATGGCTTGATCAAATTCTTTCGTATATCCAGCATGAGGCAACAAATCAATTTGTTGCAATACTTTCTCAATGCATGGGATCCTATCGACCAAGTGTTCTAGATTCGAGGTAAATCCATCCCTTTGACAGTTGAGGATATCTACTTCTTGACTAGTTTATTGAGGAGTGGTGCCCCTCTCTCACTATCAGGATCTGCCCGTGGAGGTGAATCTGTGAGGGATTATATTCGCCGATTCTATAGAGATGGATCTCAGCTGAGCAGGGATGGAAAGATTAGTATTCGAGATGTCACTGACCGGTCCTTGAGGACTATTTTATTCACCTTTACTAGATTGGCTGGTAGTGCGGCTCTTCATTTGGCCAATAGGTCTTATATGCAGTATGCTATGGAATGCCTTGAACCAAAGGTATTTAACTAGTGTGATGCAGTACTTCTGGTTATAAAAGAACAGCTTACGAAGGTGAAGAACGAAAGATCTAAGAACTTTGGTTATGGTTCTATTTTGACCACTTTCGCCTTGGAGAAGATCCCACTGATGCAGCCACAGTACATTTCACTCGGAGTGCCAGCGTCGACAGAACCATGGATGCAGAGAAGGGTTGATCTTATGGCCAGACATGCTGGTCAATCACAGATTTCATTCTTTGATGCCTTCTTTGAGTGGTTCAACCGTCAGCATATGGTTTTTGCCGAGTATCCATATGCCGGGATGGATTTCCGGGGTGATCCAGATTTGGTGCTGTCGGCTGGCGAGCAGTGGGGTGTTATAGGTAAAAAGTTCTGACCATATCTCTGTTTATCATTTTTATAATGTTCTTGTGTCTTTTAAATGTTATCAAAACTAATCAAACCCATATATTTGTGCAGATATTGGACCAGTGCGACCAGCAGTGTGCCCGAGGGTAGCAGCTGTCGTTCTAGCAGGAGAGGCTGTAGGGAGGGCTATCCTTCATGATCTGGATGTAGCCGAGACCCTTGCAGTGTTGCAAGATCAGATCGAGGGTCTCACCCTTGGTATTCAGGATGTAAGGACCAACGAGTTACCTCTGAGATTACAGCACCATACTACTGGCGTGCCGAGCCGATGCACTAGGCTCTTACGTATGATCACATAGGCGGTGACTTGTTATCACCAGCACCATTAGTCTAGGGTCCTTTCCTGCATTTTTGAGTTTTTTTGGGTCATGTGACCGATTTTTGTCTTGGACATAGAACATTTTGACAAACTATAAACAGTTATATATATTTTTTATTTTCGGATCTTTATTTTGGTTAAGTTATATGATCCTGATGGAAATGTTGATTAAAATGCTTTCTTTTATAAATTCTACAGATGTCTATATAACACATAATTTGCTAATGAATTAGTTAATGTGTTTAAGTTGCTGGAAATGTGTTGATATTGAATAGAATCAAACTGCCTTTCCAAAATCCTGACCCTTAGGAACATACGATAGATAGCTGGATTCTGAACAGAATAGATGCCAGTAAGCTGTAGGATGACAAGTTGTGAGTCTAGCCTAACAATAAGTCGGCATATGCCACGTGTGATGGCATCAGAGAGAAGTTCTATCAATGCGCTATACTCAGCAATGTTGTTCGTTGACCGACCAATACATACTCCTCTGAAACTCACTAACCCGCCGCTTGGATCAAAAATGACCTAGGCCACAGAAGATAGGTTCCGCGTACTATGACTAGCTCAATCGGCATATCCAACAAATGATTCCAATAGGTTCTACATCTGCAACAAATGAAAAAGTGGATTACCTAACCAAAATGATCACTCTTGATGAAAAAAAAAATGTAACAAAAGCATATAAAGAGGTTACTACACTTTGTCAAGCATAGTAACGCTTAAGGTACAACCCATTTTAGGGTTGCGCCAGTGGAATTCCATCGTAATCTACTAGCTCGTAGGCTCCTTTTGCTACTACTTGTTTAACAATGTAGGGACCCATCCATAAAGATTGGAACTTACCTGCTCCTAATTTATCGGATTCCTGATCATAAAGAAAGACCAGGTCACCTTCTGAGAAGACACGGGGTTTGACATTTTTGTCAAATTGCGCCTTGACTCATTTCTTATGAGATTTGTTAGCCAAGGTGGCATCACGACAGGTTTCATCCAATTGGATTAGTTCCAAGAAACGAGCCTCTTCCTCTGAAGTTCCAGGGAGAAGGTCGACTGCGAGCTTGAGAGATGAAATCTCACACTGAATTGGTAAGATGGCTTCCAGGCCATACACCAGCTGAAAGGGTGTAAACCCGGTCGCATTTCTTACTGAGGTTCTGTATGCCCACAAGGCTGAGTACAGGATTAGGTGCCAACTCCGTTTGTGGACTCCAATCATCCTTTGCAACATGCGCTTCAGGACTTTGTTGATGGCCTCAACTTGTCCGTTAGCTTGCGGATAATACGGAGTAGAACTGTTGTGGGACAATCCTAATTTGGCAGCCAATTCGACCATCATGTGATTGCGGAAATGCGATCCATGATCTATGACTATAGCCTGTGGAACACCGAACCTAGAGACTACATGATTGAAAAAGAAAAGAGCAACCGTTTTGCCGTTGTTGTTTAATGTAGGCATCACCTCGGCCCATTTCGTAAAATAGTCAACTGCAACTATGATATACCCATGCCCCCCGGCCGAGGTGGGGTTACATGTCATGAAATCTATGCCCCATTTGACGAATGGCCGAACAACAACTACTAGTTGCAAAGGTGCGGGTGGTATTTTGGTTTTTTGGTCGAAGATTTGACAAGCATGGTAACTTCTAACTGCAGTTATGCAATCTTTAAACATTTTTTGCCAGAAGTAACCTGCTCATAAAATCTTTTGTGCCGTAGTGTAACCAGATTGATGCCCCCCACACGCGCCTGAATGGCAATCATTGAGGAATTTTTCGGCCTCCTCATGGGCGAGGCACCTTCGCAGAACTGTATCGATACCACGACGGTAAAGCGTATCACCGACAATCATGTAGTCTTTTGCTTGGTATCAAGTACGTCGTTGTTCAGAGTGAGAGGTATTAGGCCTATATGTTTGGATTTGGAGATAGATGATTATATCTTCGTACTATGGATCACTTGACGATATCAGAAACAAAGATTCATCCATGATTGTTGCTTTGGATTTTGAATCGTTGGACAACGATGGGAAGTCGCATAATAACTCCACGAAAACTAGAGATTTCTTTGATTTGGATTTTACGAATTCCAGATCAAACTCTTGCAAAACAGCTATCCATTTCGAATATTTGCCCCCAAGTAACTGACGCGATAGAATGTAAGTCATAGGGTTGCAATCTGACAAAATGGTAGTTTTGTGAAAGAGGATATAGTGTGTCAAAATATTTGTATTGCTTGAACAACTGTAAGAGCCAGCTTTTCAACATAGGATTATTTTCTTTCTGTGTCATTTAAGTTTCGACTTAAATAATAGATAGGATGTTCAATTCCATTTTCTTCTTGAACTAAAACCATTGCAATGGTTGTATCTGTTGTAGCTAGATACAGGTTAAATTCTTTTTGATAATCAAGAGCGTACAGTAATGATGCTTTTATTAGGGATTCCTTTAGAGCATCAAAGGAAGCTTACACAACCTAATCCCAGTTGAAGGGTACTTCTTTTTTCAAAAGACGCATACAACCTTTAGCAAGTTCGTCGTAATTTGGAATGAACCTCCTCAGAAAGTTTGCTTTCCCTTGGAGTTTCTGAATCTAAAGAAAATTTGAAGGTGGAGGCATATCGATGATTGCCTGAACCTTACATGGGTCGAGTCGAATTACGTCTTTGGAAACCACGAAGCCAAGTAATCAACCAGAACCGACACAAAACACACATTTGTGTGGATTGAGTCGTATTTTGTAGTGTCGACAACGTAGAAATATAGCTCTCAAATGCTGTGGATGATTAGTTCGCTTTCACGAATGAGCCAGAAGATCATCGAGATATGGTTGAACGATGTTCTTGATGTCATGGAAGGCATAATTCATAGCCCTCTGAAAGGTTGCCCCTGCGTTCTTTAAACCGAAAGGCAATTTTCGGTACGTGAATGTGCCACACGGACATATAAATGCAGTCTTTGACTGGTCCTGTGGGCGGATATTTATTTGATTATACTCGGAAAATCCATCCATAAATGAAAATATTTCGCATCCGGTGCATTCATCAATTATCTGGTCGATGAAGGGTGTAGGGTAGTTGTCCTTTGGACAAGCTTGATTTACATCCCTGTAATCAATGCACACTCTAATTGTTCCTTGCTTTTTCATCACAGGAACAATATTTGATACCCAATTAGTTAGAGGAACCGGGTAAATGAAACCAGAATGTAAAAGTTTTTCAACTTCTGCCTTGATGGCAGTGGCTTTCTTTGGGTGCACCTTCCAAAGCCGTTGTCGTACCGGTTTGACATCGGATACATCTTGATTTCATGTTCAACTATGCTCGAGTCAATGCTTGGCATTTCTTCGTATGACCATGCAAAGAAATCTCTGAATCCGCGAAAGAGAGCGCAATATATTTCCAATTCTGAAGAAAAACAAGATTTGCCGACATGAATATTCTCGACAACATTAGGTTTGGTCAAGATATTTATGGTGATAGTTTCTTCAATATTGGACAGATTTTTCTCGGAATCCACCATATTTACAGTATTTGATATAAAATCAAAAACTGAAGGATGATCAAGGTCTTTGGAATAATATTCGTTGTAATCCAGAAGATGGGAACGATGGTGGTAATCTTCCCATGGTGCCTCTCCTATCATCATTGACTGAATAATTCCTTCGTCTGTGGAATGTACATGTGACCAAGGATCTGAAGAGGTGCCATATTCCTTTGACCTATCTACCCAAACACTCAATGAGCGTTGATTTGGGTTTGTCGCCCAGGCCGAGAAAATTGATTGCTACAAAATCTATATTGGGTTTTGAGGCAATACCTATTGATGATCCATGCTAACAAAATGTTCAGAAATCTTCTGAACGGAAGATATCATATTGTAGGTTCCTACTGTTACCACTTCTGCCAGATTACTCGGAGGTGGTAGGGAAAAAGTACCCATCAAGTTAGGGTCTTTCAATAAGCCTACTCCGACATTTTGAAGCGAATGAGAGCTTCCATGGATCATTGGAATGCTTCCTGTAACTTGTGAACTGTTGGGGAGGAAGGTTTGTTGATCAACGATTGTAATTCCTCCTTGAAAAGGAAATGAAATCTTTGTAAAGTAAGTTGATACAACGGTAGCCATAGCATAAATCTAGGGCATTCCTAGTAGGATATTGTAATAGAGGTTTCCATCCATAACTTCAATGTCAATTTCCACTGTTTTGCCCCCCAGTTCAACTTGTAAGTTACTTAAAATCTCATATAGGGTGTATGTTCGTCCTGGCATCGAATGCTTTTAATGTCATTGATGATATTGACAAGGGTGGTGATCCTAAATTTTTCCAACAACTCATAGACATAATGCAGGTAGATGCCCCCTCATCAATAATTGTTCGATGAACAGTTTTGTTGAGGGCTTTCACTTAGATGAGGAAAGCGAGTTGAGCTGGTAATTGAGGTTCATATCCTTTATGATTAAATGCCACAAGATTGGAATCCCGTTGGGTCAATCCCACCTATTGCTAATAATAGAGCCTGCTTTTTGGAGGGGCAATTTTGCAGTACTTCAAGTGTCGACATAGCGGACAGTGATTGGGCCATATCCTCTACTATATTATAATTCTGTACTACTCAGGCACAAGGATTAAATGTTGATTTGTGTACTACTCCATTTGGTGGCTTTATCGTTAGCTCAGGAATGATGGGTGGCACAACTTCAGTTGAAGTTGTTGTCAAACTACTAGGTTGATCTGTAGCCTTGTTGTTCGACAGCTGTGGATTCCAGTAATCTTTATTCCTTGTCAATATCAAAGCATCATTTTGCTGTTTCGAAATGGACAACATAAGCACTTGGGATGGGGAAGCATTATTGCTAGCAACCAGATTGGTTTCTGGGTTTGGAAACGGATCCGTTAAGACTACTGAGGCTTTTGAAGTCTTAAAAACTTCTTAATCTCATCTCTGTATGGAAAATCACTCGTCCAATGGTCTTCATCACATATGTGACATGGCGAAGGAGGTTTCTTTTTCCCATAAGGGTTTGCAGAAGATTTTTTAGGAGACAAATCATCCTGTTTCTTATTTTTGCTTTTCCCTTTCTTCTTGCCCCCGACTTCTTTGGTTCTTTGCCTTTGTCAGCCGACACAGCATTAACCTCCAGGGCAAGAAGTTTTTCATTTTCATTTTGACCAAAAACCGAACGGGCTTTCTTAGATGTAGCCTTTGCGGTTTTTGTGCTGGTTGTACCTATCATGCCATCGTCGGCATGAGATTATTTGTTTGATTTAGGAGGAGGAGGAATGGAAAACTCTGGTCTAGGAGCATCAGGAATTTTGTCATAGAGTGTGCCAGACTGAGTATAGATCAAGTCTAGATATTTCGCACGAGCAATGACTTGCTCTTTAGTGACAACTCCCCCCTTAGCCACATCTTCTGTAATAGAAGGTAACAATGACTTAATAAACCATTCAGCTAGCAACTGATCAGGAACATATGTTTTTACCATTCGACGACGACGTCGCCACTCATGAATATGATCAAATATGTGAGTGGCTGTTGTCTGCTTAAAATTGGTAAGTAGCTCCATTCCAGTTTCGTACCTTATTGGTAACTAAAAATGGGTTAAAAAGGTTGTGGCAAGGGCATTGAAGCTATCGAATGAAGCTCTAGGCAATTCGATGTACAATTTTGCTGCCGGACTAGTTAACGTTCGTTGAAAAAGTCGAAGCCTAATCAAATTATCATTGAGAGTGTTGGACGAACACCATAGATGAAAGGTCATCACATGATTCGATGGATATTCACCCAGATTTCCATTGAATTTAGGAATATTTGACAGAAGTTTATGAGGAATCGTCGGCCACCAAGGGGCTTAAGCAACTGGATCATTTGTTAGTCGATTCAGATCTGGTAATTCCAACGTTGCAACAAAAGGCAACTGTTGATTCAAGTTTGGTGAAGCATACCAAGGATAAGATAGGATCGCATGAGTAGTGGATCTTTGCATACTAGTTGTGATGCAGAAAAGTGTTCCCTTTGCGGATGGAGGCAACCCCTCTAGCCCTAGAGTGGGTCTAGTCATAGCAAGGACAAAACAACAATTAATTCCCTTAAATAGTCATTTTTGGAGGCCTACCTCAAACTGGTGGTTGATGAAGTTTCGTTGTGCTACTCCAGCTTCCGTTTCCTTCCCTTTAACAAGCGATCAACCTAAAACACCACAAAGAAACAACAGAGCATGTAACCGAGAAACAACAATGATCTATTTACTCATAAAGTCAGGAATTCATGAGCTATCAAGTAAATTACATACAAGACATAGGAAATCACCATTGGTTGTATTAATAATAAATCTAGAGCAAAGCTTACAACCAAGTCTTGACGTCGCAAGCCTTCTCAGAGGGTCCAACCAATGTGTTTCTTCAAGCATTCACTCCCAAATATGGGTCTCCCAAAAAGCAATATATCTCTCTCTCTCATTCACAAACTTTACACAAAGTTAAGGGCACTCCACACCTTCTTGCAAACAACAAAGCAATCCCACACTTATCACACTCACACCAACTATCTATCAAACTCAAAAGCAGTAGTAGCACTATACAACCAAAAGAACTAGCAACTAAGGAACTAGCAGATCATGGAAATTGTGAGTGATTTTATAGGAGAAGGAGCCTTCATGAAACAAGGGAGAGGGAGCTTATCCTCAAGGAAGGTAGCACAAAAGACGGAACCACCATCCCAGAGGTGGAAAGGAGACCCAAATTGACCCAACAACTAGCTGTAGAAACATCCAGAAGGCTGACTATTTGAACTAATTCACCAAATCTGGATCGTCGCGGGTCATGAACTGGGGACTAGCGACGACGTCGCAATGACACAGTGCATGACAGAGAATCATAGTGGATTTTGAGGGTTTACTAGCGATGATGCAGGAACTTAGTAAAAACGAGTCAATCTTGAGCATCAGAGAGCATTTGCTTAATCTTCTTACATGAGTGGGAAGATATGAACATGTTTATTTGACACATGACACAGTAGAGGAACTGAGATGAGGACAATGACAAATTACTATGTAATAGATGCCCCCTAAAGCATGAAGCCCGAGAGAGTGGGAGGGGTGGAATGCTTTACGAAACTGTCTGAACTGGAACACCACCTTGAAGAACCTGCAGGTGCACGTATAATTGATATCTCTGATAGTGAAATACATATAGTCTAAGCATGGGCGCAGCCATCCAAAAGACATACAAACTTGGTCTATGGTATGGACACAACCACCCAGTTGATAAGACCATATATAATGACAAAGGTATGGTCACAGCCATCCATCAAAGAGTCATGTAATCATGAACCAATCCACGCAGCCCGAACATGTGTAATCTTAGTTCGGGGGCCTTGAAACCCAACCGATCATAGTACAAATTCTAGCATGAAAACAGATGTGATGAGGTCGAGCATGATAGAAAGTCGCTTGATTACCGGTCAATGATGAAAACCGTTAACAAGCGCGAGAGAAACCACCAATAATGACAATGGCTCTCAAGGTACTATCTAGTACAAACCACGAAGTGTGAAGAATGAGTTGAAGTCAAACACTCGTGGAATCACCCAATTGACAACCAATGATGAAAGTCGATCGTCAGGCATGAAGAACTTTCCATTGAGGCATGCAAGCTCCAAGGTACCAAAGGGGATCTCTAGATCAGTCTCCTATATAATGAGCTGATGTTGACAAGAGACGATCCATCGCAGGAGGGCCATAATGTTTCCCCCATCAATGACACGAGATAAGGAACAAGTGGTAGATGGTGAAACAGAGTATCAGAGGAGGAGGTAAGGATGTGAACTACAAAAGGATTATACTCTTGAACATGTCGACGACACGACTTCGAAGGGTGGCAGCATTCAGGTACCAAGGGATCAGAGGCTTAATGGAGACATCATAGATCAGATGGAATGAGGCTAAATGGCAACCCAAAACCCTGGAATGCCAAATGACGATGTATGGATATCCCAACTTGACAAGAAGCAAAAGTGTCGATGTTCAAGAGTGACTAGCTGCCACAGGTAACCAATGACAACTTCCAAATTTTCCCCCACCATTGCTGGCGAGTACCCCAATTATTTTTGAAAGCAAGCTTGGAGGGGATAGCATATCCTTGTAATATAAGTTCGACCTTCGGTCGAATCCAACCTAGTAATAGTTTAATGAGCCCTACGGAGGAGAAGCTCGAGTCGTGTCATGGTGACAAGTCCAATGCCATCAGGCTTTAACAAGTCCAACATAGGTAAAACTCAGAGTCTTTTTCATGTTTAGAGAGTTTGAAAAAGACACGGAAAAGAAAACTCAAGGGGGGTCCTTTTTCGTAGAGTTGTGTCTCTCGAGCCCAAAAAAGTATAAAACAATACTTGAGAAAACCGCTTGACCATTACGATCAAGGAGTACTTTTCATCATTAGTGACCTCGATCTGAAAGAGTAGAAAAGCAATCAAAGACACGTCGTTTCATAACCAGTATCGAACCTGAAACGACAAAGGTCCGGCGATCTTTTCACATTTATACGGTCGGAAAAGCGTTGAAAGTGGACCACCTTTTTAATTCTGTTTAACGAGTAAAAAAGGAAAAACTCGGCGATCTTTTCATATTTTACGAGCCAGAAAAGAGCTTAAAGGTGACTTTCCCTATAGGAATGAGTGGTATAAAGGGTAGCAACTGGTTCCGACAATGGTGGAACTACTCAAAACATGTAATGGTCAAGAGGCTGGCTAATAAAACCACTCAACACTGCGGTCCCTTAGGAAAGGAAAAACAACCAAGTGAAAGCATATGATCGGCCAAAGAGATAGTGGTGATGGAATGGAACAACCAAGGCTCATCTAGCAGAATTTAGCGGATAAAAACGGCAATCATGAGGTGTAAATTGGCTATGGGTTCATTTTTACATAATCTTGAACCATGGAGAATTCTGCTTGGATTCGGTTTCATGTTTACACAAGCTTGAAACGAAAAACTATGCTTGTTATGAGTTCGCATGCCGCCAGGCATAATGACGCAAATCGAGGTACATGCCCCCCAAGCTTCATTGCATTCAAAAAGGTGGATGGAATGAATTTTCTCTTTTGAGATCTTGGAAAGACTCGACTTGGATTTTACGAGATCTTAATCAAAGACTCGATTTGGAAAGGGAGTTGTTTCATTTTTTAATGAGGTTGACATAAGATCAAGAACTTTCCTCAAGACTCCTTGTTTCATTTATTAACGAGCTTGACACAAGGTCAAGAACTATGCTCATCACCCCTGTTTTCATTTCTTAACGAGGTTGAGACAGGAACAAACTATCCTCGTCACTCCTTGGTTCATTTTTTAACGAGGTTGACATAGGAACAAACTATCCTCGTAACCCCTTGATTCATTGGCCATATGAGAACATGGCTCCCAAGAGATCTTCACGGGATGGAAGAACTACGCTCTGGGAGGAACACATATCATTAGACACCAATGACAAATCAGGTTCCAATGCCCCTAGTACATGATGTACGAGACCATCTGCATGATCATTAGCAGAGGCGGAGACAGAACAGGTAGCCACATAATTGACCTATGGCAAAGAAGGTACTGCTTGCGGATGAGAACTAAGAGAGGATGATAGCTACGCAGGAGGCACTGGGGGACTAAAGAACGATAATTGATCTATGGTCACCATTCTTCCATGGTGTGGAAAACAAGCAACATGGAAAAGTGAAGAGACGAGGACCCCCATGGAATAAATATAATCACGGCCAAGGAGAAGACTGAAATCTAAAGCACCTTTGACAATCATGATGTCTATATAGACGGTTTTTTCCCCCAAAGTAACAGGAATCTTCGGGAGGATCCATAAAGGTTGACTGGTTCCTCCGTCAAAAGCCAAAAGATTCTGTGTGACTGGCACAAGTTGTGGGGAGCCCAAAGCTTGCCAAGTAGTGGAAGGCATAAGACTGATAGGCGCACCCTCATCCAAGACAGTGCCAGGTATTGCCTTATTATAGGTAGGTACTGTAATCTGGAAAGGCACATAGGATGGAAGGTGGAATGCAGTCAAATGACTCCAGTCGAAGGAAACGACTGAACTACTTGGTGGGGGAATCGTACGATTGCCCCCCTACTCTACAGGAACCGAAGGAGGACTCTCGTGATCAGCAGGGATAGGAGGGTTGTTCTCAGACTCAGGAGAATTTCACGAGACAAGAAGAACATGAGCATGATGCTCTTCTGAAACAGAGTGATCAACCGGTGGTGAACCCAAGTCGACACTTGCTCTGACCAATGGTTGGTCTAGAACAAGCTTAGCATAGCCAGGCTCGGAAAGAGGAGGATGGACAAGAGAAGAATCTAAGTTAATCTCTTTGTCAACCAGGAGAGGGTTTGAAGAGAGCCTCTGATAACGAATGGGAAGTTGGGGTGAAGAAGCCATAAGACTTTCCAAAACGGTGGAAGCTTTATCCATGAGTGGACAAAGGTGAAGGGGATGGTTGCCTTCACATAGCCTATAGGGGAATCAAATCTTCCCTTTCTTCTTACCGTTGCCAGTTGATAGGGTAGCATTACCATGAGCTTCAGAGGATGACGAGGGATGAGCCAGATCGTGAGACCATACTTCTAAGATCCTAGGAATGCCAGGACAATCACGAAGAAAATGGTCACCCTTGCACAATTTACATGGAAACTTAACCTTCTGTGGAGGAGCAGAAGGTGGCCCAACCTGAGATGTACTCGGAGCAATAGCTTCACAGGTGGCCTCATGTTTATCGAACTTCTTCTTCTTCATCATCATCATCTTCTTCTTCTTAGTCTCCTAGTTACTAGATGTGGAACTTTCACCATGCAAAGGAGGAGAGGAGGAGGAAGAAACAGGGGAAGAAGGCGTAGGCTCAACCTTGGAATCAATGTGTCGTGATTCAAACGAAGGAGAAGGTGGAACAGGAGTCATGATGCTCGGGACCACCAAGGTCGAAAATAACCAAACAAGCAGACCGATGGTTAACCCGGGCAAGGACAATGTTGCCATATATGGAGCACTGGCATTTCCAAAAGAAGGAAATGGACCAGGGTTCCCATCTGGGGGAAGACCTTGGCTGGTAGACTCGGGGAATGTTGCCATCAGGAACGAGCCTAAAAAACAATCAAACTGTAATGAAGAACTCTAACTGTTACCAGGAATATTTCGTGGGCAGTAAATTTTATGACACAGGAACAAAACTTGACCTTTTCATGTTTCAAGAGTCGAGAAAAGGATGAAAAGGTGACTCTATCTCTTTCGAGGTTTAATGAGCCTGAAAGGACAAGTGTTCAGATGGAACTTTTCTTTTAAGGAGTCCGAAAAGGAACGAAAGTGGCTGTTCTGGAGAAACTAGGCAAAAGGTTTACCAAACATCCTGTAAAACTGCATATACACCTTGGCGATCATATGAAAACCAAGGACTTTCCGTACGACAGTCAATCTTTCCGAATGTTGTGTTCGGTGCATTACAGTTTGCAAGGTGGTAGACACAACTTCCTAAGGATATAGGATGATAACCTAGTAGGGTCTCCCAACATATACTCGACGGTACTGGGAGCACAATTCTGTACTAGACCACTATTGAGTCACAGAAGGAGGAATCACCAAACCTTGAATGAAAACAATAGTGACTAGGTTTAACAAAGCCGGAGCACGTCTCTAGCCTAGACCTCTAAATAGTGTGCGTTATGTTCCAATGCATTGTTAAGTTCATTCAGTTCATTTTAGAGTTGATCTTGAATTATGTTTTAGTTTCTAGGCCTTACCATATGTATACAAAAACCTAGGATGTAGCTAGAATGACTAAAACATCTTTCACTTCAATGAACACCTACCTACAGGAGGGTAGAGAGATCATTCCCAAACCAAGAAAACCAATACAAGCGAATGTAAACACTGAGAAACACAATGCATCAAAACACTAATATCACGATGCATCGATACTACTAATGAAAGATTTAAAATTCGCTTTCCAATTTCTCAAACATGAAAATTCGTAATGCAAATGTACTTTCACTTTCATATGCTAAATGAATGAAAACTTTTGATTTTCTTTCTTTTTTTTAATTTAAAGAGACAAACAAGCAAGTGTGATCTGATCGATCCAAACAATTGTGATCTATGCTTGGTAGTGAAGAAATCGAATAAACATAAAAAATTGGTTCAATAATCGACACTAAAAACCAACCAGCAAGAAAACAAGTAGTGAAAAATCCTCAAGAGAATCACAAGATGGTTGTGGATGAACCTTGAATAGACAAGTAACCCAAGAAATGGTTTCTCAATGAAACTTCTAAAGGGCTATATCACATGGTCTAAAAACACAAGACTCACTCAATGAAATCAAAGAGACAATACCCTAACCAAAAGCAATTAAAACAAGCTAATAAGAGACAAGAAACAACAGGGGATAAACAAGATTGATGAATTCAGGAGGTAAAGTTGTAAAAACAACTTTTCAGGAATCATCGCGGGTGTTGCACTGACAACTAATAGACTAGTCGCTAGTGTTACACTGACAACTAGAGACCGTCGCAAGTGTCACACTGACAACTAGAGACCATCGCAAGTGTTACACTAACAACTAGAGACCGTCACAAGTGTCACACTGACAACTAGAGACCGTCGCAAGTGTTACACTGATAACTAGAGACTAGTCGCTAGTGTTACACTAACAACTAGAGACTGTGGCTAAAGTACACCTATTTTCAGCGACGGTCCAATTTCAAGAGTCGTTGTGGGAATTAAACTAGCAACCCGAGACAAAAGCCAAATAGTCGCGGGTACAAAGCTATAACATCAACGACGTCGTCGTGACTGTTAGGCTATCTTCCACGATGATCTTACTTAAGTAAAATACAAAGTAAAATCACCTAAATGACACCAAATTATTCTTCCAGACAGTAAGGGGACTTCCTAGATTGACCCAGGTAACCCAAAAACTGATGGTTTGACCCCAAAATTCAAGAGACACCAAATCAAAACCAAAACAAGAGCAAACAAGAGAAGAAACATACAAAGGACTCCCCAGTGGAGTTGCCAACTTGTGATGCAGGAAAGTGTTCCCTCTGCGGACAGAGGCAACCCCTCTAGCCCTAGAGTGGATCTAGTCACAACAAGGACAAAACAACAATTAATTCCCTTAAATAGTCATCGTTGGAGGCCTACCTCAAATTGGTGGTTGATGAAGTTTCGTTGCGCTGCTCCAGCTTTCGTTTCCTTCTCCTTAATAAGTGATCAACCTGAAACACCACAAAGAAACAACAGAGCACGTAACCAAGAAACAACAATGATCTATTTACTCATAAAGTCAAGAAGTCATGAGCTATCAAGTAAATTACATATAAGACATAGGAAATCACCATTGATTGTATTAATAATAAATCAAGAGCAAATTTTACAACCAAGTCTTGATGTCGCAAGCCTTCTCAGAGGGTCCAACTAGTGTGTTTCTTCAAGCATTCACCCCCAAAGATGGGTCTCCCAAAAAGCAATATATCTCTCTCTCTCATTCACAAACTTTACACAAAGTTAAGGGCACTCCACACCTTGCAAACAACAAAGAAATCCCACACTTGTCACACTCACACCAACTATCTATCAAACTCAAAAGCAGCAACAGCACTATACAACCAAAAGAACTAGCAACTAAGGAACTAGCAGATCATGGAAATTGTGAGTGATTTTATAGGAGAAGGAGCCTCCATGAAATGAGGGAGAGGGAGCTTATCCTCAAGGAAGGTAGCACAAAAGACGGAACCACCATCCCAGAGGCAGAAAGGCGACCCAAATTAACCCAACAACCAGCTCTAGAAACATCCAGAAGACCGACTATTTGAACTAATTCGCAAAATCTGGATCGTCGTAGGTCATGAACTGGGGACTAGCGACGACGTCTCAATGACACAGTGCATGACAAAGAATCATCGTGGATTTTGAGGGTTTACTAGCAAAGATGCAGGAATTTAGTCAAAAAGGGTCAATCTTGAGCATCAGAGAGCATTTTCTTAATCTTCTTACATGAGTGGGAAGATATGAACATGTTTATTTGACACATGACACAACAGAGGGACCGAGATGAGGACAATGACAAATTACTGTGTAACACCAGCATAATGTATTTGATGCTGATAACTTTGATAAGGTTGATGGGCCCATTATGATATGATTGATGGTTACCATTTTGAATATACGGTTGCCCATTACCGCAAAGCTTTGTTGCTCAAGTCCTCAGTAAGCTTGCTGGAATTGCGGTTGTTGATATTGCACCAGCCATGGTTGTGAAGCCATTTGTTGTTGTCCAATACTAGATGTTTGACCAAGATGAGGGGTGATAGTACCCGTTTGAGCCTGAGTCACTTCAGTTAAGGAGCCACTAATCGGCGATTGTGGTTGTGTCGTGGAGACAAGAGGCTATTGTATTACGACCTGAGAGACTTGAGGTTGACATACAACAGGCAGCGCTTGTACTTGCGACACCATCACAATAGCCGGTGTAGTGGGAATATTCGACACAGGTAGATTTGGTTGCATTGAATATACAACTCTTGGCTGTTGAGGCAGTATTGGCACCCAACCACTGGATGTAATTCCAGCTTGACCTGAATTCTATTGTGAACTCTCATATGGTTGTTCTCCTGGAGGGAATGAAAAGGCATACTGCCCCCCATATGGCGGCAATCCAGTGTTCAAAGGAAAAATTGGTCTTTGTAGACTGGACTGCCCAGATTGATACTGTTGTGAAGGATCAATTTGCTGAGACTCAACATAAGAAATTCTGGTTATTATTCCGGACGAACAAACGGTAACAGACCATACTGTCGAAACATTCCCTGGGTGGACTTCATCTAGTGGTTGAGAGCTAGTTGGGACAGATGGTATACCAGCAAACATTGCCAGAGTAGTGGCAGGAGGTTCTGCTACTGCTATATCGGATGACACAATCCTAGATGTCAATGATTGCTCAGACATATTGTGTCTATCCAAAAGACTTCCTAGCGATTCTACAAGAACTTGTGATGAAGGTTGACTAACTTTTGAATTACAAGGATATAGGTGGATCCCAGTTCCAAAATGCAATGGGGTATTAGATGGAAGATCTTCCACAATCTCTTCTATTGCAATCAGTCTAGGTGGAAGAGGCAGACCGTCAGGTCCGTAAAATATTTTTGGTACCGAAGAAGGTACACACTCTGCAGCGATAGATGTTGGAGGGTTAACAACTTCTGAATCAGTCCTAGATGGAACTGGTTCAGGAATATATGTGTTTATTGTTATAGTAGGATCAGTTCTACTGTCCTCTTGTAACTGTGGAACTTCTTCTGTAGAGGCAGAGATACCAGAGATAGTTGGAGTAACTGGAGTCTCTGAGGATGTTGAAACACAAGTTTCAAACAAACCAGGAGACTTTGACCCAGTTAAATGAGATCGCTTGGCCCGGAATGGTTGACTCGTTAGTCTCCGCGAACAACAAGGTTTTGATCGACTTTCTTCCACGATTGTGGATTACTTGATCAACTCAAAATAAAAAGGGGAAAATGTTGTTCCGAATTAAATGAATTTTATGATGCTTTGACACAACTTGCTTTTTCAATTTTTAAGAGTCGAGAAAAAGCTAAAGATGAATCTAGTCGCCTTTGATTTTTAATGAGCCTGAAGTGACAAGTGCTCAGATGGACCTTTTCTTTTAAGGAGTCTGAAAAGGAATGAAAGTGACTACTCTAGAAATCTAGACAGAGGGATTACCAAACCAATCATAAAACTGCAGAATAATTTTTATGGTATGGCAGTCAATCTTCCCGAATGCTGTGTTCAGTGCATTGCAATCGATAGGGCGGTAGACACGGCTTCCTAAGGATAAAGGATGTAGCCTATTGTGGTCTCCCAATATATACTCGATGGTATGTGGGAGAACAAGTCTGTACTGGCACTTGTCATCTCAAAGAGGAGGAATCACCCAGCCTACGATGAAAGCAATAGTTACCAGGCTTTACGACGCCAGAATACATCTCTAGCCTAGACTTCTAAATGTTGTGCATTAGGTTCCAAAGTGTTTTTATGTTCATTGAGGTTTATTTTATAGTTGATATTTCTTAAGAAGTTTTCCTTTAAGGTTCATCGCTTGATGTAGATATACAATTCCTAAATGTGAAATCTAAGATGAAAAACAGTCATTTACTTTCTTTTTGCAATGAAAATCCTAGCTACTAAGGAAAGAGAGATGAAATTCTTTCAACATAGAGTAGAGAGCACACACTAGATGCACTTTTCCTAAATCAATTTCAGCATGCAGTCTAAATGCAAATGCACATGCATGTATTGTTTTTCAGTTTCCTTAATGTGAGAATGACAAAAAGAAAACTAAGTACAGATCTGAATTATTTTCTTTCAAAGCGACAGTACTAACAATTTTCTCTTCAAAAAACGAAAGGAAGGCTAAGACGACACTTTGCGATTTTGAACTTAAAATTGCTTTCGACACTTGAAATACTATTAATTCAAATCAAATACAATGGCAAAAGTGTAATCGACTATCTAAAAGAGGAATTCTTTGCGACACTCTTTTTCTTGACTGAAAACGACACTTGCGACACTTTCAAATCAAAAGACGACAGTTCGATTAAGCTACTATTTGCAAAGGTGAACTATAAATGATGAAAAATACATAAAAAACATTCACAATTCCTTCCGATGGAGGCTGAATAATGCAAAGAAAGATGGTTTCAACAGAGATATACTGATCATAGACATCAAAACTACTGAATAAAGCTGAAGACAATGAAGAAAAAACCAAAATCTGGACGCAGAAACAGTCTCATTCAATCATCGCACCTGTAACATAGGGAAACAGGGATGCATATCACCTTCAACGCACGAGAGGTGTGATGCATCCAAATTGCCAAGAAGAGACAGTGTGATGGTCCAAGGACGAGACTGAGCTTGGTTTTCACTCACAGTTTGCAGCTAAGTTTAGGGATTTAGGCTGAGCTAATGATTGTCAGTAAACACAAAGTATAGGGGCTGATCTAATGAGGTTATCTGAGCTACCACCAGGGCACTTAGGATGTTTTCAAGCTAGATGTTCAGTTCATAAACCAACCCAGAGATTGACTGAAGCAGCGTTGATCTACTTTGCAGTTGCATAGAAAAAGCAGTTCGAAGGCTAGCTGGCTTAACTTCAGGCTCCGTCTGTGGTTTATAAAGCAAACAACAGTAACAAAACAAACAAAATATTCGCTCCCGAGTGGAGTCGCCATTTTTTTATCGGGAAAACTAGTGTCCACTCAGAGCTACTAGTCCCACTAAGACAGGTAGTTATCTTAGAAACAAACAAACTAAAGTTACTTGTGTTTTCCTTTATGAGAGATAGATGAGAGAAAAGCAGAGAGTACCAACCTCAGTCTTTCACTAGTCTCCTTGCTTGTTTCCTCTCAACCTTGATAGATCTTTCGCCACTCCTTTATCACTTGTCTCGCTTCAAAGAACACCTGTAGAGTCAAAGCAACAAAATACCATCAAAGCATAGAGATCTATAACCATAAACAATGTAGGATCAGATTTACATTAACCATATAGATGCATATACAAATACAAGATTTAGAGATATACAAGCATATGGAGGAAACCTCAAATAGCTTCATTGATAGAATTAGTAGAAGAGAGGATTACAACCAAGTTGTCTGATCCAGAATCATCCTCCCAGCACGAAAGCCCTCTTCACCTCATACAAAGTAAGATCACCCAACAATGTCTTCAAAGAGAAACCAATAGCACTTCCTTGCAAATTGAAAAATTCCAACCTCTAGATCTCTAGGATGAGGGATCCATATATAGATGTTTGTAGGAGAGTGAGTTAGCTTCTGGGATTTTGATTAGTGTCAATTCAATGATAGTTCTTGGTTCCACTTGGAGATTTCATGATCTCTTACTCATCCCTGGGTGAATTTAGAGAGGCAAGTGTCGTATGAGCAGTTTCTAGAAGATTCTTTGAGTTTCCACCTAGCAAACTGCTTCTGCCATTTGTCTTCTCTCGCTCATCACACCCTATAGAAGAGCTTTTCAGTATGCATCGCACCCCCCATGTGTAATAGGTGAGATGCATCGCACCCTTAGCATGGAGCAGTCTATATGGTCCAGTTTTGACCAGTTCTGCACAGGTTTTTAGGGAGAACTTCTGGGAAATGATGTAATCAGTTGACCTTGTTCCTTTAGGGTATGAAACAACACTTTTAGGGGTTTAGAAGCCCTTGTTTTATGGACATATGTGATTGGGGTTGCAGTGCCCAAATATGTCTATAACAATATGCAACAACCATAAGGGTATGAGGTTTAAGGAAAGGAGAAATTAGTGTGCAAATTGAAGAAGAGATTGTATGGCTTAAAAAAGACTCCAAGGAAGTGGTATCTAAAATTTGTTAGGTTTATGTCTAAACAAGGTTATACTAGGTGTCATTATGACCATTGTGTTTATCTTAAAAAGAAAAATGATGCTAACTATATTATATTGCTATTGTATGTAGATGACATGCTTGTTGCAAGGTCTAACATATAGGAAATAAATGTGCTCAAAATAAAATTGGAAAATTCATTTGCAATGAAGTATTTGGGTGTTGCAAAACAAATCCTTGGTATGAGAATAACTAGAGACTGGAAAAATCGCAAATTAACATTGTCTTAGAGTGAGTACAAACAAAGGGTGTCAGAAATATTTAATATGCAGAACACAAAACTAGTGACTCCACCTTTGGCTAGCCATTTCAAACTAAGTAAGGAGATGTGCCCCAAGACTCAAGAAGAGATGGATTATATGTCTAAAGTTCCATATGCATCAACAGTTGGAAGATTAATGTATGCAATGGTCTACACAAGGCCTGATATTGCACATGCAGTTGGGGTTGTAAGTAGGTACATGAATAATCCAGGAAAAGAACATTGGATGGTAGTGAAGTGGATTTTCAGGTATTTGAGAGCTACCACATATCAAGCATTATGCTTTGGTGGTTCAAAAATTGCTCTATAGGTATATGTTGATGCATATATGACAGGTGATAGAGATAACAAGGGGAGAACCACAGGGTATGTGTTTACTATAGGTGCAAAAACTATCAGTTGGGTTTCAAATTTGTAAAACATTTTTGTGGTTTCAACAACAGAAACAGAGTATGTTGCTACTACAAAGGCTATTAAAGAAATGATTTTCTTACAAAGGTTTATGGGTGAGTTGGGAAAGAAGCAATAGATGGGAAGGTTATACAGTGACATCCATAGTTTCATTCATCTTGTGAAGAACTCAACATTTCATTCCAATATTAAACATATATATGTCAAGTACCAATTCATACAGTAAGTGTTGGAAGATGGACAGTTGAAGCTGGAAAATATACATACTAGCCAGAATCCTGTAAATATGTTAACAAAAGTTGTAACTACAGAAAAAATGAGATTCTGTTAAGTTTCAATTGGTCTTCAAATATGATGATGAAGGTGAGAAACAACCAAGTCCAAAGTGGAAGAATTTTACAATAAGTGAAGCAATGATGGAGTTGCTATAATCAGTCTCCAAGTGAGAGATTGTTGGGTGTGGAGCCTGATTATCTTCCTAATTATTAAGAGGTTTTTGTTTCAGTCGCATTGGATCCCTTTTCCTAACGGGGTGGAAATGCTAATTCTTTAATCACCATCAAGGGGGTCTAGGGTGGTGATGACGACTTTTATGAGCCCCCCCTGGTGTGGGTTCAAGGGTAGCGCCCTTAAAGCTAAAAATAGATGAAAATTTGCCTTGTAAAATATTGTAATTTCATAGTCAATCCAGGTTGTTCATTAGGAAAATGATCTGATGGTAGAAGTTATGTTAATTTAGGGGTTTTTCCCCTAGAAGGAAACCCTCAATTTATGTGAGGGAATTTTATTGTTGCTGTGTATGATTATTTTGAGAGAGAAAGAGAGAGGATATTGTGTGAGATCAAAGAGAAAATTATAGCGGATCTGCATTAGGTTGTATCTCTTCATTTTGATGGATAATAAAAAAGGAAGGATTGGATGTTTCTCCATGGACATAGCCCAAATTGGGTGAACCATGTATATATGTGTCTCTCTTGTTTTATGCATTTTTTCATTTGTATTTCCACAATATTTTATGTATTTCATTTCCCTGCTAATTAATTTGTAACACCAATGACCTATTTATAACGTAGCCCAATAACCTACTAGTGGTTAGGTTTAACTACCTCAACTCTTAACTAGATTTACAATATAGAATATTTTGGAGTCTTATTGATCATAATCTTGTGGCTAGTCCCTTTTCATGAACAATGGTGTTTGATGTGGCATCCTCTCGAATTATGGTGGTGAAAATAGGATGGTCAACTTATGAGTGGAATAACTTTCACATACAAACTTTGACTGACACAATTCTTGTGCCATTGTAAAGTTATCTATGTGTAGAATAGGGAAAAAAGTGTTTCACTACAGTGGCAAAGTTTTATCCCCAAAAAACATCATTTGATGCCTCAAAATTCTCCTGAAAGTTTTCAAACCCCACTTTTCCATATTGGGTCCCACCTATAAAAAGGGTCATGTGAGATGATGCCTCCATTTTTTCCAGTCTAAAAGTATTGAGGTGGATGAAAAACAATATAACTATCCAATTCGGACCAAGATATAAACATATAAGCAACATGCATAACTAACCATGAGATCATCGACATATAAACCATAAGATAGATAAATCAATAATGCACATATGAACACAAGATGTAAGGTGGAAACCATTTTGGGAGAAACAATACCATATGCTTATGTTATTCTTCTTCTTATTGTTATTATGCAAACATTTTTTTGCATATTCACCATCCACCACTAATGTGTAAGCCACAACTTTCCAATCATGCAAGTAACTCTTGCTCTAGGCCACTACCTGTCAGATGCCACCACTTCCTAAACTTTGTAGACCACCATATGCTAGAATCCACTACTCCCACGACTTTGCAAATCACTATCTATTGGATTCCCCAACACTTAGTAGTCTATCCAGCCACCACTGGAGTGAATTCACTACTTCGAAGTTCTTAGGCCATTGCCTAAAGGATGCAGTTACACCCTCAGTATGCAAACCAACACTTGCTAGTGAGCCATCACTCGCCCACTGAAGGCCCCAAACTTTAATCTCTTGTGGACCTTGTTTCACAATTTTCACACTAAATCAACATGCATCAAACTCAAACAACCATGGGTCTCATTTCACCTCATTTTCAAACTAGGCCCACTTAGTCTTCTATGCTCATTAATATTACATCTCATTATCATACCCTCACAACAACATACTTTCAAATATTTTGAATTGCATAAGTACAAATTAAATGGCATAAATGTAAACTAACTATACATACAAAATCAACCATATACCACCAAAAACATAATCCCAAAATATAGAAATAATATATCAAAATAACAAACCCCAACAACAAAATATACAAGAATCAAGTTAATACTCTGGTAATACAATTAATGGAAGCTACATCAAAATACTAAAAATAGCATATAATTTTTTTGCAACAATATAATTCTACATCTCCAAAACATAATTCCCTACATCAACAACAATGTTAACAAATCCCAACAACAATATAACCAACATTGTCAATACTCTACCATAATTCCACAACAAAATTTGCAATACCAATAAACAATATGGTCATTCTAATGTTCCTTTCTTCTAAATCTCATCCATATAATTTCATTCCCGCCCGCATTATGATTAAGGTGTATTCGTTCTTCTCCAAACAAATAAAATATAAAACTCTATGATTGATCCATGACAACTCATTTTAAAACAATTTACCCATGACACAAAAGAACCACATTAACACATTAATGATCTTCCACTTCATCTTTATGACCAAATCAAATAATTAATCAAGACGAATTCAAAATTATCAACCCCAAATTTGTGAAGGAAAAATTTGCAAACGCCAAATTTGTGAACTATAAATTTCTCAACGCTACATTTCTAAATGTGAAATTTGCGAATGCCAAATTTCTAAACTCCAAATTTTTGAACACCAACTTTGTGAACGCCAAATTTTTGAATGCAAAATTTTCAAATGCCAAATTTGGGAATGTCAACTTTGTAGGTTTAAGACTTTATCAAATTCAAACTCCTATTCTCATAACCACTGCCAACTTCTTCAAGATATTTCCCAATACTTGTACGACTTGCAAACACCTCTACAACACCTAAAAGACTTCAACAAAAATATGATCATCATCACAAGTCCACAAGCCCTTCCAAGACCTGTACAACCTCTAGAAAATATTCAGACACGTCAACATTCAATCATTACACCATGAAATCTCATCTTGTTGACATCAATGCCAACACAATTGGCTCCATGGTTGACATCAATGTCAACACCATGCTGCTTGTTAGGTCCCTATAATACTAGTGATGCCCCCATTAATATTGTATTTGTATCCCTTATTAATATTGTTGTGCCCCTATTGCCCCCATATTGTTATTACTGTGCCCCATAGAATCCCTCTATTGTTATTTTTGTGCCTTTATATTATTATTGTTAGGTCGGCTTGGTTATATTGTGACCCCTTAGACTCCTATATATAGAAAGGATGTTTTTTCATTTGAATCATCCAACAATTGTTCATTTGTGTAATGTAAAGGAGGTTGCCCCCTCGGAGAGGCTGAATTCTAAGACGTTCAACTATCTTTTCTATCTTTTTGTGAGCTGGTTTCACAACATTTGGTATCAAAGCTTTGGATTCTAGGGTTTCGCTGCTCCAAATAGGTCATCATGGCATTTTCGCTATAACTTTTGTTCTGCACGTTTCAGAAGCGAAAAACAAAACCCATTTGAGACAAAATCGCATTGAACCTTAGGTCTGAATTTCAGATCTTTTTGCACTATATTTGGGAGATATGATCTCAGGAAGTTGGTCTTTTTGCAGACTCCTGAATTACATTCCAAACAGGTGACCTGGGGAAAATCGTCATAACTTTCTCTTTGAGCATCGGATTGAAATTTTGTAAGAAGGTATAGAAAGAGGACAGACTGTAGTTTCTTGTGTATATTTTTCAGAGCCAACGGTCGAAACAGTGACATGTGGCACTTCATACAAGTTCACTCTTTTGGAAAGGTCTATAATCAGGTCATCTTGGGAGATTGTGCATAACACTTCCTTGTAGAATTCAATTTGGATCAGACTGGTGGCATTGGAAAGAGGACGCAGAGGGGTACTACAGGCCACAATTTCATAACTGGATGATCCGAAATTACAGAGATACATCAGATTCAATATCAAGCTCCTACAAAGTGAAAAAAGGTGTGTAGTTTTTTTTTTTTAATTTTTGCATAAGCTTGGTTTGAAAAATTAGTTTAAAGGAATTCAAAGAGCATAGTAAAGCATTATTATCGGTAATTGATGCCCCGAGGAAAAAAAAATGCAAACACCTAGTAAGCAACCTAAAAGCTCTAGCATGACTCATGAAGAAGAGGAAGAAATACAACATGATATATCAAAATTATGAGACCAAGTGCAACAAGTGTCACTTGCACAAAAAGTAATAGAATCTAAGATGGATGGTTTAAAGAAAGATCTAGAAGCTAAGATGGATGGTTTAAAGAAAGGTGTAGAAGCTAAGATGGATTGTTTAAAGAAAGGCGTAGAAGCTAAGATGGATGGCATGGAAGCTAAGATGAATGGCATGGACGCTAAGATGAATGACATGGACGCTAAAATGGATGGCATGGATGATAAGATGGAAGAATTGAAGATAAATTTGAATAAGTTGCTACAAGAAATGGTCACTAATGGTGAAAGGGTAGTAAAGGAAACTCATGATGAGAACAAAAGAAATGTTAATCATGATTCCATAGACTCTAATTTTGGATCGAAGACCCACCATATTCAAAAAATTGATATGAGGAAGTTTGATGGCAAGGATCCCGCAACATGGATATTACAGATGGAGCAATTTTTTGATCTCAATAATGTGAAAAACACACAAAAGGTACGTATTGAAACTTTATATTTGGAACCAAATTAGTTTGTATGGTATCAATGGCTTTGCTCTCGTAGACAAATTATCACTTGGGAAATTTTTACGGAAGAATTGACAACACATTATGAGGATACAAAAAGAAACACTTTTTTTAGCCAATTGATAAGTCTCAAACAAAAGGGTTCAATAATGGAGCACATTGAGGAGTTCCAAAAATTGAACATAAGGGTAAAAAATATTCCAGAGGAACATAGGATTGATGTGTTCATAGGGACTTTAAAGGATAATATCCAACATGATGTTCACCTTTAGGAACCTGATTCATTAGAGAAGGCATTCAGGTTAGCAAGAAAAATGGAAAGAAAAATTATGGCAACCAGGAAGCATACCACTCACAACCATAAAGATGGAAGTGTTGTTTCCCCTAGCCTTCCACAACCTATAAGGTTGACACCGCAACAATTGGAAAAAAAAGAGCAAAAGGGCTTTGTTATAGTGGTGATAGAAAATACACTAAAGGTCATAAGTATGCTGAGAAGAAATTATTCTACATAGATTGTGAAGAGGAAGAAGAAAAGGAGCAAGAAAGGTCAAAAGAAGAGGATATACTCCAAGAAAAAAGCCTAGATAAAGAAGAAATGAATCCAACCATATCTTGTAATGCATTGGTTGGAATTACCACTCCTCAAACCATCAAGATAGAAGGACAAATCAAGAAGAAAAAGGTAAGAGTGTTGATTGATTTGGGAAGTACCCACAATTTTATTCATTGTAAGATAGCAAAAGAATTGAATTGCTTCCTATATCCAGCACCAGAGTGTCAAGTGATGGTTGCAAATGGAGGAATGATAAATTGCTTTGGAAAGTGCCATAATATCAAGCTATCCATGGGAGAATATGTATTGAAAAGCCCAATGCTTTCCATTCCAATGGGAGGTGCTGATGTTGTACTAGGAGTCCAATGGCTACAATCCTTGGGTACAATAGCTTTTAACTTTCAAGAACTTTTCATGAAATTTTATGTGGAAGGAAAGGAAGTTGAATTAAGGGGTATTGTAGGGAAACCGGGAAAGATAATAAGCTCTAACGGTATGACAAAGCTTCTAAAAAAGGAACAACGAGGTGTAATTGCACAATTATGTTCGCTAGATGTTTCCACATCGAAATCGTCTATTTCTCTAGATCTCCAAAAAGCCTTGGAAAATCATTCCAAGGTATTTGAGACTCCCAAAGGTCTCCCACCTATTCGTGATTATGATCATGCTATTCATTTGATTCCAGGAAGTGCTCCTCCAAACATCAGGCCGTACAGATATCCCTATGCCCAAAAGAGTGAAATTGAATGTATGTTTACAGAAATGCTTGAGGCTGGTATAATTCAACCTAGCCAAAGTTCTTTCTCTGCTCCAGTAGTATTGGCGCACAAGAAGGATGGATCATGGTGCATGTGTCTAGATTATAGGGAGCTCAACAAGCTCACTATTAAAGATAAGTTTCCCATTCCTGTCATTGATGAATTATTAGATGAATTGCATGGATCAATTTACTTCACCAAGTTAGATCTTCATTCAGGATATCATCAAATTAGAATGAAGACTCAAGACATTCCGAAAACAAAATTTAGAACTCATGAGGGTTACTATGAGTTTTTGGTCATGCATTTTGGCCTTACCAGTGCACCTTCTACATTTCAAGGTTTGATGAATTCCATTTTCAAACCCTTCCTTAGAAAATTTGTGTTAGTATTTTTTGATTATATACTAATCTACAGCAAGTCTTGGAAGGATCAGGTTGAACACGTTGACAAGGTGCTACAACTATTGGGGGAGAAACAATTATATGCAAAAAGATCCAAATGTTTCTTTGGAGTACAAGAGGTGGAATATCTGGGTCATATTGTATCTCATGAAGGAGTTAAGCTAGACCCTAGCAAAATTAAAGCCATTAAGGAATGGGAAATCCCCACATCCATAAAGAATTTGCAAGGATTTCTCGGGTTGACAGGGTATTATCGCAAGTTTGTTAAGAATTATGGAAAAATAGTAGCACCTCTAACAACATTGTTGAAGAAAGATGCATTTTCATGGACTCTAGAAGCAACAAAAGCCTTCGAATATCTTAAAGAGGCAATGTGCCAAGCACCAGTCTTAGCTACACCAAATTTCACAAAAACCTTTATTGTGGAATGTGATGCTTTTGGAAATGGAATTGGTGTTGTTTTAATGCAAGATGAAAGACCCATTACTTTCGAAAGTCGTCCAATCAAGGGAAAGTATTTACACAAAGCTATTTATGAGAAGGAAATGTTGGAAATACTACATGCACTTAAGAAATCGCCACCCTACCTAATGGGAAGACACTTCAAGGTAAAAACGGATCATGATAGCCTTAAATACTTTTTAGAACAAACATTATCCTCTGAAGAACAACAAAAATGGGTCACAAAGATGTTGGGTTATGACTTGGAAATCATATACAAAAAATGGAAGCAAAATGTTGTGGCAGATGCACTCTTAAGAAAGGATGAGGATGTGGAAACATTGTTGTGCGCCATTTCTATTATCCAACTAGATTGGATAAACAAAGCAAGGGAGGAATGGTAGAATGATGAAGAAGTGTGGGAACTTATTCAAAAGTTACAACAAGATTCTAGTACATCTGATACATTTAGCTGAAAAAATGATTCATTATGGTACAAAGATCGCTTATACCTCTGTAAGAATTCCCAACTCAAACAAAAGATTCTTTTGGAATTGCACGCTTCTCCACAGGGTTAAGAAGGAATTTTTTGGGATGGACTTAAATCAGATATTCAAAATTTTGTGGTGGAATGTTTGGTATGCCAACAAAATAAATTTGAAACAATTAAGACACCAGGTCTATTACAACCTTTATCCATTCCAAGCCAACATTGGGAGGAGGTTTCAATGGATTTTATCACAGGTTTACCCAAGTCTGAGGGAAAGAGTGTAATCATGGTGGTAGTTGACAGACTTACCAAGTGTTCACACTTTTGTGCATTATCACATCCATTTAAATCCAGTACAGTTTCTATGGCATATATGGAAATAATTCAAAAGCTACACGGAAACCCAAAGATTATTGTAAGCGACAGAGATCCCATTTTTACAAGAATTCTTTGGACAGGATTATTTTCTTGTCTTGGTACTCAGTTAGCTCATAGCTCATCTTATCATCTGCAATCTGATGGGAAAACAGAGATAGTAAACAAATGTTTGGAAGGATATCTTCGTTGCTTTGTATCTGATAAACAGACACAATGGTTCAAATGGTTGCCTCTGGCTGAATGGTGGTATAACACTTCCTTCCATACTACATCAAAAATGACCCCATTTATGGCACTTTATGGATATTAGCCACCATCCATCACATCATATTTAAGAGAAAAGTCTAAGGTTCAAGCAGTGGAACATCACATCGAGCATCAACAACAAGTTCTCCAACTCTTAAAGGATAACCTCGTGTTGGCGCAGAATAGAATGAAACAATAGGCAGATCAACATCGTAGTGAAAGAAGTTTTGATGTAGGTGATTGGGTATTCCTACGGCTACAACCATATAAACAAATGTCCCTCAAGCAAGCTAAGAAGGATAACAAATTGTCACCAAAGTATTATGGTCCGTACAAGGTGTTGCAAAAGATTGGTACTATGGCATACAAATTGGAGCTTCCTGCAGCTTCTCAAGTGCACCTAGTTTTCCATGTTTCATATTTAAAGAAGGTTATAGGTGATAAGCTCCCATTTCAAACAATATTGCCAGAACTTGACGAGGAAGGAAAAATTATATTGGAACCGGAAGCAACCATAGAAACAAGAACTTAACAACTACAAAATCGATCCATTTCAGAGTATCTCATCAAGTGGAAGAACTTATCCACTGAAGATTCCACATGGAAGGATGAGAATTTTATACAGAAGCATCCAGAACTACTCAAGCGTTGAGGACAACACTTTTTTGAAGGAGAGGGGCATGTTAGGTCCCTATAAAACTAAGAAAATTATAGGTCTGATAAACCAATTTGGTCTCAGTGGACGTTAACCATCATCATCATCATCATAATATTGTAGTTGTATCCCTTATTAAGATTTTTGTGCCCCTATTGTCCCCATATTATTATTACTGTGCCCCATAAAATCCCTCTATTGTTATTTTTGTGCCTTTATATTATTATTGTTAGGTCGGCTTGGTTATATTGTGACCCCTTAGACTCCTATATATAGAAATGAGGTTTTGTCATTTTAATCATCCAAGAATTTTTCATTTGTGTAATGTAAAGGAGGTTTCCCCCTCGAAGAGGCTGAATTCTAAGACGTTCAACTATCTTTTCTATCTTTTGTGAGCTGGTTTCATAACACTGCCAACATTCTCCACCTTTGGAATTGGTCACAACCAACAACCACTCCATCAAACTAATATTCATCACTACTAACTGGATGGTTTCATTCTCACTCAAGTGGTTATGTTACTCCCCCCTTTTGAAATCTATGGCAAAGGGTGGTCCACTATTCACTGAATACACCATGCTGATAACAATAGGAAAGGTCGATAAAAATTGATTGCTGATGAAAACAGATAATATGCTAACACCTGCAAAGTAATCATTAGGAACTAATGTAATTGCTACCAACATGCAACCAAGCGTGTCTACTAACACCATTCTCTTATCTTTTGCTGAACATATTATGCCTGAACATGTATTGGGGGTTGCAAACATCCCTAAGTTTCCATAAAAACACTTATGCTGCTACCATTAGCTCCTTTCCATTTGCAAGACACTACACCAGCTAAACCAAAGGCTCCATAACACATCATAGCAAAATGATATACAATGAGATACATGGATTCATAATCATGATATATGGCTACATCAGTGAAATACAATGTTGCATCAATGACATCCATAAGTCCTCTCATGGCTATAACATGACTCATATCTATGCATTATTATAACAATGACTTTTTCCCCCATGCATGCCTAAGTTGAATGACTCCATGACCAAGACCATATGATAAGCATAAGATAATATAAGGCTAACACACGAAACAGAAGGTTGTAGCAATGATATCAAAGTCCATACAAGGATGAAACAACACGCAAGATTCTCTCTCTTATGTATGATCAAGACTCATAACTCTCCCCAGAGCATACCCATTGATTAAATCAACAATGTACAAGGCTAAATATTGCACTCAATAGTGCTTTACATGGATGAAGAAAATGTCTCACTACAATGCATGCCAAAAATCTTTTTCTCCCAACCATGACTCATACTAGGGCTATTGACAAATGATAATCATGATAATACATACAATGTTTTTCTCATGCCTTTTCACTCATGAATATAATACATGCATCAACTACAAGGAATTACTGAAAATCAACATAAACATAACAAGTAAGTTGTGAAACCCTAGATGTAGGTATAACTCCCCTTGATATCGTTATACCTCCAATAAGCAGGATGATCCTGCTGACATGGTTATGCATTTAGGCTCACAATAAAATGATGTAGCTACTACTAGTCTCCATCAACTCATCAAACTATTATATTGCTACCATATGCTCTCCCTAAGGCTATGCACCTCTCATACACATTTGCAGTATTTTCTAAATATGTATTTGGTAACCATGGAATGCAGTGGGGAATGATATATCTACATCATAGGTTGTTTCTCCTTCTTCTTCACCCACACTATAGTAGGCTGCTTCTTGACATTCTTCTCTGATTTTCTACTAGGTCTACTTTGGATCAACTGTTTTTTTTCACTGGATCTTCCTTGATGAATTGAACAATTGGAAATATCTTGCCATGTGACCAAGATTGTGACAGATGTAACACCTCAATTGACTGAGATATGATGCTAGAGGGTCAAATATTCTATTAACATGCCAAATATATGCTTTGCATAAAATGTGCCTCTACTCCATGGACTGGATCTGCAATCAGTTGTCTTATGGCCAAACAGGTTACAAGAAAAAATAAACCATCGAATGCACTAGTATACTTGATGGTTGATCCCCTTGTATTCCTATATTGTTGTATTATTTGTTGTTTAGATATGTATAATGTGCTCCTATAGTTGATTGTAACATGTATATAGTTGTGGCAGACATAACACTCCACATCATCCATTAAAGGAATACAATGATTTTGACTGCTTCGAAATATTCCAACATAAACTAAAGGAGCACATGATCTTCTTGACATGGGTGCTCCATTAGGTTCTCTTCTTGGCTATTTGATTTATTGCTACTTTCCTATTTTTCTACTCTTACTGTTGTTATTTCTACTACAGGCTTCTCCGGATCTAAATTTTTGCTTGTATGAGCCTGTGAGTTAGACTCTCCCTTTTGAAAACTAATACCATATATGACGAAAGGAGATATTTGGATGCTGAGTAGGCTATCCAAATACTTGGTACTCTTCTCCTACTTGAGTTGAATATCCTTTTTTTCTAGCGTCTTTCTCATGTAGACCACTTCATCCTCAAGCTTTTCAATTTGGCCTTCACCTTCCTTTAGCTAATTGGTCATCACGTCCTCAACTCTTCTCACTTCTACCAATTGGTATTTTAACTGGTAACTTTTTCTTTAAACTTAACCTCCTTTCCATCATAGAATTGCAAAATATTTTCCTGGTCTTTGGATGTAGTTGTCACTTAATTACTTCAATTGTTAGTCTCTCTATCACAACCATGGATAACCCTTAATCAACTTTAGGAATCTTAACATCATTCTCATTTTCACTAGGAAACTCAACATGGCTATCATCAAATCAATATAAAACATAACTACAAAATAATTGATCTTTATTTATATCTTCAGATCTGATTTGCTAGAGCACATCTGGTTCTGCCAAGACTTTTTCTTCTAATTTATCAATTGCACCATTCACACTACAGGTACTGATCTTCTCAAGCTAATATTCTTTGTTCTACAATGCCTTCTTCTTTGTCTTCTTCTTACTCTACTTCTCAACCTCTTCATTTCTATTGCCATATAACACCTGCAATTTGTTCCAAATCTTCATGGAAGATTTCATATTTGTTATCTTCTCTAGATCTACATTATGAAGATTTTCATAGATCACACACCTTGCTTGTGCATTCTACTTCATCACCTTAGCTGAGATAGGATCTGGGCCATAACCTTCACACACTAACTTCCAAATTGTAGATCCATAAGCTAATAACTCATATTTAACTCTTTGAGCCCATACCTAGTACTTTGCAGTGGTGAGGATGAAAAGTCCTTAATGATTCATTCTGAATTATTATTTTTCAAAATGTTTAGATCTACCCAGATATGCTTTCTAGCAATCAAGCTGCACCAGAAAGCACCTGCTCTAATACCAATTTTTGGAAGCTTGACAATAATGAGAAGGGGGGGGGAGGGTTTGAATCAATATCCTAATATATGTACCAATTTTACCTCTTTTTTCCTTTATTTACAAACAATGAATCATCAATTAATTAGCAACATAATGCATGAGCTAAGCTAAGCATATAAGCAACATACACAAGTAACCATGAGAGGATCAACACATAAACCATAAGACAGATAAATCAACAATGCACATAGGAACACCAAATGTAAGTTGGAAACATTTTTAGGAGAAAAACCACCATCTGCTTCTGCTCTGCTTCTTCTTCTTCTTATTATGCAAAGATTCTTTTTACATATGCAGTGGCCATCACCAGTGTGCAAGCCATAACTTGCCAATCATGCGAGAAACTCTCACTCTAGGCCACTAACTGTTGGAAACCACCACTTCTTGAACTTTGTAAGCCACCATTTGCTAGAAGCCACTACTCCCACGACTATGTAGGCCACCACCTGCTGGATGCCCCAACAACCAATAGTTAATTAAAACACCACTGGATGGAAGCCACTACTCACAAGTTCTTATGTGACTATCTAAAGTATATCGCTACACCCTCAATATGCAAGTTGCTACTTGCTACCGAGAAACCACTCACCCATTGAAGGCCCCAACCTTGAAGCTTTTGTGGTCCTCATTTCACAAATTTCACACTCGATCCACCTGCATCAAACTCAAACAACCATGGGCCTCGTTTCATCCCATTTTCAGACTGGACTCACTTAGTCCTCTCTACTCATCAATAATACATCTCACTGTCAAACCCTCACAACAACATACATTCAAATATTATGAACAACAACAATGTAAAGTACATGGCATGATTATAAACTCACAACACATACAAACTCAACCATATAATACCAACAACATACTCCGAAGATATAGTAGCAATATATCAAAATAGCATAACCCAAAAACAACATATACAAGAATCACGCTAATACTCTAGAAATACAATTACATGCCAATTACATCAAAATACTAACATTAGCATATAAAATTTTTGTAACAATATAATGCTACAACTCCAAGAACATAATTCCCTGCATCAACAAAAATGTTAACAAACCCCAACAACAATATAATCATCATTGTCAATATTCTACCGTAATTCCAAAACTGGATCTGCAATACAAATAAACAATATATTCATTCTAATGCTCCGTTCCTCCAAAGCTCAACCATATAATATGATCTTTTCCTACATTATGCTTCAGGTGTATTCGTTATGGTGCAAATGCATAACATCTAACACTCTATGGTTAATCCACAACAACTAATTTTAAAGGAATTTACCCATGTCACAAGTTGGACCACATCAATGCATTAATTATCTTCCACTTCATCTTTTTAACCAAATGAATTAGGACCAAATCAAATAATTAATCATGACCAATTCAAAATGGTAGACCCCAAATTTTTCAATGCCAAATTTTCGAATGCCAAATTTGCTAACACCAAATTTTTGAATGCCAAGTTTGCAAACACCAAATTTCTGAATGCCAAATTTTTGAACACCAAATTTTTGAATGCCAAATTTGTGAATGCAAAATTTGTGAACATTAATTTGTGAATGCCATATATGCAAACGCCAAATTTGTGAACGTCAAATTTGTGAACGCCAAATTTGCGAATGCCAAATTTATGAACGTCAAATTTGTGAATGTCAAATTTCTGAATGTTGAATTTCTGAACGCAAAAATTTGGGAATGTCAATTTTTCAAGAATTAGACTTTATCAAATTCAAAGTCTGCTCATAAATGCTTCCAACTTTTTCATCTTGGCTAACAGTTATACAACCTCCAGACACCTTTGTAACACCTGTAACACTTTAGCAAACCTCTGATCATCATCACAAATCCACAATCTCTTCCAAGAACTGTACAACCTCAGGAAAATCTTCAGACACATCAACATTCGATCATCACATCATGCAAGCTCATCTTATTGACATCAATGCCAACACAACTGGCTCCATGTTTTACATTAATGCCAACACCTTGCTGCCAATAATGATATAGAGTATTATGAATTCAAATTCATTATTCTTTTCTTAAAAAAGTGCTTTCAAAACATTAACAACATATCCATCACCATTGTCACACATTAATCTCTTTAACAAATTTTATCGACCCAGAGAAAATTTAAACTGCTCTATTTTTTCAATTCATTTTTCAAAATTTAAAAGAAAAATCTTCTTATATGAAAATGAAAAATACTATAAGATAATCTAATTATAAGTATACTATCGCAACCATATAAATTAAATGGCTGGTAAACCTGGATAGGCATCAATGCACAATAAACATCAAAACACTTGGTTCATAATACATCTCACATTGCTAAAACTAAAAAAATCATAAAAACTAGTTAAATTATAACTTTATTATTATTATTAATTACAAAAATAATTAATATATAAGTTAAACATATATGCATTTGAAAAAATGGAACAAGATTATTTTCTTGGAGATTTTCCCCACATTACCACAGAGATTCTTAATCTATAAATAGGCTTTGTTATAATACCATGGATCAATAGCATGACTTATCAATATCACGTACCAAAAAAACCATAACTCAATTCAAATAACACTTGTTCGTATAATATATTTTTTAAATTAATCAATTTAATTAAAAGGGAAAAAGGTATATAACTACTTTGGAGAGAAATCTCAACCTTTCATTTGTGTATACAAACAAAAATATTCTCAAATATTCTACGTAGATTCAATCACTACCATCCACCTAATACTAACTGATAATTAAATTAAAATTCTAAAAATCATATTCCAAAATAAACCCATCTATCCACATAATTAACTACAGCAATTCTCTTAACATAAAATTTTCAACCATCTACAAGTTCTATGATAGTTAGTTTCAACCCACCCTTAGCACTATAAATGCCCTCTTAAATAAATGGAAAATTGAATAACGTTCAAAGCTAATACAAGAGTAACAGTGTAATCGACTATAAAAAAGAGAAGTATTCTTTTCTTTGACTGAAAATGACACTTGCGACACTTTCAAATCAAAAGACGACAGTTCGATTAAGCTACTTTTTTGTAAATGAGAACTGTGAATGGCGAAAAATACATAAAAGCATTCACAAATCTTTGTACAATGGAGGCTGAATGATGAAAAGGAAGGGGGTTTCTACAATGGTCTACTGATCATAGACAACAAAACGCCTGAATAAAACTGAAGACAATGAAGAAAAAACCAAAATCTGGAGGCAGAAACAATCTTACTTGATCATCGCACCTGTAACACGGGGAAACAGGGATGCATCTCACCTACTGCACACGGGAGGTGCGATGCATCCAGTCTACCTAAAGGAGAGGGTGCGATGGTCCAGGAACGAGACTTTAACTTCATTTTTTGTCACAGTTTGCAGTTTAGTTCATGGATTTAGGCCGAGCAAATGATAGTCAGTAACTACAAAGTATAGGGCTGATCTAATGAGGTTACTCAAGCTACCTCTAGGGCACTTAGGATGTTTACAAGTCAATTGTTTAGTTCATAAACAAACCCAGAGATTGACTGAAGCAATGTTGATCTACTTTGCACTTGCATAGCAAATGCAGTTCGAAGGCTAGCTGGCTTGACTTCAAGCTCTGTCTGTGGTTTATGAATCAAACTAATCGCTCCCCAGCGGAGTCGCCATTTTGTTATCGGGAAATCTAGTGTCTATTCAGAGCTACTAGTCCCACTAAAACGGGTAGCTATCTTAGAAACAAACAGATTAAAGTCACTTGTTTTTCCTTTACAAGAGAGAGATGAGAAAGAAGCAGAGAGTACCAACCTCAGTCTTCCGCTTGGCTCCTTGCTTGTTTCCTTTCTCCTTTGACAGAATCTCACTGCTGCTTCCTTACTTGTCCCGCTTCAAAGAGCACCTGTAGATTCACAGCAACATAATACCATCAAAGCATAGAGATCTATCACTGTAAACAATATAGGATCAGATATATATTGACCATACAAATTCATATATCAACACAACATTCAGAGATACACAAGAATATGGAGGAAAACTCAAATAGCTTTATTAGTAAAGTAGTAGAAGAGAGAATTAAAATCACTTGGTCTAACCCAGCGCCATCCTCCCAGCATGAAAGCCCTCTTCACCTCATACAAAGCAAGATCACCCAATAATGTCTTCAAAGAGAAACCAACAGCACTTCCTTGCAAATTACAAAATTCCATCCTTTGGATCTCTTGGATGAGGGATCCATATATAGATGTTTATAGGAGAGTGAGTCAACTTCTAGGATTTTGATTAGTGTCATTTCACTGATAGTTCTTGGTTCCTCATGGAGATTTTAGATCCCTTACTCATCCCTGGGCAAACTCAGAGAGGCAAGTGTCAAATGAGTTGTTTCTAGAAGATTCTCTAGGTTTCCACCTAGCAAACTGCTTGTGCCATTTGTCTGCTCTCGCTCATCACACCCTATAGAAGGGCTTTCTAGTATGCATCGCACCTTTAGCACTGGGCAGTCTGTATGGTCCTGCTTTGACCAGTTCTGAGTAGTTTTTCATGGAGAACTTCTGGGAGATGATGTAATCAACTGACCTTGCTCCTTTAGGGTATGAAACAACACTTTTAGGGACTTAGAAGCCCTTGGTTTATGGACATGTATGATTGGGGTTGCAGTGCCCAAATATGTCTATAACAAGCAAACCATTACGTTAAACCTCAAGTTACAAGAGGTATATCAATATAAACTATCGAATATGCATAAGTTAAGACAAGGCCCAACCGTCAAGAAATATTTCTAATCGTTTAAGGATATGTAAATAATTCTAGATTGACATTTTTGAAGGAATTCATCATAACAACTCAAGTAAATAAATCTTGGAGACCATAAATGCCATATCATCAACTTTAATGATTAGATGATCAGTTTCTCCATATAGCCATTTTGTCACACACTTAATATACATGCTATTCAAATGCATTTTCATACATAAGATAATAATATGTACCTACATTGATTTCATGGGTAGGTTGTAGCATTCAACAACAAAATCAAAGGTAGGAGAACCTTAAACATTTACTTTCAAGTTAATACATGAATGTAGTCCTATAATGCTTCATTTATGATTACACAATGAAAGATATATCCAGATAATTGAACAACTATAAATTATAATTCATATTCATAACAAACACAACACCATAAGTGACTATTTTTCTGGTAATTCACCACCAATTGGCTATAGAAGAAGGATGTTCCCCTCCTAATCATAGGCTCTCTATCATGCTAGTACTATCTACGATAAAGGCTTCCCACAAGCTTAGGCTATGATTACACTAGGGTAAATACCCAAAGATTGCAACTATAATCTTCCTTATATAACCAACTTCTATATTTTATAAGCAATTATACTACTGAACAACCAAGCCAATTATCCAAAACTCTTCTCCCTCAGTTTGTACAACACCAAGAATGGGATCCCCTTATTTGCTAAATAGCCCCTTGGGTTATCCCACTCCCTCTATTGCTCCAACACAAGCTAGAAAGAAAACCTCTATGCTAGAATTCTAGGTTTAATCGATAGTAACCAAGGTATTGATGTTCTCGGCAAGCTTCCATGAGCTCATTCATGGCTTCCAACCCCCTCTCACAACCATTCTTACATTTTCTAATATTAAATTACCTATAGTAATTCCCATATTTAGATTTAACAACTATGACAATATGACCTAAGACAGAGAGTCATCGCCCTAGTAGCATGGTACATAATACTTCATTTTCTCTACAAAGCAATGCATAGCATGTGAAAACTATTTAAGCTCTCTTTGCATTGCTAAAATCATAACATATATTTGTATGGCATGAAGAAGTCATGTCTCTATATAGAAGTTCATGTATGTTGTTCATGCAGTTAATGCAAAATTACATTAACCACTTAATTAGGAAAACTCATTAAGTCTTTAGGAGTTGGTTATTTAAGTCCATTTTCGTTAGCTACCTTCTTAAGTCCATGGATTTCCTCGCTTGTGAAATCATAGCCCCCATTAAGGTGTCCTTCTTCTTCTACGGTTTGTTAAGTTTATATTATTAATAAAACTACAATTTACAACCATAGATGTCTTGGCTTAAAGTTGTATCGTAAATACATATATGTTAATTCCAAGGATGAAAACTAGGAAATTACACATGATTTCTATCAAGTAATTGAACCATATTGATTATAGTTAATGTTGAACACTTGCCTCCATTTAATGACCATTATATTTGAGACAAAATTATATAAGTTTCCAAATTGCACTCTTTATTAGAGAATTCTTATTCTCAATCCACTACATGCATATGATATTTTTCCTCATCCCTCACAAGTGCTTCTTCAATGGATGTTGGTCATTATTCCTCACTTACCATCAAAATTAATCCTAAAATATATTCTATGGGCTTCAATAAATCATTCTATGAATTGTTGGTTTAAGTGCAGTTTCCTCAACATCAATAAGATATGATGCTCTATGCAAGTGTTCTCCACTACATAATCATTCTCTTAATTAACAAGTTCTTATGAACATATTTTATGATCATATTTCCCTCACTTTGTTATAATTACATTATCATGAAAGATCACATCCTTACTTTTAATAAGGTTCTTTTTTCACTTGATCTTAAAACTAAAATTTCTAGCTTTTCCATCCTAACCAATCACGATACATTTTACACTTTTATCATTTAACTTTACCTTCTCTACATATTCAAGACAATAACTTTTACTTTTAAATATTGAATATTTATATTTCTCTCACACTATCTTAAACATATATTACTTACTCTCTTTTACTTTTAAATATTGAACGTTTATATTTCTCTCACACTATCTTAAATATACATTACTTTCTAGACTCATTTTGACCATAATTTATTTGATAATCTAATTATATATAACATGCTCATTACACTCTCCATACTATTTTATTTTATTTTACCATGTAGAATATTATGAAACCAATTTTTCCTTTTCTTTTCTTAAAAAACCTTTTAAATATTTACCACATATTCATTACCATTATCACACATCAATCTTTTTAACAAATTTTATTTACACAAAGAAAAATTAAATTAATTTAAATTATTTTTTCAAAATTTAAAAGAAAACTTTTCTTTTTAAAAAATGAAAAATACCATAAGACAATCTCATTCTAAGTAAATTAACTACAACAATAAACTGTAAATGCCATCTTAAATAAAGTTTTAAATAATTTCTTTTCATCTATTTAACTTGATGCCAAGATCTGGTTTTTTATCTTGTCTTCACGATGAACCACATTAGATGGTTCCAAATAGACAAAACTCTAATGATGTTATTTTTACCAATTTTTTTCTTATTTTTCATGATATAAATAATAAAACCTAAATTCTTATCTTATCTTAACGATGAACTATACTAGATAATTCGAAATAGACCACTCTAATGATGTGTTTTTTATCAATTTTTTTCTTATATTTCATGATATAAATCATAAACCCTAAATTCAATTAATCTGTGAGTTCTTAGTTAGTTTTAACCATTCCTTATCTTAAATAAATGGAAAATTGAATAACGTTTAAAGCTCTTTGTGGTGTCAAATGTACCTCTCTATGTTCATTTTTTAATTCAACAATTGTATTACCTTTTAAAATACCAGTGTTCCGACCGTACGTTTATGAAGGTTATAATATCATAAATTTTGTACAAAGTCAAAGGCAGCATAATTACCTCAGAAAATGTAAGGTGTCTTTTGTCGTCGCAGGCATCTCTTTTTAATTAAGAGTTGAAAAGGTGTGTGAGCATCCCGTGAAAGTACATGGGTTTTGGTTACTTTTAATTACTTACACCTCGTGTACGGGACAGGCATAATGAATATATCACTGTTGCTCACATATCAATAAAGTTGGTATTGGAATTTATGTACAATTGTTTAAGAAATAGTCTATAACGCGATTTTTTAAAGTTTTTTCGGCCGGTTTTTCCGGTCGAAATCCGGCAGGAATTTATTGGAATCACAAGTTTGATAGCTAGTTTCTGCACAATGAAAGCGTCCCAGGGTTTTCGAGGGTGCTGAATCCAAATATGCAGTTAAAAAACCATTTTAACTGCAACAAATCAAGATTTAACCTCAATTTCTTCCGCCGGATTCCGTCACCGAAATCTCCAAAAAAGTCGCATTATAGACAACTCCATTGTTTAATTATTTTGTTATTATAAAAAATAGATTTAAAATGGTAAGAATGAGTTATTTTTTAATATTAAATTATATAAATTTTTTGTTTTTAATGAAGGAAGATAAAGGAATATTAAACCTTTTTTATAAGTTTTTTTAATAAGTTTTTGGGCTCTTGTTTCTAGTTTAAAAATTAATTTGAGTTTTTGTTCTTAGGTAAAAATTAATTTTAATATATTATTATTATTATTATTATTAAAATGAAAATTTTAATAAATAATGAGTGGTCTTTAGTGTGATTTTTTGAAAGTTTTTTTGGTGGATTTTTCAGGGTTAATTTCTTTAAAATCTAACCAGAATTGATTGAAATCACAAGTTTGATCAGTAATCCCTACACAATCAAAGTGCCCCAGGGTTTTTCAAGGTGCTTAATTGATATATACAATCAAAAAACCAGTTTAAATAACACAAATCAAGATTTCATATCAAATTTTTCCGCCGGATTTCATTACCGGAAAGTCCAAAAAGTCGCACTAAAAACAACTCCATAAAAAAATAAGAAATACGTCTACTTTGAATTTTGAGATTACAATGTAAGTTAAAAGGAAAGATTTACTCGCTATAGAGAAAATATACGCTCTACCTTTTAATATGCTTATACATGGCGCCCTCTTCCTTTTTGTTGTGACATTTCACTCTTTTGTTTTGCTTATTTATAAAAAAAAGGATTAGTACAATATCAATTGAGCACTTTGCTTATTTATAAAAGAAAGGATTTGCTTATTTATAAAAGAAATGATTTGCTTTTTTATAAAAGAAAGGATTAGTAAAATATAAATTGAGCACTTTGCTTATTTATAAAAGAAAGGATTAGTATAATACAAATTGAGTATTTTTTTCTCCATTGTAAATTAATTTTTAAAATGTGTTCATAGTTATTGTTAGAGTTAGGGATTTTGCATATGGAAGTCCTCATTAAGGTTAAATTTTGTATCCTCTAACAACTTAAAAATCCACATATGATTAGCTTCAATTATGTGAGGAACGGGAGTTCACATAACACCTATTTGGCGTTTTGGCCTTATCAAATTTGAGAAGCATCTCTATTTTCTTTTTGTTGTGATATTTCATTCCTTTGCATTGCTTATTATAAACCAAAAGATTAGTGTACAATATGAATGGAGCATTGTTCCTCCCTATTGATGCCTAGAATTTGTCCTAGTCAACAATAGGACAAAGTGTTTGATCAAGGTTTCAAGATAGACCTATTTCCTTTTAAGATAGTGATCCTCACTAGTATGTGGGCCCAATTTCCACTAAAGGTGATTGCTCTTAGATTAGAGACATAGTAAAAGTTTTCCTAAATTCTAAAGGTAATCTTATGTAATTACAAAAGTCAAATTAATTAATCTATTATAATATTATCCTATCCCAGGAGCACAATTTGAATGAGGCATGAATTATGTATAGTGATTGCTTAAAAAGAGAAACAATTCATCAATTCCAAACAATCTTATGAAAGTAATTGAAAGCAATAAATCATTCATATTAACAATTAAATAAAAGACTATTAACTACAACATTCATACAATATTATTCACTATATCAATTATAAAAATACCATAAACATATCTAAAGATTAACAACAATGCAAGAAATAGATTTACTCATGAATAATTAGAATAAGTTGAAAGAGTAAATAGTTGTGACCTTTTCCCAAGATTGCCAAAAATAAATATATCAATAATAATACCACATATACTTTTGGAGGTTAATTATCCATGTTAATTTCGCACAGTCATAGAATTTTCCTTCTATGTTTACTAATTCACTTCGCAGTTTGGAAAAAGCATTTTTAATAATATTTGTTCAACTTTGAGGATGAGCTAACAATTTGTTGAAATATTCTAAATTAAACTTTCCTACCTCTTTGATTGTGTCCTCTGCATCCTTTTTCTGTTTTTGCACATCATCTATGCAAGAATCTCCTGTAACTATTTCCCCCATGATATCAACACTAGGAATATTGAAGTCGATGATGAGATCCATAACCCCATCAAGAAGAGCATTACAATAATTTTGTGCATCATTTACCAAGTTATGAGAGTCATTTAGCTTTTTCTCCTAGTTGTTCAAAGCAATTCTTGAATTCAACTTCTAACTTTTTGAGATTCTTGGGAGATAATCATGTGCCAATTTATGCTTGGATTCTGATGATATTAACACGTTAAACTAATTTTTCACCTGCACGTGTTCAATTATTTGATCAACAATAGATTGAGATAAATTATTTAAAATGTTTTGTTGAACTTGAATGACACTCAAACTTTGATAATTCTACTTGAGCCAACTTTAAATTTTAATTAATATTTAAAGCTTCCTCTTTGAAAAGGTTGTTGTCCAAGTATTCTCTTATAGTTGCTTGACCCGTAACATCAAATGATTAATTTGTGCATCTTTTTCTACCATCAAATTCATATAAGTTTTTTTGTACTTTCTAAATTTCGATCTTCAACTCATTATCCAATTCTTTGAGACAATCATGGTGTTGTTTCAAAAGGACATAATTCATTTGTTGATATTCTAATTCAATAGATCACTATTGATTCTCTAATTTGATCCCAAGATCATCAATCTTCTATTGTTGTTGTTTAATTGTTTGCTTCATGTTGTTGTTTGACAATTTGTTAGCGCTTGCAAAACCCCAAATTTAGTCAACAACTTCACAAATTCTTCTCGTGTGAACTTTGAGGCATCCCAAATCATAACTTGCTGAGTAGGAAATTCTTCTTTCAATCAAACTCTTTTCCTTTTATGTCCACCTCTTATTATGGCCTTCTTCTTTCTACTAAATAAATAATTAATAGGAGGGATGTACTCCTCTTCAATTTTTTCCAAGGAATTTAAAAAAATAACATTATGGGAAGTGATCTTCGGGTAAGAAGAAATAAGGGTCATAAAGATAACTCTTATGGTGGTAATACTTTTTTTTTGTTCCACTTGATTAGTTTGAATATATTTTGTAACATGAGCGTTGAACTCCTATATAGGATTTGGTTCATGTTCATAGCCTGAATATTATCTCCTTGAGTCTAATCAATTTGTGTCTTCTCTGCTTGATCTTGCTAAACAAGGACATTAAATACATGTGCCTCAACTTGTCTTTGAACAAATTTCTTTCTGGTTGTGTTTTATTTTCATATAGATTCCATTCTTGTTGTAGTAGCTAATATTGAGATTGATTAGTTAGGGGGTCATATACTTGTATGCTACTTGTAAGTACATTCTTTAATTATTCTTCATCTCCATGAGACTTTGGTAACTATTCTTTCCCAATAAGCACAATATGTTTCTCCTTTTCCTATGTCTTCATTTTCTTGAATGGGGTGTTTCTTGGTAATGAGGGACCTAAGCCTCGAGTTCCTACTTGTTCTTGCTATGATTTTCCATCTTCCATAAAATTTTCCCCTAGGGACATCTTTCTCCTTCATTGAAAATCATAAAAATCCATCTTGATGTTTTCAGAAATTTCTTGAATTCTCTTAAGGGATACTTCATAGGTTCTAGCTCATTTGATGGCTTCATCAAAGGGAATATACTCATCTTTATAGTTTTTAAAACTGTACAAATAAGTCGAAATTTTCATTTGTTAAAGAAATCACAATGAAGTCAATAGACATAAATTTATTCCACTAAGTTCTATGGAAGGAGAACTGGAAATAGAAACACGTGAAATCATTCAATCATAATGCTCAAAGTTTTTACTGTGAAACCCAACTGGGAAAAACCCCTCCTCTGTTTGTATTATATAATATGAGAACAATGATCTATTACAATGACAACTTCAATGCTTGAATCTCAATTTGCACTGCAATTTTGATCTCCTCCTAACTTTGCTTTGGCCAACACTTAGCCAAAATTGGCCTCTTGCTTCCTCGTATTTCCTTATGCAATTCCTACTCCTAAAGAATAGGGAAAGCTCCTATTTCCTTACACAAATCCAAGAGAATAAGTTCACTTGGATGCATAGACTCTGTACACTCGAAATAATATACAATAGAATTATAATTGTGCCTTTTCCCTCCACTTCACTAGGAAATTCGAATTACATGCATGACTAGGACTATTTTTAGTAACTTGACTTGTTGGCTGAGAGTTCAATGAGTTAACAACAATTAGAACTACTCAACTAAACTCATCCTAACTATATTCTAGATTAGAACTTAGATGACTAACTTTCACTAGAGATAACATCTCTAGATAACTATCAGGACCATACTTGCATTGGACCTTAATCTATCAGGACCATACTTGCATTGTACCATAATCTCTCAGGACCATACTTGCATTGGAAACATAGTTTGGGTGGAGGATCCACCAAATGGATGTTAAGATTTCCTTCCTCAATGGAGTAGTTGAGGAAGAGATCTACATTGAGAATCTTTATGGGTTCGAGACCTTTAGAAGGGAGATATGTGTGTAGGCTCCAAAGAGCCCTCTATGGTCTCAAGTAGGAACCTCGTGCTTGGTACACTTGCATAGATTCTTATCTCAGTGGATTGGGCTTCACTAAGAGTGAAGCAGATGCCAATATCTACTACATCATGGTAGATGGAAATATACTCATCTTAGTTCTCTATGTGGATGATTTGATACTAACAGGAGATGATACTGAGAAGGGGGTGGATCAATATTATCAAATCAAGAATTTTTATTTTTCATAATCAGAATTATATATGCTACTTCAGAGAGGGGAACTAGCGTGTACACGCAACTGTCTTTAAGGCAACCAACATTTATGCAGTAAACTTATGATTCAGTTAATTCACCATATGTTGATCTTTAATCAGTGCATCAGTACTTCATCAATCATTAAACAGTAACCATGTGCAGTATAAACATAATAAACCATTACACATAAGCAACACACATGAACACCAAGATTTAAGTTGGAAACCAATGTGGGTGAAAACCACCTGCTGCTGTCGTCTCTGTCTTCTTTTAATAATAAGAAAATCTATTTACAATCTTGTACTGGTGCATACTCATACCAGCACGCAGGCTTCTACCTGCAGAAGGTTACAAATTTCTCTCTTTCTCCAACTTCTACTGGAAGGGAGCTACAACCCCTAGCTCTTGTACTAGCCAATATGTTTACTAGTACGTAGGTGCCAGCGTACAGAAAACTCCACTCTTCCACCAACGACCAAGTTTCATGATTTTTCACACTGGATGCTCCTGGCACATATCAAGACATATGAAGACCTTGACTCATTAATAACCCATCAAAAATTTAGAAATTCAAACTTCATCAACCAACATGCAGTTAATCTAAAACAATCAGATCACTATCATCAAAACACTGTGTTGAACCTAGAAACCTATATCAACATTCAGAACCAACTGAAACCTCAAAAATTCATGTGTCAGACTATATACGCTACTTCAATGAAGAAAACATGCATGTATACGCTACTTCCTTTAGCCCAACCTGCGTATACCTCTAAAGATTCTGAATCATAAAATCTCTGAATCACAAACTGTACCAACCAACAGTGTACTCAACATCTACTGTCAAATTACAAAACTTTACATAGGTAGGCAACAAAAAACACTTATTCTCATTTATACAATTAGTCAAATATCAACCTCCTTATGCATTCAGATTTACATTCAGATCTAAGAAGACTTCATTGACAGACAACAGTAAAATAGCAGCAGCAATAAATCAACAATACTGATCTGATAGATCAGTCATCTCTGAACATCAAGCCTTTCTTTTGTATATGCTACTTGAAAGAATAGAACCTGCATGTATACACTCTTTTGCTGAGACGAACCTGCGTACAGATCTGCAAATATTGACTCAGAACTTTGCTGCAATTCTAGACTTCAGACAAACACAGATCATGATAGATAACGAATAAAACAGATGCAAAACATCAGATCTAGCCTCAACCAATATCAGATCATTTAAGAATAAGTCATTTAAGGTCTCATGATCCTGATCCAATATTGAACTCAAGGTGCACATAAATATTTCAGATCTAGTCCCAAGCATAACCCTGCAACATAAAATATACTTTAGATAGAAGTATTCCTTAGAATCTTATTCACTTGCACATATGGTCTTATGATCCTCTCTTCTTTATTGTTATAGACATTTTTGTGCCTTACAGCATGAAGCATGAAATGTCCATAATCTAAAGGATCCAAAGTCCCTAAACATGTTGTTCCTACCCCTAGAGGAACAAGGTCAGCAAACCACAGCACTAAAAATCAGTTCTCCACCTGAAAACACTCAAAAACAAGCAATTTCGGGATCATGTCAACTGCTCCACTGAGCATCTGCGCTGAATGTCAACTGCCCCTCTCTGTACCTGCGTTGAATGTCAACTCCAACAAAGGCTACCTGCGCTGAGCGAGATTGGACAAGTGGCACAGTCATTCCTCAAGGTGTCAATGCCCAGGAAGCTTCCAAAATGACACTTGGATCAGGGAATTCGCCTAGTGATGAGTAAGAGGTTCTTAAACTCCAAGTGGAAGCAAGGATCTCCAAGTGGACTCAAGAACTGAAGTATAACTGAAGTGGGAGAGGACACTAGTCAGCTCTCAAGCTGACTCATCCTTTCTCCAAAACTCCTATATATAGAGCTCTCTCATGAGGTCTAAGGAGGCTGGAATTTTGTGAATGTAAGGAAGTGCTGTTGGTTTGAGTTTAGAGCTATTGGGTGATTGCTTTGAAGAAGGTGAAGAGGAGATTTCTTTCTGCTGGGAGGTGTTGCTGGATTGGGCCTCTTATGGTTGTAACACTCCTTGAACTTTACTTCTTCCATTAATAAAGCATTTGAGGTTCTTCTATATGCATGTGTCTCAATGGTGTATTGTTATACTTGTGTATTTGATTTATTCTAATCCTTGAATCAATTATGAATGTATGCTTCTTGTAGTTTCCCTCTCTTGCCTTTTTGCAGGATCTTTTTGTAGCTGGGCCAGTGAAAGAGCAAGGAGCTGGGAGCAAGCAGCAAGGAGAGAAGATTGGATCAATCATTAGCGAAAGACATCAGTTAGTGGATCCCTTTCTCCCCTGTTTTACTTTCATAAAGAAGAAATCTTAGATAGCTTTGCTTCGGTTGTTGCTGAGGTACTATCACCCTTAGAGTGGGATAGGGTCATTCCGTATTGGATACTTTTCCCTACAACAAACTGGCGACTCCACTGGGGATCGTATCTTGTTGGTTGTTTGTGTTTTTGCTATTCATTTCATAAACACAGGGAGTACGGAATCGAACTACATTTGGATCTTTCAAATGCAAAGTAGAGGGCAGCTACTCTAGCTCAGTTTCTGGGCATGTTTATGATTTGAAGAGCTGATCCACAAGGACTCTGTGTTGTAGGGAAAAGTATCCAATACGGAATGACCCTATCCCACTCTAAGGGTGATAGTACCTCAGCAACAACCGAAGCAAAAGCTATCTAAGATTTCTTCTTTATGAAAGTAAAACAGGGGAGAAAGGGATCCACTAACCGATGTCTTTCGCTAATGATTGATCCAATCTTCTCTCCTTGCTGCTCGCTCCCAGCTCCTTGCTCTTTCACTGGCCCAGCTACAAAAAGATCCTGCAAAAAGGAAAGAGAGGGAAACTACAAGAAGCATACATTCATAATTGATTCAAGGATTAGAATAAATCAAATACACAAGTATAACAATACACCATTGAGACACATGCATATAGAAGAACCTCAAATGCTTTATTAATGGAAGAAGTAAAGTTCAAGGAGTGTTACAACCATAAGAGGCCCAATCCAACAACACCTCCCAGCAGAAAGAAATCTCCTCTTCACCTCCTTCAAAGCAATCACCCAATAGCTCTAAACTCAAACCAACAGCACTTCCTTACATTCACAAAATTCCAGCCTCCCTAGACCTCATGAGAGAGCTCTATATATAGGAGTTTTGGAGAAAGGATGAGTCAGCTTGAGAGCTGACTAGTGTCCTCTCCCACTTCAGTTATACTTCAGTTCTTGAGTCCACTTGGAGATCCTTGCTTCCACTTGGAGTTTAAGAACCTATTACTCATCACTAGGCGAATTCCTTGATCCAAGTGTCATTTTGGAAGCTTCCTGGGCATTGACACCTTGAGGAATGACTGTGCCACTTGTCCAATCTCTCTCAGCGCAGGTAGCCTTTGTTGGATTTGACATTCAACGCAGGTACAGAGAGGGGCAGTTGACATTCAGGGCAGATGCTCAGTGGAGCAGTTGACATGATCCAGAAATTGCTTGTTTTTGAGTGTTTTCAGGTGGAGAACTGATTTTCAGTGCTGTGGTTTGCTGACCTTGTTCCTCTAGGGGTAGGAACAACATGTTTAGGGACTTTGGATCCCTTAGATTATGGACATTTCATGCTTCATGCTGCAAGGCACAAAAATTTCTATAACAGTTGCCCCCTAAAGCATGAGGTCGTTTATCGGGTGAAATGCTTTATCAGGAGGATCCGAAGTTCATTCAATTGCTGAGAGGTGACCTGTAATAAAATACAATACAATACATTATTTTTCATTCTTCTTTCATGATCTAGCTGAGGCGGGCATTCCCATGCTCAGCTTTATAAATTCATTTTGGTACATAGAACAGACGATCGTCTGATGGTAGACTGATAATTCTCTGCTGAAATTATCATCCTTTGGGTAGGATGATCATCTGCTGCAATGATGTACACGACAAATGTCTTTATATCTCCTAAATATATATCGCAGCCCGGATGGATGAAACTAGATCCGAGGTCTTCAAACTCGTTCGATCTTCACTCTAAGTACAAGTCGATCCATGTGAGAACTGCGCTGAAGTCGAACATGGAAAGACATCGCTTGATTACCGGTCAATGATGTAAACCGTTAACAAGCGCGAGAGGAATCACCGATAATGATAATGTTCCTCAAGGTACTGCAGTACAATTCACATGGTGTGAATAAAGGACTTGGCGTCGAACACCACGCAAAATCTTTTGGTCGAAGGTCATTGATGTATACCTGTCGCCGGAAGTGAGAAACTTGTCATTGAGGCATGCAAGCTTCAAAGTACTGAGGGGGTTGTTCCTAGATCAACTTCTTGGATAATGAGCTGAAGTCGACAAGAAGTGATCCGTCAAAGGAGGGCCTTAATGAATCCCACATCAGTGACACGGAACGGAGCTAATGATTTTAGTGGAGGTGAATACAATCTGTGACATATGATTTAGGGTGGCGATCATGGATGGATGAAGGATAATGTATGGCAGTGGATGGGACACGGTTGACTCTTTCTGAACGACATCTCTTGAACATATAACGACACTGATGCGATGGATCGGTAGCATTATCCCAAATGTGGATGGTTTGGCGAAGACCATGGTGATGAGACCGGTGAATGAAACAACCCAACCCGATGTGGTACGGAGGAAAAGTGTCATGTTCAAGAGCGACTTGCTACCATTAAAGCTTTGAGGTTCTCCCAATTTTTCCCCAGTCATTTCTGACTAGTACCTCTTTATTTTTTGTCAAGCTTGAGGAGGATAACATATGCTTGTTCTATAACCTGCCCTTCGGGCAAGCCCATCGCTATATTTTAACGAGCCTAGCGATAGGGAAACTCGTTCTCGTCTAAAGACAAGTTTGTCGCTATTTAATCATTTTAACGAGTCTAACGAAAAGGAAAACTCGGTCCTTTTCATTTTTAGAGAGTCTGAAAAGGTACAGAAAGTTAACTCCAAAATTCCTTTTTCGTCATCTAATCCCTTAAGTCCGAAAAAGTATAAAACAATACAGAAGGGATGAGTTTTCGGTACTTTTAACGAGCCGAACAAAACAAGCGCTCGATCTTTTTGTGCAATAATCCCTCAGGTCCAAAAAGATTAAAATCTAGAGGAGGGATAGCTCTTCCGGTCGTTTAACGAGCTGGAAGGCCAAAACTCGGCAAACTTTTCATATTTTACGAGTCAGATGAAAAGAGCTCAAAGAAGACTCGTCTTTTGAGGAACGAGTGATAAATAGGGATAGCAGTAGATTCCAGGTACAGGTTGGAATTTTCCAATCACGGCAGTGTCACAAGGATGGCTAGGTGAAATCACTCTTCGCAGCTGTTCCTCAAAATGGGTAAACAATCATATGGAGGTGAACGATCGGCCAAATGATGGTGGAGGTGACAGGTGCAAACACGACCAAGGCTTTTTATGGCTGATGAATTTACGATCACAATGGTTATTTACCGGTTCATTTTTTCTGGATGAGCTTGAACTCTAAGGGAAAGCCTGCTCACAATCTTATGTTTATTTTTTAACGAGCATGAACTATGTGCTAAAACTGCTCGGATCTTGCGTTTATTTTTTAACGAGCATGAACTATGTGCTAAAACTGCTCGATCTTGCGTTTATTTTTTAACGAGCATGAACTATGTGCTAAAACTGCTCGATTATATGGTCAAATTTTGATTTTTTACCATTACTAGCTTCTCTCTTTTCAAAGATAGTACTGCATTTTCAATTGCTGCAACAAACTTAGTTAGAAATACATAAACATGAGATGAAAACCCTAATATTTTGCTTTGAACTACGTAAAAAGTCATTAAAAAGAGTTTTTACCTCTCATTTTACCATTTCATTTGCATTTTGTTTGTTGGAGCTCTGGAGGTGCCTCTTTCCCCTTGATTTTCACCAGCTGATTTCGGGAGATTCTGTGGACGATTCTCAGCGCCGTCTGGACCAGGTAGGAGCTAAACACTAGCTCTTTCTTTTCATGGTTTCCTTTTCCTGTTTTGTGCCTGTTTTCCCATTCTTCTGAGCCTCAGGGGTTTTGCCAGGGCGCCCTAGCTTCAGCGCAGGTTCCTCATTCGAAACCTGCGTTGAATGTCAAGCTGCCTTAAGGCAGCCTGACCTTCAACGCAGGTAGGAGACTCTGTGCCTGCGTTGATCTCAAAAAACTGAGTTTTTGGCATATTTTTTGATGAATTTTCGCCAGTTACTCATTAAATTCAGCATCTTACTCATTCTCTTGGTTGTTTTGCAGGAACCTTTGAGAAAATGTCCCTTACATGGCGAGAACGAGAACATGAAGAAGAAGATATGATTGCTCTCCATGACCCAGTCACGGTGAACGCACTGCGGAACTGTGGCCTGCTGAAGTTTTTCCGTATCTCTAGCATGAGAGCACAGATCACTTTGCTGCAGTACATGCTTGATGCTTGGGATCCTATTAACCAAGTGTTCCAGATTAGGGGAAAAATCATCCCCTTGACCATAGTAGACATTTACTTCTTGACTGGGTTGTCAAGGCGGGGTGCCCCCATTTCTTTGTCAGGTTCGGCCCAGGGGAATGACTCCGTGAGAGACTATGTTCGTCAGTACTGTAGGGAAGGTTCCCAGCCGAGCAGAGACGGCAAGGTTGTTATCCGTGAGATTAATGATAGGGCTCTCAGGTCCATTCTGTATACCATTGGTAGGATGGCCGGTAGCGCATCTCTACATGTTGCCAACAGTTCTTATGTGCAGCACGCCTTGGAGTGTCTCCAACCAAAAGTATTCAATTGGTGTGATGCAGTACTTGTTCAGATGAAAAGTCAGTTGACCAAGGTGAAGGACGGGAAGCTGAAGAACTTTAGATTTGGTTCTATTCTGACTGCCTTCGCCTTGGAGAAAATCCCACTGATGCAGCCTCAGTATATCATACTCGACTTGCCTTCTCCAACTGAGCCATGCATGCAGAGGTGGGTTGATCACATGTCTAGGCATGCTGGTCAACCTCAGATTACTTTTACTGATGCCTTCTTTAGGTGGTTCGAGCGCCAGGAGATGGTCTTCTCCGAGTATCCATATGTGGGTATGGATTTCCGAGGTGATCCGGACCTGGTGTTACCGGATGGCGAACAGTGGGGTGCTATTGGTAAAATCTCTGACCATATCACTGTTTACTGTTTTTATTCATAATGTTGCTGTGCTTTATTCTATCAAGACTTTTAATCACTCTTGGGTGCATGCAGATGTTGGTCCTGTTCGTCCAGCAGTTCGTCCGCGATCGCCCATTGTTGCCCCGGCAGCGGAGCCTGCTAGGAGAGTTATTCTTCGCGATCTTGACGACACTGAGACCCTTACAGTTGTGCAGGAGCAGGTGGAGAGCCTTACTCTCGGTATTCCGGATGTACGGATCGATGAGTTACCTTTACAGTTGCAGCGGCATACTACTGGTGTACCTAGACAATGGACTCGTCTCTTGCGCATGATTGCATAGGCCGTGACGTGCTATCATGAGCACCATTAGGCTAGGGTGCCCCCTAGCACTTTTGAGTTTTTTGGGTCATATGACCAATTTTTGTCTTGGTTACAGAACATTATGTACAAACTATAAACAACTTTATATATTTTGATTTTCGAGGTTTATTCTGGTTGATTCATGTGATCCACTTGCATAGCACTGATGCATTTCTTTTTATAAATGTCGTAAATGTCTATCTAACACATAGTTTGCTAATGAATCGGTTAATGTGTTTAAGTTCCTGGAAATATGCTGGTATTGAATTGAATCAAACTGTCTTTACAAAATCTTAACTCATAGAAACATTCGATAAATAGCTGGATTGCGGACTGAATATATACCATTGAGTTGTAGTATCACAAGTTGTGAGTCTAGCCTGACAATTAGTCGGCGTATACCATGGGCGATGGTATCAGAGAGGAGTTCTATCAACGCGCTATATTCAGCGATGTTATTCGTTGATTGCCCAATACACACACCTCTGAAACTCACTAACTCACCGCTTGGATCAAAAATGGCCCAGGCTGCGGAGGATAAATTCCGCGAACTACGACTCGCTCCGTCGGCATATCCCACATATGTCTCAGAAAAGTTCGACATCTGGAACAAATGAAAAAGGCAGATTACTCAACCGAAACAAACACTTCAGTGAAAACAAAATACAACAAAAGCACTCAGGTTACTACTTAGGCATAGTAACGCTTGAGGTACAACCCGTTGCGGGGTTGCGCCAGTGGTATTCCGTCATAATCCATTAACTCGTAGGCTCCTTTTGCCAACACTCGTTTAACAGTGTAGGGACCCATCCATAAAGAATTGAATTTTCCTGCTCCCAATTTGTCGGATTCTTGGTCGTAAAGCAAGACCAAGTCACCTTCAGAGAAGACACGAGGTTTGACATTCTTGTCGAACTACGCCTTGACTCGTTTCTTATGGGCTTCGTTAGCCAGAGCGGCGTCACGACGGGTTTCATCCAACTGGATTAATTCCAAGAAACGGGCCTCTTCTTCTGAAGTTCCGGGGAGGAGGTCAATCGCGAGTTTAAGAGACGAAATTTCGCACTGGATTGGTAAGACTGCCTCCAGGCCATACACCAATTGAAACGGTGTGAACCCAGTGGCATTTTTTACCGATGTTCGGTAAGCCCACAAGGCTGAGTACAGGATTAGGTGCCACCTTCTTTTGTGAACCCCGATCATCCTCTGCAACATACGCTTCAGGACCTTGTTGATTGCCTCAACTTGTCCGTTGGCTTGCGGATAATATGGGGTAGAGCTGTCGTGAGATAGCCCTAGCTTGACAGCTAATTCAACCATCATGTGATTGCGAAAATGCGATCCATGATTTGTAACTATAGCCTGTGGTACGCCAAACCTGGCGACTACATGATTGAAAAAGAAAAGGGCAGTTGTTTCACCAGTGTTATCCAATGTAGGCATCGCCTCAGCCCATTTGGTAAAATAGTCAACGGCGACTATAATATACCCATGCCCCCCGGTCGAGGTGGGGTTACATTGCATGAAATCGATGCCCCATTTGGCAAAAGGCCCAACAGCAACTATTGGCTGTAAAGGTGCGGGTGGTCTTCTGGTTTTGCTATCTAAAACCTGACATTCATGGCAACTTCTGACTGCGATTATGCAATCTTTGAACATGGTTGGCCAGAAGTATCCTGCTCGTAAGATTCTTTGTGCTGTTGCATATCCAGATTGATGCCCCCCACACGCGCCTGAATGACAATCATTCAGGGCTTTCTCGGCCTCCTCATGGGTTAGGCACCTCCTCAGAACTATATCGATACCACGACAGTAAAGCGTATCACCGACGATCATGTAGTCTTTGGATTGGTATCGTATACGTTTTTGTTCAGAGTGAGAGGTGTTAGGCCTGTATTTTTGGGTTTGGAGATAAACTATGATATCTCCATACCACTCATCGCTTGTAGATATCAGAAACAAATTTTCATCCACGATTGACTCTTCCGATGTTTCATCGTTGGACGACGATGGGAGATCGCACAATAATTCCGCGAAAACTAGAGCTTTCTTTGACTTGGATTTTACAAATTCCAGGTCAAACTCTTGAAGGATTGCTATCCATTTTGAATATTTGCCCCCCAGCAACTGTCGCGACAGTATATACGTCATGGGGTTGCAATCTGATAAAATGGTAGTTTTCCAAAAGAGGACATAATGTTGAAACCTTTGAATCGCTTGAACAGCTGCAAGCGCTAGTTTTTCAACATAGGAATATTTGCTTTCTGTATCGTTTAAGTTTTTACTTAAATAATAAATAGGATGTTCAATTCCATCGACTTCTTGCACTAAAACCATCGCAATGGTCGTATCCGCTGCAGCTAGATACAGGTTAAAATCCTTTTGATAGTCTGGGGCGTACATTAATGACGCTCTTACTAGAGAATCTTTCAGAGCATCAAAGGAAGCTTGCACGACCTGGTCCCAGACAAAAGGTATATCCTTTTTCAAAAGACAAGTGTAACCTTTAGCAAGTTCTGCGTAATTTGGAATGAACCTCCTCAGAAAGTTTGCTTTCCCTTGGAGTTTCTGAATCTGAAGCACATTTGAAGGTGGAGGCAAATTAATGATTGCCTGAACCTTACAGGGGTCGAGACGAATCCCATCCTTAGAGACTACAAAGCCAAGTAAACGACCAGAACCGACGCAAAACACACACTTGTGCGGATTGAGTCTTATCTTGTAGTGTCGGCAACATAGAAATATCGCTCTCAAATGCTACGGATGATCAGTCCGCTTTCGCGAATGAGCCGGAAGGTCGTCGAGATATGGTTGAACGATGTTTTTGATGTCATGGAAGGCATAATTCATTGCCCTCTGAAACGTCGCCCCTTCGTTCTTCAAAACAAAGGGTAATTTTCGATAAGCGAATGTGCCCCACGGACAGATAAATGCAGTCTTTGACTAGTCCTATCGGCGGATATTTATTTGATTATACCCAGAAAATCCATCCATAAAGGAAAAGATCTCACATCCGGCGCATTCATCAATTATCTGGTCGATGAAGGGTGTAGGGTAGTTTTCCTTTGGACAAGCTTGGTTTACATCCCTATAGTCGACACACACTCTTATCGTCCCTTGTTTTTTCATAACAGGGACAATATTCGATACCCAATCGGTTAGAGGAACCGGGTAGATGAATCCAGCATGGAGAAGTTTTTCAACTTCTGCCTTAATGGCAGCGGCTTTCTTCGGGTGAACCTGTCGAAGCCGTTGTCTTACTGGTTTGACATCAGGATACATTTTAATTTCATGTTCAACGATACTCGAGTCAATTCCTGGCATTTCATCATATGACCACACAAAGACATCTCTAAACTCGTGAAAAAGAGCGCCATATATTTCCAGTTCTGAAGGGGAACAACTTTTGCCAACATGAATATTCTCTACAACATCAGGTTTTGTCGAGATATTTATGGCTATAGTCTCTTCAATATTGGATAAGTTTCGCTCGGAATCCACCGTATTTACATTATTTGTTAGGAATTCAAAAACTGAAGGGTGGTAAAGGTCATGTTGAGTATCTTATTCACATTCCGGAAGGAGGGAACGATGGTGGTGATCATTCCATGGTGCCCCCTCAATCAACATTGATTGTAAGATTCCTTCGTCAGTCCCATGCACTTTCGACCAAGGATCTAATGGGGTACCATATTCTCCAGACCTATCTACCCAAACGCTTGATGAGCGTTGACTTGGGTTCGCCTCCCATGCCCGAAACATTGATTGCTACAATATTTCTATAGGGCTTGGTGGCAAAACCATCGAATGATCCATGACAACTTTGTCTTCTGCGACCTTCAAGGAAGATATCATGTTGCATGTTGCTACAAACGGGATATTTCCTATATGGATAGGAGGTGGCAACGCGAAAGCTCCCATCATTGTGGGGTCTTTCAATAGGCCTACTCCGATATCTTGAATTGAATGGTCGCTCCCATGGATCATGGGAATGCTTCCTGTAACTTGTGAACCATTAGGGAGGAAGTTCTGTTGGTCGACGACCATAATCCCTCCTTCAAATGGGAATGCGATCTTCCTAAAATAAGTCGACACTACAGCTGCCATGGCATATATCCATGGTCTTCCCAGTAGGATGTTATAGTCAAGATTGCCATCGATGACTTCAACATCAATTTCCACTGTTTTTCCTCCTAGTTCAACCTTCAAGTTATTTAGGATGCCGTACGGGGTGTACGTCCTTCCGTCGAATGCTTTTAATGTCGTCGAAGATCGCGACAAGGTTGGAGATCCGAGAGTTTTCCAGCAACTCATCGACATGATACATGTCGATGCCCCCTCATCAATAATTGTTCTGTGAACAGTTTTGTTGAGTGCCTTCACTTGAATAAGGAAAGCTAGTTGAGTTGGTAACTGAGGATCATATCCTTTGTGATCAAAGGATACAAGATTGGAATCCTTAGGATCCACTCCACCTATTGCTGATAACAACGCCTGCCTTTGGGATGGGCAATTTTGCAGTACCTCAAGAGTCGACATAGCGGATGGCGATTGGGCCAAATCTTCCACTATGTTATAATGCTGCGCCGCCCTGGCGCGAGGATTAAACGTCGACTTGTGTACTACTCCCTTCGGCGGTTTTATTGTTAACTCATGCGTGATGGGGGCTACAACTTCTGCCGAAGTTGTTGTTGAACTACTAGGTTGATCTTTACCTTTGTCGTTCGACACCTGTGGATTCCCGTAATCTTTACTCCTTGTCGAAATCAAAGCATCATTTTGCTTAGAGATCGATAACATTAGCACTTGCGACGGGGAAGCATTTCCACTATCAACCATATTTTGACCTGGGTTGGGAAATGGATCAGTTAACACAGCTGAGGTTTGGGAATTTTTAAAGAACCTCTTTAACTCAGCTTTGAATGGGCAATTCTTTGTGAAATGATCCTCTTCATCACATATTTGACATGGATAACTTTGTTTCCCTTGCCCAGGAGGGTTTGAAGAAGTCTTTTGAGGGGATGACTCACCCTGTTTCTTCTTCTTTCCTTTGTTTTGCTTCTTCTTGCTTCCTGGTTGATTGGAATTTTTGCCTTTATCTGCAGATATGGCATTTATTTCCGAAGCAAGAATTTCTTGATTTGCTTTTTGATTTGAAGTCTTACGGGCTTTCTTATTCGAATCCCTTGTCGACTTTGCGTTTGCAGTGCCAATCACACCGTCGCCGGCATGAGAGTCACTATTTGATCCAGGAGGAGGAGGAATTGAAAATTCCGGTCTAGGGGCGTCAGGTATCTTATCATAGAGCGTGCCAGACTGAGTATACACTAAGTCTAAATACTGGGCACGAGCAATAACTTGCTCTTCTGTTACGACTCCTCCCTTGGCCACATCTTCCGTTATAGCAGGAAGAAGCGACTTTATAAACCACTCAGCTAATAGCTGATCTGGAACATAAGTTTTTACCATTCTGCGACGACGACGCCACTCATGTATATGATCGGATATATGTGTGGCCGTCATCTGCTTGAAATTGGTCAAGATCTCTGTTCCAGTTTCGTACCTTATAGGTAACTGAAAGTGGGTTAAGAAAGTCGTGGCTAGGGAACTGAAATTGTCGAAAGAGGCTCTAGGTAACTCAATATACCATTTAGCCGCCGGACCTATCAATGTCCTCTGAAAAAGGCGAAGCCTTATCGAATCATCATTCAAGGTGTTCGACGAACACCACAGATGAAAAGTCATCACATGATTCGACGGGTCTTCGCCAGGATTTCCATTGAATTTAGGAATGTCCGAAGGAAGTTTGTGAGGAATTGCTAGCCACCAATGGGCATAGGCAATTGGATAGTTCGTCAATCGATGTAAATCTGGTAATTCTAAAGTTGCCACGAACGGTAACTGTTGACTCAGGTTTGGCAAGGCGTACCCAGGATACGATGGAATCACCTGAGCAGTAGGCCTTTGCATACTAGCATAATGCAATTGATGCTGGTATGACTGATACGGCTGGTGGACTTGACCACTATAAAGTGGTTGATTTAACCCGTTTTGAATATAGGGTTGTCCACTATTCGCAAAGATCTGTTGCTCAGATCCTTGGTACACCTGCTGGAACTGTGGTTGTTGGTACTGCACCATCCATGGCTGCGAAGCCATGTTTTGCTGTGCTATACTAACCGACGGACCAAGATGCGGGGTAATCGTACCCGTTTGGACCTGTGTCGTCCCGGCAGTTGGCGATTGTGGTTGTGTTGCAGGGTCAAGGGGTTGTTGCATTACAACCTGGGGTTGACATACAACAGGCATCGTTTGAACTTGCGACACGGTTACAATAGCTGGCGTCGTCGGGATGCTAGACATAGGTACACATTGTTGCATAGAATACACAACTCTTGGCTGTTGGGGTAACATAGGTACCCAACCACTTGTCGTAACTCCAGTCAAACCTGAACACTGTTGAGAACTGCCGTATGGGTATCCTCCCGGAGGGGGTAATGAAAGGGCATATTGCCCCCATACAGTAGTATTCCGGAACTCAAGGGTATGGATTGCCTTTGAGGACTGGATGGCCCAAATTGACCTCGATAGGGATCAATTTGTCTAGTTTCAACATAAGAATTACTGGGTATTATACCGGAAGAACAAACTGGAACAGACCACACTGTCGAAATAGTCCCTGGGTGGACTCCTTCTAGCTGTTGAGAGCTAGTTGGGACAGCTGGTACGCCGGCAAACATCTTTGGAGTGACAGCAGGGGCTTCTGCCGTCGCTGTGTCATTTGACACAGTCCTAGATGTCGACGGTTGCTCAGACATTTTAAGTCTATCCAATAAACTGCCTAGCGATTCTACAGGCACTTCCACTGGTGATGGACAAACTTCTGATGCAGAAGGAAAAAGAGTGACTCCTACTCCAAAATGAGTTGGAGTATTTGCTTGCGGGTCCTCTACGATTTCCTCTATTGCAATCAAACCAGGTGGAAGAGGAAGACCGTCAGGTCCGTAAAAGATTTCTGGTGCCGAAGAAGGGGTTGTTTCGACAGCGACAGTTGTTTGAGCAACAAGACTCTCTGGACCGGTTACAGATGGAACTGGTTCAGTAATACAAGTACTTGTTCTCAGACCAGGATCAGTGTTACTGTCCCTCTGTGGCTGTTGAACTTCTTCAATAGAGGCAGGGATTCCAGAAATACTTGGAGTGACCGGGATCTCAGATGATGTTGGAACTGTTGTTCTAACTTTGATGGGAGATTTTGACCCGGTCAAGCGAGTTCGCTTTGTCCGTACTACTTTTGATTCCGGAGACAAAGACGGTTGACTCGCAAGCCTCCGCGAACGACGGGGTTTCAATTGACTTTCTTCCACGGTTGCGGATTACTCGATCAACTAAAATACAAAAGGGGAATTATGTTTCCGAATTGAATGAATTTTATTAGACGCTTTTAGACACAACTTGCTTTTTCAGTTTTAAAGAGTCGAGAAAAAGCTAAAGATGACTCTAGTCTCCTTCGATGTTTTAACGAGCCCGAAGTGACAAATGCTCGGTTGGACTTTTTCAGTTATAGAGTTCGAAAAAGGCCAAAAGAAACCGCTCTGGAGATCTAGGCAGAGGGTGTGCCAAACCTTTCGCGAAACCACAGAATACGTTTTACGGTACGGGTGGTCGATCTTCGTGAATGCTGTGTTCACTGAATCGCGATCAGTAGGGCGGCCGACACGGCTTCCTAAGGATAAAGGATAAATGCCTATAGTGGTCTCCCAATATATACGCGACGGTACGTGGGAGCACAAGTCCGTATTAGTGCTATCGTCCCTCAGGAGGAATCACCCACCTTCGTAGAGATCGACAGTCACTACGTTTAACGACGCCGGAACACGTCTCTACCTAGACCTCTACTGTGAGCGTTATGTTGCAAAGCGTTGTTAGGTTCATTCAATATATTTTAAGCTGATCTTTTTAAAGTTTGTCTTTCAGGATCACCACGAGATGTGTTGGTACAAATTCCTAAATGCAGTTTAAGATGATAAGCAAGATTTATAATCTTTTAACTTTGAAAATCCTAACTACTGAGGGAAAAGAAAGACATCATCTTTTCACACAGATCATAAAGCACACACTAATGCACTTTCTCCTAGATCAACATGCAAACTTATCAAAAATGCAAATGCAAAATGCAGGTATTTCTTTTCTCTTTCTTAATGTTGATGTATTACAAAAAGAAAGTTGTTGTATAATTTTGAATTCAATTTCAAGTGAAAGCAAACAAGCTTGTCCAAAATCAAAAGACACCTTAAGATTTACTTGTTTCGACACTAGAAATATATAAATTCAAACCATATGACGAAAGCAAAAGCTCAATCAGCTATGAACAGCAAACAAACTAACTCTTAAGATCACTACGACACTTATCACAGTTCTGGATCTAAGAGGCCAAAGCAAGACTAGTTCGCTTTTCGTTATGGGAAACTGTAAATGATGTAAGAAATACACAAATAACAAACACAGTTTCTTTATACAACTGAGGCGGAATAGTGGCAAGGAAAGTTGGTTTCAGATAGGTATATTGACTGGTAACAGGCTGCAAAAACAAGGGTGAAAACAGGGCAAGAAACAGCAGGGAACCCCAGTAGCACAAGGCAAGACTGGTTCAGCGCAGGTAGTACACTGTCAGTTTGACATTCAACACAGGTAGCCCCTTCGGGAACTGCGCTGAAATGCAGACTGCCTTCACAGTGCCTGCACTGAAGAACGAAACTTTCGTTTCTCTTGGTTTCCGGGTCACAGATTGCTCAAAAATTCACAGTTTTTGGCCAAATCAGAAGCTATCAATCAAGTACACACCAAAGGGTAATTAGGAGGATGAAAAGCTATCACTAAGAGCTGTTCAGAGTCCTTGTGGATCAGCTCTTCAAATCATAAACATGCCCAGAAACTGAGCTAGAGTAGCTGCCCTCTACTTTGCATTTGAAAGATCCAAATGCAGTTCGATTCGGTACTCCCTGTGTTTATGAAATGAATAGCAAAAACACAAACAACCAACAAGATATGATCCCCAGTGGAGTCGCCAGTTTGTTGTAGGGAAAAGTATCCAATATGGAATGACCCTATCCCACTCTAAGGGTGATAGTACCTCAGCAACAACCGAAGCAAAAGCTATCTAAGATTTCTTCTTTATGAAAGTAAAACAGGGGAGAAAGGGATCCACTAACCGATGTCTTTCGCTAATGATTGATCCAATCTTCTCTCCTTGCTGCTCGCTCCCAGCTCCTTGCTCTTTCACTGGCCCAGCTACAAAAAGATCCTGCAAAAAGGAAAGAGAGGGAAACTACAAGAAGCATACATTCATAATTGATTCAAGGATTAGAATAAATCAAATAACAATACACCATTGAGACACATGCATATAGAAGAACCTCAAATGCTTTATTAATGGAAGAAGTAAAGTTCAAGGCGTGTTACAACCATAAGAGGCCCAATCCAGCAACACCTCCCAGCAGAAAGAAATCTCCTCTTCACCTCCTTCAAAGCAATCACCTAATAGCTCTAAACTCAAACCAACAACACTTCCTTACATTCACAAAATTCCAGCCTCCCTAGACCTCATGAGAGAGCTCTATATATAGGAGTTTTGGAGAAAGGATGAGTCAGCTTGAGAGCTGACTAGTGTCCTCCCCCACTTCAGTTATACTTCAGTTCTTGAGTCCACTTGGAGATCCTTGCTTCCACTTGGAGTTTAAGAACCTCTTACTCATCACTAGGCGAATTCCTTGATCCAAGTGTCATTTTGGAAGCTTCCTGGGCATTGACACCTTGAGGAATGACTGTGCCACTTGTCCAATCTCGCTCAGGGCAGGTAGCCTTTGTTGGATTTGACATTCAACGCAGGTACAGAGAGGGGCAGTTGACATTCAGCGCAGATGCTCAGTGGAGCAGTTGACATGATCCAGAAATTGCTTGTTTTTTAGTGTTTTCAGGTGGAGAACTGATTTTCAGTGTTGTGGTTTGCTGACCTTGTTCCTCTAGGGGTAGGAACAACATGTTTAGGGACTTTGGATCCCTTAGATTATGGACATTTCATGCTTCATGCTGCAAGGCACAAAAATGTCTATAACACTCTGAACAGCTCTTAGTGATAGCTTTTCATCCTCCTAATTACCCTTTAGTGTGTACTTGATTGATAGCTTCTGATTTGGCCAAAAACTGTGAATTTTTTAGCAATCTGTGACCTGGAAACCAAGAGAAACGAAAGTTTCGTTCTTCAGTGCAGGCACTGTGAAGGCAGTCTGCATTTCAACGCAGTTCCCGAAGGGGCTACCTGCGCTAAATGTCAAACTGACAGTGTACTACCTGCGCTGAACCAGTCTTGCCTTGTGCTACTGGGGTTCCCTGCTGTTTCTTGCCCTGTTTTCACCTTTGTTTTTGCAGCCTGTTACCAGTCAATATACCTATCTGAAACCAACTTTCCTTGCCACTATTCCGCCTCAGGTTGTATAAAGAAACTGTGTTTTTTCTTTATGTATTTCTTACATCATTTACAGTTTCCATAACGAAAAGCGAACTAGTCTTGCTTTGCCCTCTTAGATCCAGAACTGTGATAAGTGTCGTAGTGATCTTAAGAGTTAGTTTGTTTGCTGTTCACAGCTGATTGAGATTTTTCTTTCGTCATATGGTTTGAATTTATATATTTCTAGTGTCGAAACAAGTAAATCTTAAGGTATCTTTTGATTTTGGACAAGCTTGTTTGCTTTCACTTGAAATTGAATTCAAAATTATACAACAACTTTCTTTTTGTAATACATCAACATTAAGAAAGAGAAAAGAAATATCTGCATTTTGCATTTGCATTTTTGATAAGTTTGCATGTTGATCTAGGAGAAAGTGCATTAGTGTGTGCTTTATGATCTGTGTGAAAAGATGATGTCTTTCTTTTCCCTCAGTAGTTAGGATTTTCAAAGTTAAAAGATTATAAAGCTTGCTTATCATCTTAAACTGCATTTAGGAATTTGTACCAATACATCTCGTGGTGATCCTGAAAGACAAACTTTAAAAAGATCAACTTAAAATATATTGAATGAACCTAACAACGCTTTGCAACATAACGCTCACAGTAGAGGTCTAGGTAGAGACGTGTTCCGGCGTCGTTAAACGTAGTGACTATCGATCTCTACGAAGGTGGGTGATTCCTCCTGAGGGACGATGGCACTAATACGGACTTGTGCTCCCACGTACCGTCGCGTATATATTGGGAGACCCCTATAGGCATTTATCCTTTATCCTTAGGAAGCCGTGTCGGCCGCCCTACTGATCGCGATGCAGTGAACACAGCATTCACGAAGATCGACCACCCGTACCGTAAAACGTATTCTGTGGTTTCGCGAAAGGTTTGGCACACCCTCTGCCTAGATCTCCAGAGCAGTTTCTTTTGGCCTTTTTCAAACTCTATAACTGAAAAAGTCCAACCGAGCATTTGTCACTTCGGGCTCGTTAAAACATCGAAGGAGACTAGAGTCATCTTTAGCTTTTTCTCGACTCTTTAAAACTGAAAAAGCAAGTTGTGTCTAAAAGCGTCTAATAAAATTCATTCAATTCGGAAACATAATTCCCCTTTTGTATTTTAGTTGATCGAGTAATCCGCAACCGTGGAAGAAAGTCAATTGAAACCCCGTCATTCACGGAGGCTTGCGAGTCAACCGTCTTTGTCTTCGGAATCAAAAGTAGTACGGACAAAGCGAACTCGCTTGACCGGGTCAAAATCTCCCATCAAAGTTAGAACAACAGTTCCAACATCATCTGGGATCCCGGTCAATCCAAGTATTTCTGGAATCCCTGCCTCTATTGAAGAAGTTCAACAGCCACAGAGGGACGATAACACTGATCCTGGTCTGAGAACGAGTACTTGTATTACTGAACCAGTTCCATCTGTAACCGGTCCAGAGAATCTTGTTGCTCAAACAACTGTCGCTGTCGAAACAACCCCTTCTTCGGCACCAGAAATCTTTTACGGACCTGACGGTCTTCCTCTTCCACCTGGTTTGATTGCAATAGAGGAAATCGTAGAGGACCCGCAAGCAAATACTCCAACTCATTTTGGAGTAGGAGTCACTCTTTTTCCTTCTGCATCAGAAGTTTGTCCATCACCAGTGGAAGTGCCTGTAGAATTGCTAGGCAGTTTATTGGATAGACTTAAAATGTCTGAGCAATCGTCGACATCTAGGACTGTGTCAAATGACACAGCGACGGCAGAAGCCCCTGCTGTCACTCCAACGATGTTTGCCGGCGTACTAGCTATCCCAACTAGCTCTCAACAGCTAGAAGGAGTCCACCCAGGGACTATTTCGACAGTGTGGTCTGTTCCAGTTTGTTCTTCCGGTATAATACCCGGTAATTCTTATGTTGAAACTAGACAAATTGATCCCTACGGAGGTCAATTTGGGCCATCCAGTCCTCAAGGGCAATCCATGCCCTTGAGTTCCGGACTGCTACCGTATGGGGGGCAATATGCCCTTTTATTACCCCCTCCGGGAGGATACCCATACGGCAGTTCTCAACAGTGTTCAGGTTTGACTGGAGTTACGACAAGTGGTTGGGTACCTATGTTACCCCAACAGCCAAGAGTGGTGTATTCTATGCAACAATGTGTACCTATGTCTAGCATCCCGACGACGCCAGCTATTGTAACCATGTCGCAAGTTCAAACGATGCCTGTTGTATGTCAACCCCAGGTTGTAATGCAACAGCCCTTGACCCTACAACACAACCACAATCGCCAACTACCGGGACGACACAGGTCCAAACGGGTACGATTACCCCGCATCTTGGTCCGTCGGTTAGTATAGCACAGCAAAACATGGCTTCGCAGCCATGGATGGTGCAGTACCAACAACCACAGTTCCAACAGGTGTACCAAGGATCCGAGCAACAGATCTTTGCAAATAGTGGACAACCCTATATTCAAAACGGGTTAAATCAACCACTTTACAGTGGTCAAGTCCACCAGCCGTATCAGTCATACCAGCATCAATTGCATTATGATGGTATGCAAAGGCCTACTGCTCAGGCGATTCCATCGTATCCTGGGTACGCCTCGCCAAACCTGAGTCAACAGTTACCGTTCGTGGCAACTTTAGAATTACCAAATTTACATCGATTGACGAACGATCCAATTGCCTATGCCCATTGGTGGCCAGCAATTCCTCACAAACTTCCTTCAGACATTCCTAAGTTCAATGGAAATCCTGGCGAAGACCCGTCGAATCATGTGATGACTTTTCATCTGTGGTGTTCGTCGAACACCTTGAATGATGATTCGATAAGGCTTCGCCTTTTTCAGAGGACATTGACAGGTCCGGCGGCTAAATGGTATATTGAGTTACCTAGAGCCTCTTTCAACAATTTCAGTTCCCTAGCCACGACTTTCTTAACCCACTTTCAGTTACCTATAAGGTACGAAACTGGAACAGAGATCTTGACCAATTTCAAGCAGACGACGGCCACACATATATCCGATCATATACATGAGTGGCGTCGTCGTCGCAGAATGGTAAAAACTTATGTTCCAGATCAGCTATTAGCTGAGTGGTTTATAAAGTCGCTTCTTCCTGCTATAACGGAAGATGTGGCCAAGGGAGGGGTCGTAACAGAGGAGCAAGTTATTGCTCGTGCCCAGTATTTAGACTTAGTATATACTCAGTCTAGCACGCTCTATGAAAAGATACCTGATGCCCCCAGACCGGAATTTTCAATTCCTCCTCCTCCTAGATCAAATAGTGACTCTCATGCCGGCGACGGTGTGATTGGCACTGCAAACACAAAGTCGACAAGGGATTGAAATAAGAAACCCTGTAAGACTTCGAATCAAAAGGCAAATCAAGAGGTTCTTGCTTCGGAAATAAATGCCATATCAGCAGATAAAGGCAAAAATTCCAATCAACCAGGAAGCAAGAAGAAGCAAAACAAAGGGAAGAAGAAGAAACAGGGTGAGTCATCCCCTCAAAGACTTCTTCAAACCCTCCTGGGAAAGGAAAACCAAAAAGTCCATGTTTTATATGTGACGAGGATCATTGGACAGCAGACTGTCCATACAAAGCTGAGCTAAAAAGATTCTTAAAGAATTCACAAACCCCAGCTGTGTTAACTGATCCGTTTCCGAATCCAGGTCAAAATCTGGTTGATAGTGGAAATGCTTCCCCGTGCCAGGTGCTAATGTTGTCGACCTCCAAGCGACATAATGATGCTTTGATTTCGACAAAGAACAAAGATTACGGGAATCTGCAGTCGTCGAACGGCAAAGAAAAAGATCAACCAAGCAGTTCAACGACAACTTCGGCAGGAGTTATGCCACCCATCTTTACGGGAAGCATTCCAATGATCCATGGAAACAATCATTCTCTCCAAAATATCGGAGTAATTTTCCTAAAAGACCCCACTTTAATGGGTACTTTTGCCCTACTGCCTCCAAGTAATCTGGCGGAAATGGCCACAGTGGAATATGAAACCTTCTGTTTTTAATGGATCTAAGCCATGGAGGATAGTTCTTCGCCGTGCCAACCTCATTAAAAAATGAAACGACCCCCTGAAGTCTAGGGGGCATGTTCCTCGTTTGCATTATTATGCTGGGGGCATGAAAAATTAATCGAGCAGTTTTAGCACACAGTTCATGCTCGTTAAAAAATAAACGCAAGATCCGAGTAGTTTTAGCACATAGTTCATGCTCGTTAAAAAATAAACATAAGATTGTGAGCAGGCTTTCCCTTAGAGTTCAAGCTCATCCAGAAAAAATGAACCGGTAAATAACCATTGTGATCGTAAATTCATCAACCATAAAAGCCTTGGTCGTGTTTGCACCTGTCACCTCCACCGTCTTTTGGCCGATCGTTCACCTCCATATGATTGTTTACCCATTTTGAGGAACAGCTGCGAAGAGTGATTTCACCTAGCCATCCTTGTGACACTGCCGTGATTGGAAAATTCCAACCTGTACCTGGAATCTGCTGCTATCCCTGTTTATCACTCGTTCCTCAAAAGACGAGTCTTCTTTGAGCTCTTTTCTTCTGACTCATAAAATATGAAAAGTTTGCCGAGTTTTGGCCTTCCAGCTCGTTAAACGACCGGAAGAGCTATCCCTCCTCTAGATTTTAATCTTTTTTGGACCTGAGGGATTATTGCACAAAAAGATCGAGCGCTTGTTTTGTTCGGCTCGTTAAAAGTACCGAAAACTCATCCCTTCTGTATTGTTTTATACTTTTTCGGACTTAAGGGATTAGATGACGAAAAAGGAATTTTGGAGTTAACTTTCTGTACCTTTTCAGACTCTCTAAAAATGAAAAGGACCGAGTTTTCCTTGTCGTTAGACTCGTTAAAATGATTAAATAGCGACAAACTTGTCTTTAGACGAGAACGAGTTTCCCTATCGCTAGGCTCGTTAAAATATAGCGATGGGCTTGCCCGAAGGGCAGGTTATAGAACAAGCATATGTTATCCTCCTCAAGCTTGACAAAAATAAAGAGGTACTGGTCAGAAATGACTGGGGAAAAATTGGGAGAACCTCAAAGCTTTAATGGTAGCAAGTCGCTCTTGAACATGACACTTTTCCTCTGTACCACATCGGGTTGGGTTGTTTCATTCACCGGTCTCATCACCATGGTCTTCGCCAAACCATCCACATTTGGGGTAATGCTACCGATCCATCGCATCAGTGTCATTATATGTTCAAGAGATGTCGTTCAGAAAGAGTCAACCGTGTCCCATCCACTGTCATACATTATCCTTCATCCATCCATGATCGCCACCCTGAATCATATGTCACAGATTGTATTCACCTCCACTAAAATCATTAGCTTCGTTCCGTGTCACTGATGTGGGATTCATTAAGGCCCTCCTTTGACGGATCGCTTCTTGTCGACTTCAGCTCATTATCCAAGAAGATGATCTAGGAACAACCCCCTCAGTACTTTGAAGCTTGCATGCCTCAATGGCAAGTTTCTCACTTCCGGCGACAGGTATACATCAATGACCTTCGACCAGAAGATTTTGCGTGGTGTTCAACGCCAAGTCCTTTATTCACACCACGTGAATTGTACTGCAGTACCTTGAGGATCATTATCATTATCGGTGATTCCTCTCGCGCTTGTTAATGGTTTACATCATTGACCGGTAATCAAGCGATGTCTTTCCATGTTCGACTTCAGCGCAGTTCTCACATGGATCGACTTGTACTTAGAGAAGATTGAACGAGTTTGAAGACCTCGGATCTAGTTTCATCCATCCGGGCTGCGATATATATTCAGGAAATATAAAGACATTTGTCATGTACATCATTGCAGCAGATGATCATCCTACTCAAAGGATGATAATTTCAGCAGAGAATTATCAGTCTACCATCAGACGATCGTCTGTTCTATGTACCAAAATGAATTTATAAAGCTGAGCATGGGAATGCCCGCCTCAGCTAGATCATGAAAGCATAATGAAAAATAATGTATTGTATTGTATTTTATTACAGGTCACCTCTCAGCGATTGAATGAACTTCGGATCCTCCTGATAAAGCATTTCACCCGATAAACGACCTCATACTTTAGGGGGCAACTGTTATAGACATTTTTGTGCCTTACAGCATGAAGCATGAAATGTCCATAATCTAAAGGATCCAAAGTCCCTAAACATGTTGTTCCTACCCCTAGAGGAACAAGGTCAGCAAACCACAGCACTAAAAATCAGTTCTCCACCTGAAAACACTCAAAAACAAGCAATTTCGGGATCATGTCAACTGCTCCACTGAGCATCTGCGCTGAATGTCAACTGCCCCTCTCTGTACCTGCGTTGAATGTCAACTCCAACAAAGGCTACCTGCGCTGAGCGAGATTGGACAAGTGGCACAGTCATTCCTCAAGGTGTCAATGCCCAGGAAGCTTCCAAAATGACACTTGGATCAGGGAATTCGCCTAGTGATGAGTAAGAGGTTCTTAAACTCCAAGTGGAAGCAAGGATCTCCAAGTGGACTCAAGAACTGAAGTATAACTGAAGTGGGAGAGGACACTAGTCAGCTCTCAAGCTGACTCATCCTTTCTCCAAAACTCCTATATATAGAGCTCTCTCATGAGGTCTAAGGAGGCTGGAATTTTGTGAATGTAAGGAAGTGTTGTTGGTTTGAGTTTAGAGCTATTGGGTGATTGCTTTGAAGGAGGTGAAGAGGAGATTTCTTTCTGCTGGGAGGTGTTGCTGGATTGGGCCTCTTATGGTTGTAACACTCCTTGAACTTTACTTCTTCCATTAATAAAGCATTTGAGGTTCTTCTATATGCATGTGTCTCAATGGTGTATTGTTATACTTGTGTATTTGATTTATTCTAATCCTTGAATCAATTATGAATGTATGCTTCTTGTAGTTTCCCTCTCTTGCCTTTTTGCAGGATCTTTTTGTAGCTGGGCCAGTGAAAGAGCAAGGAGCTGGGAGCAAGCAGCAAGGAGAGAAGATTGGATCAATCATTAGCGAAAGACATCGGTTAGTGGATCCCTTTCTCCCCTGTTTTACTTTCATAAAGAAGAAATCTTAGATAGCTTTGCTTCGGTTGTTGCTGAGGTACTATCACCCTTAGAGTGGGATAGGGTCATTCCGTATTGGATACTTTTCCCTACAACATTTATATAGTTTTTTTTGCCTTTCTCAATACCATGGACCGAATCCACTTAGGACCAATACCTTGGATCAAATACCACAAACCGAATACCTCGAACTAAATACCTAGGGTCAATATCATGGTCCAAAGATATCTTGGACCAAATACCTCGAACCAAAACCATGGTTTTCAACATGTACGCGCTTTTCCTTCTGTGGGAGTGTGTGTGTACGTTATACGCTATTTCTGTTCTGAGTACCTGCGTGTATATGCTGCTTGGACTAAGTGAACTTGTGTGTATCTCTTAAACTACTCTTACATAATCTTCATCCTTCAACTTCTTTATTCTGATCAATAGACCTTAGTTCCATCTTCCTGATCCTCTGTACCACTGGCCTATTGCCTCTGAATGTTCCTGTTAGCCTCTTATCAAAACTGAGTTAAACTGTAGAGTTGCCATCAAGGACAATACTTGTATCATAATGCCAATAATCTCCCCCTTTGGACTTGATGGCAACCATGATGGTGTTGATTACTGCAAGTTGTAGAGACTGTTAGAGATACCATACAACACCAAAATACCAAAATACTCTCCCCTTTGACATCAAGGGAAAAGGGCAGACCACTCTACTCTCCTCCTTTGCATGATGCTATCCATACTCCCTTGAGTACATGCTAAGTCTGTAGAGAGATGATTCAATATAATAACATGACACTATAACTCAACAAAGTGAGTATGACCTCCCTATGACCACAAACTCATACATACATCAATCACCCAACCAAGTGGGGATATACCAAAGTTTATACATGACATAAATACAACAATTATTACATCATCCATCCCAAGGATATTGGGGAAATAAATTACATCATATGACCAATATAACTCATTGAAATATAGACCATGATAGAAGAAGTTATATCACACTAATGATTGATGCAACTAAGAAATAGCTGAGTTCAGAAACCATAATGCCAACAATGTGGAATGTGAATGCTCCCCCTGAACCTGTGCTACCACTTCTTTTTTTGTTAGAAAAACATATATGCGCTTTCAGCCAAGGAAACCCGCATGTACCCATGCATATACTACATGAAACCAGCGTGTAATAAACTTCCTCTGAAAAACTAGATTTAATAGCAGGATGATGCAGCAACAACTCCCAGCTTTTGTCTGAGATATTCAAATGTTTCTCTGGGCAATGGTTTAGTGAATATATCGGCAACTTGTTCTTTGGAGGGACATACTCCAATTTGACCTTTTGTTCAAGCATTTCTTCTCGTAGAAAATCGTACTTGATGGGTATGTGCTTGGTCTTGGAGTGCATGATTGGATTATTTGAAATACTGATGGCACTTGTATTATCACATAGAATGGAGATGGGTGGAGTACATGTGATTTGAATTTTTTGCAATGTTTTCATCATCCAAAGTAGTTGTGTATAGCAAGATGCAATAGCCACATCTTCTGCTTCAGCTATAGATAAAGCAATTGAATTTTGTTTCTTGTTGAACCAAGACACTAACCTAAAACCCATATAGAATGCACCACCACTAGTGATTTTTCTATCATCAACACTTCCTACCCAATCTACATCTGTATATGCATGAAGAGTAAGATCTGCATCTCTAGGATACCATAGTCCAAAGTCTTGAGTTCCTTGAAGATGTTTGAAAATTCTTTTGACTGCCTGAAGGTGTGATTCCTTTGGATTTGATTGGAATCTTCCAACTATTCCTACTGCATGCATGACGTCATCTCGGGTACCTGTTAGATAAATTAGACTGCCAATCATGGATCTGTAAGTTGGTCGATGTACTGCTGCTGACTCATCATTTGAGTTGAGACTAAGTCCTGTTACCATTGGAGTACATATAGGTTTAGAATCTTTCATTCCGTACTTTTTCAAGATTTGCTTAAGAAAATAGGTAAGTTCACCAAGCAAGGACATTTCAAATTCTTGCTGCATTACTGAAGCAAAATTCTGACTCATGGATTCTTCATTTCTACCAAAAATGATATCATCATCATAAACAATAATAATTAGCAATTTATCATTTTCAATCTTTGTATATAAATTGCTATATGTAGATCCTTTTGTAAAGCCTTGTTGGTGTAGATATTTGTCAAGGCGGTAATACCAAGCCCTTGGAGCTTGTTTCAGACCATAGAGAGCCTTTTTGAGTCCGCATACAAGTTTTTCATCGTTTCTAATAATGAATCCTTTTGGTTGTTCAATATAAACTTCTTCTTCTAAATCTCCATTAAGGAGGACTAATTTTACATCCATTTGGTATACTTTGAATTTCCGAAAACTGAAAAGAGAAAGAAACATTCTTATGGCTTCAAGTCTGGTAACAGGTGCAAAAGTTTCTTCAAAATCTATACCTTCTTGTTGAGCATACCCTTTACAAACAAGTCTAGCTTTGTTTCTAATGACTTCTCCATTTTTATTCAGCTTGTTCTTGAATATCCATTTAGTTCCTATAATATTTTTATCATGAGGTATAGGAACTAATTCCCAAGTGTCACTCTTTTCAATTTCCTCAAGTTCATCACCCATGGCCTTGATCTAACATCCATCTTTGCATGCTTCATTTACATTTTGAGGTTTGGTGGAGGATAGTAATGCTAGATAGCTTTAGGTCCCTATAATAATTCTTCTTGTCTGTACACCAGCCTCCCTTTCTCCTAAAATTTGAGTTTCTAGATGATTTTTCTGAACATACCTGGACAGAGTCTTTTCTTCTACCATTATATCTTATTCTAGTGCTTCATTGGTTTCTTCTTCAATATAATTTTGATTTGATGTGGGAAAGTAATCCCCATCTTCCTCATTGTCATAATCTTCTGTTGATTTTATCTGTTTTGGATTTCTTCATGCTTCATCAACTACAACATCAATGCTTTCAAAGATTTTCACGAGTCTTTTATTATAACATTTATATCCTTTACTTCTGGAAGAATAACCAAGAAGAATCCCTTCATCTGCTCTGGGTTCAAACTTACCAAGTTTTTCATCAGTCCTTTTAATAAAACATTTGCTTCCAAAAACTTTAAAGTATTTTATAGTAGGAGTCTTACCATACCAAATTTCATGTGGCGTTTGAGTGTTGTTTACTTGAACATTTTCTTTGTTGAGAATAGTCATGGCAGCGAATGCATCTTCACTCTAGAAGGTTGCAGGAGGTCCAAATTCATCTAGCATGGCTCAAGCCATTTGTTGAACTGTTTTGTTCATCCTTTCTACTACACTATTTTGCTGATGTGTTCTTGTAGTGGAGAATTCCCTTTTTATTCCATGTTGTTCACAAAAGTCAAAGAATTCATCCAATATAAATTCCCCTCCTCGATCAGATCTGAGGCATTTGATTTTTCGATCTGATTCATTTTCAACCAAAGCTTTGAAGGCTTGGAACTTTTCAAATGCTTCATCTTTATGCTTTAGAAGACCTATCCAACACATTCTGGAAAAATCATCAATGAACAAAATAAAGTATTCTTCTCCACGAGGTGACTTTTTCCTTGTTGGTCCACATAAATTAGTATGGATAAGTTCAAGAGGCTTACTAGCTGACCCTTCTTTTTCCATGAAGTGAACTCTGGTTTTCTTACCGATTTGACATGGTTTGCATATTGTATTTTTTGGGATGCTGATATCTGGAAGATCATGAATAGCCTTGAGTCTGCATGCTTTTCTTATTTGAGAAAAGCTTAGATGTCCCAATCTTCTATGCCACAGCCAGTTTTCATCATTTTTTCTTAGATAGCACTGTTGTTGTCCTCCTTTGAGTATGTATAAGTTGTTTGGAGTTCTTGTACCTTTGATCACGGTCTCTCATGTATCAAGCTCACGAACAACACATCCGTTTGATTGAAACACCACTTCATTTCCTTGATCACACATTTGACTGACACTCAACAGGTTATGCTTTAAACCATCTACATACATAACATTTCCAGCTTTAACCTTTTCTTTCAAGAAAACAAAACCTTTACCTTTTATGACAGCTGGAGTGTCATTTCCAAATGAGACATTCTTTTCCTTTTCTAAGGCATTATATGAGTGAAGTTTCTCTTTGTCACGTGTCATATGTTTGGAGCATCCACTGTCGATGTATCACTTATTTTCTTGTCCTTTTGCATACAAGGCTATACCACATCTTTCTGTTTGAGATTCTTTCCTTATCCATATGTTGGGATTTAATGGCATTTTCTCCTTTTGAGGTGTTTACTGAAATTTTCTCTTGCATTCAGATTCTTCATGACCAAAGTTGTTACAAATTGAGCATTCTATTTCATTTTCAAGAGGAGAAAAGTTATTATAGGAACTTCTCTTGATCCCTGTTACATTCCTTTGATTTCGTGCTTCTCTAGTCATGATGGTTTTGTAAGCAATGCATTAAGCAGCTTTGTGCCCAAAATTATGACATGAAAAACATTGCCCATTAAAGAAGTTTCTGCGACTATCGAATCTATTTACCTGTTGATTGTAGTTTCTATTGATATTCATCTTTGGAGCAAATTGAGTATGATTTGCCTGAGGTTGGTTGTGGCTTCTATTGATATTCATCCTTGGATCAAATTGAGTATGATTTACCTGGTGATCAGCTTTATGCCTTTGCTGACGATTCTCATATTGTTCACTGGTCTTTGCTGCATCAAGATAGTTTTTTGTGGAGGTTAACGACTTCTGTGATTGAGATGCTTCTTCAGTATATCCAAGACCTGTATTTATCAGAGGAGAACACTGAACTTTGATAATTTCATTTAAAGTTTCTGATCCTTTAGCAAATCTAAGATTGAGAGATTTTGTTTTCTCGAGATCTTTTCTTAGACCCACAATTTCACATTCCAGTTTTTCATTATGTTTTTCTTTTTTAGCAAGTTGGTATGTCAAGGTATCTATGATCATATTCTTATCTTCTAGTTAGATTTTGAGTTTAGAGATATCTTCATGAAATTTTTCCTCTTCTAAAGCATCCCAAAAATCATCATTTTCATAAGCCATGAGAAGTCTATAATCATCACTATTAGATAAACCATCACTATACTCTTCTAAACTATCCCAAAAATCATCGCTATCATAAGCCATGAGAAGTATGTAATCTTGACCAGTTTCATCTTCATCACTATTAGATAAACCATCGCTATCTTCATGAGTATAGTAACTCCTTCTATTCACAACTTGTTTCTTATTCCCTTTTGCATATTCCTTTCCTTTTTCATATTTATATTTATGAGGACATCTGGCAGCATAATGACTGACTCTACCACAAGCAAAGCATTTGAAAGGTAGCTTACCTTTGAACCTTCCAGAACCCCGTTGAAGCTTCTTGACAAAATTTACCTCATCTTCTTCTTCTGAAATGTGTCCTAATTCATTGTGTTCTTCCTTTTCTTTCCCTTTTGCTGAAGCTTTAAATGCGGCTTCTCTCATATCTGATGGACCTCCTTTTCTCATCTCAAAAGCAGTTAGGATTCTGTGAAGCTCTGTCATAGTGATATTCTACAGGTCCTATTTTTCTTCTATAGCAAACACTTTTGATTCAAATTTAGTAGACAAGGATCTCAAAATTTTCTCAACTAAGGTAACTTCATTTATTTCTTCAACCAGATTCTTCATACAATTAACAACCTCATCTATACATAAGAAGTAACTATCTATATTCTCATCACTATGCATCTTAAGAGTTTCATACAGAATTATGAGAGTTTGAAGTTTAGAACTTTTTACCTAAGAGTCTCCTTCGTAGCTCTGGATGATTTTTTCCCATATCTCTTTGGCTGATTTGAGCTACATGAATTTTACAAACTTTGATTGTGACAAACTTCCCAATAAAGTATTAACAGCTTTGACATTGGTTTCATATTGCTTTTTACCTGCCGCGTTTGTAGGAATTGCTATTGGAAATTTATATCCTCCTTCCACAATTTCCCATACATTTGTTCCAAGAGATTGTAGATAGGCTTTGGTTCTTATTTTCCAATAAACAAAGTTGCTCCCATCGAAGATTGGAAGTCTAATGGATCCCATGCTTTTGTGATTATTCATCTTGATGGATCTTCCTTCAAGCAATCAAGCTTCTTCTGAAGAACTTAGCTCTGATACCAATTGTTGGAAATAATACTGAGAGGGGGGGTGAATCAGTATTATCAGATCAAGATTTTTTCTTTTTCATAATCAGAATTATATACGCTACTTCAGAGAGGGGAACTAGCGTGTACACACAACTGTCTTTAAGGCAACCAACGTTTATGTAGTAAACTTATGATTCAGTTAATTCATCATATGTTGATCTTTAACCAGTTCATCAGTACTTCATCAATAATTAAACAGTAACCATGTGTAGTATAAACATAATAAACCATTACACATAAACAACACACATGAACACCAAGATTTAAGGTGGAAACCCAATGTGGGTGAAAACCACCTACTGATGTTGTCTCTATCTTCTTTTAATAATAGGAAAATCTGTTTACAATCTTGTACTCGTGCATACTCATACTAGTACGCAGGCTTCTACCTATAGAAGGTTACAACCTTCTCTCATTCTCCAGCTTCTACTGGAAGGGAGCTACAAACCCCTAGCTCTTGTACTAGCCAATATGTTTACTAGTACGTAGGTGCCAACCTACAAAAAACTCCACTCTTCCACCATGGACCATGTTTCATGAATTTTCAGATTGGATGCTCCTGGCACATATCAAGACATATAAAGACCTTGACTCATTAATAACCCATCAGAAATTTAGAAACTCAAACTTCATCAACCAACATGCAGTTAATCTGAAATAATCATATCACTGTCATCAGAACACTGTGCTGAACCTAGAAACCTATATCAACATTCAGAACCAATTGAAACCCAAAAAATTCATGTGTTAGACTGTATACGCTACTTCAATGAAGAAAACCTATGTGTATAAGTTACTTCCTTTAGCCCAACCTGTGTATACCTCTAAAGATTCTGAATCATAAACTGTACCAACCAACAGTGTACTGAACATCTACTATCAACTTACAGAACTTTACACAGACAGACAATAGAAAACACTTCTTCTCACTTACACAATCAATCAAATATCAACCTCCTTATGCATTCAAATTTACATTCAGATATAAGAAGACTTCATTGGCAGAAAACAGTAAAATAGCAGCATCAATAAATCAGCAATACTGATCTGATAGATTAGTCATCTCTAAACATCAAGCCTTTCTTTTGTATACACTACTTGAAAGAATAGACTCTGCGTGTATACACTCTTTTTCCAAGACGAACCTGCGTACAGATCTGCAAATATTGACTCAGAATTTTGCTGCAATTCCAGACTTCAGACAAACCTAGATCATGATAGATAATGAATAAAACAGACGCAAAACTTCAGATCTAGCCTCAACCAATATCAGATCATTCAAGAATAAGTCATTTCAGGTCTCATGATCCTGATCCAATATTGAACTCAAGGTGCACATAAATATTTCAAATCAAGTCCCAAACATAACCCTGCAACATAAAATATACTTCAGATAGAAGTATTCCTTAGAATCTTATTCACTTGCACATCTGGCCTTATGATTCTCTCTTCTTTATATCGTTTTTTTTGCCTTTCTCAATACCATGGGTCGAATCCACTTATGACCAATACCTTGGATCAAATACCATGGACCGAATACATCAGACTAAATACCTAGGGTCAATATCATGGTCCAAAGATACCTTGGACCAAATACCTCGAACCAAAACCATGGCTTTCAACATGTACGCACTCTTCCTTCTGTGGGAGTGCCTGTGTACTTTATACGCTATTTTTGTTATGAGTACTTGCGTGTATATGCTTATTGGACTAAGTGAACCTGCGTGTATCTCTTAAACTGCTCTTACATCATCTTCTTCCTTCAACTTCTTTATTCTGATCAATAAACCTTAGTTCCATTTACCTGATCCTCTGTACCACTGCCCTATTGCCTCTGAATATTCTTGTTAGCCTCTTATCAAAACTGAGCTGACTTGTAGAGTTTCCATCAAGGACAATACTTGTATCATAATGCCAAAAAAATAGATCTACATTGAGAAGCTTTATGGGTTCGAGACCTTTAGCATGGAGATATGTGTGTAGGCTCAAGAGAGCCCTATATGGTCTCAAGTAGGAACCTCGTGCTTGGTACACTTGCATATATTATTATCTTAGTGGATTGGGCTTTACTAAGAGTGAAACAGATGCCAATATCTACTACATTATGGTAGATGGAAATCTACTCATCTTAGTTCTTCATGTGGATGATTTGATACTAACAAGAGATGACAAGTTGATCCAGTCTTGCAAGAAGGACCTTGAAAGAGAGTTCAATATGAAGGATATGGGTTTGATGCACTACTTCCTTGGATTGGAGGTGTGTTAGGGAGAAGGAGAGATATTTGTTGGATAGGGGAAGTACACCTTTGAAATCCTTCAAAGGTTCCATATGCAGGATTAAAAACCCATGGATACTCCTTTAGGTACTAACTGGAGGAAAGAGATTTCTTCTATAGGGGAGGCAATAGATGGCACTATATATAGACAAATTGGTGGGGTCCTTGATGTACCTAATGAACACAAGGCCTGATATTTCTTTTACAGTGAATCAACTTAGTCAGTTCATGGTGGAGCCTACCAAGCTTCACTAGAAAGTAGAAAAACATGTTATAAGATACCTCATAGGCACATCAAAATTTTGTCTATGGTACAAGAATATTGATGAGTGAAGCTCCAAGGCTTCACAAATGCAAATTGGGCAGGGAGTCCCTCAGATATGAAGAGAACATCAGGAGAAGTCTTCAATGTTAGGTCAAAAGCAATTTCTTGGTACAATAAGAAACATAGATCTATAGCACTCAACTCAGTAGAGGCCAAGTATATGGTTTCTAGTCAAGCAACATGTGAGGCTATTTGGATGAGGAAGATCTTGGTTGGTCTCTTTGGTTACAGGATGGAGCCTACATTGATCCAATGTGACAATCAGAGTTGTATAAAACTCTATGAAAATCTAGTGTTTCATGATAGGTACAAGCATACAGACATTAGGTACCATCACCTTAGAGGTTGTGTGCAGAGAATGATTGTTATGTTAAAATACATTCCTATAGAGGAGAAAGATGCAAACCTTTTGACAAAGGCTTTGTAAAGAGGCGAGTTCAAGTTCCACAGGAATAGGATTGGGGTTTTTCAGAATCCTTTTCTTGCTAAGAGGGATTGTTTATTTGTAGGAAGAAATGACTTCATTTGACTTGTGCCTTAGTCAAATGAGGAAATTAAAATTTCCACTTCAGTAGGATGAGCTAGTAGGTATTTATTAGGAGTGACATGGCCAAATCACTCAGTTAAGTTACAATTATCATTGTTGTGTATTACAAGATCTAGAGGAGGCCATGGACATAGGATGTGGATTGTGTAGAACTACTAAATCACAGATAGGAAAGTGGGTTGAAGAAGATATGATAATGGAATCTGTAGATACAATACAAGTAAGAACACAAAGCAACCTCAACTAAAGGAGGAAGGTCTTGATGAATTCACAAATACTGCAACATAGAGGAGAGAAAGTCAATTTTTTTCCATGAGGCCTTTCAGGTCAAACTTATTATTTGAAAATGCACAGGAATGGTGATTAAATGTAATTCCATGATCAAGGGACATGATTGAAAATTAGGATGGCCATGTGGGATAGAGACGTTGGATACTTTTCTATTTGAAAATTTGGCTCGATGTATATAAAATTATCTTTTTTCAACTCCAAATTAACATGATATCAATATGTCAAATATATGACTAAAGTGAAGTTTTGTGTTGGATAGCATATTCATTGAAATGATATAATTGGTGTACTAAAGCTTATTGACTATGTTGTGTATTATAGGAGCTAGATGAGGCCATGGAAACAAATCATGCCATTACTTTAAGAAAAATGTTGTTTGTGGATGTTTTGTATGTCATGCAAAGAAAAAATTCAAATGTGTGACTATACAAAGAAATTATATAGATGACGAGATTCCAGTGGGTTGTATGACTCCTACAATCAATTTGAATCCAATAGGAATTGTGGTAATGGATTTTTCAATTTGATATAAATAATATGTATTCTTCTTTTAAGCACTATTTTATATTATTTAAATAATTGTTTTTAATGATTACTTGCAATATAAATTTCTTGGTTTAAAGCTTCCTAGAGAACTGAATTCTAGCATAGAGGGAGATGATCATTTATCTTATGATACATCTAACAAAAATATGTGCACATATACCAAGTCGAAAGATGAGGAATTGATGAAAACAAGTAACAGAACAAGAACGCGTTTAAAGAGGCATAATTTGCTTAAAGACGAGGGGAAGGTGGACTACATACCCTATGAGAATGAATGTGATGAATATGATGACTTCCCCTTGAGTTTGAGATCAATTTAAAAAGAAACATTTGGTCATCGACTATATTATGTGTTACAGGGAAAAGTGTCTATATAGAATTGCTCTATCCCACTAAGGTGTGACAGCTGCCTTAGAAACAAATAGAGTAAAGCTACTTTCGTTTTTACTTTATGAATTATAAATAGAGAGGAACAAGAAGACCAACCTCTGTCTTGCGCTAATCTCCTGATTTGATTCCTCTCTTCTTTGATAGTCTTTCGCTACCTGCTCCCTTGCACGCCCAGCTTCACAAAGTACCTGTAAGATCACAGTAGCATAACACTATACAAAGATATGGATCTATAATCATAAACAATCTAGGATCATATGTAAATTGACCATACAAATGCAACAAATATCAGTGACACAAGAGTATGGAGGAAAACTAGAATAGCTTTTATTGATAAACAAGAAAGAGCCAAGAGGATTTACAACTAGTTGTTCCGACCCAGCATCAACCTCTCAGCAAAGAAGCCCCTCTTCACCTCATACAAAGCTTAGATCACCCAACAATCTGATGTTTGTCTCAAGAAACCAACAGCAATTCCTTACAATATGCAAAATTCCAGCCTCTGGATCTCTGGGATGAGGGATCCATATATAGATATCTTTAATGGAGATGAGTCAGCTTATGATTTGATTAGTGTCTTCCCTCTGATAGTTCTTGCTTCCACTTGGAGATTGATGATCTCTTACTCATCCTTGGTCGAATTCAGAGAGGCAAGTGTCACAGGAGAAGTTTCTGGAAGCTTCCATTGCCTCTCCACCTCGCGGAATGACACTGCCATTTGTCATTTCTCGCCCATCGCACCCCATAGAAGGGATTTTTGAAATGAAATGCACCCACACAGTGTATTTAGGTGAGATGCAACACACCTGGCCAGTGGAGCAGCTGAAATGATCCTGTTTTGACCAATTCTGAGCAGTTTTTCATGGAGAACTTCTGGGAGAAGCTGTAATCTGTTGACCTTGTTCCTTTAGGGGTTAGAACAACACTTTTAGGGACTTAGGAGCCCTTGGTTTATGGACATTTCATTCTTGGGGTTGTAGTGCCCAAAAATGTCTATAACAGTTGCCCCCTAAAGCATGAGGTCGTTAATCTTTTGATGTCGGGTGAAATGCTTTATTATGAGGATCCGAAGTTCTTTCAATGCTGGGAGGAGACCTGTAATAAGATACAATACAATACATTATCTTCATAATATTTTCATGATCTAGCTGAGGTGGGCATTCCCATGCTCAGCTTTATAAATTCATTTTCATGTACATAGGACAGACAATCGTCTGAGTGAAGACTGATGATTCTGATAGAGCCATCATCCCTTTGATTGGATGATTATCTGTGCAGCCATGATGTACATTTGATGTTTTTATTTTCCTGAATGTATATCGCAGCCCGGATGGATGAAACTAGATCCAGGGTCTTCAATCTCGTTCGATCTTCACTCGAATTACAAGCCTATCCATGTGATAAATGTTCTGAAGTCGAACATGGAAAGACATCGCTTGATTACCAGCCAATGATGTAAGTTGTTAACAAGCACGAGAGGAATCACCGATAATGATAATGACCCTCAAGGTACTGCAGTACAGTTCACGTGGTGTGAATAAAGGACTTGGCGTCGAACACCACACAAAATCTTTCGGTCGAAGGTCATTGATGTAAACCTGTCGCCGGAAGTGAGAAACTTGCCATTGAGGCATGCAAGCTTCAAAGTACTGAATGGGGTGTTCCTAGATCAACTTCTTGGATAATGAGCTGATGTCGACAAGAAGTGATCCGTCATAGGAGGGCCTTAATGAATCCCACATCAATGACACGGAACGGAGCAAATGATTTTAATGGAGGTGAAAATGATCTGGTGATATAAGGTTCAGGGTGGCGGTCATGAAAGAATGGAGTATAAATGTATTGTAGTGGGTGAGACACAGGTGAATTCTTTGAATGACTTCTCTTGAACATATCGGCGACACTAACGTGATGGATTGGTAGCGTTAACCCCAAATGTGGATGGTATGATGGGACCATGGTGATGTGACCCGTGAATGAAACAACCCAACCCGACTTGGATGCGGAGTGAAAGTGTCATGTTCAAGAGCGACTTGCTACCAACAAAGTTTCTTCAAGTTTTCTTCCCAATTTTCCCCAGTCATTGCTGACCAGTACCTCTTTATTTTTATCAAGCTTGAGGAGGATAACATATGCTTGTTCTATAATTTTCCCTTCAGGCAAACCCATCGCTATGTTTTAATGAGCCTAGCGACAGTGAAACTCGTTCTCGTCTATAGACAAGTTTGTCGCTATTAAAATTTTAACGAGTTTAACGACAAAGATAACTTGGTCCTTTTCAATTTTAGAGAGTCTGAAAAGGAACGTAAAGGAAACTCCAAAATTCCTTTTTTGTTATCTAATCCCTTAAGTCCGAAAAAGTATAAAACAATACAGAAGGGATGAATTTTCGATAGTTTTTAACGAGCCGAACAAAACAAGCGCTCGATCTTTTTATGTAATAATCCCTCAGGTCCAAAAAGATTAAAATTTAGAGGAGGGATAGCACTTCCGGTCCCTTTAACGAGCTGGAGAGGCCAATGGCTCGGCAATCTTTTCATATTTTACAAGTCAATTGAAAAGAGCTTAAAGGAGACTCGTCTTTTGAGGAACGAGTGATAAAATGGGTAGCAACTGATTCCAGGTAAGGTTTGAAATTTTCCAATCACGACAGTGTTACAAGGATGGCTAGTGAGATCACTCTTCGCAGCTGTTCCTCAAAATGGGTAAACAATCAAATGGAGGTGAATGATCGGCCAATGCAAAAGTGGAGGTGACGGTGCAAACACGACCAAGGCTTTAAAGGCTGAAGTATTACATTCACGATTGTTATTTACCAGAAATTGGTTCATTTTTTTAATGAGCTTAAACTCTGGGGGAACATGTGCTCATTGCTTATGTTTATTTTTTAACGAGCATGAAGTCCACGCTAAAACTGCTCGATTGAATGGTCTCTTTTTGACTTTACCATAAATAGCTTTGTTCTTTCAAAGATTGTACTGTATTTTCAAATGCTTCATCAAACTAGTCAGAAATGAACCATATATGCTTGAAAAATGAGTTAGAACACTAATATTTTACTTCGAACTACGTAAAAAGTAATGAAAAGTGTTTTTACCTCTCATTTTACCATTTCATTTGAACTTTGGTTTGTTGGAGCTTTGGAGGTGCTTTCCCCCTTTGATTTTCATCAGTTGATTTCGGGAGATTCAGTGGACGATTCTCGGCGCTGTCTGGACCAGGTAGGAGCTAAACCTGAGCTCTTTCATTTCATGCTTTCCATTTTGCATTCTGAGCTTGATTCCTGGTTTTCTGGGCCTTTGGGGTTTGAAAAACTCATTTTGCCTTTAGTGCACCCTCTGTGTATCGAAAGGTGCATTAGATGTTGGCCTGTCTAATGGCCATCTGACATGCAACGCACCCAGAGCACTACTGTAGGTGCGATGGGCGTAGAGAAGGAATTTTATGCACAGTTTTTGATGGAAATTTTGCCTGTTTCTTACCAAAATCAGGATCTAACTCTTCTCTTGTTTGTTTTTCAGAGATCTTTGGAGTAAGATGACCATTACATGGCAAGAACGTGAGCATGAAGAAGAGGACATGCTTTCCCTACATGATCCGGTTACAGTAAACGCACTGCGGAACTGTGGCTTGCTGAAGTTTTTCCGCATTTCTAGCATGAGACAACAGATCAACTTACTGCAGTATTTGCTCGATGCTTGGGATCCTACCAACCAGGTGTTCCAGATCAGGGGAAAATCTATCCCCTTGACTGTAGTAGACATCTATTTCTTGACTGGCTTGTCGAGGCGGGGTGCCCCCATCTCTTTATCAGGTTCGGCCCGAGGAGGTGAATCTGTGAGAGATTATGTTCGCCGGTATTGCAGAGAGGGATCTCAGCCGAGTAAAGACGGCAAGATCATCATCCGTGATGTCACTGACAGGTCCCTCGGGACTATTCTGTTTACTTTTGTTAGGATGGCTGGTGGTGCAGCTCTTCATGTAGCCAACCGATCTTATATGCAGTATGCCTTGGAATGCCTCCAACCGAAGGTGTTCAACTGGTGTGACGCAGTACTTCTTGTGATGAAAGAACAGTTGACCAAGATAAAGAGCGTGAGGTTGAAGAACTTTGGGTATGGTTCTATTTTGACCGCCTTTGCCTTGGAGAAGATAGCACTGATGCAGCCGTAGTATATTGCACTCGATTTACCTTCACCTACTGAACCACGTATGCAGAGATGGGTTGACCATATGTCTAGGCATGCTGGTCAGTCTCATATTTCATTTTCTGATAGCTTCTTCAGGTGGTTTGATCGTCAGGAGATGGTTTATTCCGAGTATCCATATGCTAGCATGGACTTCCGGGGTGATCCAGATTTAGTACTGCCGAATGGCGAACAGTGGGGCGCCATTGGTAAAATCTTTGACCATATTCATGTTTATCGTTTTTCATTTATAATGTCCTTGTGCTCTATTCTATCAAGACTTTAATCAAACTCATGTGTTCATGCAGATGTTGGTCCTGTTCGGCCAGTAGTACGCTTGAGAGTGCCAGCTGCCGCCCCAGCAGGAGACGTTGTTGAAGGGCTATCCTTCGCGACCTCGATGTGGCCGAGACTCTCACAGCGTTACAGGAGCAGGTTGAGGGCCTCACTCTTGGTATTCCAGATGTGAGGACTGACGAGCTGCCCTTGAGGTTGCAGCGGCATACTACTGGTGTGCCAAGACGATGGACTCGTCTCTTACGCATGATCGCACAGGCTGTGACTTGCTATCACGAGCATCATTAGACTAGGGTGCCCCCTAGCATTTTGAGTTTTTGGTCACTTGACCGATGTTGTCTTGGTTACAGAACATTATGTATAAACCATAAACAGTTATATATATTTTTGATTTTCGGAGTTTTATTTTGGTTAAGTTACATGATCCAAATGCAAACATTGATGGTATGCTTCTTTTTATAAATGTTGCAAATGTCTATCTAACACATAATTTGCCAATGAGTCAGTTAATGTGTTTAAGTTTCTGGAAATATGTTGATATTGAATAAAATCAAATTGTCTTTCCAAAATCTTAACCCTTAGGAACATGCGATAAATAGCTGGATTTCGGACATAATAGATACCAGTGAGTTGTAGTATGACGAGTTGTGAGTCTAGCCTGACAATCAGTCGGCGTATACCATGTGTGATGGCATCAGAGAGAAGTTATATCAACGTGCTATATTCAGCGATGTTATTTGTTGATCGACCAATACATACCCCTCTGAAACTTACTAACTCGCCGCTTGGATCAAAAATGGCCCAGGCCGCGGAAGATAGGTTCCGCGAACTACGACTTGCTCCGTCGGCATATCCAACACATGACTCCAATAGGTTTGACATCTGCAATAAATGTAAAAAGTGGATTACTTGACCAAAATAAACACTTTAGTGAAAACAAAAACATAACAATAGCATACAGGTTACCATTACGCATAGTAACGCTTGAGGTACAACCCGTTACGAGGTTGCGCTAGTGGAATTCCGTCATAATCCATTAACTTGTAGGCTCCTTTTGCTAACACTCGTTTAACAATATAGGGGTCCATCCATAAAGACTTAAATTTACCTGCTCCCAATTTATCGGATTCTTGGTCATAAAGCAAGACCAAATCACCTTCTGAGAAAACACGGGGTTTGACATTTTTGTCGAACTGCGCTTTGACTTGTTTCTTATGGGCTTCGTTAGCCAAAGCGACATCACGACGGGTTTCATCCAATTGGATTAGTTCCAAGAAACGAGCTTCTTCTTCTGAAGTTCCGGGGAGGAGATCAATTGCGAGTTTGAGAGACGAGATTTCGCACTGGATTGGTAAGACTGCTTCCAGGCCATATGCCAGTTGGAAAGGTGTAAACCTGGTTGCATTCCTTACCGATGTTCGGTAAGCCCACAAATATGAGTACAGGATTAGGTGCCACCTTCTTTTGTGCACTCCAATCATCCTTTGCAGCATGCGTTTCAGGACCTTGTTGATTGCTTCATCTTGTCCGTTGGCTTACGGATAATACGGAGTAGAGCTGTCGTGAGACAACCCTAGTTTGGCAGCTAACTCGATCATCATGTGATTGCGAAAATGCGATCCATGATCTGTGACTATAGCTTGTGGTACGCCGATTCTGGCGACTACATGATTGAAAAAGAAGAGGGCAGCTGTTTCACCAGTATTATCTAATGTAGGAATCGCCTCGGCCCATTTGGTAAAATTGTCAACGGCGACTATGATATACCCATGCCCCCCGGTCGAGGTGGGGTTACATGTCATGAAATCGATGCCCCATTTGGCGAATGGCCCGACAGCAACTATTGGCTGCAGAGGTGCGAGTGGTCTTCTGGTTTTGCTATCGAAAATTTGACAAGCATGGCAACTTCTGACTGCGTTTATGCAATCTTTAAACATTGTTGGCCAGAAGTATCTTGCTCATAAGATTTTTTGCGCTGTAGCATAACCGGATTGATGCCCCCCACACGTGCCTGAATGGCAATCATTCAGGACTTTTTCGGCCTCCTCATGCGTGAGGCACCTTGTTGAGAAGGTAAATCCCCTCTACGGATAGAGGCGATCCCTACTAGCCCAATAGGGGTCTAGCAACAATCACACAATGCTGCCACGCATGTTCCTAGTTACAATTAAACAATAAGAAAGAGCACCTACTTGGATTCCTGCGCTGTCGTTTGTCGAGGAGATGTTTCCTTTGCTCCTTCGCTTCAGCTGGTCACAGTCCTCCGCGATCCCCACGAACGGACACCTGCACACACGAAGAGAAAGCAAACGCAAGCGTGAAATCTAGTAAAAGTAACTATATGCCAGTCAGAAAAGACATAATTCACATTTATCCATTGCATAAACAAACGAGAATGGAACAATAATATCAGTCATCTATTATTAATCAGAATAGAGAAGAGTACAACCAAATGTCCTGACGTCGGTAAACTTCTCAGGAGGGATCAGTCAGCATGTATCTCAAGCATTCACCTTTGAGGATGGTTCTCCCAAGACAAACTACTCTCTCTCTCTCACACAAATGTCACAAACAAACTTCCCAAAGCAATCAATCACTTCCACTCCTAACACACCACACCTATAGCAGCAATCTGAGCACTACAAGCTCTGTACAATCCAAGCTAAGTCTAGCTATTTTCTAACCAGCTGCTCATGGTAGTGGTGGAAGTTTATATAGGAGAAGGAGTCTCCTAAAAAGGTGGAAGGATGAGCTTATCTTCAAGGGGAGTAGTTGCAAAGGGTCGAACAGACATGCCATAGAAGGGAGTCGACATTCACAAAGCTAACAACCAAGCCTGGAGAGATCTGGAAGGCTGGTTGTTTGAACAAATTCGCCCAAACTGGATCAGCGCGGATTATATGGAGACTGTCGCGCTGTCAGCACATAACAATAACTGAAAAAGTCATGTCAGCGCGGAAGAACACGGGAAAGCCGCGCTGTGCGTCATCGCGGAAAAGTGATGTTCTTCCGCGATGGCAGCGCACGAAATACACTGTGGGGCGCTGGTCATCGCGGTTATTTTAGGAACAGACGCGCTGATGCACAAAACTTTGGAAAAATGGGTTTCAAGCCAGTTCAGGGATCAAACACTTAGTGATTGTGACTTCTGGACACAGCAGGGCGACTGACAGGAAGGCAGTGATAAATTACTGTGTAACAGATGCCCCCTAAAGCATGAAGACCGAGAGAGTGGGAGGGGTGAAATGCTTTACAACACACGCCGAACTGGAACACCACCCGGAAGTACCGAAAAATCTCTGACAATCATGTACACGCAGTCTAGGCATGGGCGCAGCCATCCAAAAGACATGCAAGACTGGTCTATGGCATGGACGCAGCCACCCAGCTAAAGAGACCATAATAATGATAAGGTATGGTCGCAGCCATCCATGAAGACTCAGGTATGGGCGCAGCCATCCATCAATGAGTCATGTAATGATTATCCACAAAATCGCAATCTGGACCACAGTGAGCAAGGATCCAGGGTCTTGCGCTCCATCTCGACCCGAACAGAGTACAAGTCCACACATGTGAATACAGGGGTTGGAGTCGAACATGCATGAACATCGTCTGATTACCGGTCAATGATGAGAACCGTTAACAGACGCGAGAGGTACCACCAATAATGACAATGGCCCTCAAGGTACTATAGGTACAATCCGTAGCGTGTGAATCAATGAGCTGGTGTCGAACACCCACGGAATCATTCGATCGTAGGTCAATGATGTAAACCTTGCGTCGAACACGAGGAACCTGCCATTGAGGCATGCAGGCTCCAAGGCACCTGGAAGGAGTCTCTAAGTCACTTTCTCGGATAATGAGTTGAAGTCGACGAGAAGTGGCCTTGATCGAAGGTGGGCCATGATGATTCCCACATCAGCGACACGAGACAGAGGTATAATAATTTGTGATGAGATAGCGAACGAGGTTGCTTTGTGGCAGAGGACAACTTCTATTGAACACATAACGGCACTGTAACGGATTTGGCAGTACTTGGCATCAAATGAGCAGTGGGTAGGATGATGACGGCAATGAACAGATGAGAGGTCAAATAGGATGTCCCAAACCCATGGAGGCTAGTGAAAATGGGATGAGATGACCCCACCCAGACACGAAACAGCGGAGTGCCATGTTCAAAAGCGACGTACTGCCGAGACGACTGTAATCAAAGTTCCATTTTCCCACCTTTGCAGGCAGGTACCCCGATTATTTTTGGGTGACAAGCTTGACGGGGATAGCATATGCTTGAAGAGTGTCATTTCGACAGTGTCCGATGTCATCAAGTGTTTAACGAGCCTGACAAAGGAAAAACTCGGCGTCTTTTCTTATTTAGAGAGTCTGAAAAGAATGCGGAAAAGGAGACTCCAAGGGGGGTCCTTTTTCGTACAGTTGTGTCTCTCGAGCCCGAAAAAGTATAAAACTGTGCTCGAAAGAACCGCCCGGTCGTTACAACCGAGGAGTACTTTTCATAAATAGTGTCGCCGACCGGAAAAAGTAAAAAAGTGGTCGAAGACACGTCGTTTTAGAGCCAATATCGAGTGCGAAACGACAAACACCCGGCGATCTTTTTGGTTTAACGGTCGGAAAAAGAGCTTAAAAACGACCGCCTTTCGTTCCCTTTAACGAGCTGAAAGGGAGCTCGGCCATCTTCTCTTGTTTAACGTCGGAAAAGAGCTTAGAGACGACACTTTGGGAATCACATGAATCGTGAATGGTCATGACCAAGCTGCGATACCTGTACCTGCACAAGGGCATTACCCGCATAAATCCATTCGATATGCGTAAAAAAAACATGCTTAAAAAACAGAACCAAGGCTAGTTTTATGGCTAAAAATGGTAAAAACCCAAAAAATATGATAATTTAGGAATTTTACTATAAATAGAGGAAGGTAATAAGTCATTTTTACCATTTTACTATTTGGAGTGCGAAGAACGTGGAGAAACCAAAAAGTTGACGGAGCGATTTTCAGCCCATCCGGAGACCATTTTCAGATCTGCTTCCTCCAGGTAGGTTCCCATTCCGTTGCCCTGCATTCTGGTTTATTTGAGGAGTTTTTTAACGGTCGAATAGGCCCAATTGGGCACTTTTTATTTGCATGGGTGCGCCCTCGGTCAGCGCGGAAATTGCCCACGGGGTCGCGCTGATCGAAAAATAGTCAATGTAACCAACTTCGGGTCAGCGCGGAAAAGGCGTGTTCTTCCGCGCTGACCTCGCATTTTTTACAAAGAGCTGCCATTGTCAGCGCGGCTGTTTCTAAAACAGCCGCGCTGGCGCGGAAAAAATTTTGTTTTTGAAAATGAACGTGAATTTTTACCTGGAAGCACTTCTGATCGGTTTTATTATTCATGCAGGACACCATGGCCTTTCAATGGCAAGAGAGAGTTCACGATGTAGAGGATGTGGCTGCTTGGGGAGACGTAAATTGTTGCAACGCCATGCGGGCGTGTGGATTCATGAAATTCTTCCTTACGCCGCGTCTGAGGGCCCAACATGATCTGCTGGAGCTGCTGATCAGGGCATGGAACCCGGTGGACCAAAAATTCACCATCCGCGGTCACGACATCGAGTTTGATCATATGGATATCTTCTTTTTGACTGGGCTGTCGCGCCGAGGTGGGAGGCCCATCTTAGAGGGGCAGCGACCTAGCGGTGGTACCCTGGACGACTTGATGGCCGAGGTTTGCCCAGGGGCGGTAAAGACGCGGAGTGGGAAGTGCTCGATCCCCACAGTGAGAGACATAGTGCTGCGCACCATCCTGTTCATGGTGACCCGGGCAGCGGGCAGCATGGCAAACCATGAGGCGTCCAAGACTCATCTCCTACTAGCCCTCGAGTGCCTCGAGCCTACCGTGTTCGACTGGTGCACTGCAGTGTGCAACAATATAAAAAGGCAGTTGAGCAACTGCCGTCGCGGAGAGACGAAGCAGTTCGGGTATGGATCGATCCTGGTCCCGCTCATTCTGGAGCGAGTACCAGCCATGCGGCTGCAGTCTATGGCTGTGGATGCCCCCAGAGATCCTCGAGAGACGAGGGCCACTCGATGGGCTCGGATTATGCCACGTGGGGGTGGCGGCCGACCACATAGCTGGGGGGTATACTTCAGAGACTGGTTGGACCAACAGGAGATCTTCGTACAGGATTGGCCATATGCGGGGATGGATTTCCGCAATGATCCTGACTTGGTGCTGCCTCCGGGTGAACAGTGGGATGATGCAGGTATGACACTTTTTGTCTTTTTGAGTTTTGTATATATTTTTTTATTTATTATGTACATGTCCTAATAAATGTCTTGTCATGCAGATGTGGGGCCTACTAGACCGATTGGCCTGGCTGTCACGGCACGGAGAGAGGGCCCAGGAGCCGGAGCTTTGGCCTTAGCCCCTCCAGGGGCCAACACACCAGAGGCTGTGGCTCGCAACCTTGAGGGGTTGCTGGAGGGGGTGCCGGATTTCCAGGGGGTTGAGGAGGTCCCTGTGGAGCATCAGATCCACACAGTGGGTGTGGAACCCAGAGTGCACCGCCTTCTGAGGCGGGTGGCACGAGCGGCCGTGTACTACAGAGAGCACCACCCAGCCGATTAGTCACCTAGGTTTTATTTCCACTGTTTATTTTGAGACATTATGACTCGGATGTACTGAGATTTTTGGACACGTACTTCTATTTTTGAGCGCCTCAGTGCGCCACACGATATATATATATATACATACCGGTTTTTGGATGAGTCGTTGTTACATGTGATGACGTGTTATCTTGTGTTATGCGTTTGTTCAGTACAATTTGTGATCTTATGTATGGATTTGCATGACACTTGACTCATGGATTTTATATGTTTAATGCAAGCTTAAAAACACACGTGCAAACTATGCTTGGAATGATTTATTTACATATGCTTATGGTCTTACTATGCTGTTCTTTCCTTCCTTGTATGATGTTTATCTGTTTCGCAAATGTCTGTCTAATACACGATTTGCCAATGCATCAGTCAACGTATTTAATCGTCTCGGAATATGCTGGTAAGTAATGTAATCAAAACTTCGTTCTAACAATCTCACACGTAGGTATAACCTTAATATGCGCTGGTCTCTGACGGAATATCGCCTGTTTAGTTGATGGACCACCAACTGGGAGTCCAGGTTCACCACTAGCTCTCGGATGCCGAGGTCAACTGCTTCGGCAAGTAATTCTATTACAGCACTGTACTCGGCAACGTTGTTAGTGGTACGACCTAGGCACACACCCTGCAGGTTTATCAACTCCCCGTGAGGATCGTAGATCACCCACGCTGCCGAAGACAAATTACAAGTACTACGGCAGGCACCATCAGCGAAACCAACATAAGGAGTACGAGACATCTGCGCAGGAAAGAGAAAGCATAATAAGGGGCAAAAACACGCCTTCACACCAAAGCAAAAGAAACTCATGCAGTAAAAACTCAAAAACACACGTATATACAAAGTGACTGTGAGCAGTTATGCATAGTACTTCTTCAGATAGAGCCCATTTCGGGGCTTGTCAAGAGGATTCCCTTCATAATCAATCAACTCATATGCGCCCTTTTGTAAAACACGTTTCACGATGTAGGGGCCTAACCACATGGATTCGAGTTTTCCTGCCCCCAGCTTATCCTTAGCTTGATCGTAGAGCAGTACTAAATCTCCCTCAACAAAGGAACGAGGATGAATATTCTGATCGAAGTGAGCCTTGACTCTCTTCTTCTGCGCTTCAATAGCCAGAGAGGCCAAACGACGAGTCTCGTCTAACCGTTCTAGGTAAAGAAGTCGTTCCTCCACCGAAGTGGTGTTGGGAAGCAACTCGACAGCTAATTTTAATGAAGGAATTTCACATTCGACGGGAAGGGTAGCCTCCAGTCCATAGACCAGTTGAAACGGGGTGAAACCGGTGGCATCCTTCACAGAAGTCCGGTAGGCCCACAAGGTTGGGAAAAGCATTAGATGCCAGTTCGACTTGTGCGTATTGACGGTGCGTTGAAGCATGGTGATCAAAACTTTGTTCACAGCTTCAACTTGACCGTTAGATTGAGGATAGTAGGGTGACGAACTATCTTGACGCAAGCCTAACTGGTTCGTTAATTCTGTCATCATATGATTTCGGAAATGCTTTCCATGATCTGTAACGATAGCCTGAGGGACTCCGAAGCGAGTGATGATATGATTGAATAAAAACTGCGCCGCTGTGTGACCGTCTTCGTTTAATGTAGGCATTGCTTCGGCCCACTTGGTGAAATAATCCACGGCAACGATAATGTACCCATGCCCCCCGGCCGAACGAGGGTTACAGGACGTATAATCGATGCCCCATTTGGCAAATGGACCTACAGTTACAACAGGGTGCAGTGGTGCAACAGGTGCACGCATCTTCCGGTGGTAAACCTGGCATTCATGGCATGCGCGTACAGCAAGGATACAATCCTTGAATATAGAAGGCCAGAAATAACCAGCGCGGAGGATCTTTTGAGCGGTAGCGTATCCGGACATGTGGCCGCCACAAGCGCCGGAGTGGCAGTCATTCATGACTCGCTCAGCTTCCTCGAGAGTTAAGCATCGGCGAAGAAGGGAATCGACGCCGAGGCGGTACAGGGTGTCGCCTAAAATGCGATACGGTTGAGCCTGATGACGTATCCGTCGTCGGGCTTCCTTTGATGTATTGGGACGAAACGAAGACGTTTGTAAATATACAATGATGTCCCCGTACCATGGGTCGAGAGTGCTGATGAGAAAGAGTGTTTCATCCGGAATTTGCTCCTCTAAATGAGATGGTGCAGATTGCGATGGTAAGGAACAGAGCAGTTCAGCAAAGACCAGTGATTTCTTGGACTTGGCGGCAGTAAATTCCAAGTCGAACTCTTGGAGGATTACGATCCACTTCGAGTATTTGCCCCCCAGCAACTGACGTGATAAAATATAGGTCATGGGGTTGCAGTCAGAGATCACGGTCGTTGTGCGCAACAGGATGTAATGACGGAAACGTTGGACGGCACATACAGCAGCCAATGCCAACTTTTCGACATATGCATAGCGAGTCTCTGTATCAAGGAGGTTGCGACTAAGATAGTATACAACGTGCTCTGAGCCATCGTCATCATCTTGCACTAAAACCATGCCGATGGTGGTATCGGCAGCGGCCAGATAAAGGGTGTAGTCACGGTAGTAATTTGGAGGTCTTAGGAGCGGAGCTGAGACCAGAAGGTCTTTAAGATGCTCAAAAGATTGCTGAGCGATAGCGTCCCAATGAAAGGGCGTGTCTCGCTTTAGTAATCGCGTGAAACCCTTGGCCACCTCGGCATAATTTGGGATGAATCGTCTGAGAAAATTGGCTTTTCCCTGCAAGCTTTGTAATTGCTGTAGAGTGGCAGGGGGAGGAAGATTCACAATGGCCTCGACTTTAAGGGGATCCAAACGGATGCCTTCTCGGGAGACGATAAACCCGAGTAGTCGGCCAGATTCCACGCAGAAGACACACTTATGCGGATTGAGTCGAATACGGTAGTGTCGACAGCGAAGGAAGATTTCGCGTAAATGAGATGGATGGTCTTGACGTTTAGCTGAATGAGCGGGTAGATCATCCAGGTAAGGTTGTACGATGTTTCGGATATCATGAAAAGCATACGACATCGCACGCTGGAAAGTGGCGCCGGCATTTTTAAGACCGAAAGGTAGCTTCTTGTAAGCGAAGGTGCCCCAAGGACAAATGAAAGCAGTCTTGTGCTGGTCTGCGGGGGCTATGTTGATCTGGTTGTAACCAGAAAAGCCGTCCATGAATGAATAAATTCCGCTTCCTGCGCAATCATCGATAAGCTGATCAATAAAAGGCGTAGGAAAGTTATCTTTTGGACAGGCGCGATTGATATCGCGATAGTCAACACAAACCCGAATAGTGCCCTGTTTTTTATTGACAGGAACTATATTAGATACCCATTCCGTGAGGGGAATGGCATAAATGAAACCAGCTCGAAAAAGCTTTTCAACTTCGGCCTTGATGGCTGCAGCCTTTCGAGGGTGCACCGGGCGTAAACGTTGACGAACAGGCTTAGCCCCAGGATAGGTAGGGATTTCGTGCTCCACGATACTGGGGTCAATGCCGGGCATTTCTTCGTAAGACCATGCGAAAACATCACGAAATTCACGAAATAGATCTGTGTAGATTTGAATTTCCTCGGGAGTACATGTGACTCCAATATGAATATTTTCGACAACTCCTGTTTTGACAGAGATGTCGATAGCCAAAGTTTGTGTAATGTTACCCATGTTCCCTTCCGAGGACACTTGATATAACTGGATAGGTGTTTGGAGAGGGATATGTGGGAGACATGAAGCAAACTTTCCGAGACACGTGGCCATTTCCGAATGAGGAGGGAGGAACGAAGAGCGATGGTGGTGATCAAACCAAGGGAGCTCTTCGGGAGACATAGTCTCGATAATAGCCTCGTCGGATGGGAATGATTCTTTCAGGGGGTCCGAGGTGGCCTTCTCTCCCGACCAGGGGAAGGTTTGAGGTGAATCGGGAACGCTGCTCGGAATAGCAGGTCCGGAGGTTGAAGCCGATGCAGCAACTATTTCGATGTAGTTGAGCTCGGCTGGGCTCAACGGCATCATCTCGCCCCATGAGTCTTCTTGATTCACGGGAGGGAGAACCCATGGATCAGAATGCGTCATGATCATGTTAACGGAGGCGAGATTTGGAGGCGGGAGGGGAAAGACTCCCATCAAGGAGGGATCTTTAAATAATCCGGCACCCACACTCTCGAGCGATTTGAAGGTATGCTCCACGAATGGTACATTCCCTTCAGAAGAGGAAGCAAAAAAGGACAGCTGGTCCACCGTGACGATTTTTCCTTGATGGGGAAAGCGAACGACACGGAATAAAGAGGAAGCCACGGCCTGCATGGCATAAGTCCAGCTTCGTCCTAGAAGGAGGTTGTAAGTGAGATTAGCGTCAATGACTTCAACCTCGACTTCTACAGTTTTCCCTTCTAAAGAGATAGGTAAACGCGGGAGGATACCAAGTGGACGAGATTCTCTTCCATCGAACGCCTCTAGGGTGGTGGGAGACTGGCTCAGAGCAGGCGAACCAAGAGCCTTCCAACAAGCAACCGACATGATGCAGGTTGAGGCTCCTTCATCAATGACAGTACGGTGAATCGTCTTGCCTTTGATGAGAACTTGTATAAGGAAGGCCACCTGATGAGGTAATCTCTGCGTGAAACCTTCGAGGTCGAAAGAAATGAGATCCGAATCTGCCGGGTCGATGCCACCAATTGCTGATAGCAGGGACTTCCTCTGGGAGGGGCAGCTCTGGAGGACTTCTAACGCGGACATAGCAGACGGAGCCTGAGCTAAGTCCTCGACAATGCTATAATGCTGTGCGGCACGAGCATTGGGGTTATAAGATGACTTCCTGAGTACACCTTTGGGAGGGGGTCGGGGGATCGTCTCGGTGCTGGGCCGTTCAATGTGAAGAGGGCCAGAACTAGACGCGGGAGCGCTGGAGGGGACCTCCGGCTCCTTCCCGGCTGAAGATGGATATTCTTTCGTTCGAGTCGTGACGTGGACGGGGATGGTTCCTGCCATGAATACTTGAGAACCGAACGAGGAAGAGGATTGAGAAGGGTCTGCCACCTGATGCGTCTGCTGGGATGGGAAAGGCTCTTTAAGCACGGCGGGGGACCCTGAAGCACCTTTTAAAAGCCGACTAACCTCGGACCGCCTAGGGCAGTCCTTGGTGTAGTGATCCTCCTCGCAAATGAGGCAGGGATACTTAGGCTTCCGCTTGGCTCCGTCCTCGGTGGGAGGTTTAGGAGAATTTTGCTTAGGTTGTCCGGATTTTTCTTTGGCCTTTCCTTTCTTTTTGCCTTTCGAGGATTTGTCTGCCGCGGTGGACTGAACGGCATTTACCTCGGAGGTATTCCCAGGAATAGATGGGCTCTGAGAAGCATTCTCGTTAGAGGCGTTTTGTTTCTGCTTCCCAGAGTTTGCGGTTGATTTCTTACTTGGTGAATTCACGGAGCCGATAACTCCATCAACAGACGGTTTCGGTGGAGTTTTGGTTTGTCCGGGCCTCGGGGCATCTGGCAAATAGTCATACAAAGTACCTGACTGAGAATATACTAAGTCAAGGTATTGAGCTCGCGCAATCGCTTGCTCTTCAGTTACACACGCCCCCATTGCAATATCCTTGGCAATTTTAGGGACAAAGGACGTGGTAAACCAGTCGGTCAGGAGTTGATCGGGAATCCAAAATTTAATCAAACGACGGCGCCTTCTCCATTCATGTATATGATCAGAGATGTGCGTTGCCGTATCCTGTTTCAGAGACGTGAGCAAATGGGTCCCAGTCTCGTACCGAATGGGTAACTGAAAATGAGTAAGAAAGGCCATAGCCAACGAGTTAAAGTCTGAAAACATACCGCGATTAAGTTCGATGTACCATTTTGCGGCTGAACCAGTGAGGGTCCTCTGGAAGAGGCGCAGTCGGATAGAATCATCAAGCCATGAGTTAGATGAACACCAAAGGTGATATGTCATTACGTGGGCTTGAGGATCCTCTCCGGCTTTGTCGTCGAACTTTGGACAGTCACCTGGTATTTTGGTCGGAACCGATGGCCACCATGAGTTATGCAAAATAGGATCATTTGTTAACTTGGACACATCGGGTAGTTCCAACGTAGCCAAAAATGGTAGCTGCGGGTTGAAGGACATCTGTGGCTGAGGGTTCGAGGCGATATTAGGGTTCCACCCAGATTGGGGTTGCCCCCACGAACTTTGTCCAGACGGACCTGGCCCGAAAGGACCGGCCGCATAGGAATTTTGTCCCGATGGACCTGGTCCGAAAGGACCTGGCACATAGGGAGTTTGTCCGTAGGAGTTTTGTCCATGTGCGGACGACTGTCCCTGTGTTTGCCCCCCAGCTCCCCATGAATTAGCAGCTTGCCCGCCGGGTTGACCATATTGATAATTTTGATAGGGAGTGACCTGTGGTCGCTGATAATTTTGGTAAGGAGCATACTGATTTTGCCCCTGGGGTTGCTGGTAGCCATGTGACTGCTGGGTCGCATACGGAGCCTGGTAGGCAGGCTGCGTTTGATATGGAGGTTGATAACCTGTTTGAGTCTGAGGCCCAGAGTACTGTCCTTGAACCGGTTGAGGTTGGACTACACGTCCCGAAGGTTGACTTGGTCGGATTCGAGATGGGCCTGGTTGGCCAGCAGGATAGCCTTGCTGAACGCCAGGTGGCCCATGTGCCACCAAGGGTTGTCTTCGCGGAACGGGTGGTCGAATGGGTTGGATAGCTGGTTGACGCCGAGGCTGGCCAGCTTGTCCAGGTTGACGGTGAGGGTAGACCCCGGGTTGATTTGGCTGTATAGACGGTTGGCCCGTTTGTCCCCCACCGTAACCGGGTTGGGAAGAGGGTTGGGCTTGCTGTACGGCAGGCTGCCCTCTTTGGTATATAGGTTGGGCAGAGGGTTGCCCCCCTTGCCCAGAAGGATTTGCGTTTCGAGGGGTAGGTGGGCCCTGTTGAACATAGGGTTGTCCACCCTGGCCATAAGGATACCCTTGCTGGACGGCTGGTTGATTTGAGGGATTGTAAACTGAGCCAGTTGGTCCAGAGGGGTGCCCTGGCTGGAAACCAAGCTGGTCTTGAAAAGACGGTTGCTCTGGCTGCCCGGTAGGTTGATTCTGATATGGGTATGGCGGACCTCCCATGTCCATAGGTTGTTCCTGGTAAGGTTGACCTTGAGGATACCCAGATTGATTTGGGTCAGGCGGGCCATATAACGGTTGCCCTTGGGGGGCTGCACGTAGAATGACGGGTCCTGATTGGGTGGTCCTATGGGCTGCCGAGGAGGGTCTCGGTTTCCAAAGTACTTAGTAGCGTGGTCATACATGACATTCAAAGATTCCTCGTTCTCTTCGAAAGGGTGACGAGGGAGACCTGAGATTTCCTCAAGGAACTCACCATTTGCATCGAAGAAGAAAACAGGACCATCGTAATCTGGGTCTGTTATAGGTTCCCCATAAGCATCATACGGTCCTGATCCTGGAATGCCTCCAACAAAAGAACCAGCTTGAGGAACTTCGGACGAGGGAATCGGCACAGCACTGACGACCGGAGTCGAACGTGCTACACAAACAGTAGGTTGAGCGGGAACTGAGGTGACGATCGGGTTGAGTTCTGAGGTGAGGGGTGGGAAAAGAGGCTGCGAAACAAAAGGGCCGATCGAGGCCGCGAGAGTAGGATCCCATATAGTGGTAGAAGTTGTTCTAGCATCATACCTATCCCTTAGCGATTGATATCGTGGAGGGAGGGGAGATGAAGAGGGGATCGGGGTCTCAATGTCTGTGACCGCGGGTGTCTCGGTGTCTGTGACTGCGGGTGTCTCACCCGTGCTGGAAGCTGCCCCCTCCATCGGAGATGACATACCTAAAGGGGTACGGGGGGTTTGGGGGGTATCCCAATCTTCTTCCCAGACGGGATTCCAATCCTCCAAGTAATCTGGGTTGCTTGGGGACCGTACGTTAATAGGCTGGATACTCGGAACAATGGGAAGAGTACCGCCTTCAACTGGTACCTCGGGAGCAACAGAGGACTGAGAACCTAAGTCACTTGTACCGGGAGGTGATGGGTCAGCCAGGATGACCAGACCCCTTAGAACTCTTAAAGGAAACTATCGATAAAAGCCTACTCAAAACTATCGCACACAAGACCTAAAAAAGGAGATGTTATCGTGGCCAAATTAATTTTTAAGACGCAAGGACCAAACTTGACCTTTTCATATTTCAGGAGTCGAGAAAAGGACAAAGATGACTCCAGTCTCCTTCGAATGTTTAATGAGCACGAAGTGACAAGACGCTCACAGGCACCTTTTCGTTTAGGGAGTCTGAAAAGGATCAAAAGTGACTGCTCTGGAACTCTAGGTAGAGGGTGTGCCAAACTCTTCGCAAAACCACAGAATACTTTTTAGGGTACGGGTGGTCAATCTTCGTGAATGCTGTGTTCACTGCATTGCGAATTGTAGGGCGGCCGACTCGGCTTCCTATGGATAAAGGGAAAAAGCCTAGTGGGGTCTCCCTATATACCCGACGGTACGTGGGAGCGCAGTCCGTATTAGACCACTATCGAGTCACAGAAGGAGGAATCACCCAACCTAATGTGAAACAACAGTGACTATGTTTTAAGACGCCGGAACACGTCTCTAACCTAGACCTCTAAATATTTGCGTTTAGTTCCAATGCGTTTTTAGATTCATTTGGTTCATTTTATAGTTGATCTTGAGATTAAGTTTCGATTTCAAGCTCTATCGTATGTTCGCTCACAATTACTTAGATGCAATCTATATGCAAAAGAATTTCGTTTCGTTCGATGAATTCTAGCTACGAGAGGGCAAAGAATTTTTTAAACAAAACGAAAACAAACAAACAAGTAGCTAAATGCAACTAAAGCGAGGAAAGGAAACTTTTCTTTTGAAAATGGAAATCAATGAAATGTTCTTTTCCTTCTCGAATTTTAAAATAAGCTACTAATTCATTTTCTTTTAGTGACATAACACACCTAAAGGAATTTGGAGGAACTTGAACACCAAGTAAACTACTTAATGAGAGCACACGAAGTTCCCAAAACACTCAACCAAAGTCTCGAAATCAAAGGGAAACAAGGCAATGCACGAGCTATGTGATCTAAGCTCTGCAAAACAAGCAAGGATTGCAAGCAAGGAGGAAGCGAAAAAGATCACTTGGAAGCACAAACCAATACACTCTAACAATCACTGAAAAAATGCGAAAAGCGAGTCTAGAACGAGCTGGTCAATCAAGCAAACAGGGATCCTTGCGGGAGGCTTGACACACACACGGCTGCTAGATGTCCTAGGGTTCAGAGCGTGAAATCAAATAGAGAAAAGCAAACATCCGACGGACCAGAGTCGCAACCAGTCAATTAGAGACCCAAACACAATCCCGTAATCGCAAAAGTAAGGATGAAAACGTGAACCAAGCAGCTAGAAGGGAAGTTGTTTGCAAACTTAAAACCAAGCAAAACGAAACCCTATGGAGTTGAGCTCCGTAATCAAACAGTTCAAAGTTCAGAGAGTGAAGAACAAGTCATCAGACAAGCGGGGAGAAGAAGGGAAAGTCACAGCAAGAGGTTCAGGAGGTCGATTTGGACAAAAAGAGTTTTTCAGGCTCAGCGCGGGTAGCCTTCAGCAACTTCGCGCTGACAGGGGGAGGCCTTCAGCAACTTTGCGACGTCAGCGCGGAAAGTCAGGGAAAAAGCGCGCTGCCCTAGGACAAACGAGGTCAGCGCGGATATAAGACACACAGACGCGATGACCGAAATCGCGAAGAAGAGGGGCGCGATGTCAGCGCGGAAGAACACGAATAAAGCGCGCTGCCCTTGAAAACGAGGTCAGCGCGACTGTTAGACGTACAGGCGCGATGAAGAGAAAACCAAAAGAACAGGGCCGCGATGTCAGCGCGACTGTTCCGAAATAAAACGCGCTGGGAGTAAAAAACAAGGAAAGCCAAAACAAAAACTTCCCAAACCAAAGGCAGGAGCTTTTTAATAATAAAGACGCTTTCCAGAAACACCCAGAAAGTTCATAAGCCACAAAAGACAATCCCAAAAACCCACAAAGAGATCAATCAAAGCCAAACACAAAAGTGGACTCAAAAGACAAAAAGGCTGATCCCCAGCGGAGTCGCCAAATTGTTGAGAAGGTAAATCCCCTCTACGGATAGAGGCGATCCCTACTAGCCCAATAGGGGTCTAGCAACAATCACACAATGCTGCCACGCATGTTCCTAGTTACAATTAAACAAGAAGAAAGAGCACCTACTTGGATTCCTGCGCTGTCGTTTGTCGAGGAGATGTTTCCTTTGCTCCTTCGCTTCAGCTGGTCACAGTCCTCCGCGATCCCCGCGAACGGACACCTGCACACACGAAGAGAAAGCAAACGCAAGCGTGAAATCTAGTAAAAGTAACTATATGCCAGTCAGAAAAGACATAATTCACATTTATCCATTGCATAAACAAACGAGAATGGAACAATAATAGCAGTCATCTATTATTAATCAGAATAGAGAAGAGTACAACCAAATGTCCTGACGTCGGTAAACTTCTCAGGAGGGATCAGTCAGCATGTATCTCAAGCATTCACCTTTGAGGATGGTTCTCCCAAGACAAACTACTCTCTCTCTCTCACACAAATGTCACAAACAAACTTCCCAAAGCAATCAATCACTTCCACTCCTAACACACCACACCTATAGCAGCAATCTGAGCACTACAAGCTCTGTACAATCCAAGCTAAGTCTAGCTATTTTCTAACCAGCTGCTCATGGTAGTGGTGGAAGTTTATATAGGAGAAGGAGTCTCCTAAAAAGGTGGAAGGATGAGCTTATCTTCAAGGGGAGTAGTTGCAAAGGGTCGAACAGACATGCCATAGAAGGGAGTCGACATTCACAAAGCTAACAACCAAGCCTGGAGAGATCTGGAAGGCTGGTTGTTTGAACAAATTCGCCCAAACTGGATCAGCGCGGATTATATGGAGACTGTCGCGCTGTCAGCACATAACAATAACTGAAAAAGTCATGTCAGCGCGGAAGAACACGGGAAAGCCGCGCTGTGCGTCATCGCGGAAAAGTGATGTTCTTCCGCGATGGCAGCGCACGAAATACACTGTGGGGCGCTGGTCATCGCGGTTATTTTAGGAACAGACGCGCTGATGCACAAAACTTTGGAAAAATGGGTTTCAAGCCAGTTCAGGGATCAAACACTTAGTGATTGTGACTTCTGGACACAGCAGGGCGACTGACAGGAAGGCAGTGATAAATTACTGTGTAACACACCTTCTTAGAACTGTATCGATACCGTGACGGTAAAGTGTATCACCGACGATCATGTAGTCTTTTGCTTGGTATTGAATACGTTTTTGTTCGGAGCGGGAGGTGTTTGGCCTATATCTTTGGGTTTGGAGATAAATTATTATATCTCCATACCACTCATTGCTTGAAGATAACAGAAACAAACTTTCATCCACGATTGTTTCTTCGGATGTTGCATCGTTGGACGACGATGGGAGATCGCATAATAATTCTGCGAAAACCAGAGCTTTCTTTGACTTGGATTTTACAAATTCCAGTTCAACCTCTTGTAGGATTGCTATCCATTTTGAATATTTGCCCCCCAGCAACTGTCGCGACAATATATAAGTCATGGGGTTGCAATATGACAGAATGGTAGTTTTTCGAAAGAGGACATAGTGTCGAAATCTGTATATCGCTTGAACAGCTACGAGTGCTAGCTTTTCAACATAAGAATATTTGCTTTCTGTATCATTTAAGTTTTTACTTAAATAATATATAGGATGTTCGACTCCGTCGTCTTCTTGAACTAAAACCATTGCGATGGTCGTATCCGCTGCAACTAGATACAGGTTAAAGTCTTTTTGATAATCGAGGGCGTACATTAATGATGCTTTCATTAGGGAATCTTTTAAAGCATCAAAGGAAGCTTGTGCAACCTGATCCCAGACAAAGGGTACTTCCTTTTTCAAAAGACGCGTATAACCTTTAGCAAGTTCGGCGTAATTTGGAATGAACCTCCTCAAAAAGTTTGCTTTCCCTTGGAGTTTCTGAATCTGAAGCAAATTCGAAGGTGGAGGCAAATTTATGATTGCCTGAACCTTACATGGGTAGAGAGGAATCCCGTCCTTTGAGACTACAAAGCCAAGTAAATGACCAGAACTGATGCAAAATACACATTTGTGTGGATTGAGTCGTATCTTGCAGTGTTGGCAACGTAGAAATATCGCTCTTAAATGCTGCGGGTGATCAGTCCACTTTCGCGAATGAGACGGAAGGTCATCAAGGTATGGTTGAACGATGTTTTTGATGTCATGGAAGGCATAATTCATTGCCCTCTGAAACGTCGCCCCTGCGTTCTTTAAACCAAAGGGTAATTTTCGATATGCGAATGTGCCCCATGGACAAATAAATGCAGTCTTTGACTAGTCCTGTGGGCGGATATTTATTTGATTATACCCGGAGAATCCATCCATGAATGAAAAGATTTTGCATCCAGCGCATTCATCAATTATCTAGTCGATGAAGGGTGTAGGGCAGTTGTCTTTTGGACAAGCTTGATTTACATCCCTATAATCAACGCACACTCTAATTGTTCCTTGTTTTTTCATAACAGGGACAATATTCGATATCCAATCGGTTAGAGGAACCAAGTAAATGAAACCAGCATGGAGAAGTTTCTCAACTTCTGCCTTAATGGCAGCGGCTTTCTTGGGGTGCACCTGCCATAGTCGTTGTCGTACTGGTTTGACATCTAGATACATCTTAATTTCATGTTCAACAATACTCGAGTCAATTCCTGGCATTTCACTATATGACCAAGCAAAGACATCTCCGAATTCGCGAAAAGGAGCGTCATATATTTCCAGTTCTGAAGGAGAACAACATTTTCCAACATAAATATTCTCTACAACATCTGTTTTGGTCGAGATATTTATGGTGATAGTCTCTTCAATGTTGGACAAGTTTCACTCGGAATCCACCGTGTTTACAGTATTTGATAGAAAATAAAAAACTAAAGGATGATAAAGGTCATCTGGGGTATCTTCTCCACAATCCAGAAGAAGGGAACGATGGTGGGAATCATTCCATGGTGCTCCTTCAAATACCATTGATTGAACAATTCCTTCGTCAGTGATATGCACTCGCGACCAAGGATCTGAAGGGGTACCATATTCCTCAGACTTGTCTATCCAAACGCTTGATGAGCGTTGATTTGGGTTTGCCTCCCATGCTAGGAACATTAATTGCTACAATATTTCCGTTGGGATTGGAGGCAAAACCATTGCATGATCCATGTCGATATCGTTTTCTGAGATCTTTTTAGAAGATATCATATTGTAGGTTCCTACCGACGCTACTTCCGCCAGATTGATTGGAGGTGGAAGGGCGAAAGTTCCCATTAATATAGGATCTTTTAGTAGGCCTACTCCGATATTTTGAAGCAAATGGGGGCTTCCATGGATCATAGGAATGCTTCCCGTAACTTGAGAACCATTGGGGAGGAAGTTTTTTTGATCAACAATTGTAATCCCTCCTTGGAAGGGAAATGCAATCTTCCTAAAATAGGTCGACACAACGGCAGCCATAGCATATATCCATGGTCTTCCTAGTAGGATGTTGTAATCGAGATTTCCATCGATTACTTCAACATCTATTTCTACTGTTTTCCCTCCTAGTTCAACCTTCAAGTTACTTAAAATACCATATGGTGTATATGTCCTTCCGTCGAATGCTTTTAATGTCGTCGAAGATCGCGACAAGGTTGGAGATCCTAAAGTTTTCCAGCAACTCATCGACATAATGCATGTAGATTCCCTCTCATCAATGATTGTTCGATGAACAATTTTGTTGAGGGCTTTCACTTGAACAAGGAAAGCTAGTTGAGCTGGTAATTGAGGATCGTATCCTTTATGATCGAAGGATACAAGATTGGAATCCTTTGGGTCTATCCCACCAATGGCTGATAATAAAGCCTGCTTTTGGGATGGGCAATTTTGTAGTACTTCAAGAGTCGACATAGCGGATGGCGATTGGGCCAAATCTTCCACTATATTATAATGTTGTGCTGCTCTAGCGCGGGGATTAAACATCGACTTGTGTACTACTCCCTTTGGCAGTTTTATTGTCAATTCAGGAATGATGGGCGGCACAACTTCTGTCGAAGTTGTTGTCGAACTACTAGATTGATCTTTATCCTTGTTGTTCGACAGCTGTGGATTCTCATAATCTTTGTTCCTTGTCGATATCAAAGCATCATTTTGTTGTTTTGAAACCGACAACATTAGCACTTGAGATGGGGAAGCATTTCCACTTTCAACCAGATTTGTTCCTGGATTTGGAAACAGATTAGTTAACACTGCGGAGGTTTTTGAATTCTTGAAGAATTTTTTAAGCTCAGCTCTGTGTGGACAATCTGCAGTCCGATGATCCTCATCGCATATCATGCACGGAAATTTTAGTTTCCTATTTCCAGGAGGGTTTGTAGAAGATTTTTCAGGTGATGATTCTTCCTGTTTCTTCTTCTTCCCTTTTCCTTTCTTCTTGCCCCCTGGTTGATTGGTTTCTTTGCCTTTATCTGTCGATACGGCATTTACTTCCGAGGCAAGAAGTTCATCTTTTGCATTTTGACCTGAAATCTTACGGCCCTTTTTGGATGTATCTTTTTTCGATTTCGTGTTTGTTGTGCCAATCAAGCCATCGCCGGCATGAGAGTCATTGTTTGATTTAGGAGGAGGAGGAACTGAGAATTCCGGTCTAGGGGCGTCAGGTATTTTATCATAGAGTGTGCCGGACTGAGTGTAAATCAAGTCCAAATATTGTGCACGAGCGATAACTTGCTCTTCTGTTACGACTCCCCCTTTTGCCACATCTTTCGTGATGGAAGGTAGTAATGACTTGATAAACCATTCAGCTAAGAGCTGATAGGGAACATACGTTTTTACCATTCTACGACGACGTCACCACTCATGTATATGATCAGATATGTGAGTGGTCGTTGTCTGTTTGAAGTTGGTAAGAAGTTATGTTCCTGTTTCATACCTTATTGGTAATTGAAAATGGGTTAAAAAGGTTGTGGCTAAGGTACTGAAGTTGTCTAATGAAGCTCTAGGCAATTCGATGTACCATTTTGCCGCCAGACCAGTTAATGTCCTTTGAAAAAGGCGAAGCCTTATCGAATCATCATTCAGGGTGTTTGATGAACACCACAGATGAAAGGTCATCACATGATTCGATGGATCTTCACCCAGATTTCCATTAAATTTAGGAATATCTAATGGAAGTTTATGCAGAATTGCTGGCCACCAAGGGGCGTAAGCAATTGGATCGTTTGTTAACTGATTTAAATCAGGTAATTCTAAAGTTGCCACAAAGGGTAACTGTTGATTTAGGTTAGGTGAAGCATACCCAGGATAAGATGGGATTGCCTGAGCAGTTGGTCTTTGCATACCGGCATAATGCATTTGATGCTAGTAACTTTGGTAAGGTTGGTGGGCATGACCATTGTAAAATGGTTGATTTTGACCGTTTTGAATATACGGCTGTCCACTATTTGCAAAGATTTGTTGCTCAGAACCTTGGTATACTTGTTGGAATTGCGGTTGTTGGTATTGTACTAGCCATGGTTGTGAAGCCATGTGTTGTTGCCCCATACGAACAGTTTGACCAAGATGAGGGGTTATTGTACCCGTCTAAACCTGTGTCATTCCGCCAGTCGGCGATTGTGGTTGAGTTGCAGGGTCAAGGGGCTGTTGCATTACAACCTGAGAAACCTAAGGTTGGCATACAGCAGGCAGCGCTTGAACTTGCGACACTGTCATAATAGTTGGCGTAGTTGGTATATTTGACATAGGTAAGCATTGTTGCATCGAATATACAACTCTTGGTTGTTGAGGTAGTATCGGTACCCAACCGCTTGAGGTAATTCCAGTATAACCCGAATGTTGTTGTGAACTCCCGTATGGATATCCTCCTGGAGGGGATAATGAAAGGGTATACTGCCCCCCATATGGTGGTAATCTAGAACTCAAGGGAATGGTTTGCCCTTGAGGGCCGGACTGTCAAAATTGACCTCCAAATGGATCAATTTGTTGAGACTCAACATAAGAGTTTCCGGATATTATTCTGGATGAACAAACAGGAACAGACCATACTATCGAAATGGCCCCTGAGTGGGCTCCTTCTAGTGGTTGAGAGCTAGTTGGGACAGATGGTATACCGGCGAACATTGTTGGAGTGATAGCAGGGAGTTCTGTTGTCGCTGTGTCAGACGACACAGTCCTAGATGTTGACGGTTGTTCAGACATTTCTAGTCTATCCAAAAGATTACCTAGCGATTCTACAGGAGCTTCCACTGGTGGTAGACTAACTTCTGATGAAGAAGGATACAGAGTGATCCCGACTCCAAATTGCGATGGAGTACTAATTGGAGGATCTTCCACAATCTCTTCTATGGCAATCAGACCAGGTGGAAGGGGTAGACCGTCAGGTCCGTAGAATATTTCTGGTGCCGAAGAAGGTATGGAATCGGCAGCGACAGATGTTTGAGGAGTAAGACTCTCTGAACCGGTCGTAAATGGAACTGGTTTGGTAACACAAGTGCTTACCCTCAAACTAGGATCAGTACTACTGTCCTTCTGTGGCTGCTGAACTTCTTCTATAGAGGCAGGGATTCTATAAATGTTTGGAGTAACCGGAGTCTCTGATGTTGTTGGAACACTTGTTCTAACTTTAACAGGAGATTTGGAATCGGTTAAACGAGTTTGCTTTGTCCATACTAGCTTTGATTCTGGAGACAAAGACGGTTGACTCGTAAGCCTCCGCGAACGACCGGGTTTCAATTGACTTTCTTCCACGATTGCGGATTACTCGATCAACTAAAAATAAAGGGGAAGTATGTTTCCGAATTAAATGAATTTTAGACGCTTTGACACAACTTGCTTTTTCAATTTTTAAGAGTCGAGAAAAAACAAAAGATGACTCTAGTCTCTTTCGATTTTTAATGAACCTGAATTGACAAGTGCTCAGATGGACCTTTTCTGTTAAAGAGTCTGAAAAGGAATGAAAGGGACTGCTCTAGAAATCTAGGTAGAGGGATTACCAAACCAATCGCAAAACTGCAGAATACTTTTTACGGTACGGCAGTCAATCTTCCCGAATGCTATGTTCAGTGCATTGTGATCGATAGGGTGGCAGACACGGCTTCCTATGGATAAAGGATTAAGCCTATTGGGGTCTCCCAAAATATACTCGACGGTACGTGGGAGCACAAGTCCGTACTGGCACTTATCGTCTCAAAGTGGAGGAATCACCCAACCATCAGTGAGAACAACAGTTACCAGGCTTTACGACGCCGAAATACGTCTCTAGCCTAAACTTCTAAATGTTGTGCGTTAAGTTCCAAAGCATTGTTAGATTCATTGAATTTATTTTATAGTTGATCTTGTTTATGAAGTTTGCCTTTCAGGTTCACCGCGAGATGTAGATGTAATTCCTAAAATGAAATCTAAGATGATAAACAATCATGTTATCTTCTTTGTGCAATGAAAATCCTAGCTACTAAGGAAAGAAAGATAGAATCTTTTCACAAAGAGCAAAGAGCACACTCTAAATGCACTTTCCTAAATCAAACCAATCAGACTGTCTATATGCAAATGCACATGCATGTATTTGTTTTCGACTTTCTTAGTATATGAATGATAAGAAGAAATTTGATGCACAAATCTAAATTTCTTTTCAAGCGACAAATATCAACAAGTTTCTTTTCGAAATCAAAAATGGAGACGATCACAACACCTTATGACTTTGAAATGAATACTTGTTCTTGACACTAGAAAATTACAAATTCAGACCAAAAACAATAGTAACAGGATAATCGACCATCAATAGCAATCAAACTCTTTCCTACGATTGAAATTGACACTTGCGACAGTTTCAAATCAAAGGACGACAGTACAATTATGCTACTTTTGCAAAGGAGAACTGAAAATGACTCAACAAACACACAAAAACATTTACAGTTCTTTTGTACAAAGGAGGCAGAATAACAGCAAGGAAAAGGGGTTTCAAACAGACATATACTGATCACATGCAGCAAAATTCAGAAATAGAACTAGAAAGAATGAATCACAGAAACCAACACTGCACAAAGCCTAGTCTAATCAGCGCACCTGTAACACAGAGGATTTGAAATGCAGCACACCTTCTCCACTCGGGAAGTGCACTGAAGTTCAGATTCTCTTAACAGTACCTGCGCTGGGCCAGAAACGAGACTCTGTTTGGGTTCCGGGTCATAGTTTGCAGTTAAGCTCATGGGTTTTGGTCGAGCAAAAGGTAATCAGTAATGCAACAATCAGGGGTAGATCTAAGGAGGATCTAAGAGCTATCACAAGGGCAATCAGAGAGTTTGTGAATCATTTGTTTAAATCATAAACAGATCCAGTAGATGGATTGAAGTAGCATTTATCTACTTTGCATTTGCTATGGCAAATGCAATTCGAATGATACCTGTAAGTTTATGAAATAGACAACAAAGAATGATAAACAAACAAACTAATTCGTCCCCAACGGAGTCGCCATTTTGTTACAGGGAAAAGTGTCTATATAGAACTGCTCTATCCCACTAAGGTGTGACAGTTGCCTTAGAAACAAACAGAGTAAAGCTACTTTCATTTTTCCTTTATGAATTATAAATAGAGAGGAACAAGAAGACCAACCTCTGTCTTGCGCTAATCTCCTGATTTGATTCCTCTCTTCTTTGATAGTCTTTCGCTACCTGCTCCCTTGCACGCCCAGCTTCACAAAGTACCTGTAAGATCACAGTAGCATAACACTATACAAAGATATGGATCTATAATCATAAACAATCTAGGATCAGATGTAAATTGACCATACAAATGCAACAAATATCAGTGACACAAGAGTATGGAGGAAAACTAGAATAGCTTTTATTGATAAACAAGAAAGAGCCAAGAGGAGTTACAACCAGTTGTTCCGACCCAGCATCAACCTCTCAGCAAAGAAGCCCCTCTTCACCTCATACAAAGCTTAGATCACCCAACAATCTGATGTTTGTCTCAAGAAACCAACAACAATTCCTTACAATATGCAAAATTCCAGCCTCTGGATCTCTGGGATGAGGGATCCATATATAGATATCTGTAATGGAGATGAGTCAGCTTATGATTTGATTAGTGTCTTCCCTCTGATAGTTCTTGCTTCCACTTGGAGATTGATGATCTCTTACTCATCCTTGGTCGAATTCAGAGAGGCAAGTGTCACAAGAGAAGTTTCTGGAAGCTTCCATTGCCTCTCCACCTCGCGGAATGACACTTCCATTTGTCATTTCTCACCCATCGCACCCCATAGAAGGGATTTTTGAAATGCAACGCACCCACACAATGTATTTAGGTGAGATGCAATGCACCTGGCCAGTGGAGCAGCTGAAATGATCCTGTTTTGACCAATTCTGAGCAGTTTTTCATGGAGAACTTCTGGGAGAAGCTGTAATCTGTTGACCTTGTTCCTTTAGGGGTTAGAACAACACTTTTAGGGACTTAGGAGCCCTTGGTTTATGGACATTTCATGCTTGGGGTTGTAGTGCCCAAAAATGTCTATAACATTATGCTTGACCTAGTGATCAGAAACTACCTTGAGTGTATGAGGTGTTTCAATTTTGGGGATACAACTACATGATACGACCCTCCAATATTCATGAAGTGAATCTATGCCTCTTTATTTTCCAAAATGTCCATGTGGGATCTAAACATAGAAGCGATTCACAACAAACCACTAGGAGATTAATTTCATATTATGGTCTGTCATATTACAATGGTGAATGGAGAAGTCTAGCAAAATATAAGCATAGCATATATACAAATCTTCTCCAATTAGAATGTGGAAAGGAAATGAATAGATGTCATCTTATTTATATAGATGGACATCCACACACAAAAAAAATATTGCAGGATTTATAAATAGTAGCAAGGGAAGGGAGCCTATTGTAAGATTGAATTGACAATTTGTTGAAGTTTTCAATGATAAAGATGGAGATATGGAAATAGAGATTGATAGATTGATAATGGTTGAGGCTATTATTATGGACCTTACCATTGGGGATGAGTTATTGATTAATTAACCCTTCATAAAATGAACTCATGCATGAAAGAAATGGGAAGGAAAAGGTCTGACTAAGGATGTTCTTAAGGGAAAAAAAAACCAAAGAATAATCATTGAGTGTGGACTGACATTTTATAAACTATGTTGTCAAAATTGTGTTTTATTTTAAATTATTGCATAAAAAAGGTAGTATATAAAATAATGTTCCATTTTTCAATTGATTTATATGTGTGTGTGTGTGTGTGTGTGTTTTCATGCATTTTATATTTTTATTTGTTAAGACATATTTGATTATATTTCTTTGAAATTGATACATTTATGATTTATCCAATTGTTGCCTAACATTAAATAGTGTTTGTTCTTGTTTATAGCTAGAAGATATTGATGATACATCTACTAATACCCAATATTAAGCTAGGTTATTAAGATTTGAATGGTATGATCCAAACCATACTAGGGTAAAAAGAGAAAGATTGAAGAGAACACTACCAGCTGAGAAATTTGAAGAGATGATGAGATTAGAATACATTTATGACATGCTACCTAGCCTTAATGATGATGATGATAGTGAAAATGCAATGCATGAAGAAGGATTGAATGCAACTCTTACATTTTTATTTGAGGATGGAAACAATTATGACAATAATGATCATATGGTTGACAATAACGACGATAACATGGGTAATTACCACCAATGTAATCTTGATGATAACAACTTGAAAGACTCAATCAAGAAAGAAACTAATACACTCGTGTTCAGATCAGGTGCAAGTAGAACCTCGAAAATTGCATTCATATTAATATTATTAGAAATCAAGTCACTATTTTTTTGGTCAGACAAAGGATTCGCTACCCTATTGAAGTGAGTTGAAATCTATTTCTTACCTTGCATTGTCAATTGGTCGACGTAATTCATAAACATTCATCAACTTCGTTTATATTTATTTAAGGGGATTTTAAAACAATATATTGTATATAAACAATCCTAGTATATATTAACATATCAAGTATTTTCATAATAAGTCAAACATTCAATTGATTTAATCTCAAGCAATCCTATAGGGCACTAAAAACTAAAATATTCCGTTAAGAGAATTTGTTTCCATCAACTTGTAGAGAAGCGCGTTAATTGTTAGTTGAGTTGGGGATTGAATATAAGAAAATTCATTCATGTAATTTTTTTTTCATTTTATACAAACATGAATATCAAGATAAGGTAGAATTCCCTATATGCAAAGAGAAGAGATATCATATAGATGTACAAGGTCCTACAGTTCCAAAGAAGGTTTTACATCACATGCCAATTATACCTAGACTTCAAGAAATGTTTCGTTATAAGTCACTTGCGCAATTGATGGATTGGAATGAAAAGAATAAGAGTAAATATGGATTCATGTGAATTTTAACTGACTCTAAAGAAATGAAAGACAGAGGAAAATTTGCCAAGAAAATTCAAAGATGAACCTCGTAGTATTAGGTTTGGTCTGACAGTTTATGGAGTGTGCCCATTCTCTTTCCTAAGCTCAAATTATAGTGTTTGGTAAGTTGGATTGATAGTGTGTACAATATTCCCCTATAGATGAGTGTTAGAAAGGATCACATTATGCTGAGTCTTATTGTTCTAGGAAAACACCAAGTAAAAGAAATGGACATTTATATTGTGCCTTTTATTGATGAGATGCAATTGTTATGGAAAGGAATAAGAATGTTTGACATATAATGTCCTCCATAAAATAGGTCCTTCATGTTGTATGGTGTGCTATGTTGGAATATTCATGATTTCCCATGTGGTGTTTGTTATGGTAAGATAAAATACTTACATATTTAGACTCATAATTTATTTTCATCCCAACTTTCATACTTACGATTATGCTATTCTTTTGATGTTATTAACATTACTTATTTAATTGTAGGGCTTCAAACAAATGGGATATTTTCATGTCCAAGATGTGCAAAACAATTTCAAGAGCATTATTCTAAAGATCTACATAAATTTATTTATGAAAACAACATGGTTTTTCTACCACTAGATCATATGTTTAGAAATCGCCATTAGAATCAGCTTGATGGAAAAGTTGAAAATAAAGGCCCTCCCATGATAATGGGTCCAAGTGATTGGCTTAATAATTATGAAGACGCTGAATCAAATTCTTGGGAGGATTTTTTTTATCGGGGTGATTCTCTTGAAGAATGATAATGAGTTGTAGTTAATATGTCAGAAGGAATGAAAAGGAAATCTATATTTTATGAGCTCCCTTACTGGAAGGATCTATTAATAGCTCACCTATTAGATTCTATGCACATCTTCAAAAATGTCCTAGATTCTATATCTCAACATATATTAGAAAAAGAGAAGGACACCTTGTCTTCAAGGAAAGATATTGCTCTTTTGCGTACCAAATTTGATAGAAGGCATTTGTGGCCAAATAGGGAAAATGAAGAATACGCAGATGCTCCATGGATTTTGAAAAAAAAAAAGGAGATGGACAAACTAAAAAAAGTCATTCATTCTATTACAACACTTGCTAGATATGGGTAATCATTAAAAGAGATTTTATAGTTGATGGACATGTGACAAAATTTAAAACAAGTGATTTTCATAATTACATAATTTCATAATTTCATCATATTATGCTATGTGAGAAAAATTACTAATGACCTTTGAGAAATAATTTGTTTGATAGCATATCATGCCATTGGCAATTATGGGGGATTCATGTCTTACCATTGATTGAAGGAATTCCATTAGTCGATCGTTATCATTTGGAAGGTATGTGATATGAAATGTTCATGTGTGAGAGACATATAGATATTATATTGTTTTTTTTTTTTTTTTTTTGACTAAAGTTTCATACTAATTTTCTATTCTTATATTAGGTGGGTGACCTCCAAGGAGATCCAAGAATGTGAAGTGCAAAAATGGAAGAAGGAAATTGTATGTGTATTTTAGAAGGATCTCATCTCCCTACAAGTCTCATGGACCTACAAGTCCATTTAATTATACACCTAGTTGATGACATTGAATTGGTGGGTGTTGTACTGATGAGGTGGATGCTTTTCTTTGAGAGGTATATGAAAACTCTAAAAGACATGTTCGACAAAAGGCACATCTAGAGGGTTGCATGGTTAAAGGGTGTGTATTGAATGAAGAATTTTTCTTCCAATGTGAATTTTTTGGTAAGGATTTTGAAGATGGGCCACACTTCTAGGATGAAGAATGTGCATTAGATATTATTGATGGAGAAGAATGTAACTGCCTCCTACCATATTTACCCAATTTAACTATTCTTTTGGGGTAAACATGTGACAAGAGGTTACTATGATGTGATTAAACTCCCCATGTATAGTTAAGGAAGTGGACCCCCCAAAACAAAACCATTTTGGCCTTCCACACATGCTACGGAACCTTCAGGAGCCAACCAACCTTTCCAGGTGACCAAACCCTGATACAACTTGGCATTTCACTAATATGGACCCTTAGATACTCCCATGACAAGTCATGCATGCCACTGAGGCCTTCCAATCACTCCCATAGTAAGGCATGCCAACAACTGTAGACTTTTTCAACTATTTCTGAGCCAATGAACCCATATTTTGTGCCACTTTTTCAGGGCCAAGACTTAGGCCGCTACCCAGAACTTCATGAAACTTTCATAAATGATAAATAACAATGGAATGAGGTTACTAATTTAATCACTGGAATAAGAACTTGATCTGACCCCTGCTAGCCATGATAGGCATTTCGTCAAACATGTCACAAATATGTAATCTACAGGTCATGATAACAGATCTAAGCATAGGGGTCTCATACTTATCTAAGATTCGTAAAGAAGAATGGTTTCAATATCAAAATAGCTTAATTATCATTTATTAGGTCATATATTCATTCAACATTCATTTTCAAATCAAAACATGATGAGGGCCATACATCAAGTCTGTCATAAAACATACTCATAACCAAGATATAACCAAAATAAATAATAAAAGATATAACAACCATAAGAATCACATATGAACGGGTAAATTTACACATGAAATACCAAGGATAAGAAGCTATTATTAATGAATGAAAAATCCAACCGGGTTTGGGACTTCCACGAACCACCCAACCATAGATTTGTTGAACCAAATCTTTCTTTTAGTCAATCATCCCCATGCCATATTCCAAGCGTGAATGTGGTACTAAAAAAAAAACAAAACCAGGTTTCCTCAGGCTTTACCGCGATCCCCACCAGATCACTAAGCCCTAAACACTCATGGATTCCACCAGATTTGTTCACCTACATCGTGAGGAATTTTCCTATCTCCTAGTCTCTAGGCTTTACCGTATATCCTGCCATACAATGGTCGAGGATTCCTAGGACCAATCAAGACTCCACCCTCCAGGATTTATTGTATATCCTGCCATTCACTGGTTAAGGATTCCTAGACCCGATCAAGGTCACACACCTTTCTGATTTAGCGTATATCTTGCCATTCACCAATCGAGGATTCCTAGGCCCACTGAGGAAAACAAAATATGGGTTTACGCAATCCTACCTTCTCTGGTCCAGGGAATCCTAGGCCTTATGTTATTTCATTCAGAGACCACATCACTCAGTTTCAAAACCATCCAGAAATCCAAGTCAACCAAATACAAGAGAACCCATCACACCATGGCTATCTGAAAATATCAAGGCAAGGCTGAAGAACACATTCACACCTGGAAAAACCCATGCCAATAACAGTAAGAGAACCGAATACACACGTGCATGTACCATGCATGCCAAATCTAGCAAGGAAATCACACATGCCAATCGGTACATGCAAATAATCACATTGTAGCAGCTTGATGTTTCTCTTACTTGCTTGATCTTACTTCCCTTTGCCTTCTTGGTACTTATTTTCTTTCTTTGATCCAATTATAGAGTGCTTTGAGGATTCTCTAAGTGTCTAAGAGTGAGAGAGAGAGAGAGTAGAGAGAGAGCTCCAAAACTGAATTAACAAAAGGTACCAATTGATCCACACAATCATTTTTATTAATGAGGTCTCTAATTTCTTCATTTCTCCATTATTTCACCTTCATTTTCCTCCTCACATGCAACCTGTGACCTTTTAGCTTCCTTTTCTCCTAATTTCCATTATTTTCATAAATAAAATGCCAATTAATGTCTCATGCCTTTCCAAATTATTTTCCATTTCCTTTGCCAATTTCCCTTATCCATAATAAACCAAATGAAACCTACAACCAACAATACTACTGAGAAGCAAAACATACTGCCCATGGAGATTTATAACTTAGCTCGATGTAGTATTTACAGTGATCAACCTGCTGAGAAACAAACCAACATGACACATAACACCCATACTGCTTATTAGAGATTTATAGCACAACTCATCGCAGTACTTACGTCCATATACATATGTACATATACCAAAACATCACACCAAAAAATATACATAAAGAATTAGCTCAACCATTGAATAGAGAAGGATACATAGCCCACATGTGATCCTCCATCTCCCATGTAGCTTCATTGGGCCCAATGTGCTTCCAATGCACTTTAACCTTCTCAATTTCCAAGTTCTGAAGCATGAGCATCTTTCTTTACAATATACACTAAGGTTCTGGCTAAAATTATCCCTCTTGCTCCACCTTCAATACAAACCATTCAATCACATGATCAACATCTTTAACATACTTCTTAAGCAATGACACATGGAAAACATCATGGAATTTCACTATTGAAGGCGGTGCAATTCGATAGGCTACTGATCTAATCCTTTCAAGAATCTTGAAAGGTACACAAAACTGAGGTGCCATCTTGGCACACGATCCAATCCTCAAGGAGATCTTCTTGGGCTTGATGTGAAAATACACTTGTTCCCCAACCTGAAACTCCTTAAATAACCTGTTCCTAAATCTAACCAAACCATCTACTGTAAGCCGATAGTCCAAATACTATCCACGTATACCCTACTGTAACTTGTGCATAAGCTCCATGTACCTGTCATCCTATTGTCCCACCTATAAGATTTGATTATGTAAGTTTGTCTCATAAGAACTCATATCTTCTATGCGATTTTCCTGTACTCTCCTGCTAAGAGCATCTGCAACCATGTTCTTCTTACCCTTGATGTACCTGATCTCAAATTCAAACTCACTAATTGTGGCCAACTGTAACAACCTATTGAAGCCTCGAAAATTGTTGCCTCAACATGGGGGAAAACCACACAGTGCAGACCTTAAAGCAGCTCCTCTTCCATTTGGAATAGTGGCTCCGACTGGGGATAATGGGACCAGTTTCCTAATCTGTTTTATGCTTGTGCTAAATCGAGTGATGTGTGATGTGTTTGGAATAACGCTTTAAGCTAACGGTAATCTAGTCTAAACTAATCTATCACAAATGCATTTAACTTCTAATTTCTAAAAAGCTATCTAATCATAATATACCCGGGATAAACTTGATGTATGCGATCTACAATAATTTCTAAAAGTAATTGGAAATAAAGATAATTCAATTACGATTAGAAGTGAATCCGTTTTAACATTAATCGTTTTGTATAAAAAGTTAGGTGAAACGATTGTGAGAAATATATTGCATAAAGAGTTATTCATATATTCAGCATAAAATAAAGATCATCATCATACAGAAGTGCAATAACGATAATTGAAATTCATACTTTCATACATAAATAATTTGAAAAGAAAAGATTGCTTAATACATAAGTAAAAAGGATTACGAGATAAAAGTACCATTTATAATACGTCCTACTCATGTGTTTATCAATATTGATCTATCTTCAATCCGTTCAACATCATCTAAGAGTACAAAAGTGCAATTTCAGTAGAAGATGCTAAGTCAGATAAAAATAGATCTTGTTCCATATATTTCACCAGAACTTCCTCAAAGGGACAAAAGTGCATGTTTTGAAAAGAGTTTCCGATAAAATTTTGGACCCCTCTCTAAATGCACGAGAGGGGTTTAAATACTAAAACTACAAAGCTAATTACAAAAATAGTTGAGGTTTAAACGACCTGCCTCAATTTATGCAAAAATAAAATCAAAATTAGAGTAAACGGGGTGACTAACTATGTTGCATTCAATCCTTCAGATCGCAAATATCCACCATAGGCTTCAGCTGTGTAGGCCAGCCAACTTCAACTTTCAACTGTCCATCGAATACAACATCAGTTAGTGTTGGTGCCATTTTCTCAACAGAGGTGGTTAGGCATCATAGGGTCATCCATTGGCTGTGAGGCTTGACCAAATGTTGCCAATATGCCTCCCAGTCTAGCCTGGTCATTTGCCTTATCACTTTTGCTTTGTCTTCCGCTACCTATTTCCATTGTTGTTCGAGCTATTTTGCATCTGAAAGGAACCTTGGAATGGATTCTTTAATTAGATTGGAACCATGCAAATTCTCATTTATATTTTCTATGATAATGTTTGTTACTACCACTGCGTTCGTTGTTTCCTTTTCTGCTTCTTTTAGCCGAGAATCCCCGCTTACAAACAGAATTTCCTTATGTGATTCTTCTAGCTTGGGCATGTCGGCATTTCTCCCCTTCTCTGTATTTTTCCAGGCGATGTGATTAGAGACCTTTTTAAATATCTCATCATATTCAAGTCACATTTCTATGACTTGACTTGCCATTTTATCACTTGTTTCACAATAAGATTTCCAGTGTGAAATCTTCTGGCACAGTAATTCTTTCTGATGTGTCAACTGGGAATTAAGTCCAAGTGCTTCGATGATAAACTGATCAATTTTTGGATTGTCTTTATGAAGATCAGTTATTGCCTACACTTGTGCTTCCTTCTCGGCTAAGCATATGATGTTCTATTTGCATTTGTTCAAATTCCTATTGGAGCTTGGCCAACTGTATCTTTGCCTGTTGGTCGGATTTGACTTGTTGTAACTTTTGCTCGAGCTACGTTATTTTATTTTCCTTTTCTCTAAGCAACGTTTGGACTTATGTTGCTTTGTCTATGGTCATTGTAGCATAAGCGCCTTCAAACTGCGACAGTCTAGTTAAGTTGGCGGATGGATCAATAGGCGAGTCCTTCCATAAAACATCCATTAGTTCATTTTCGGGGGTATTAACAACCATAGAGTCTAATTTTCTTTTCTTTCTTTGCCTTTTCACCATGGCCTTATGTTTTGGGCTATAGAATACATCCAAAGGGGGTATTTCTTCAATCTTTAGAATTATCTCGGAGGTGGGGTAAACAGGGATATGCTCTACTTCTGGTTCTTTTGCAGTTTCTTCCACTGTAATTTCCAGAGTTGTCTTATGTTGTAGTGTTTGTAGCATTTGTAGCTCTGGCACCTATTCATCTATATTAATACTTTTATTAAAATTATCCCACTCTTCCTCTAAATCAATTATTGTGGGTTCTATTTTTTGTGGAGAGGTAGTAGGGATTTCAAACTGCTTGCTAGCTGAAGCTTGTTCAGCTATCTTCTGTGCAGATTGGGATGTATCCTCGATGCTCCTGCTTTTGCTTTTCTATGATGAATGTTGCGATTCCCCAATAGATTTTTCTTGGGACTCTGCTCCAGAATTGGATTTGGAGTTTTCTTTGGAGTCACCTTCTATAGTCACACTAGGAGTAGGCTCCCTTATTGGTTCAATTAACAATTGGTAAAATGGGACCATCAAGAGCCTTCTTTCTCTGTAACTGTAAAACTTTTCCAGATATCTATTGTCAAAAAGTAGTTGGGCCATATGTTTCACCTCTGAAAAGGTGTTTTTCTACAAAAATATATTAGCAAAAGCATCCTCCTCATTGGTGAATACTTTTATTTTCACCATGGTGGTGAAATTCTTGATTGTTCCAAATGGGTCATACTACCGTCCAGGGAATTTGGGTAATTGCAGAGATAGCATGTTCTCTATTTCTTTGAACGCATGTCCCAGGTCGTGTAGTGAAAATGCTCCACACTGTATAGGGAATGTAGGCGAAATGGCCTTCTTTGACTCTTTCAATGTATGTCTCATTCCTCCCTCACTAGCTATCTGGTAGGCTATCTCCCTAGCCATCAGTTTATCTGGAACATAGTATGGGAGGATGTGGGGGGAGGTGATGCTGCCAAAAACTCTGATATATGTTTATGTCTCCTCCCTAAACCATCTGGCCACTGGGAGGTTGTCAATTTCAGCTTTGAAAATCTGGGGGCATCTTGATTATACAGTCACTTGTAAATAGGGAGCATAACTCCATGGAAAATCTTGAAAAAATGTGGTTGAAAATTGGATTCCCACATGACCTTATGGTACACATGAATGGGAAGTGGATTTTGAACAGTCCATTTCGATCCCATGATGGGGAACTTTGAACTAAAACAAATAGCATCCATAACATAGGGGCTCATAAAAAATGGAGGGTAAACCCTCGAAGCAATGCTTCTTCTCCTTCTATACTCAGTAATTGTTTTTGCTAAATTATCTGCTAAGAGTTGGGCCTAATTCAGGATAGTTGCGTTAATGACTGCTTCTATTAATGGTGACCACTCTGGGAAGAACTTGGTACTATCAGGTCTACCAAATAGTCGACATAACATAGTCGTAGCAAAACTATAAGGGGGACAAATAGATGCAGTAGTGTACATACCATTTTTGTCTTTCTTGATTTTCTCTTCATTATTCGACCAGGCACGGGTGCAATCTGCTGGGTCGCTATTCTCTTTAGCAAAATTTTCTACGAATTGCCTATTGTAGATGACCTATGGCTCTGGTAGGTGGTACATAAGCCATAAATTGTCTGGGATAAAATATTCGATGACCCCTTAGCTTCTCATCCTGAATTGTCTATCTAAAATATCTGCTTCATCGATAACCCATTTTACCATATCAGTATAAGGGATTATCTTCGGCCGAGCAGCTATGCGGTGCAAGAATGAGCAATCCGTCTCTAGCATGGAAGCATCTGAGGAATCTCGGACGTCAACTATAACATTTGTTTCCATAATCCTCAGCTGTTGCTCCTCCAATATGTTGTACATAGTCTCCCATGTAGAGGTTCCTCCCTCTCTGCTGCATGTGGTGTCTGTGAACAAGGGAGTCATCTTTGTCTTCTCAGAGGCTACAGTATTGCCCTTCTTCCCCATTATTCTCAACGCTCTACTCTGTGAGTTTTTCCTGAAATGAAGGACAAAAGCTATCGGAAACTCAAAGATGAAGGTAAAAATGAAATAATGCAGATAGCTTGTAAAGGTGGTAAAAGAAGCATTATTTGAACACACGTAACAAGATATTGTATCAAGCTAAATGGCTTTTCACACATAAATGTAGTTATTTCCCACTAATGCCCACTAATGATTCGTTATCCCTTAGCTTTATTTCTCATAAATGTTTGTGTCGAAAAATGGGATGAAAGTTTCTAGGGTGGTGAGCCATTATACTGTGATGATAGCGATTGTGCAATTTGCGAAGCAATATCGCAGATCGCAATATCGCAAGATGTGCCTTTTAGCATTCTTACCTCCTGCTGTGTGTCTACGAGATGCGATATGCAAGTTGTCCATTAGTTGTTTCACGTATGGTTAATTACTAGGCTCATCCTAGGCAATAGACTTGACGGACTCGAAATATTTGCTTTTAATACTCTATGGTGTGGGTCCGGGCACGAATCACATATCGCAATATCGGCTTATGGTAAGTGCAAAGTGTTTGCTTGAATACCCGAAATGCGATGCGATAAAAGCCAAAGCGCCATCATGATTTCGCAACTTGCAAACCTTGCTATATCATATTTAAGAGAGAACTCTTTATGGGTCGTGTTATGCGATGCGAGACTTAAGCCTAAAAAGTTTAAGGACTTTCGTTTTCGTCGGATTTTATGATAATTTAGACCATGGAGCCCTTATTTTAAACGCTTTGCTTGATTTTTGGAGGTTTTTAGAAAGGTCCTTTAGTGGGTTTTTAGACGTGCTATATATGAAAAGGTAAGTCTTTAGTAGTTCCCAAAAAGGTTTTGATTGTTATTTTTGCTTTATTCAAAAAATAAAAGAAATGACTAAATGCTAAGTTTTGTTTTTTGAATGAAAAATTTTAAAGGGTCCCCATTTAGTTAATGTAACATTAGCTACTATTATTAACAAATGGGGGGTTGTTGAATACCACAACAATTGGCGATTCACTTGGAAGAACCAATTATCTCTGAGAGTTTTTTTGAAATTTATAAAACTTCCAAAATAAAGATAGTTTTGAAAATAAAACAAATTATATGGAATATAAGGTAAGAATTATTGCTTTCATAATAAAACAATCATCTGCCTAACTACCATTCTTTTGACTATTCTTTTCTTATAAAAAGTAACATTGTCTACATCAATCTTTACTTGGTTTTTTAAAGATAAAGCCATGAGTCTCTCCCCAGATTGGTTTTTGGTTTACTCCGTTGTCGTAGGTAGAGCCTCTGCTGCCAGCAGGCATTCATAGCCTTGACAGGGTTACCTTTTAACCAGCAATGACCCAGTATTCCACTTAAATTAGAATGCAATTTTAAAGATAAGCTCATAAGTATACTTATTGCTTTCTTTATTTTCTAGAGTAATTCATTTGTTGCTTCAGCTTTTCATTTGTATTTCCTAAAGGACAATGTCTTGGTTTGGTGACCAACACTGACAATGCCATTCACTTGATTCATAACTTAACTGAACAAGTTGGCACATGATGAGACCCCTTGTCTTTTGATTATTATAATCATAAGCCATTACCCTATTTTGGTTTGCAATTTTGGTAATGTCAGTTCAGTTATAATCTTATGATCATGGTAAGCCGGCTCTTGATGAGGCCTCTTATCCCTTAAGTTTAGGTATATTTTAGAATTAAACTCTAAAAATGAAAACTGGCTAAGTGGGGAGGATCATTGGCCCCTTAAGAGGTTCTGGACGACAGTTGTAGAATTTTTAGAGATGCCTCTCTGAAGAGAGACTTTGCTTTGTATAGATACTTTTCTAGGCTGATATAAAGGAGTAGTTTCTCTTTCAAAGTTAAGTTTCATCAAAATCAGATAATTAAGGAGGAAGACAGTCAATTTAAAAGCAAACAAACTTAACCATACATTTCATATGTGAAGATTACTTTCATAAAAATCTTTACTTATAAAAGTGAAAAGTCAAAATTAAAAAGAGACTATCCTTTGTAAAACCAAAATTGAATTCTTTTGAATTGGTATTATTATTTCTAAAAAACAAATTTAACTATGGAAAATAATATACAGTGAACAAAATAGATTATCTTCTATGGAAGTATCTCTTTAGGACTTTTCCATTAACAAGTAGAGATTCTCTCTTACCTGACAAATACTGTAGCGGAAAGGTTGATGGGGCTAACTGTTCCACAATATGAAATGGGCTGAGCCACATTTGTTGGAACTTGGTATGCTTACCTTTCTCTTCATCAGCTTTATCCCATTTTAATACTAGGTCTCTGAATTGGAAAGATTTTGATGCTACAAAATTTGAATCGAAGGAGGCTTTAACTAATTGCTAATGATGTGCATGCGTGGTCCTGGCTTTTTCCCTCTTCAAGCTAAAGAATTTGTAATTGTCTAACCTACATAGATGAGGAAGGTTTTTCTCCAATGAATTGAACTAAGGCTAGGGCGGGAATGGTTACATTTGTTGGTAAGACTGCTTCTTTCCTATAGACCAAATTAAAAGGAGAAGTGTCGATGGAGACTTTCTGAGTTATTCGATCCGCCCATAGAGCAAACACTAAAGACTTATGCCAGTTCTTTTGGCCTTGGTCAACAATACGTTTAATGATCTTGATGAGATTTTTGTTTGTGGATTCAGCTAGTCCATTTCCTTACGGATAATAATTTTCCGAATATTTAAGCTTAAAACCTCTTTTAAGAGCAAATTCTGTCATAGCATTGGCTAAAAAATAAGATGCATTATCAAACATTAAAGCAGATGGTAAGCCAAATCTGGTGATGATAAATTGATCTATAAATTCAATAATATTTTTTGAATTGGCTACCTTTAGTGGGATTGCCTCCACCCATTTGGTGAAATAATCAGTGGCTGTAAGAATGTATCTATGTTGTTTAGAAGAATGAGGAACGATCTCAACTATTACATCCAATCCCCATTGTTCAAATGGTTGGTCGATGTTGACGGGTTGTAATGGTAGTGTGGGTTTTCTCTGTCTTCCAGCAGTTGTTTGACAAACCTTACATCTTCTTACATAACTGTGTGCATCCTTTAACAGAGTTGGCCAGCCGACATGTAGGATTTTATGTGTCGTAGTGTCACCACCAAAGTGACCACTAGCTAGTCCATCATGAAATTCCTGCAACACCTTCTCCGCCTCAGGTTTTTCAAGACATCTAAGTAAAACAGAATCATAATTTCTTCTAAAATCACATCGTTGACAGTCTGATATTGCCTTGCTTTTAATCTCATGGCGCTTTTCTTTGTGAAATTCAATTGGGCTGGGGCATATCCATTTTTCAAGTAGAATATGATATCAGCATACCTTGATTCTATGTCGTTCAGGCTTACCTCATAGATTTGTACATCATCACCTGAATGTTGCAAATCTGATAGATTTGAAGCGCCGACTAGCATCATGCAAAAACCTAGACCTTTTACAATTTTAGCTGGTTTAATTTCTATGTCATATTATTATAGGGCAGTGACCCAATTTGCTCCTTTTTCTCCTATGTCCCTTTGTATTAAAAGATTTCTTACTGCTGAGAAGGGTACTATGACTTTAGTGTGCATCTTGAGGAGAAAAGGTTTGAAGTGTTTTATAGATTTGAAAATAGCAAAAGCTTGTTTTTCAACATCTGAGTAATTTAATTCAGCTCCTTGCAAATTGGAGCTAAAGAAAGATATTGGAGCTTCAGCCTTATCTTGATTTGCTTGTGTCAATATGGCCGCATATGATTTCTCGGAAGCGAAAGTATATAAAATGAAATGATTGGAAAAATTCGGGGTTGCTAGAGATGGGGTGTTAATAATTGCTTGTTTTATCAAGCCAAAAGCTTCATGTTCCAAATGTCCCCATTTAAACAAAGAATTTTTCTTTATCATGGATTGAAGAGGCAAGGCAATTCTTGAGAAGTCAGGGACAAATATTTTAACAAAATTTATTTGACCTAGGAAAGATTACATTGATTTCTTGTTATGTGGTAAAGGTATTTCAGAAATTTCTCTAATTCTGTCAGGGTCAATATGAATTCCTACTTTGGAAACAATGAATCCAAGGAGCTTTCCTTCACTTAACGCGAAAAAATACTTTTTGGGGTTCAGAGAAATTCCATACCTTTGGCAACGTTCAAATATTTGTTTCAAGTCTCTTAGATGATTACTGCGCTTTTTGGAGTATACTGTTATATCATCTAAGTAGATCACTACTGATTTATTTACCAAACCTTTGAAGGCTATATCCATGGCTCTCTGGAAAGTAGCACCAGCATTGATCAGTCCAAATGGCATCTTCTGATAAGCATAAGTGCCCCATTTTGTCCTGAATGTAGTTTTTAGCTGGTCATCTAGATGTACTAAAATTTGGTTATAACCTGAGAATCCATCCAGGAAAGACATTAGTTCAAAGCCTGCTACTGATTGCAAAATCTGCTCCATAGGAGGTAATGGGAAATTGTCCTTTTGGCAAGCTTTATTGAGGTTGCGGAAATCTATACATATTCGAATATCACCATTCTTCTTCCTGACTAGGACAAGATTGGAAACCCATCGAGAGTGCTTGTCAGGAAAAATAATTTTGGCTTTCAGGAGTTTATTCAAATTAGATTTAATTTGACTTTCTAAATTACAATGGATTTTGCTCAATTTTTGTTGAAAGGTCTCTCGTCAGATATCATAGGAATAGTGTGTTGGATAATAGAGGTGTCGTATGTTTTGAGATCTTCATAGTTCCATGCAAATATACTCTTATATCTTTTCAACAAACTTATAAAAGTTGCATTTTTGTCTAACATAAGACCTAGACCTAAGTTAATGTTTTAAGGTTTTAAATCAGTCCCATGATTGATCAATTCAAACCTCAGAGTTGAACTCTAAAGTTTTGAATTAGTAGATCGTTAAATCTGTCTTTCAGTTCATATAAATCTTCTAACTTAACTATGGACTTTGGTATAGCATTAATGACCGTTTTTTGTTTAAGTTGGTTATCATGCTAGTCTTCATCAACTATATGGTCGTCGTATGAGCCTTCTGAGGTTAGGAAGCTTATGATATTCGGATCTTTATTAAAGACTCTCCAGTTGGTGATATTATCAGGGATGGAAGGCCTAAAGATTAATTTGATCGAGAATCAATCTGGGCTATAATCTTTTGGAGGGATAAGCTTGGAAGCAACATTATCTAGAAGATCGACAGTAGCATTCTGGAGTCTTGGGATAGGGGAAATATTAAACGCAGTAAAGTGGAGAGTCAGACCTTGAACTAACGACTGATAATGTTTCAAGTGTCCTAATAAACAATGTATAATGTTTCTTACATGTTTTATGACAATTTCCGAATCCCTGAACACTTGGAGGTATTTTACGTTAAGGCCAATTGCCTTATACAGACCTTGAACTAGTGCCTCATATTTAACAGTATTGTTGGTACAATCAAATTCAAGTCTGCATGCTAGCATAGTTTTCTCCCCCTCTAGGCTAACTAAGTTGCAACCTGCTCCTGCTCCATCATTGGATTTAGATCCATCAAAAAATAATTTCCGAAATAAAGATTTAACTACAGGTTTATCTACAAAATTTACACATTTAGAAGTTTCTATTTGGGAAAAATTTTCAATTTGAGAGAAAATAGAGTTTTCTAAGAAAGGTGAAGTAAGAGCATTGAAATTTCCTAGAAATGATTCTACAGAATAATTTCCGATGATATTGTGACTATACGCAATTGGTTCGTTTTCTCCTTCTAATTCTGTCACTATGAACTTCTGATGTTTCTTGCGATCAACCCTTATTTGATTTGGTTTACCGTTATAGGGAAGCCACATGTGAGACCAATCAGTTGCAAAATAACCATGAAGTTTTTCTGACCAGTCTCTACTAAGGATTAAACCATAGAACTTAGGAATGTCAGCTACAAGTATGTCAATGACTTGGAAAACTTTGGGGTTTGATTAAAGTCTGATTGTTACTTGATTAAGTTCCCCGATGACTTCGACTTGAGAGCGATCTAACTGAACTATTCGTACAACAGATTTTTGAGGCTAAACATTCAACTTCTCACAAACTGTTCTAGGAAATATGTTAGATGAAGCTCTGGAATCAACCAGACAGTTGTGTAAGTTTTTGTTAAAGACTTTGAAAGTAAGAAGAAAAGGCGGAGTGTGTGAGTTTGATCTTCCTCCAATTAAGCTATATCAGTTGGATCTATTTTATTCAAAGAAGCACTAGGGGGTCTTCCCATTTCTTAAGTAGCTTGAGAGATTACGGTAGCAGGAAGTGGTGCAATAGGTACTGATTTAAGTTCTTTTAGAAGTAACTTCTGTTGATGTTTCAATTTGCTAAGCTCATGAAATGTAATGTTTTCCCTAGTTTTCTTCATATCATCAATAATGTTATATTCCATTTCATCAGAAACTATCAAAGTTTTAGATGAAGGAGAAGGATCCAATTGAGTAGGTGTTTTCTGAGTGGATTACGGTATAGATTTCTTACCTATTGCTTTATCCCTAGGGGGTGGCATTGAAACATTCTGTTTTGGATTTGTTTGTGACATTTCAACAGGATTTTTACTTCAGGTAGCGATAGGTAAGGCTTCTTGAGTTTCTTCATCAGGAAGTATAAAATCCCATATCCCTTGTAACTTTGCTACTTCCTTATCGTCTGTTTGTTCTTCGCTAGATGAAACTTCATCCTCATCTAACTCGGCATTTGTTATGGCATTTGGAGGCTTAGGATCAGCAAGAGAATTCCTTTTGAATGGTCTGAAAGGTTTTTTAGAGGAAGTCTCTACTACCTGTTTCTTAATATCAACCTTTTCATTAGACATGGTTTTGAGGACTTTCTATAATCATTCAAGTTCAAAAGGATCTTTAGGTGGTTTCTTCTTAGAGTCATCTCTTAAGGTTACTTTCTTAGATTTATGTTCTTCTAATGCATTTCTTTTTTCAACAGCTAGGATGCGTTTTTCTACAGCTATTGCTTCTTTCATATTTTCTGCCAAGGTTGGTTTGGCAGCTCTATCAACAAAGATAACTATGTTTAACGGTAGAGCAGAGATGTACCATTCATTTTGGACCTCATCGCTAGGCTTAGATGCCGCTGGTATTTTATTCAATAGTTTATTGAAACGAGAGTTGAAGTCCTTGATATGTTCTCTTGGCTCAACTTTTAAATTGGAGAGATCATTAATTAAGGTAGTTGTAGATCTATCATCTCCAAACTTTGTTAAAAATTGCTCTTGAAAAGCATCCCAACTGCTAATAGAACCTGACAATAATGAAAAGCATCATGATCCTGCTGCTCCCTGCAAAGTATATAGGAATAGTCTTACAACTGCATCTTCTTCCTCCACTTGATTCAAGTTAATGGACAACATAAAATTATTTATATGTTCCTCAGCCAACAAGCCATTATCAAGATTGAATTTGGGCAACTATTTTTTTGGATGCGCTGGTAATTGATGTAAAGGAGAAGCCATCCTAACAGCCCCTGGGTTTGTCCATGGCCTTGGAGGATTTTGTGCCATTGCTGGTATATGGGTAGGGGTAGGTGTTACAGTTGGGTTTGAAGGTGATTGGGTAGAGGAAGATATAGCTCCTGTACTTGTGTGAATCATGATTTGGAGTGGTGAGATGGATGATTGATCTTGTGAGGGTATAGATGAGATGGATGAAGGTGATGATAAAACCTCGCTGTGAGATTCAGATGGTGTCTTCTTAGCTTTCTTTCGGCTTGGAAGAGGAAATTCAAACAAAGGTATTCTGAACTTTTTGCTCTATGCTCTAGTTAACGACCGAGATGGAGTGATCTTAGAAGTAACACTATCTTGAGATATCTCAGATCCTTCTTGTGATAGCGAAATCCCCTATAATTTGTGAATCAAAGATTGAACTTCAGGGGCCTCGGTAAGAGAAGAAAGCTCTAGATCGATTGGGTTTTCAACAACGGGTTGTATAATGTCCTGTGCAACTTCTCACTTAGGGTCAAGGGATTTAGAAGACTTTCGAGAAGTTGGAGGAGAGGGTGAGGGAGTTTTACTCTCATAATGGCTTGTTAATTTGGATTTACTTGCCATTCATAGTTCATGCCCTCCCTCTAGCGCCAAAATGTTGAAGCCTCGATAATCATTGCCTCAACATGGGGGAAACCACCCAGTTTGGACCTTAAAGCAACTCCTTTTCCGTTTTGGAATAGTGGCTCTGACTGGGGATAATGGGACCCATTTTCCAATCTGTTTAATGCTTGTGCTAAATGGGGTGATGTGTGATGTGCTTGGAATAACGCTTTAAGCTAACGGTAATCTAGTTTAAACTAATCTATCACAAATGAATTTAACTTCTAATTTCTAAAAAGCTATCTAATCATAATATACCCAGGATAAACTTGATGTATGCGATCTACAATAATTTCTAAAAGTAATTGGTAATAAAGATCATTCAATTATGATTAGAAGTGAATCTGTTTTAACAATAATTGTTTCATATAAAAAGTTAGGTGAAACGATTGTGAGAAATATATCGCATAAAGAGTTATTCATATATTCAGCATAAAATAAAGATCATCATCATACAAAAGTGCAATAACGATAATCGAAATTCATACTTTCATACATAAATAATTCGAAAATAAAAGATTTCTTAATACATAAGTAAAAAGGATTACGAGATAAAAGTACCATTTATAATACGTCCTACTCATGTGTTTCAGCAATATTGATCTATCTTCAATCTATTCAACATCATCTAAGTGTACAAAATTGCAATTTCAGTAGAAGATGCTAAGTCAGATAAAAAATAAATTCTATTCTATATATTTCACCAGAACTTCCTCAAAGGGACAAAAGTGCATGTTTTGAAGAGAGTTTCTAATAAATTCTGGACCCCTCTCGAAATGCATGAGAGGGGTTTAAATACTAAAACTATAAAGCTAAAAATAGATTATTACAAAAATAGTTGAGGAGGTTTAAATGACCTGCCTCAATTTATGAAAAAATAAAATCAAAATTAGAGTAAACAGGGTGACTAACTATGCTGCATTCGATCCTTCAGATCGCAGATATCCACCATAGGCTTCAGTTGTGTAGGCCAGCTAACTTTAGCTTTCAACTGTCCATCGAATACAGCATCGGTTAGCGCTGGCGCCATTTTCTCGACAGAGGTGGTTAGGCATCGCGAGGTCATCCATTGGCTGTGAGGCTTGACCAAATGTTGCCAATATGCCTCCTAGTCTAGCCTGGTCATTTGCCTTATCACTTCTGCTTTGTTTTCCGCTGCCTGTTTCCATTGTTGTTCGAGTTATTTTGCATCTGGAAGGAACCCTGGAATGGACTCTGCTACTAGATTGGCACCATGAAAATTCTCATTTATATTTTTTATGATAATGTTTGTTGTTTCCGTTGCATCCGCTATTGCCTTTTCTGCTTCTTTTAGTCGAGAATCCCAGCTTGCAAACATAATTTCCTTATGTGATTCTTCTAGCTTGGGCAGGTCGGATTTTCTCTCCTCCTCTATATTTTTCTAGGCGATGTGATCAGAGATCTTTTTAAAGATCTCATCATATTCAAGTCACATTTCTATGACTTGACTTGTCAATTTATCACTTGTTTCGCAAAAAGATTTCCAGTGTGAAATGTTATGGCGCAGTAATTCTTTCTGATGTGTCAACTAGGAATTAAGTCCAAGTGCTTTGGTGATAAACTGATCAATTTTTGGATCATCTTTATGAAGATCAATTATTGCATGCACTTGTGCTTCCTTCTCGGCTAAGCTCATACGATGTTCTATTTGTATCTGTTCAAATTCTTGTTGGAGCTTGGCCAGATGTATCTTTGGTTGCTGGTCGGATTTGACTCGCTGTAACTGTTGCTTGAGCGACGTTATTTTATTTTTCTTTTCTCTAAGCAAAATTTGGACTTCTGTTTCTTTTTCTATGGTCGATGTAGCATAAGTGCCTGCAAACTACGAGAGCCTAATTAAGTTGGAAAATGGATCAAAAGGCGAGTCCTTGTTATTGGGAAACAAACAAATTAAAGTTACTTGTGTTTTCCTTTATGAGAGATAGATGAGAGAGAAGCACAGAGTACCAACCTCAGTCTTTCGCTAGTCTCCTTGCTTGTTTCCTCTCTCCTTTGATAGAGCTTTCGCCACTCCTTCCTCACTTGTCCCACTTCAAAGAACACCTGTAGAGCCAAGGCAGCAAAATACCATCAAAGCATAGAGATCTATAACCATAAATAATGTAGGATCAGATGTACATTAACCATATAAATGCATACATAAACAAGATTCAGAGATATACAAGCATATGGAGGAAAAGTCAAATATTTTTATTGATAGAAGTAGTAGAAGAGAGGATTACAACCAGGCTGTCTGATCTGGCATCATCCTCCCAGCATGAAAGCCCTCTTCACCTCATACAAAGCAAGATCACCCAACAATGTCTTCAAAGAGAAACCAACAGCACTTCCTTGCAAATTACAAAATTCCAGCCTTTGGATCTCTTGGATGAGGGATCCATATATAAATGTTTACAGGGGAGTGAGTTAGCTTCTGGGATTTTGATTAGTGTCATTTCACTGATAGTTCTTGGTTCCACTTAGAGATTTCAGATCTCTTACTTATCCCTAGGCGAATTCAGAGAGGCAAGTGTCATATGAACAGTTTCTAGAAGATTCTCTGGGTTTCCACCTAGCACACTGCTTCTGCCATTTGTTTGCTCTCACTCATCACACCCTACAGAAGGGCTTTCCAGTATGCATTGCACCCCCCATGTGTAATAAGTTAGATGCATCACACCCTATGCATGGAGCAGTTTGTATGGTCCTGTTTTGACTAGTTCTGAGTATTTTTTCATGGAGAACTTCTGGGAGATGATGTAATCAGCTGACCTTGTTCCTTTAGGGTATGAAACAACACTTTTAGGGGTTTAGAAGCCCTTGGTTTATGGTCATATGTGATTGGGGTTGCAGTGCCCAAATATGTCTATAACAGTCCTTCCATAGAACATCCACTAGTTTGTTTTTGGGGGTAGTAACAGCCATAGAGTCTAATTTTCTTTTCTTTCTTTGCCTTTTCACCATGAACTTATGTTGTGGGCTATAGAATACATCCAGAGGGGGTATTTCTTCAATCTTCATAATTATCTCGGAGGTGGGGGTAACAGGGATATGCTCTACTTCTGGTTCTTTTATAGTTTCTTCCATTGTAATTTCCAGAGTTGTCTTGTGTTGTAGCATTTGTAGCGTTTGTAGCGTTTATAGCTCTAGCACCTGTTCCTCTATATTAATACTTTTATTAAAATTATCCCACTCTTCCTCTAAATCAATTAACATGGGTTGTATTGGGTGTGCAGAGGTAGTAGGGATTTCAACCTGCTTGCAAGTTGAAGCTTGTTCAGCTATCTTCTTTGTAGATTGGGCCATATCTTCTGTGATGAATGTTGCGATTCCCCGATAGAATTTTCTTGAGACTCTACTCCAGAATCGGATTTGGAGTTTTGTTTGGAGTCACCTTCTATAGTCACACTAGGAGTAGGCTCCCTTATTGGTTCAATTAACAATTGGTCCAATGGGACAATTGCGAGCCTTCTTTCTCTGTAACTATAAAACTTTTCCAGATCTTCATGGTCAAAAAGTAGTTGGGCCATATGTTTCACCTCTGAAAAGGTGTTTTTCAGCAAAAATATATCATAAAAAGCATCCTCCTCATTGGTGAATACTTTTATTTTCACCATGGGTGTGAAATTCTTGATTGTTCCAAATGGGTCGTACTGCAGTCCAGGGAATTTGGGTTCTGCTTCTTTGAACACGTGTCCCAGGTCATGTAGTGAAAATGCTCCACGCTATATAGGGAATGCAGGCCAAATGGCCTTCTTTGACTCTTTCAATGGATGGCTCATTCCTCCCTTACTAGTTGTCTGGTAGGCTATCTCCCTAGCCATCAATTTATCTGGAACATAGTATGGGAGGATGTTGGGGGAGGTGATGCTGCCAAAAACTCTGATATATGTAAATGTCTCCTCCCTGAACCATCTGGCCACTGGGAGGATGTCAACTTCAGCTTCTTGGGAAAATCTGTGGGTGTCTCGATTATACATCCGCTTGTAAATAGGGAGCATAAATCCATGAAAAATCTTGAAAAAATGTGATTGAAAATTGGATTCCCACATGACCTTATGGTACACGTGAATGGGAAGTGGATTCTGAATAGTCCATTTTCATCCCATGATGGGGAACTTTGAACTAAAACAAATAGCGTCCATAACATAGGCACTCATAAAAAAAGGAGGGTAAACCCTTTGAACTAAAACAAATAGCGTCCATAACATAGGCACTCATAAAAAAGGAGGGTAAACCCTTGAAGCAATGCTTCTTCTTCTTCTATACTCGATAATTGTTTTTGCTAAATTATTTGCTAAGATTTGGGCCCAATTCATGATAGTTGCATTAACGACTGCTTCTATTAACGACAACCACTCTGGGGAGAACTTGTTACTATTAGGTCTACAAAACAGGTGACATAACATAGCCGCAACAAAACTATAAGGGGGACAAATAGATGCAGTAGTGTACATACCATTTTTGTCTTTCTTGATTTTCTCTTCATTATTCGACTAGGCACGGGTGCAATCCACTGGGTCACTGTTCTCTTTAACAAATGTTTCTATGAATTGCCTATTGTAGATGACCTGTGGCTCTGGTAGGTGGTACATAAGCCGTAAATTTTTCAGGATAAAAGATCCAATGACCCCTTAGCTTCTCGTCCTGATTTGTCTTTTTGAAATATCTGCTTCATCGATAACCCATTTTACCATATCAGTATAAGGGATTATCTTTGGCCGAGCAGCTATGTCGTGCAAGAATGAGTAAGCCGTCTCTAGCATGGAAGCATCTGAGGAATCTCAACCGTCAACTGTAAAATTTGTTTCCATAATCCTCGGTTTTTCCTCCTCCAGTATGTTGTACATAGTCTCCCATGTACAGGTTCCTCCCTCTCTGCTGCATGTGGTGTCTGTGAACAGGGGAGTTATCTTTGTCTTCTCAGAGGCTATAGCCTTGCCTTTCTTCCCCATTGTTCTCAACGCTCTGCTCTACAGGTTTTTCCTGAAATGAAGAACAAAAGCTATTGGACACTCAAAGATGAACGTAAAAATGAAATAATGTAGATAGCTTGTAAAGGTGGTAAAAGAAGCATTATTTGAACACACGTAACAAGATATCGTATCAAGTTAAATGGCTTTTCACACATAAATGCAGTTATTTCCCACTAATGCCTACTAATGATTCATTATCCCTTAGCTTTATTGCTCATAAATGTTTGCATCGAAAAATGGGATGAAAGTTTCTAAGGTGGCGAGCCATTATATTGCGATGATAGCGATTGTGTGATTTGTGAAGCAATATTGCAGATCACAATATCGCAAGGTGTGCCTTTTAGCATTCTTACCTCTTGCTATGTGTCTACGAGATGCGATATGTGAGTTGTCCATTAGTTGTTTCACGTATGGTTAATTACTAGGCTCATCCTAGGCAATAGACTTGACAAACTCGAAATATTTGCTTTTAATACTCTACAGTGTGGGTCCATACGCGAATCACATATCGTAATATCGGCTTATTGTAAGTGAAAAGTGTTTGCTTGAATACCCGAAATGCGATGTGATAAAATCCAAAGTGCCATCGCGATTTCGCAACTCACAAATCTTGTTATATCGTATTTAAGAGAGAACTCTTTATGGGTCATGTTATGCGATGCAAGACTTAAGCCTAAAAAGTTTAAGGACTTCCGTTTTCGTCAGATTTTATGATAATTTAGACCATGGAGCCCTTATTTTAAACGCTTTGCTTGATTTTTGGAGGTTTTTAGAAAGTTCCTTTAGTGGGTTTTTAGACATTCTATATATGAAAAGGTAAGTCTTTAGTAGTTCCCAAAAGGTTTTGATTGTTATTTTTGCTTTATTCAAAAAATAAAAGAAATGACTAAATGCTAAGTTTTGTTTTTTGAATGAAAATTTTTAAAGGGTCCCCATTTAGTTAATGTAACGTTAACTACTATTATTAACAAATGGGGGGTTGTTGAATACCACAACACAACCCTGGTTAAAAATTCATGTGCAAAAATATAAGACCAAGGTCATGGTACATGTATTCCACGTTGAATGGTGGGAAAAACATCCTAGTGCATGTTCATCTTGGTTTATTATGGCTAAGTAACTTGGAAAAGAAAATGGAAAAGGATTTGGAAGGAATGATGTATTAATTGGAGATTTATTTATGAAAATAAAGGAAATTAGGAGAAAAGGAAGGTGAAAGGTCACAGGTTGCATGTGAGGAGGAAATTGAAGGAAAATAATGGAAAATGAAGAAAATAGAGGCCTCAATAATAAAAGTACATCAGAGCATCAGTTGGTATATTTTTTTCTGTTCAGTTTTGGAATCAATCTCAGAGAGGAGAAGAGCACAAAGAGGCGAAGGAAAGAAAAAAAGCAAAGGAAGGACAAGGAAAGAAAAGGAAGGGAAGGATCACACAAGGAAAATTTGGATCAAGCAACTTCAACAGTAATACTTTCAAGTAACAGGTTGCATGTATGATTTCCTAGCTAGTTTTGACATGCATGGTATGTGCATGTTTGTATCTGGTTATTTTACTTTCATTGGTATGGATTGTTCCGAGTTTCAGTAGTGGATTTTAGCCTTTCCTTGCGATTTTCAGATAGCCATGGTGTGATGGGACTTTTCTCGGTTTAATATTTGGATTTCCAAAAGATTTTGGATCCGAGTGTGGTGGTCTCAGGAAAACTCCCAAAGGCCTAGGAATCCCTTGACTAGTAATGGCAAGATACATAGTAAAGCCTGAGTGTGGAGATGGGAAAATTACTCCAGGTATTGGAGAAGAATTGTAAGGCATCCAACCTTGGTTTGGTTTTGTGATCTTGGCACCAGTTTAGGTGAGATCACAGTATAGTGAGGGTGGAGGTGGTTTAACCTTTGGATTCCCTTGGTTGTTTATGGATTGGTTTATCCCATTATATCCCACAATCGTTCTTGGAATATGGCATGAGGTTGATTGGATGAAAGAAATATTTTGCCCAGCCAATCTATGGTTGGGTGTTACATGGAAGTCCTGAACCTAGTTGGATTTTTCCTATGTTTAATAAGAGCTAATTTTCTCTTTCTTTTGATGAGTAAATGTACTTGTTATTATGTTTCTTTAATGATTGTTATCTAATTGTTATTTATCTAGTTATATGTTGATTATAAGAATGGTTATTTGACAGTTCTTAGTCATGGATCTTTCCATGTTTTTACTTGTAACTGAATGAATAATGAATGCAGTACCTAATTGATGTTATGACATCTAATGTGAGAAGGAATTGCTCCTTCTTGTTAAACCTCATTAAAATTTTCATCTCCTTATGCTCAAAATTGCATTCATGACCTGTAGGTTGCATGTTTACCAATTGTTTGACGAAATGTCAGTTTTAGTTTGGGAAGGTCCAATCAAGTCCTTGATCAAGTTTGTTATCAAAATCATTGTCTTCATCTCTTTTATGAGTTCTAGAATTTTCATGGAGTTATGGGCAGTGACTACATCCTAGCCCTGGAAAATAGCCTTAAATCTCGTAGTCACTGGAATAACACTAGCCAAAAAAGGCTACAATTGCACATAAGTAGGTTCATGGGAGTGACTGGAGGCTCTCATTCGCTTGTAGGGCTTGGAAAGGGAGCGATTGGGGCTCTAGGTCAGTGAAAAGAGATTTATCTCAGGGATACCTAGAGGGTTTGGGTTTCTCCTTGAGGTCATGTAGCACCCCAGGGAAGTTAGTAAGTTCTCAAGATGTTGATTCCATTTCCTTAAGGTCATATAGGAGGCTGAGTCTTATAATAATGACACTTAGCTCATGTTTACCCTGAGTAAACTGAAGAAGGTGGGTAAATGTGGGAGGAGGCATTACAGGGTGGTATCAGAGCAGGTTTCACTCTCTTTAGGTAATATATGATACCACAGGGTGGTATCAGACCACGGTTCAAAACTTGGACTAGATGGGTTAGATGCATGTTTTGATGCATGTATTGTTATGGTTAAGGTTATTGGATGTACTATATGTCATTACAATGCTATTGGTATGTTATGAGGCTAGCATTTTCTCCAAGATAGAGTAGGAGATGCAGATCACAGATCAAGGTCGCTGCATTAGATCTCAGGATAAGAGTAGATCACCATACAAGTTTGTATGTTAGACATGTAGGTATGTTCGTTAATGGTTGTTATATACATTATAGTTGTTTACATGTCTGTCATTCTATTGTTGTTGTGGTTACATGCATGATAGATGTTAGTTGATTAGTGCGGTCATATGCACATGCGTCGGAGAGTCATGAAAGGTAGCAACTTGTTGTTATATGCATTGCAGTCATGTGCATGGCAGTCATGTTATTGTTATTATGGTCATATGCATGAGGATTATTGTCATGATGATGCTTGTATGACAGTTAGTTCTTGATATTATCATGTATCATGCTTATCTGGACTGACTTGTGCAGATGTGATAGCCTCCCCTGAGATGCATTGAGGTATGAGTTTAGTTATGTCATCTATTTGGTGTTTGAATGTTTTATTATGTCATCTATTTGTTGTTTGAGTGTTTGATGCCTATTATTCCATCTATTTGTTGTTTGAATGTTTGATTAGTTGCATAATATGAGTTTGTATTTATAAGATTGCATGAATAAATGATATTTTTTTAAGATGATTGTGCTAACACTTATGTGCCAAGATAGTTGATATGTACTTGAGTGTAAGTGGGTGCTAGTTGTAGTATTATGACTAATGACTATGAGTTGATTATGGCATGGTTGTTGGTATTGGTAAAGATTGATTTCAATTAATAGACATGATGTATTGATCTTTGGAACGTGTGACTGACATGTGTGAGACGTTGCAAGGTAACATGTTTAGTATTAGCATGACAAGGTAATAGTTATTTTTTTTATGTAACTAATATTTGGGTGATGTGATAATACATAGTAAGACTCAGTTGCAGCAACGTAAAAGTTAAAAGAGAGGAATTGGGTGAGAATTCCTTTGGCTATATTTGGAAAACACAATTCCAAATGAATCAGTGCTTGCATGAATACAGGAAGTCTTCTTAACCCTAATGTTGTCTAACATTATGAGGATATGTGTTATATTCATAAATATGTATTTGACAGGTATAATAATTGGTTCTAGTTATGGTTGGATTCTTCAAGGATTTGGAGTCCCTTAAGAGATGGTATGGATGTGTTCAGTTACCAGGTAGTGTGTTTGGCACAATAAGATAAGGTATCTGATATATTGTTATATTTATTTATACATTGACAGTTATGTGTTTATGGCAGTATGTTGCAAGGGATTGCATGGAAAAAAAGGCTGCCATGGAGTGTTGAAGAAGGATCAGGTAGAGATTTCCCTTGGAAGCATTAGGAACCCATGGGGATTGAGTCATGGTGTTTTTTGGGAGTTTTGTTCCTTTGGTATTTTGTGATTTGTCTCAGCTTAATTAATGGGTTTTGATTGCATCTGGTGCAAGGCCTTGCCAGTTTGTTTGTGATGTCATATTTCTATTGATTTTTCATGTTTTTCTTCTTGTTCGTTCATTTTTATTGCCTTTTTGTTTTGAGGGTCTTGGGAATTGGTTGGGAAAGAGGAAAGTTAATGGAGCTTAGGGAGAGATGTGTGGAAATCCAACAGGTAATGTAAGACTCGAACGAATTGTGGTGCATGAGTAAAGGGCGGCTCAAGGTAAGAATATGACATCCAGCTGGATTGGTTGGGTTCATTGGGATAAATGGATGGTGGCAGGAAAATCATGAGAAAGGTCATGGAAAGGTAAAGTAAATGGATTTGAGGCGTCAAATTCCTTGGCTAAGTTGGGAACCGTTGTTCTCAATATTGTGCATGTTGTGCATGAATAAAGGGGGTTCTCTTAACCTTGACCTTATGATATCTATTACTTATGTTGTGATCATGATTATGTTGATGTCTATAATGTAAACATGTGTGTATATATGCCATTTTTTGATAGGGTCATCAAGGATCATGATTGTTTTATGCTAATGTTTATATGTATACATGTATGTACGTATGTTGTTGTCTGACAGGGTCGTCAGGGATCCTGCTTGTGGAGGAATGATTGCTTATGCAGGTGAATGACATGAAGAGGTTCCTGGTTTTAAGAGGAATTAAGTGGGAAGAGTATCCCTAACAAATCCATGAGGTTAGTATCATGTAGATATGAATTGATATAATGTGATTGTATTATGTTTATGCTATGGTAGGTAATGCTAAGGGATATACCAGTGGAATGAAAGCAGTGTGATCTGTGGCATGTTGGGGCAAGCATGGATGGTGGAGAGAAACTAGAAGCAAGGCTTCCTGGTAGAGATAGCATAGTCTCTGGATATGTAATACTACTATTGTGTATATGTTGTACACATTGTACATGTTGTTTATGCAGTACTGTGTACAAATGGTGTTGTGCGCATGTTGGATATGTGATTTTGTGCACATAGGGTGCTTTGTGCATGTTGCATATGCAGTGTTGTGTATATGTGGTTTTATGTGCATGATTCTACATATGGTGATGTGTGCATGTGGTGTTGTGTACATGTTGTACCTGGGGCATTGTATGAAGGTGGTGTTGTGTACATGTCATGCATGTGGTGCTGCGTACATGTAGCACTGTGTACACGTCATGCATGTGGTGTTGTGTACATGTGGCACTGTGTACACATCATGCATGTGGTGTTGTGTACATTGGGTGGCATGTACATGTTGTGCAAGTGGCGATGTGTACATGTGGAATTGTGTACATGTTGTACATGATGTGTTGTGTATATTTGGTATGGTTTTATGGGTATTTTGTAGTCGTTGTACTGTGACAGGCATATTTGTGGTAATATTGTACAGTGTGTACGTATATGTGTTTTGTTGTACACCGGGTGTAGGTGTATGTGTTGTGGTGTACATCAGGTGTAGGTGTATGTGTAGAATTTTAAGCCAGGTGAAGGTGTATGTGTTGTGTTTTACATCAGGTGTAGGTGTATGTGTTGTGTTGTACACTGGGTGTAGGTGTATGTGTGGCATTGTACACCGGGTGTAGGTGTATGTGTTATGTTGTACACTGGGTATAATTGTATGTATCGTGTTGTACACTAGGTGTTGGTGTATATGTTGTGTTGTACATTGTGTATGTGTATGTGTTGTATAGTTTGATGGGACAGACAGGTACGGGACTGTCTAGTTCCTTGTTTATGTTGAGGGTTGAGGCAGTTTAGTCACGAGATACCCTTATTTCTATCGAGGGTTGAGATGGTTTAGTCTCGAGATACCCTTGTTGTTTCTATTGAGGGATGAGGAGGTTCAGTCTCTAGATTCCCTTGTTTCTTAAAGAGAAGGCACTCGGTGCTTGCCGGGTTTGGCAACCGATTTAGTGTTGTGTACAAAAAGGATAAAGACCAAAGGCAAAAGAAAAATAATCTTTAGAAAGATAAGTATCAATATTTTATTTCAATTTTAACTATGTATATGATATATGGACCTGATTTATGATGGTTCAATGTGATCTATGATTTTTATTTATGATGGTTGAGTTTGACCTAACTAGATGCGATATGTTTATACATGATGATTTGATCAAAAGTTAGTTTGATTTGTTGTGATAGGAATTAAACAAAATTTCAAGTGTACCTTATTGATGAGCTACCAATGAGGTATGATTTGAATTTATTTGAATTCCTTTTATTCTAACAGAAATTATGTGCTTGGTACAGGAAGTATGGAAATCCTGGATTGGGGTTGTTGAAACTAACTGCAAGAAATTAGCAGCAACAACAATAAAAGGAATGGGAACAAGTAACAATATGTTGGTAAAGCATTCAGGAGCAAGCCCATTGTGGGACACTGGTACCCAATAGTGACCATTGATTTCCATGATCATGCTATGACCTACATGATGGTTTTGATGCAGGGATATGCCTTAGTTTTTGGACCTTCCCATGCCAGGAAACCTTTCCAAGGATGGATCGCCCGGGATAGGGGATGTTGGGGAACTTGTAAAGTGAGTGATTGCATGGAAGGGGGTGACTGAATTGCCCGAGAGACTATGTAGTAGAGAAGGGAAGGTTGGGGGATGGATTGCTTTGGTCATTAAAATTTCTAGATGGAATTAGATGCACATTGGGAGTGTACCCCTTCAACAATGATCTGGTAATTGTTCACTAAGGGAACAAGTAGTGCAAGGATCATGGTGTTTGACATTGGATACATGTCAACTTTGGGAGTGGATTCTAGACTTCCTGGGAAGGAGGTGAATCCTGGTATTTCCTTGAGGCTGGGGGTGTGAACCCCTAGATTCCCCTTTTGAAGATCCATGCATAATATCATTTTATTTGTTGGTTAAAGCAAATGTGCATATGTGTATATCTGCATATTATTGTAAATATTGTTTCGAGATGGATTTATAAGGCTCCATAGATAGCATGACTTTTTACTGGTTGAAGTAAATGTGGATAAGTATATATGTGTTTTCTATTGTAAATATCATAATGAGCTTTGTTATAAAGCTTCAATAAATGGTATGGTTGTAATGTTTGTCGTGATGGTTTTTTATTTTGAGTAGGTTTTTCACTGTAAATACTGCAATGAGCTAAGTTAGAAAGCTCCATGGGCAGTATGTTTTTATTTTCAGCGGTCTTATTGGTTGTAGGTGCCATTGAACATTGAGGACGATGTTCCCCCAAGGGGGAGGTTTCTATAACGACCCATGTTAAAAATTGATGTAAAAAAAAATAAGACCAAGTTCATGGGACACATAGTCCAAGTTAAATGGTGGGAAAAACATCCTAGTGGGTGTTCATTTCAGTTTATTATGGCTAAGGTGTTGATCAATGGTTGTCATTGATGTCAACCCAAGCAGCACCAGGGGCTACCCAGATCTTTCATGGGAATTTTGACTTGAAAACTTACTCTATTATTGCTTTCGGGAAAAGTGTCTATTCAGAACGACCCTATCCCACTGGGTTGTGACAGAGACCTCAGAAACAAACAGGGAAAACTAATCTTGTATTCTCCTTTATGAACTATAAACGAAGATGAATAGGATGAACCAACCTGTGTCTTGCGCTAGTCCTTTGATCCAATCTCTCTTCTCTTTGACAGCTTCCAGCTACCTGCTCCCTTACTTGCCCAGCGTCACCAAGTTCCTGCAAGTTCACAGAAGAAAGAAACTACACAAAGACATGGATTTATGTTCATAAAAAGCTTAGGATCATATTTAAGCTAAACATACAAATATAACAAACATCAGTGATATACAAGCATGTAGGAGAAACTCAAGTAGTTTTATTGATAAAACAAGAAGATCCAGGAGGAGTTACAACCGATGATTCCTGATCCAGCATCAACCTCCCAGCATAGAATCCCTTCTTCACCTCTAACAAAGCATAAATCACCCAATACTCTGACATCTATCACAAAACCAACAGCAATTCTCTGCAATGTACAAAATTCCAGCCTCTGGATCTCTTGGTGAGGGATCCATATATAGATGTATGCAAAGAGGATGAGTCAGCTCATGAATTGATTAGTGGCTTCTCTCTGTCAGTTCTTGCTTCCACTTGGAGACTGAGAGCCTCTTACTCATCACTGGTCGAATTCAGTGAGGCAAGTGTCATTGGAGAAGATTCTGGAAGCTTCCATTGTCTCTCCACCTCGTGGAATGACTCTGCCACTTGTCATTTCCCGCTCAACGCACCCTGGTAGTGCATTCAAGTGCGTTGCAACGCACCTAGCCAGTGTATTTGGGTGCTTTGCAACGCAGCTAGCTAGTGGAGCATCTGAAATGATCTTGATTTGACTAGTTTTGAGCAGTTTCTGGTGGAGAACTTCTGGGAGAAGCTGTAATTTGTTGACCTTGTTTCTTTAGGAGCTGGAACAACACTTTTAGGGACTTAGGATCCCTTGGTTTATGGACATTTCATGCTTATAGCTGTAAGGCACAAAAATGTCTATAACAGTTGCCCCCTAAAGTATGAGGTCGTTTATCGGGTGAAATGCTTTATAAGGAGGATCCGAAGTTCTTCTAATGCTGGGGAGGAGACCTGTAATAAGATACAATACAATACATTATCTTCATACTGTTTTCATGATCTAGCTGAGGCGGGCATTCCCATGCTCAGCTTTATAAATTCATTTTCATGTACATAGGACAGACAATCGTCTGATGGTAGACTGATGATTCTGATGAAGTCATCATCCTTTTGGTAGGATGATTATCTGTGCTGCAATGCTGTACATTTCAATGTCTTTATTTTTCCTGAATATATATCGCAGCCCGGATGGATGAAACTAGATCCGGGGTCTTCAATCTCGTCCGATCTTCACTCGAAGTACAAGTCGATCCATGTGAGAAATGTTTTGAAGTCGAACATGGAAGGACATCGCTTGATTACCAGTCAATGATGTAAACTGTTAACAAGCGCGAGAGGAATCACCGATAATGATAATGACCCTCAAGGTACTGCAGTACAATTCACGTGGTGTGAATAAAGGACTTGGCGTCGAACACCACGCAAAATATTTCGGTCGAAGGTCATTGATGTATACCTGTCGCCGGAAGTGAGAAACTTTCCATTGAGGCATGCAAGCTTCAAAGTACTGAAGGGGTTGTTCCTAGATCAACTTCTTGGATAATGAGCTGATGTCGACAAGAAGTGATCCGTCAAAGGAGGGCCTTAATGAATCCCACATCAATGACACGGAACGGAGCAAATGATTTTGATGGAGGTGAAAACGATCTGGTGATATATGGTTCAGGGTGGCGGTCATGAAAGAATGAAGTATAATGTATGGTAGTGGATGGGACACGGGTGACTTCTCTGGATGACTTCTCTTGAACATGTCAGCGACACTTATGTGATGGATTGTAGCATTTACCCCAAATGTGGATGGTATGGCATGACCATGGTGATGTGACCGGTGAATGAAACAACCCAACCCGACTCTGGCACGGAGTGGAAGTGTCATGTTCAAGAGCGACTTGCTACCAATAAAGTTTTTTTGAGTTTTCTTCCCAATTTTTCCCCAGTCATTGCTGACCAGTACCTCTTTATTTGTGTCAAGCTTGAGGAGGATAAAATATGCTTGTTCTATAATTTGCCCTTCGGGCAAACCCATCGCTATGTTTTAACGAGCCTAGCGATAGTGAAACTCATTCTCGCCTAAAGACAAGTTTGTCGCTATTAATCTTTTTAATGAGTATAACGACAAAGATAACTCGGTCCTTTTCATTTTTAGAGAGTCTAAAAAGGTATGTAAAGATAACTCCGGAATTCCTTTTTCGTCATCTAATCCCTTAAGTCCGAAAAAGTATAAAACAATACAGAAGGGATGAATTTTCGATAGTTTTAACGAGCCGAACAAAACAAGCGCTCGATCTTTTTGTGCAATAATCCCTCAGGTCCAAAAAGATTAAAATCTAGAGGAGGGATAGCACTTCCTGTCGCTTTAACGAGCTGGAAGGCCAAAACTCGGCAATCTTTTCATATTTTACGAGTCAGATGAAAAGAGCTTAAAGAAGACTCGTCTTTTGAGGAACGAGTGATAAAATGGGTAGCAGCTGATTCCAGGTAAGGTTTGGAATTTTCCAATCACGGCAGTGTCACAAGGATGGCTGGTGAAATCACTCTTCGCAACTGTTCCTCAAAATGGGTAAACAATCAAATGGAGGTGAATGATCGGCCAATGGAAAAGTGGAGGTGATGGTGCAAACACGACCAAGGCTTTAATGGCTGAAGTACTACATTCACGGTGGTTATTTACCGGGGGATAGTTCATTTTTTAACGAGCTTAAACGCGGGTGGAAACATTTGCTCGTGTCTTATGTTTATTTTTTAACGAGCTTGAACTATGTGCTAAAACTGCTCGATAATCCAGTCATATGATAAGAATGTCTCATATAAAAACGGCAACTTTTAGATTTTTGCCCCACATCCTTTCTTTATGCAAGTTAGGAAACGACTAATCCAAAAAACAGATAAATAATCTCTCTTTGCTTGCACTCCAAAAGGTTTGCATGCCCCCAGGTATAAAATATGGTTTCAAGGTTACCTCTCAATTTGCAGACAAAACATTCGTTCTATCAGGAGAGGCCTACCTCTTACAGGTTACCCAAAGATTGCTCTATTCGCGGCGCAAACAAAACACTTCTTCGGCGATGTCTACCGAGATAAACAAAGGCGAGTAACTCCATCTGTCAACTCACATAACTTTGACAAGAGAATCTTATTCTAGAATAACCCCTCTTCCACCGACGGACGGGGTACAGACTAGTCATATTCTCCCGCGGAAACCTACCCTATACCCGAAGTTTTCCTGCCGAAGCAGACCAGGACGCATGCCCCCTGGGTTTCAGTCATATCCCTCCGAATTACTCGCGCTCATCAGGAGGACGGACTGGGACTTGAGACATTTCTTACGTGAAGAGACCATTTAGAGACAGTATATGACTATTTGCTATGCGTGATCCGAGAAATGAAAGATGGTCCACGAGCTTGACCACTCTTCCTTCGTGCGAAAAACACATTACTCTAAAGAGTGAGGAGACGATGGCTCCCATGCAATAAATATAGTCTCGTCCAAGGAGTAGGTTATAATCCAAGGGTCCTTGAACGACCATGACGTTCATGCGAACTGTCTTCCCTCTCAATGTTATGGGCACATCGGGAAGGATCCCTAAAGCTCGACTGGTTCCTTTATCAAAGCCTGTCAGATTTCTCATCTCAGGCGACAGCGATGGCGAACCAAGCACTTTCCAAGCAATAGAGGAAAGGATACTCACAGAAGCCCCCTCATCTATGATGGTACCCGCCATGACCATTCTATATATTTGAACGATAATTCGGAATGGTATGCTTGCTGGCAAACGGGGTCTGCCTAGTTGATTCCAGTCGAAGGAGACAACTAGGTTGCTTGGAGGTGGGACCGAGTAGACGGCCGGGTATGGCTCTGACGAACTTCCTTCCTGCGGTAAAGGAATGGGTAGATTGCCCCCATGTTCATCGGAGTCTGTG